>WOVY01001952.1:207500-866588 GCA_013436015.1 Rhipicephalus annulatus | reverse complement strand
AGACCTAGATTTTCTCCTGCATTGACCAAGCTAGGATGGCAAAATAACTACATTAGAGTGGTAAATGGTACTCTGAGAACGCTCAACAGATCCCCTATTTCACTTATGTCCCCTAAAGGGACACTGAAATAATGTTTACTTCGAAGTGAAAGATCAACGGTGGAGAAACTAAAATGTTATTTATGGTCAACAACAGTACTAAGGTAAATGCACAACACTATCCACGCCACGAATGGGACATTTTGAAAGTATCTCAATGACATCAAAGCGTCCGACTACAATTAACTACTAGTAATCAAAACTGGTCGCAAAAAAAAATGAACCTACATTATAACACGTCTGCTTCTCCTTAGAACCGCTTGGGTTACGGCGGGGGAACGGGGAAAAGCTGCTCCTGCTTACATATGGGCATGCAGCATTTGCCACTACCTCCATCTCCTCAGCTGTGAACTTCCAGTGGTACTACATGCATCCTGCCGGCACCCTCACTACACAACACTAGTGATGAAATGAGGGGTTGCGCCATCAAGCCCCCCCCTGGCAATACCAAGCATGCTGCAATGCTTTACTGTCAGTACTTACTGCATGTTGTTTTGCAATGTGGCCGAGCACAAGTGCCACGATGTGGTTGAAGGTCATTCGCGAGAATCCGCCCTGGGACTGGCGCACGCAGTCCACGTGCCTGCGTAGCTCTTGCCTGCACCCACAGGTCCGAATTAGTTTGGTACTCTTATTTCACCGACTAGGCGTGCACAGACAACGCTCGACAAACTAAACAGGACACCTCCCACCAAGCCCTAAAAAAACCTGGGACGTTTTAAGTCTAAGATCCATGCCACTTCCACAGAGTAGACATAGCATGAAGCAACATAGGGCTGACTAATTTTAGGGAAAACCGATTTTTCGAAGCAGAGCTATACCCAGACATGAATCATTAGCTTTGCATTCAGATCCGAGTAAGTTTTTAGTATACAAAACCAACTGATACAACAGCGAAGTTGGTATTTCCTCCCCAGAGCTAGGAATTTGCTTTTCTTGCGAAATTGGAGTAATTTTATCTATATTTACACACAGCTGACCCTGATCGTAAGGAAGTCACCTAGCCCTAATAGCTTTGTTCTTGGAAAAAGGATGCCACAACCACAGAACCGCTATGTGACCGGTGGTGCTATGGAGGACTCTAGATTTGGAGCAATTTCTGTAGCAGCAAAACTTTTCTTCAGGAGAACTTGAAAGCAGTCAAAAGTTCCATCTTGAAGTACTTTAGAGCAGGTAATTTCACATCCTGTAGAACATTGGCAAAGCAAGTTCATTTGCATTCAAGCATTAAAACGATTATAGGGCTCTTACAAAAAACTAAAGCCAGTCAGATTCGGTCACGCGCTGTCTAGTCGGAATCACTGATCCAGAGGTCCGATTGAGAATCATCGTCGCGGCCGCTGTCACTGCCATCCCAAAGCGCGTTGGCCTCCGTTTTGGTCAGCGCGTTCGAATTTCCCATTTTATGGAAGCTTTTCTCGACAAAGCTGGGAGAAACTAGGTCCCACAACACGGTGATACCGATGAACTTGAGCGTTCGCACATAATTGAGAATGCCTTCTTCAGCACCAGGAAACCTGCATTAGCAAGTGCGCACTCTTTCGCTTTCTCCCATACCGATCGCGCCGGTCGACACAGGTCGAAGAACTTCATGCTGGAGTGCTTGGCGGTGGCACGATTGCGGTTTTTCTTCGGCCAACTTCACAACAGCGAGCTTGAATCTTGCTATATACATTATTACTGTAGCCCATCGCAGGAGAACAGTAAAAATGGGAAGAATGGATGGCGAAACCTAAACTTCCAAAATCAACCAAGCACGCGTTGCAGAGCGGACACAGAGAGCCAGGGTAACAGTTAACAGAGAAGGCCGAACTGGCGCTCGCACGCCTCCGGTGCCATAGTTGCCCGGGTCGTGATGCAAGCGTGCATTATCATGGTGGTAGAGATGGAGAGAAAGGGGGCGAACGCTCAAGCAGTTCTGGCTACGCGTCAACATGTCTGAGAGTTCGTGCACGGTATTCTAGGAACCCTAGTTCAGGGGAACACCTCGGAACAAGGGACTTCGCACTCGCAGCCCATTTAGCTGCGCTCACCTCAACGGGCGTGCCCACCTAAAGAATCCAAAAATCCAAGGCCCCTTCGTGCACGTGCCGGCGAGCTGACTCGGGAGGGTTGGGGAGCGCAAAATGTGCGAGTAAATATTTTTTTCCCCGTAAACATGAAAAAATATTAGGGGTGCACAAATCATGCGAGTAAATACAGTACATCTGCGTAGTTATCAGCAGAAGTGGTAGACAAACAACAGTGTCAAAGATACAGATTTACACTGTCGCCAATGCTCCCCCCCCCAAGAGTAAACAAAAGTGAAAGCCAAGTAGTTTTTCTCCTCTATTAATTGTGTTGCTGAGAACTTCAAGACATAACTTAGCGGGGCTTAGACAGCCAACTTTTGCCGACACTTCTTCCTCTCAGAGTACTCTTTGTCCTGTAGCAAGAGCGTTTTCGCAGCACTTCCACAGTATTACTAGGCTGACTTGAAGGTAGAGATCTGCTTTCAACCCGGCATCAGCAATGTGACCGAAAAGGCTTTCAACATGAAGTCTAAATAATATACAAACTTGGTTTTCCTTTTACAATGAAGTTGTATACTACTATTACACGGTATCTGAAAGCGGTTTCCTAGGGGTTCAACAAGTCCCTCTTCAGAGTTCGACGAGCCACTGATAAATTTTCTTGTTACGTACTCAGCAAGTAAATTGGATGGCAAACCGAGGTGTGATAGATGATTTAAAAAACTGCTATTACTCACACTCACATGTGAATGAGCACGTCTCGAAGTACAAAATGAACGCGCGAGCTACGCAATAATGCTCACTAGCAGCTTGTAGTGAGCCAGACTCCGAAAACGAGCCAAGTGGTCAAGTTATTGAACAAGAATATCTGAGGTTTTGTATAAACCAAATGAGCACTTCTCCTGTTTGAAGATGGGTGCCAAAGATAAAGCAGTAGACATGCAGCAGTCATTTGCAACAACAAATGCTCGTCATACTAGAACATTATGAATTCAGCAGTGATCCAGCCAGTTTATAATTTGGAGCAATCTTTGGAGCAAAAGAAAGTGTTTCGGAGCAGATTTGGAGCAGGAGGAACTGTGTTTTGGAGCAAATCTGGAGCAGAGAAAACAAAATTTAGGATCATTTGTTGCAAAGCATTCATAAATATTGGGAGAATGTTCTTATTAGTGCGCTACAATTTAGACAAGGCCGACAAATGGTGCTGTAATTTGGACAGGGCCAACAAATGATGCTGAAGTTTAGTCAAGGCCGACATCCAGAGAGCACCCATTAATTAGGTTTTTAGCACCCAAGTCAAAGAATGAAGGCAAAGAAAACTATCATTGCAAGTGAAAACATACTCTGACCATCTCTGCAGCCGCCAACGCGAAAATGTCAAAGAGTGTTCCTGGAGCGGCCATACTTTTAAACCAGAGTTTTGTAAATACAGTTGCGTAATATCGGTTCCCAAAGAGGGAGCTGCCAACTTCATTTCTATAACATTGCAATTTGTTGCTATCACATTCGCTGCTTCACCCTTGTGGTGAACAGACTTTTTTTTTGTCATATGGCGACAACACGGATTGTTCTAACGTCGTTGCAGATGTGTCAAAGCACTTCTTTATTAGTGACTGATCTCACCACTCAAGTTATATTTGCACTGGCTAGGCATCGTGTTCAGTTGATTTCTTTATAGCGATGAGCGCTCGCATATGTGCGAGAAACATGTAGTAGCACCACATTGTGCTAGATGCGTTCTACGTAGATATTTAGGCTTAACTTTACGATAGGCCTACCAAAGGACATTGAACAGTGCAAGTAAAAGGCATCAACTTCTTTGCGAAATATCGAACAAAATGTTTTACGCCCAATTTGCTTGAATAGGCCGTTCATAGCGCGCAGTGCCGATACCTGCAGCCAATTGGCCACCGTGGCTACGTTAAGGTATGCGAAGTTAACTCGTGAACGAGGAAAAAAATAATAAAAAGACTTTACGAGATATCGCGGGTTCCGTAACAAACAAGACGGGCTACCAATGGCACGATAAACTTTCACTAACAAAAAAACACAGCGGCACCGATACTTCAGTTACGCTGAATATAATGACAAAAAGCACATTGCTGGAATGGAGCAAGTAGAGGGCATCGGCGGCATTATGGAAAGGCGCTAGTTGCGTTTGTTACGACCATTATTTTTAGGCCAGAAACTGTCCAATGTAAACAGGTAAACCAGTAAACTCAGGCGCAGTAGGCGCAAGCTGTACTTGAATGTGCGCAGCAAGGTGCAGGGATAGGGAATTGTAGCTAAATGGCACAATTGAAACTGTTGAATCACCCCTGTGAATTGTGCACACTGCAATAGGATCTTTGAATAAATATATTAAACATTCCCTTTATTTTGCCTATCTCATTCACCTATGAATTTAAATTGTTCATGAGTACCTCTGAAAGCTATGCAGTTTTCATGCATTTTCCACACGGGAGCACACTAACAGGCATTCTCTACATTAGCCTACATGACAAATGAGCACAGGAATCTGCTGAATCTAGCAGTTGACATGTGACTGGGCCTGACCGTTACTGAGCCTCACAATGATTTGTTGGTTCAAGGCAAGAGACTTCAATTGCAAGACAGAACAAATTTTCCATATACCATTGATTTTGAATTTTTTGCACGTGAAGGTAGCGTTAGCCAAATGAAAAATGCATGAAAGCTGTGGGGGCGAGAGGGGGGATCCCTGGGATTAACATGCTCGAGAACCCCTCGGCTAGAAGAAAAAGCCCCTGAATGAAAACATCTATTGTAAATTGCTCCTATCCTCTCCTGCGCTTTCCTCTGACACCCAGTGCTGCGATTGGCCAAATGCCATCACATGCCCATTGCATGCGTTTTCTTTTCTTTGTCTTTCTTCTCCCAGGGCTCGAACTCCAAAGTGGTGCCCAACGTTATGAGCAATAGGATTAGCATAGAAAAATGGCAAAATGAAAATAAAACTCACTCTGAATAGTCCGGCTTCTTCTTCTTTAACATCAGTACTATTTTTGCAATCTGCAGTTCCGTCTGAAGCAAAAAAAAATTACATTGCATTAATGACATTCTTGAATTTCATACACGACACACAAGAAATAACAGCTTCAGTTTTGTAGGCATTAAAATTTAGACGAAAAAAAAAAAACTTGAACGAATATAGTGCAGTGTTACTCTCAGTAAGACTTTTAGGATTGAAAGAGCACTGAAAGCCTGAACAGAAAAAGAGAAGGGTCCCTACAGAAAAATATTCTGCAAGTGCCAAACTTTGTGCTGAAGCTACCATGCGTAATACACAGAACATGTCACAGGCATTTTGGTGATGATGCTGTTATAAGCAAAAAGGATGAGATTCTCCCGGCTTATTTCCAACAAGACAAACAATTGTGGTGAATGACACTTCCCTCAAAACACCAGTGTCTAAACATGCAGGGCCATGCTTTGCCCTGCGGTGAGATTTTGGAAGCCAGCAGAAACCCAGACAGCAAATTTTCACAGGAATGTGAAGGCATGCAGATTTTTCAATTTCACAAAACTTTTTGCTTTATCTTTTGTGGTGGTCCATAGAGGCATTAGTGCATCTGCCTTCTGCACTTCTTGAACCATTCTACATAAACAGATGACGACTGTTCGTGGGACCCCTCAGAAAAGTCAACGATTCTGCATTTAGGTCACCTTTGATTATAGGTTCACTCCCGAACTTTGGAAGGCCATTTTATGAAAAAAAGAAAAAAAAACTACTTATAATCTTCAACATATGGTAGTAGTTGCTAATAATGTAGATAGCATAATTTACTACATTTCTTGGCCTATTAGTAACGTAGCATATGTTTAACCCAAAGCAGTCGTACCATAATGGATCAATTTTAGACAAGGACTTTGTGAGGGTCAAGTAAGTAAAAATGTCACAAGAAGTTTCCATGCCTTGTTTAGCGGAGTTGTAGACAGTTTACCTGTGCAGAGTTGCAATGATAACTCCGCACAGCTCAAAGTAAGCTTGTCGAGAGAAAAAACGTGCCTATAGCTTGGCATGAGCCAAAGTGAAAAATGAACAAGTTTTCCGATTTCCCTCAGATGTGAAACAGCACGAAGGTAGGCCTGCCCTCTCGCTAGCCCAGCAAAAGCATGGCAGATGACCTTGCTCTTGGTCGGGGATCCTCCACGGCTGGACCACATGGACTCGACATCCGAGGAAGCGGCAGCCTGCTCCATGCGCCAGTAGAGGTCATAGAACTCCGGCACCTGCGGCCGCTCTGCTGAAAGAAATTTTAGAGAACGGCTACAAAATCAAATTTTCCAGCGTTCATTCTGCCTTGTATGTCAAGGTGTACATGTTTGACAGCAACTATTCAGGCACATTTGGAGAGTTTGTACTTAGTCATAACAACCACATTAGTCCAGTCTACTAAACTAGATACACGTGAACATGTATGTATGGAGCGTTTTGCAAAGCAAATATTAATCCCTGGTTTGTGCCACTTTTGTCGCGCAAATGAGTGGAATTCTCGGCACAAATTGAACGCCGTTCTTGTTATGCCTACAGATATTTTCACGGGAGATGAAAAAAAAAAAATACCGCTATGTTGGGCTGCGCACGGGAGTACAAAGCCAGACAACGCAGCCTCGGCAGTGTGAATTTTGTTGAGTTGCGCCTACTAAGCGCAGCCTAGAGAGGACTATGGTGGCGCCCCAGGGGCAGCTTGTGAAAAAGGTTTACACAAAAGCAAAATCCGGCAGAAGGAACGCTCAATGAAGAAGTCCAGCTCATATTCCTATACGTGCAACAGGAAGCTTTAAAGAGCATTAGGCCTAACGAGTTACTACAACTGTATACCTAACTTTGCCCGAAAAGCAGCCACGAGGACAGAGTTCTTTGAATTGCCCTACCCCGCTCACTGCACGAAGCAGCTCAGTACAAAGTCCCAGCCCTATGTTGAGCCACAACACGAGAAAGCCTGGAACCCCCTCTTGTAGAGCTAAGGGACAGAACCTATTTACAGCAGTTGAGCGAATAGCAAAAATTTCGGTGCGAGGTGAATTGAAATGTTATATTTGAGTGCAAATCAACATATTTTATGAATAGCTGTCGAATATTTTTCAAATGCTTCTAGGTTAAAGCGCTGGCGGGGTGGTGTTTCATAGTTGTATCAAGAATAAGGCAATGCAGAGGCCGAATGGTACTTATGTACACAATTTTGACGCAACCAAGGTGTTTCCAACAACATTTTACAAGTGAAAGGCAACGATGTTATTTCCTCAGCCTTCACTTAGAACTTTCGTGGAAGCCCAAATTATTTGGCGAACAAGGGCATGCTCCCTTCAAAATCAGAGTTTCTCATGCCTTATAGACGTTAATGTATAAAAACATAAGAAGTTTGAATCCCGAAAGTCATCGTCCGACTTTTTTCCGATTTTCCACACAAGAACCTTCCGGCCATGGATTCTGCGACGTTACACCAACAACATCCACAGATTGCATGCATACCACCCCACAGCATACAGAGACATATTCCCGTGGTATGGAAGCACACCGGTGCTCTACCGCATCACGTGGGAATGTACGGCACACACCGAAGAACAGGAAGGGGACAACAGCAGAGAGATGTGGGAGGCAATGCTGTCCAGCCCGGCCCATGAGGACCAGCGGAGGCTGGTCAGGAGGGCTCAAAGGATGGCGAGAACCAGCGGTGCCTTGGAATAGAGGCCCGACCACGCGGCGCTGCCCGTTTTAGTGGCAACGAAGTCTTTTTCGCAAATAAAGTTTTTTGTTATTCTGGCCCAAAACTACATTAATCAAAGCCCACACTTCGAACACACAGGTTCAATGCAGCGCTTTTGTGAAATTATCCGCTTACAGTCATAACTGAGCCCTGAAAATTGCTTTGCCACAATACCAAAGTGTAATGCGGTGAAGTATATAAAAACATGAAGAGGCTATTGTAATGGCACAGTGTATCTTAAGGGGAGACGCTCCTCGAAAGCACTTTTTTTTTGTTATTCAACTTAGAGCTTCAGAAATTGGACCACTGATGCAGTTTTTCCTCCTGATTCCAAATCTGTAATCAGTTTTTACATAAGTGCAATAGTTTGGGAGTTGTGTTTCAAGTAATGGTGAAACTTGATAAGTTTTCCGGGAACTTTCGCGCATACTAAATGTTCATGCAGAGAGTTGTTCAATGGCTCCTTTTGCTCCCTATTAGCCATAGAGTGCCGATATCTAGCTAGAAATTGTGCTCCAACTTTGAAACTATGAAAAAAACATCTGTGTAGCAAAGTACCCTTTTTTTTCCACTCGACCACCATTAAATTTATTAATAGATATTTACAGCTGATAGGTTGTGCTGATTCAAGTAGATATCGGCACCCTACGCACTCTCCTCAATGTGTGTGCCAAATTTCGTCGTCGTATGACCATTCTAAGTGCCCGAAACACTTCCCGCAAAAAATGCAAATTGGCCAAAATTGCGAAATGAGAAAAACGCGTTTGAAAGTTTGAAAGTCTGTATTTACAAAAATGAAAAACGCAGTAGCACGAAACTTGTGCTGAACACATACACACATGTCCAGAGGGAATATCAGTTGTCTAAAACTCTCCAGCACCGTAGGTTTTCCCTTCCCGGCTGGTGCGGCAGGACTCTTCCACCCGGGCCCTCTTGGCTGCACTGCGACGGTGTGCCCTCGCCTCAGCGGTCTGACGCACATTCATCTTGTGCATGCGCATGCTGTCTCGGCGGTCGCTGAGGGTAACCAGGGCCTCCGAAGGAAGCACCCCAAGCTCTTCCAGCACCTTTTCAAAGCTCGCGTGGCCCCGGTTGAACCACAGGACTGCAATGGCTGTGGCTGTTTCCACAGCAGTCCGGGAAGCAAACCGGGTCTTTGGACACAGCAGCCATATTTTGCTGTTCAGGGACTCGGCCGCGTTCTGTGTCTTGCCGTGGAGGCACCGGGCAAGCAGCTTCGCATCTGTGAGACGCTTGTAGATTGGGAGGACTGCCAAACCCTGGGCCTTGGTCAGGAGGGGGGTGTGGCACGGTGCAGGCTGGCCCTGCGCCTCAGCACGTCGGTGCTTGCACCACGAGTCTGGGCCTGCAGGACAGAACTTGTGACTTCCAGCACCGTCTGTTGAGCACGAGTGCAAACATGAGGCCCATATGGCAGTGTACATCTTGTGGACATTTCCCCGATTGTTCACAATGGCCACCTGAAAGTAAGTTTGAAGCTTCTGGATGGTGGTCTCCTTCAGCTTCTCCCCTCGTGGAAGTGGCGTTGGCAGCTTCCGCAGGCCGGTGCCCAGACGTTTCGCCACGTGGTTGGTGCACTCCTCTTTTTCAATTGGAGTGTCAGGGTACACGTTGGCATCACAGACCCCGTTGTAGGCCTTGCTGTCTCCATCGCTTAGGAAGATGGTGAACCGCAGGGGTGTCTCATAGTCCACAGTCCTCTGCCAAATGCGCACTGCAGCTTCGGCCTCCATGGCATGCGAAGAACAGTCGCAATTCTTCTCACAAACGGGATGATGAAACGCCTGCCATGTTTCTTCATCGCCTCCCATGTCGTTATGCAAACTGCACGCCAGGCAGAAGTTGGAAAGCACTTCATAGTCCAGGCACAAACCAGTGTCCAAGGACACTACAGTTCCCACACCATTGTGGCTTTTGTGGCCTCTTTTTTGCCATGTGCCGTCAAACATGACTGGCACGTCACTGTTACCAGCCACCTCTTTGGTGACGCTGCGTACCCTTTGCATGTTTTCACAGACAGCCTTCACTGCCGCACTGTGAATCTTTTTGCCGATAGCATGGAAGGTCTTATGGTGCATAGGGTTTGGCAATCCAACTACTGCACAAAATCGTGAAAGTTGCTCATGCCCGATACCGACGGCACGCGCTGCAAGCACCACTTTCAGGTTCACGGCAAAGGCGTCACGCGAACTCCCGCTGTCGTAGCTTCTGCTTGCACCGCGGCCGCCATCTGACGCGACCCGCTTCGACGAGTACGCGGACGAAAGGATGCTCTCCGAGCACTCCGCATTCTCGCAGTGTAGCTCCAGAAACGCCGAAAGGCCTTTCCGCTTTTTATTCGGTGCCCGAACTGCGAGTTTACTCTCGTGACAAACGGGGCATGCCGCGCCTGCGACGACGGCCGTCAATGCACCCAACTCGCACAGCACTACGCTTTCGGCACGATCGGCATTCGGCCTGACGTCGTTTTCGAATAACGCGATCTTTTTCTGCGATGCACTCACAAAATTCACTGCAGCGTTGATCTCGTCGTCGCAGTTGCCATGGTCGACGTTGCCGTGGTCGATGTTAGGCCTACCGGCCGCTGGCCCGTCGCGGACATTTTCGTTGGCGGTGGCTTTCTTGTACGTCCTCCGCCGCTTCCCTCTGAACTTGTTCTTACTTCTGTATTTCCGATGGTCGGCAACGGCCTTTTTCGGGCTTGCCATCGCACGAAAACAGCGAAAAATAACTCCGGAAAACAGTGAAGCGAACTACGGCAAGAAAACACGGGTGCTGTCAGCCAATGGCGGCCCTGCGTTAGTGGCGCGCGGTTTGAAACGGCGGGAAAAGACTGTTTTTGTTGCTTTTTTTTTAGATTTTTCGTGAACGTACGAGACTTCAAGAACCGGGATCGTGGAGAGTAAGGACAACTCTACACGAGCCAGCGGCCGCAATATGGCGGACAGCTCTCTTCGCGGCCCCGCGAGCACGCGAACAGCAGCCCGTTTTGTGTAAATTTCGTGATGCCGCGCGTCACTGCCGCTCACTCAGACGCGTTTTTCACTGACTTCTGATGCTTATTTCGCTGTGATATTTTCAGATGTCAAAATATAATGTATAAAGATGATAAAGCAACAAAAAACAGAAAAGGTGAAATTTGGAAAAAAAAACGCGACTTTTCGACCCGCGTCTCCCCTTAAATGTCGGAAACAGCAGTTTTTTTTTAAGTTAATACATTTGCAATTAAAGCAGAATTTAAAAGGCAGCTTTGCCACCGTGTGAAAGTGCGATGGGCTTAAGCATATAAAATAATCTGAAAAGGCCACTGCCAATCTGACGTTGATTGTATTTGTCTGAGAAGTTTGAGTAATTACAGTGTGAATTGAATCAAATAGCAAAACACTATTAGAAAAATATTTGAAAGTTTGCATATTCGCACACCCCTACTATCTACATAAAAACTGTCCACCCACAAAGATATCCGACACCGTCAATTCAAGCTTGCCTACGCACTATGGGCTATGTACCTTGATCATCTCTAAGACTACAATTATGCAACTCGGCATAGAGATGTGCAACTCAAAAACAAAAGGCTCAACCTGCTAACAAGTATAAAAACCATTCCTTAACTGTAGTCGTGTAGCCATTATTTTTCCTTTTTTTGTGGTGTGTGTGTGCACGCGCACATTTGCATATGTTCTCAGGAGGACTTTCGGCCCCTGAAATGAGACTCACCTGGCCTCTTGACCTTGAGGTCAAGTAAGGGTGCCTGCTTGGGCCTCGGCTCAATGGAAAGTGCGTGCAGCTCCTCTTCGAGCTCTATGCAAGCGGGTGGAGATCTCCGAGGGAGCATAGGGGCTGGCTGTTGCTGTGGCCGGTCTTGCTCTCTTTCGTCTTCGGCCTGGCCGATCTCGGGGGCTGCTTTCTCGGGCTCCTCATTTTCTTTTTCCTCTTCCTCCTCTTTGCCCACCTGCACCTTTTCCTCAGAGCTGCTGCTGCTCCTTGACTTCTGGTTCACCTGCACAAGAGCACAACTGATCAATGACTGACGTGCTGCATTTGACGACGTGGTAGGAAATAGGCTACAGCGAGCAGGCAGTAAGAAAAATGCAAGCACAGCACCGACAACTTGAACACTCTCAACCTTAAGGGGACCTGCAACAGTTTTCCAAGAAGCCATGGAATGGATTCCCTAGAGGAGCTTATAGCCTCATGAATTCACCACCACAAATATTTTAGGATCTGTCCAGTATAAGCGGAGTTGCAAAGATTGTCGCACCCTGCAAATTAATTCCCTTTTCTGTCGTCCCGACGAAAGTGTAGGAAGTTAAGCAGGGAGGGATGGCACGGGGGAAGAAAACACTTCAAGCGTGCCTCGTAACCTTGAGCACCTTATTGTTCCTCAAATGCACGACCTTCCAGTGTGATCGTACACACACAGGTAAACAAGTCGCAGCCTCCTGTAGCTGTCCCAGTAACAACCAAGCATGCCATGCTCAAGTCAGCCAATGTCGGACAATTGACCTGCGAATGATTTTTGAGCCTGTAGCATCATCTGTCATGAGAAAAAGCGATTTCTCATGACAAAGCAGCCTTTATAGCAAAAAAAGTATAAATGTACAATTTTGCTATTTCAACAACAGTCCATGAGATGTTTTTAGTTAACTCTACTTCAACAAAAACATCTGATCCCGAAATGAGCAAACACCTCATAATTCAAACATAGCTAGCCATCTAACACGCATTTAAAGCAAAAGGTGACAGCAACCCGCCACTCAAAAAGCTGCAGCGTTGTGTCTATGGGGTGCTTAGCACTGGATGTAATGGAAGAACCATTGTAGTCAGTCCTATCGGACTCAGACACACGTTCGAATAATTTGCGAAAGGCTAATTTCAGGAATGAAATAAAAGTTTTGTCTCTTGTGTAACAGGCAAGATTTCCTAACAAGGTCAAACTAACCTGGGGTGATGCTATTGCAGAGCAATGCCTTGGTTGCCTTTTATGCTTTTCGCTCCTGATCAATGGCCCCATTGATAAGCAGACGGTCAATGAGCAAGAGTGAAAAGCATAACACAAGAAGCCCTGTTGCTCCATGATTAAAAGTACATTTACCTTAATTAAAATTAATTGCTAATTCTTCATCACAAAAGCATCATTTCACCAAGCTCCGCACTCTTCAAATTTCTTAAGAGTTTCCCTTGACATCTCACACTGTTAAGAAGATTCATTCGTGCACACGCAAGAATGAAGAAACAGCCACTAACCTCATGCTGCATTGTTGGCCCAAGTGACTCGTTCTGCAGCGTCTCATATCTGAGATGAAGCTTCTGCATCTTACGGCTGCAACAAAGAGTTCCAAAACACATCAACACACAATTCTAGGAATTCACAATCTGCTAACACTAGCAAAAATATGTCATGAAATAGAATTGCACATTTCCTTTCTTCCCGCAGCATCAAGCGAACTGAATATTTTTGTTTTCGCAAGTGCATGCTCAGGGGTGGCATCCAGC
The DNA here is from genome assembly GCA_013436015.1 of Rhipicephalus annulatus. Classification (NCBI taxonomy): domain Eukaryota; kingdom Metazoa; phylum Arthropoda; class Arachnida; order Ixodida; family Ixodidae; genus Rhipicephalus; species Rhipicephalus annulatus. The sequence goes on along the minus strand of WOVY01001952.1, from coordinate 853,231 downwards.
CTGCCTAATATAAAAACACCAGGCCTGTGCGGAAGGTGCAGCACAGTCACAGCGAAAGCTAGAAGAGCAGCCTATCAGAGCGCCTTATAAACACTCATTGGGTAACTGCTGCAAGCACACAAGCTTGATACCCACTACAGCATTAATAATAAAAAATTTTAGGTTAGTAGGCCGGCATTCCCTAGGCTATTTTTCGTCATTCTCAGAAGCGTGGTATCCGCAAAACATTTGCCAGGAATTTTGTGCCAATTTCTTATGCAGCAGCTGACGACGATGAGGAATTATGCCTGAAGTGGGTGTGCGCCACAGTTAACAGTAGAACAAGAACAAGCTTTTGTAATGGGTTGGAGCATTGACGGCCCACTCGTCACGCTATTCGCATTGTGCAACCACTGGTTGTTCTTTCCTTGTTTTAAAACGCTTTGTAAGTCGTATTACCGCGATTGCTTTGCTGACATCAAGCCTACCTAAGGCAAGTTTACCAACAAGTCACTAACACCGGCGTAGCTCAGTGGTAGACTACTGGGCTGGCCCCCAGCAGACCCGGGTTCGAATCCCACAGTGTCATTGGTACTAGGGTTTTCTTATTTCCTGCGACAAAGGTTATGGACACCGGCGGAGGCGGCGCTGCAAGAGACCCGAGTTGTGATCTAACAGCTTTCGCTGTAATACGCTGTTGCAAGACAATGGTATGCAATAAACAACATTTGCTCGACAGTTAGTGAAATGATTGATATCACAACTCTACTTTGCAACTGCTGCAATTTTCTGCGGCGAATGAATGTTTCATGCATGTCATTGTCTTGCAGCAGGGTATATATCGGGCAGACTGGATGCTGCCTGAATAAGCGCTTGAGAAAGCACTACAACGCGCAGCAGGTTTGCACTTGTCTGCCTATTGCCGAATGTGTGCTTGTGCACCAGAATTTTCACACACACCTGTTTCGTACGTCCATCATGGCACGAATATTAGAGACATTGCTGAAGCCCCTTTTTAGATTCGAAGCAGCTCTTCGACTCGTGTGTAACACCGTATGTATGCACATCCTTATGAACGTGCAGCAACGCATGCCCCTCGTCACAGGTGTTGGCATGGTGCCAAGTACCGTATAAACCGGAATATAAGTCGATATTTCCAATAAAAGAACGAGCTAAAGTTGCCCCTCGTCTGATTTATGGCGTGTCTAGCCGACAGTACGCTACTCTCTGGCAACATGTGGCTTGCATGTGCATGAGAAGCCGGACACGGCTATATCCACATCCAAATCTAATAAGTTGTTTTTCCTTCTCTCTTGTCTGTTTCTTTTTGCATTCGTGATTTGCCTCCGATCTGTCCCAAGTTTTCCCTCTGCTTGACATTGGGTTTTATTTTTAGCATCATTTTTCGGTCACTAAATATGAGTAGCGGCACGAAAAGGCAGTACTCAGCTGCGTTTAAACTAGAGGTTGTCGAGTTTGCAGAAGCAAATAAGAATATGGCTGCTCAGGGCCACTTGGGTGTATCAGAAAAAAGCCTGCGCTATTGGAGGGTGCAGAAAGGAAAGCTGCAGATGTGCGATCCTCGGAAAATGTAATGTGGTGGGCGAAGTGCGGTTCATCTACAGCTGGAGGATAGGCTAGGGAACTTTGTGTGGGAAGTTCCTACACAAAGTTCACGCATGCTCACTGCCAAAGACCGTGGATACCATTCGCAAGAAGCTGTGTAACTCGCTCGAGAAGCTGGGCTTACTAGAGAAGAGTTTCATGCACCAAACTCTTGGGTGCGTCGATGCATGAGACGCAAAGAATTTTGTTTCCGGTGGCGCACATCTAACTGTCAGAAGTTTCAAGACGAGTTCAAGGACAAGCTTATAAACTTTCAGGGCTTCGGGAACAGACTTCGGGAGCAAAACAACTACATGATCGGGCAGATTGACAGTGCTGATGAGACCCCCGTGTGGTGTGACATGCTTTCAACGACCATGATCCTGCAGCGTGGCGCCAAGGATATGAAGCTGTTGTCTACTGGCAACGAGCACTCGCGCTTCACCGTCATGCCGGAATGCATGGCAGATGGTAGAAAGCTTCCGCTCTTCATCATTTTCAAATACAAGACAATGTTGAAGAAAGTGTTCCCAACCGGTGTTGTCGTTCGCGTTAACGGGGATACATGGACGAGGCCATGATGCTAGAATGAATAGAGTAGTCTGGAACCGTCGGCCAGGTGCACTGCTCCGTCTTTGCAGCGTGCTGGTGATAGATGCATTTTGTGGTCATTAACCGACGCTGTGAAGCGTGCAGTGGGCGATAGAAAAACTGACCTCGCCATGATACCAGGTGGTATGACGCCCACTCTCCAACTGCTCGAGGTTGTGCTAAACAAGCCGCTCAAGGAACGAGTGCGGCTGGAGTACCAAAAGTGGATGTCAGGCGACAACTCAAAGACACCGACAGGCTGCCTACAGAGGCCTCCGCTTGAGACTGTTTGTGGCTGGGTGCTTTCAGTCTGGTGTTCCTAGCCAGATTCCATGGTGGAAAATGCTTTTAAGAAATTTTCCGTCAGCAACTCGCCGTACAGCACGGAAGACAACGCACTGTGGGAGGCGGCCAGCTACAAACTCTTGTCTTCAGAAGACAGTGTTGCTTCGTCTGATGAATAGGAACAGTTGTGATAGTGGTTGAGGGAAGCTCAGTCGATCGGGGGTGCGGTGCGCCGAATTTGCATTCAAACCTTGTTGGGCAGTTTTGGGTTGTTTTCCTTTTTTTCATTTTCGGTAACCTGAACTTGGGGTGTCGACCTTTATTCCCACTCGACCTATAGTCCAGTTTATACGGTAGCTCAGGCCGCAGCTGCATATAGACATCACTCTCCCTCACCCGTAGCATGCTCACCACAACGCGCACAGCTGCAGGCTACTCCGCGCGCTCGCAACACATCTCGCTTCGCCCTCTCCACCACCTGCAACGCTCGACCGCATGTCAAGTGGAAACACTCTTTCCACTCATTTATCTGCAATGAAACTTAAGTGAAACCCAACCTACCACTTTGCGTTTCAAACAAACGCTTACTCGAGTAGACGCTACACTGGGTTTTGCTTCAAACCATTCTTCCAGTACCCGCGTCGACGCCCGTTTTAACCGGGTCAACGCCGTGCACATCACTGCTGCTTCGCATCTTATTAGGGTTACCTTCGGGGAGATAGTCGGGGAAATAGGGGAGTAGATTTTTTTTTTATAGAATACCGATGTTTGAGTCATTTCGTACTCTATAGCGCTTTTAGAGTGCATGGTTTCATTTCTGGACAGCAGCTGATTTCAAATTACTCTTCTTCGTGTAACCCTCTTTCCTCTCGTGTTTTATTACATATATATTTCTTCTACGAATAAACCAAAGTTTCATTCTGCGCTTGTTTGTGAGCCATTTTACTTTGTTTGCACGGCCGAGTTGTCATAATGAACCTACACCAATCATGTCTATCAATTTTTCTGAACTGCATTAGTTAATTTCAGACCTTCCCCTCCCCTTTCACTACCAGCAGAGGACTCATAACTTTCACTAGTCCACAAGAGGTCTCCAAAACATCCATCTCTAAGAACCACTGCTTTATACGATGCCTTGGAGCATTATAGGCAAACTAAAACAATTTTAGACTATGTAAAACTAATTTTCTGAAGGGTGCAGATCAAATTTAGGAGCTGAATCTGGCCAGATCTGACACGAGCGTAAAAAATGCAAGCAAAATGAGTTTTTCATAGAAAGATGGGAAAAAGAACACCACTGGTTGGACTTGCAGGGGATGATGCAAGATAACATGGCTTCAGAGATGAGGGGGCAAACAAACACCTGCGGCATGCCTCAACCTGTATTTTGTAGTACCTACAAAAATCAGGTGCAAGTTGGCTGGCGCAATATGTACTCTTCACAGAAAGGATTCGTCTAAAAAACTTTCCTGCGCCAGAACTACCATAAACAGAACTGAATAAATTAGCATTCACGGCTTTTCCAAATACTGTAGAATCTCTACGATACAAATTCGAAGGGAGCCTGCAAAATATTCGCAACATCCAGAATTCCCGTGAACCAAGAAGAAGTTAAAGTTGATAATGAAGATGAACAATAACTTTATTGGCAACTACTTCTTGCTGAAAAAAAGTCCACGATGTTCATTTGAACTTCCTCGCCTTCACTGTCTCTCAATAATGTGCTGCGGTTCCCTCACTCACGCTGCTGGCGCAGTGCGTTCACACTTGACATCAAAGAGAGCGAAAGCAGCCAAGCTCACTAGAAATTCACTCGCTTTGCCGCTTAAGACAATTAACCTTGCCACAAAGTCGACAAAAAAAAAATCAGTCCTGGAGATTTCACAATGGAGAATTGAAGCGAAAACGGCACAGCAGCCAGAAAACCATATCAGCCTAAGTCGAAAATGCTCAAATTTGTTCTGCCCCTCGTACATGCCACCATCGCTGCTTGAGAATTCATTCCATTTGCCCATTTTCTGAGCATTAAAGTTCGTACAGTTCAAGTTATGCATGAAAAGCATTGAAAAGAAACAGTTTACACCTTTACGAACGTGGTTTCGAAAGATGCGCGAGCAGAAACGAAACAAGCGGACGCAGTGGCGGTGACGGATTCAGCTGGCAGTGCAAAAGTGAGACACGTTGGGGCATGCCGATTCGCTGCTGCTGCACCTTCTTTTTCGGTGTTCTCAGCGATCACAATCAAAACAAGGCTCTCAATGAACGTGTCTTTGTCAAGGCCATAAGCTTTGACGTGCAGCACAGATAGTTCGCAATAGCCCTGACGCGATCCACCGCCGACGCCTTTGCCGCGATGTTTAATTTGTGGCTGGTTGTTTACATCACTTGATTTGGGAGCTAGAGCAGCCGGTGTAGCCAACGATGTGACACAAAAAGGCAATCTGCTATCGCGTGGCCGGAAAACTGGTCTTAAAACTGTATTATATATAATGCAGTGGCACATCCAGAGGGGACTGTAGGGGCGATCGCCCCCCCCCCCCCATAGCCTGTCAACACCCCCTCCCCCTCTCTTCAGTGCTTGCCATCCACCTGCTATCACCAGTTAAAACAAATGAGTGGGACCACACTGTGAGCACACATTAACAATATTTATGCCATTACAGGGTTTTTGTGCTAGTAAAAACAAAAAGCAATGACCACGCCCCCATCCCCCTTTCCTGTGTTAATTCAAGCGACCGCCCCCGCTAAAATGGGTGGCTGGATCCACCACTGATATAATATAGTCCATCCAAGGCAACCTTAAAATTCATATCACGAAATTCGCATCAACCATCATTGTATCAATTGAGATTCAACTACACGTTCAGCCCAAACAAACTAGAATTGTGCTTCGATTGCAAAGTCCAACTGCGGTGTTACACTGATTACTGAGCTCGGCCGTGGGTTAGCTTCAGACAATGGAGGTTGTAGTAAAGAACAAAAAACACAAGGAAAGAACGGAAGAAGCGGGAGAAAGCGCCATTCTGTTTCATCCTCATCATTTTCGTGCTTTTTTTTTTCGCTATGCATTTGTACCCGCTCGCCAATGGCAACAATAGCGGTTGCATTTTAATGAAGGCCAAATGCTAGACGCCCTGGTACCAAGCTTTAGATGCATGTTAAAGAATCCCAGACGATATTTCCGGAGCCTCCCACTACCTGAAAATTATAATTGAACTAGTGCGCCTTGTTTCAGCCCTGGCCAAGACCCCAAAAACTTACACGTGCTCTTCCTGGATATATGCCAGCCTCTCCTGGAGTTCAAAAATTTTGGCGTCTCGTTTTCTCAGCTGTAGCTCCAGCTCAGTAATCTGCAAATCAATAAAATTCAGCTCTAACCACGACAAGAACATTGCCATAACAGGAGAGTCAAGGGCAAGCTAAATGTTTATTCATCTTTTTGCTCAGTTTCAAGGCTGCAATGGCAGCAGCACATGTTGCTGCTTCTCATGCGACTTCCAGTCACTTAAATTATCATTCTGCAACACCGACACAAAAAAGTTGTATTTTTAAGTTGTACTGGATAAGAAAAACTTTCCCCTTTCAGGTAAAAGGAAGGCACTTAAAGTCAATGACTAATTCATAATGCGTGCAGCTAGGAATAAAATTTAAAATATTTGGCCAGTCACAGAAAGAAAAGCTGTAAAAATCAGTTATTTGCTGAAGCTTTTGTTCCTTGCAATTACTACTACGTAACAAAACTCGGGAGGCACCCAGGACCTGTGTTTGTGAATAGCCCAAGGGTCTATAACCTAATTTGTGAACCTGCTGCAGATTGCATACTACACTAATTCACACGGCTCCATGGGAAAAAAAATGGATGTCATTCCCATCCTAGAAATGCACACAATAGTTCTCTAGCACCCGTACAAAATGTCTATTTTTTAAATAATCTAAAAGTCTGTTCACTCACATTTCCACGGAACTTACCCTTACAGCCTGCTTAAGAATGTCCTTTATGACATGTTTTGCAAAAACGACTGCCGGCATTGCCGAAGCCATAAACTATTGCAGAACGAATCGAGGCCACATTACAAATACTGCACATCAGATACAGTTCCACAACTTACAAGGAGCATCGACAAACCTACACTCCCTTAATTCCCAACATCCAATGAAGTCTAAACTAATTCTGTGAAGACTGCTTTTCCAAAAGTAATTTTGAAAAAAAAATGGATTAATAGAAGTCATCATTTTCAATGTTCAGTTTTCTAAAAGACCCTGCATCCATTCCAGCCCGCAATCTGTGCAATACCCTTGCCAGCCCAAGCCACCCACCCGGTCAAGCTCTGATCCTTCAGTCTGGGACTCTGCGTTGTGTGTTGGCTGTACCGCCTGTGTGCCTAGTGACTGGCGATGCGGCGGCAAGGGCGTTTGGGTACTGTCATCTTTGCAGCCAGGTTTCTTTCCCTTCTCATCGTTTTCCTCCTCATCCTCTCCTTCAATGGCAGACAGGTACGAAGTGCTGCAGGGCGAGCTGGTACGCACACTCTGGGCACCACTATCGCTATCCACCGGAGAGTCACTCTGGTACCCAGCAGCATTCTGCGAAGCAGATGATCAAGCTTTTACTGCTGCTCCTGTTGCACAAGTGTTCAACTGATGGGACATCTATTAGGATTATGACAACCATACCAGTCTGCTCTTTGCACCTATTTAAGAAAAACTATACAAGCACCACCTCCTGAACTGTGCACGCCTGCCATTCATTTGTGCGAGTCGTGCCAAGTGTTTCCTGCAACCATACATACTTCTTCCTTTCTTATGTAAGTACTAAGCACATTAATAATGAAGTTTCCCCAAGCACTAATGTCAGAATATGAGCCAACGTTTGCTAGCATATTGAAGTTTCCCCGACTGGAAACCAGCAACACAACTATGCAACTAAAGGTCCAGTAGACGAATGCCGTAAAATTGAGAGCCGCCCCTTCAGCGAATAAAAAATTACCGGGCAAAGTGGAGAGCATTATTTTTCCGGAACGACCAAAATTTCAAGACGGCAGTAGCAAAATTTTGTTGCAAGAAAAAACAGTGCATGTGGTCAGTCTTCTTGTTAGTGGCACAGTGGGTTACAATGATGGCATGAAACAATGGCAATGTGGAAGCATGGCAAGGAAGCACGTCAGATAGGCCAACCTAACAGCTATAAGGAACAAACACTGGTCTTGGAGACTAAAACTTTGCCTATTTCATCATGGTACCACCTTAGTACACAGACATCAAGGCTAGCACCTTTGCTTGCAGGACCCTGTAAATTGTCAGGTTCATTGAGCACCTTTATACACACAGTTCGGTGAGCAACCTTTATGCAGGGCTAATTTCAATGACTAATTTCAGGTTCAGGTGCTTTGCATGGGTGCATTGTATGATTGGGGTGCCAAGTTAGGGGCGGGCTTTCATAGAAAAGAGTGTAAACTTGGAATTGGCAATTTTGGAGGCGGTGATTGCCCCGAATTTCCCTTAATGTACGTCTCGATCATTTACTAGCAGAAGAGCCTACTCATGTAAAGGAACCTCATTGAAGAATAAGGAGTAGGTGCACATATGGTAGGCATCTTTAATTCTTGAACGGCAACTTGCCACTGTCACTGCTCACCACTAAAAAAAAGTCTGCAAACAATGTATTCTGATATTTCTAACATGTGGAACGAAAATGTGGAAAATCAGGAGCCCTTCCCTAATCGGGGAAAAGGGGGTAAGAGGCCTAGGCATGGGTATACTTGACACACTGCTTTTCTTTATCGGTAAAGGCCTCCACCTAAACGCTGTTTTTTTGCTGAATCAGCATGGAGTCTCATGGTGTAGAATGGGCCAACGAAAATACGATCACACGATCATAGAAACATGGGTTAGAAAGTGTTTTCTTGAAACCGATATACTCTTCAGATTTGGACTTCCTGGTATCGACTTTACACTTTGTCCAGAGGATCACTTTAGACCGTCAACATGAAATATTTTAATTGCAAATGAGTTTTGCAGAATCTCGCAAGGTGACAGAAGGGTTAAAAGGCCCTTTAACCACCGGTCAAAATGTGGTGGGCAAGTTATGCATGAACTACAGCGAACATGTCTCCACGAGAATTTTTTGAAACTGTGCCATAACGCACGTTTGATGATCCAAACCAGGCAATCACTCCTTTTGGTTTTTTCCTTCACCACGCTCTACTGGTCACCTCTACCAAAGCCACTTTGCCCTCCTTGTCCCTCCCAGGCTCGAGAGGCATACATCATCGCTGACGTGCTGTTCGAAACACCATTCCATTTCAGCTGGCACGACTATGCCAACTCCGTGCTTGTTCGCTAACCGCTGTTGTCTTGCTGGCCAGTGCTTTTGCACACACATATTGAAAGGATTGCCAACATGAAATCTGTATGGCGACACGCAGTGCCAAAGCACGTCCGCGCAAAATTAGACGCCGTTTCTTTTTGCAACGCGACTAACAACATACGAAGAGTGCGGGCAGGTGCGTGCAGACTGACCAGAATACGTAGGTTTGCGCATGACCAATCGCAGCATGACTTGCGCTAGGCATCACAGATTCAACTTCTCGATGCCAAACAGATTGATTGATTGATATGTGGGGTTTAACGTCCCAAAACCACTATATGATTATGAGAGACGGCGTAGTGGAGGGCTCCGGAAATTTAGACCACCTGGGGTTCTTTAACGTGCACCCAAATCTGCGATGCCAAACGGAGGTCAGAAAGACCTACAGAAGAGGTGGGGGGGGGGGGGGGCTGTTTCCTGGAATCTGTGGCGGGCACTATTGCCACGTGCGGCATAGATCGTGACGATAATCTTCGCACAATGAGAGTGGTTGCCCTAAATGTTTGAAAAAATATAAGACATCGTTTAGGGGCTCTCTTAGCGAAATTCAATGAAGCACCATAGCAAATTACCGCTCCCCAATTATTTTTTGTATGGTTGGAAATGCATTATTGTGCTTTAGAGTACACAATGAGCAAGCATGGGGTGTAGCCTAATATTCAAGGCACTTTTTTGGGTCATGGGGACCCAGCTCCATTTAAAGGAAGGTCTGTACCTCTAGCGTTCTTCAACCATTCGAGAAGCGCTCCTTTTACTTCAGGATACATACAATGATGTTTCGCTTCTGTTTGGCTGAGAAACTCTTCTCGAAGCCTTCCAGTATGACATCCTTATTCTTTGAAACCGTTGATAATGTTGATGGTGGTATTCTGAATTGTCTCGAGATTCCAGACTTCTGTCAACCTCCTCCTTCCGCCTCCCGTATCAGTTGTACTTTCCACTCCAATGTCAGACACCTCCGTGCAGGCATCAGCAGTGCCATTTTCACTCGATCACTACACCCGCACGATGCGAACGCACATTATCACAGGTTCACACAGACCTCGCACCAAGCATGCGCATGTTTGTCTTCCTAACACGGATGGAAATAAACCAGGGTCCAAGGAGCACGCCAAGCCTCCGTGCTGGTCACGCGAAACAACCGCTTAGCCGCTACCAGCGACGTAGTGGTAAGCAGCCAGCTAGAGTGCCTCGATACACTTGTCCGCCTCCGAGTCATCGAGGCACTCTTCAGCTAGCATGTTGGCGAGCCCCTCCATTCCCAGGTAGGGCGTAGAGGGGGAGGGTTAAATCCACGCCGCTGGAACTCGCGCCATTTGCATCAGTCGGCACTGGCGTGCTTTATCCTGGCGACGCTAGCACAAACATCGCTCGCTCAGCGCAAGAAAGGCCACTCGGCTCGGTGGCGGTCGCTTGCTCGCGGCACTGAATGCAGGTTTGCAACTTGTTACTTTGCTATAAGCAGAGCAAGCTATCGACATGCTCAGAGTGATCGGGTCTAAAATACACATATTGGGGCCAGGACTGTGTGACACTTCGATAAAAGCGATCATTTTAATAAAGCCACTTCGTTGTAACGAGGGTTTACTGTACAGTGTAAGTACAGGTGTGGCATGCACAGGAAGCTCCCCTTGAAATATCAGACTGGAATTCGGACAACTTCAGAAGCATGATATCAAGCAACTTCTAACTGCACCTTGGCACCGACTGCCAGTGTGGAGAGTCCATTGCAAAGATCGGCCGCAGGGGAGGTGTAGTAGCAATCATCATCGCCCTCATCATCGTCGTCAGGGTCTACATAGTAGATGAACGAAAGTAGGTCCTCATCCTTGCGTTTGAATCCTGGGTGCCCGTCCAAGAAGTCTGTCAAAGTGTTGTACGCAGCCAAAACCCGGCGAGCTTGCTCAGGTTGCAGTGCTTTCAGCAGGTCCTCCTCCTGGGATGGGCCATTCTCCAGCAAGACTGTTTGCAGGTGGCTGCACAAAGCAGTAACGATAGTTGATATGCAAAGCTATTATGGTACAGTAGAATGGGGAAGCAGGCAAATTAGAAATCGCACATTACATCAGACAGTGCAGAGACCATTGACAGACCCAAAAAGCTGCAAAGGTCTTGGTCACTTTCACACTAAGCTGATCCCAACGCCACTTCTTGCATAGGTGTTATACGAGAAACGTGCAGCCTACCTGGTGCAACACTCCACTGCACCAATGTGTCGCCAGCGTCGCAAGTGGTCACTTAGGCTTTCGCTAGCATGCTATGAATATTCTGTGCATCTGCTATGCTCGCGTTGTATGCAAGGACATTCGCGTGAAGGGGACATGGATAATAAACGGCAGTGGGGAATTGTTTTGGGGCGTCAAAAGAAAGGACAAATTATACGGAGTCAATCATATTTTCGATGCAACAGAGCATGGGCATGCGATGGTGTTTCGAAAGGGAGATTTATGCAGTCAACTTGCGTAAGCCTGGAAACATAGCCCACTACCACTGATGTTTGAAGGCATTCTTTGTTTTATTTAGCCCGTTTATGGCGAGTAAACGATGGCATTTGTGTGTGAAACGTGTTAGACAACCTTTTGTGATAGCTGCAAGTAATACATACAATTGCTGAACTTCAGGTAATGCATTTAGTAATGTGTGGCAGTTCTGCGAAGTTTTCTGTGCAGTAGATATGCCTTAGCTGTCACGTAGTGCAGCTTCACTTGTGCACGTGGTGCTATTAAGCGAGAGAGGTTGAGGAAAGGAAAAGACGCAACTTCTGCAGCCCTAAATTGGAGCACAGCTCAGCGTCTGTAGGGGTGGGGTGAGGGTATTAAATATGTGGACAAGATGGAAGAAGAGAAAAGGCGTCCATGACTGAGGACGTGTGTCCCCAAGGAAGCGAAGAACCACCTTGAAGAGCGGTGCCACGCAGGAAAGAGGAGGTCCGTCTGTGTAGCCGCGGGCAGACCATGGCGACAGAGTGCCATGGTCTGCGAGCAAGAGTACAAGGAGACAAATTTTCAAAGTCTTGCAGTCCACAACACATTTTGCAAAGCATGCGGGGATTCTGCCTTGCCGATTCTGGTCACGAACTGCACCACTAGACAAACTGCGGTACAGCAGAAAAATAGCACGTGAGAGAGAATTGCTGGATCTATCAATGGCTTTCCCCTTACAGAATGTCGACTGCAAAAGCAAGGAAACATTGACGGCTGACACTCTGTTCCGCTTGCACTGTACAAATATTTCATTTCTTTTATTTACCATACCACAGAGCAGAAGGCATGGGAAAAAAAAGCTCAGCAGAGCTTGACTAGGTTTCAAAGCTTGTTAGTCCAAGTCCTGCAGTTACAGTACAGACATTTTCTAAACACACACACACACAGACACGCACACACACAAAATACGAACATTCATTACATATGCCAAGTCATCAACGCATGAAACAAAATAAGCCCTCAAATTACTTCATCAAGAACACTCCATGTCATACATCGATCAATGTGACATTTTGTCTTAAACCTTTAAAACAGGAAAGGGTCATTCTTAACATTTGGTCCATAAACTGAAAAAGGCTAGTTCAGCTGTTTAGTTAAGACTAGATACATTATTTCATATTTATGTCGAAGAACTAGGCACAATTTACACAGACTAAAGACTTTTGGAATACGCAGCAACAGTTCGGAATTGCTGTGCAGGAGGATAACCTCTAGGCAAGTCGTAAATAAGGCATGAAGTTTTCTTTTCCTGAAGATATACCCTTTCTAAACTTGCGAGCGTAGTAGTGCCTCATAAAAGCTGGCTATAATTAACCTGTGACAAAAACAGATTTCATAAGCAACAGTTTGATTTTTGGCAGAAAGCACATGATTATTACAGTGTAAAAGAAACATGAAGCATGACGCAGCTAAGCATACATTATTGACATGAACATCCCACAGCAACTTTTCAGTGAACCAAACAGCAAAGGTTTTAAAAGCTGACAATTTCTATGTTTTGGATCCATATATTAAAGGGGCCCTTTGGAGCACGTTTGCACAAATTATGCACTCCAGCAGGTTCAACTTCATGGTGCAGTTTGGCGTAACTGCCACAGTGATTGTAGTACCTTCCAACCGGCGCCCTTCTTGCCATGGCCTTAGAAAGAAAAATCAATGAATTCCGATACACCGAACTACCGTTAAACCTCGTTATAATAACACGGGCTGTAGCAAAATAATGGATATACTGAGCGAAATATTATTCCCCTTGAAAGTTCACACAGAAACCAATGTATTCAATACATTGCTTCAACGAGGTAACATTTGCCTGTTATGGGATATGAGGAAGAAATTTTGCTAAGAAATAAAAATTTGAGCCAATGTAACGACAGCGCACAATGCAACATTGAAAAACTGCACAACGCGACTATACTGTATTCAGCAGTTCAAAACTCCCACCCCACATACTCCAGCAATGCTTACAAAGCTGACAGCGCGCACAGTTTCTGAAGAAGAGAGCATTGCACGTGCACTGCTGTTCTGAAGTCTGAAACGCCAGCAGTGTATTTTGAAATGCAATAAATCGGTGCATGAATTTTCTTTTTTATTTGTGAAATGCAGTTATTTTGTTGCATACCAGCTTGCGGGGATATGTTGCGTACCACCTTGGGGCGAGACGCTATTTCACCCACTATTCGTTTTGGGCAATTACAAAGCGTAACATTTGCAGTAAATGCCAGCTGCGGCTATAACAAAATATTGGTTATCCAAGAAAATCATGGCAACCCTCCAATTTCGTTGCAACGAGGTTGTACTGAATCTTGCCATCACTTTTGTATCTGATGTGTCCAGTCTATTCAACAACTACCAATAAATATTTCAAATATACCAAGCACTAGCAATGGTGGTTTGCAAGCCACTCGAAAAAGTGACACATTTTAAAAAGTGGCGCAAGCAAATTTTAACATTGTGCTAAGAGAAGCAGATCACGCAGATGAAAGTTAGAAAAGCTACTGCTTCACCACAATGTGTTGCTCGAAAATTCACAAAAAGACTAACAAAAGACTTGCTTCTGTGGCAGACATTACACGCATTTTTATGCGATGAATCTGAACCCACTCGACCAGTTTTCAATTGTGCTATATGTAATTTCACCACTATTGCACATAACTAATGTTAAAAAAATTAGAACAAAGCACACATTTAAAGAAAAAGAATGAGACTGACCAGCTCACCTTACGATATCAGCGGCATCATCGTCAGTTAGAGGCAGGGGTTCTGGTATTTGATCCACACTGCAAAAACAGAAAAGAAGAAATTTCAAGAAAAGAATTTTAATACCTTTTTCAATAGGTGTTTGAGGCGATATTTAGTACAAAAAATATTTCACATTAAGCTCGTAGGCTGCTGTTCATATAGGCAGAGTTCGTTTTCTAGTTTTTCTTTTAAAAACAATGCATTAGCTCAAATTTGTACCACCACTTGAGGGCAGCTACAGAAAACTACAATGAGGGGGAGTTGCCACATAGGCAAGCACACTCTTGGCAGCATATTAAAAAAAGAACAAATGCAAGTTCACTTTCTTCAAAATTGGTCATGAACTGTGCCAATTGTTGTATGCAAACGACACAGTTGGCAAAAATGAGAGATTTCTGCCAAATTTGAAAAGATCAGAGTAGCAGTGAGCATGAAATCTATGCTCCCGGACTTACTCCTGCGTGGAAATAGCCATGCTTGGCTAATATGTTTAGTTTCGTCCATTTCATTTCTGCTGGGCTTGCATTAAGGACTGCGCTCCTCTAAAGGATTATCGGTGCGCCATATTTCTTGAAAACATACAAAGGACAAGCAACAGTAGTATAAACTATCAAATATTTCTTTCAACTACACCTATATTTTAATATAGCTGCTCTGACCATTATTTTGTTTGGCTGCGCACAAATAGAAACTATCGGTTTAACTGGGCTTCAGTGCGTGAATCGCAAGGAAAAGAGAAAACTTTAAAATGGCATTTTCTGTGACTTCACAACTACACCAATCTTCATCTACAATAAATTAGGTGAAAAGCTGCACTTTTAAAATGAGCTTCCCCAAGAAACGCGTTACTGAACTTGTACATCTTAACGAGCATGAAGCAACAATCTCGCAAGGCAGAGGCTCGAAAAAAAAAACAAAAGATTCCCATGTCCAGTTTCCACTTTCCCTTATGCTTCTTTGTCTTTTCCTTGTGCAAGTGTTGCGGAGATGTATACTATTACAAGTTTAAGTTGAAAAACCTAGCGCGAATTTCTTTGTTGAATTGTTGAGCAACATCGTAACGATGCGGCATAGAGCTGCAGATCAATGTGTACCTTAGCTTTGGTTTATATGTTTTCCTTTATACATGAAAAAAATGATGCTGATTCAACTGAAATGAACTGTGGCCTAGTGCTCAGAAAACTGTCCTCTCTCTCAGCACATCATGAAGTTTCTTAAAATTAATTAGGGGGAACTCTGGTGCTGCGATCGTTCAGCAAACATGAAAATGATGGGTAGTACACAGATTTGCCTAGCCTTCATACCTGCGTGTGGCAAATCGCACTTGTAGCTTCGTTTATTGCAGAGTACCGGTTGTGCTTCGAAGTGAAGAACGAACCCTTTTGAAATTCATGAGCCGATTTGAAATGGTGAGCCTAAAAAAATAACGTGGTGAAGGGCAACTGCTGAACATTTTCCGATTTTTGTTCCGTAAAAGAACAGCTCGAAGTCGCATACACAGAGCCAGAAGTACAAAGATTAGACAAATCCCTGCACTAATCATCATACCCATGCTCGCTCAAGCGGCGTGCGTTACAGCTCCCATAGACACTAGCGCCAGAGTTCCCTCTAGTGTATATTAAGGAAACTATGCATCACACCAGGCAAAGAAGAAAAAAAGCATCACTACTATTGTAAAGCAGGAAAGCACCTACAGCCCTACTGGTTCACCTAAAAACATCAATTTTCTCAGCGAATAGGCTTGCATGGTGCAACAACGATCTATTCAACTTGCATTAAGTTAACTGTGACATAAGCGTGTACTCACCAAATAGAAGTGGTTCCGCTTTCGCGATTTCCTAGGATGTTCAGTTCATAATCTTTCCTACAATTCGAACAACCCAGGACCCACCTCGTGAAAATTCTTAACTAATTACCCAACACACAGGAATGTTCAAACACACATTTATAGTAATTGTTAGCAAGAGGGTAAAAGAGTGTTTTTTTGCTGCTGTCATAATTACACATTACTTGTCAGCTATTGCTTGTTGTACTTAGGCAAAAGTATGTGTGTATGAAAGGAACATGAAATACAAGGCATCTACAAAACAGCCTAAATCTAACACAACCTGCCAATTTGAAACATGTTGCCAAAGAACCAATGTTTTTATTCACAAGTAATTAAAAGTTGTGCTGCTGCAGTCACAGTAATCTAACGACATGTTTTTTTCTATGCAGGTATATTCCCATGGCTGATGCGACCAGGGTAAAGGAATGCCAAATACAAGTACTACAGCGAAATTTTTTCATAAGTTCAATAATTGTTCAATAGCTTAACTAGGCCAATAGTAAATGGTAATGATCACGTGTGCTTCGATATCTCAGTTATTTGATTTTATGCACAATGACCGTCCCATCACGAAACACGACTCCTGGGGATGATCACGACAGCAAAAACCCTTTGCAAATGCACAATGCTTGCAGAAAAAAAAATGCTTCCTTAACACAATACGTTTTGTTTCCACAAATAGTCTAGTATTTAACCCATCAACTCTAAATTGATGGCTGACCTATAGTCAAGATATTTTATTATGCTCAAATATGCTCTAGACAGGTTTTGTGGCTTGAATACAGCATTCGAACATGTATGCTTGAACGAAATGGTGCCTATAGAAGACTTCATACCAAACACAAGGGCACTGCACAGCAATAACGTAAATCTAATTGAACATGTTCATTTGCACACAACTTGCAAAAAAAACGGGCAACATTTTTATTAAGTAAACTCAACTTATGACACTGCTATTGCGGCTATTTAACGAGTGTTTGGTATGAACATCCATAAAGGAGGTTGCAATTACCTGTAGGGCAGCACACGTTTGAGAACAGCCGAGCAAGAAACTAACAAGTGGCTCACCTGTCCAAAACTGAGGTGCTGTCCGGCGATGACCAATCACTGTAGGGCGTACTAGGCATCCTTGCAGGTAACATCGGAAGCTCGCCCTTCCTGCAGATAACCACCCAAATAAAACCACTGGTCTACCTTTGAAACGCCACTACGATGCTGCTGATCATCCTCGATCTATATGCAACTATTGTATCAAATCATGGCAGAGGACAACTGCATTTAGCACATGACGGGCAGCAATGTTAGACTGTCGTAATTTAACATTTTTGTGAAGTTCGTGATGTTTTTCTCTATCAATACATCCTGCACACTGCTTAGGTTACGCATTGACCTGTTTATGGCAAGCATGAGCCAAACTATAAGGCCAGTGCAGCCCATTCAAGTTCCCGTGATTCGTCAACAAAAATTTCAACAGCGTGGGAAAAGACTCAAATGCACGAAAAGAGTGCTGACATGCACAAGCGCCAACTTTACTACCGATTGTTATTCAGCTTTACTACCGATTGTTATTCAGAAAAAGACACATATGTAGCGAAAGATTGCACAGCTCTTAACAACACACGTCTACAACCGTGCATGATCACTTACAAGTTACAAAATTAAAGCAAAAGAAAAGACTATCTCGCGAGAGCATACCCCTGGAAAAGATACTTCTTTTTCAAGCAAGCAATGGAAAGCACCCCGATGCACGTTTCTCTGAAGCAAGCAATGTGCGCCACCTCTACGATTTCTGGTGAGCCAATTATCGCTTGTCTAGATTACCTCCAATTGTAGGCAGGCAGGCAACCAAACCCCTTACAATTCGCGCTCAAATATTTAGAGTTGCCGCTCTGCCCATTCCATCAGTGTTCCTGTAGGCGTATATTGTTTGGCCAACGTATTCCGTTCCGCGCGACACTAATACATACACCACATTGTCAACAACATATTTTGCCGTAATTCATTTGTTCCACAATTTTTTCCCGTGGTACATTTATAGCATAAACATTTTGTAAGGGTACCAACTTTCCCTCATGTGCTAGAAACCAAAATTCATGTGTAAACATATCACAAAGACGTAGTGTGATGCAGTTATGACCTGGCAGCCAAATTAAATTTCACTGCATAAAAGAAGCAAAAAAAGTACTGGGGTACTCACAGTGAGTGCTTGTGAGCAGACCACCCAGTCATGCAGCCATTGGCCTCAGTGTCACTAAGAGCTTGTTGTCTGCACAATGGCAAGTTTTCATTAACAAAAAAAGATCTCTTGAACATGTCATGAAAAGGATACATATGATTCAACACAAAAGCACATGAGGACACGTCCACTTGCACAAAACACCCAGTTGGCCAAAAGACCTGGTGTGCTAGGCCAGTTAATGTGTTAGTTTGTCGAGAACTTCTTTGGTATGCGCTGAAACAGTGCAAGTATTACCTCAATCTGTCATACTATTGTCGAACACTAAGGTGGGCCAATCAAATAAAATGCTGCTATGTATCAACCAAACCGTGCATAATTTTGAACAATTCATAAGCAGTCTTTAAAAAGGAAAGTTTTTTTTCTTTAATCGAGGGAAACTTCTCAAACTATGAGCAACACCAAGATGTCGCACGTGTCTTGTTTTCATGCCTCCACCGTTCACGTTAGCAGAGGCCTTAAAAATGTACAGATAATAAAACCGCAGCTGATGGAAGATAGCCCGGGCAACATGGAAGTGATGCAAAATTTTACATTCGAAGGAGAGGTGAGCAAGGTCCGCACAAGAACTTTTCATACCAACACTAAGGGAGAAAAAAAAAACACACAATCACTCTCCACAAGCGACAAATCAGAAGGGCATCTACAAACACAGGTAAGCATGACCTCCCATATACAAAATATACCATATCTCTGAGGCAGCTCAACCTACCTCAGCAATGATAACCATGTCCACAGAATGTTACATTAGGTGCTATTTTAAGGCTCCTAACTAAGCTAGCAGCCTGCAAAGCAATCTCTGCAAGCTAACGAATTTAGTGAAGTGCGATTTCTCGGCAGTTAATTCACGACATCATCAGTGCTAGTGCTATGTACATGCTCTCTTAAAATACTACGCGTTTTATACTCACTTCATCCTAAGTATTGCAAAGAGTTCTGGTAGGTTTGCCTCCATGTTGCTGCAAAGCAAAAGCAAAGCAAATCTTCAATCAATGCAAAGCAAGGGTCTTATTGCAGAGTGGCTAGACATGCTGAACAAGGTAGGAAAGCAAGTCAGGCAAAGCATGTAGTTTGAAAACTTGCCACATACTCTGAGCGTCATGTACACACCATGCCGCAGAAGCTTGTGCAGCACGTTCTAGCCTGTAGTAGTCGCAGACGTAGTTGATTGATATGTGGGGTTTAACGTCCCGAAACCACTGTATGATTATGAGAGACGCCGTAGTGGAGGGCTCCGGAAAGTTCGACCACATGGGGTTCTTTAACGTGCACCCAAATCTGAGAACACGGGCCTACAACATTTCCGCCTCCATCGGAAAAGAATTTTACGTCCAGAAACGCGATACTATTATGATGGACGTCGTAGTGAAGGGTTCCGGACTTCGACCACCTGGGGTTCCTTTGACGTGCACCTAAAAGCACAAGCGCCTCAAGCATTTTGTCATGCACCGAAAATGCGGTCACCACGGCTGGAATTCGGTCCCGCGAGAGGGGGGCGTGAAACAAACCTAAACTACGCCTACTATCTGCATTGGGTGACTTATCAAAGATATAAAGGAACAAAACGGTACTGACACGCGATAACATCGCATGTCGAATATGGCGGTGTAAATAAGCGTATTGTTGCGACCCACACCTTTTTCCTTCCTCCGTGTTGCGACCGCACAATACGAAAGGGGTTGAGGCAAGGTTCCTTTTGGCGTTGCATAAATCAGTTGCCAGACTTTGAAGTGATTGTTGTCAAACTGCTGCTAAATTTGGCTAAAAATTTTTTTCTGTAGTTGTTTCTTTGTAAGAGTTTGGTGCCATTCCGCGGTGCATTTGGCGAGTGCATGAGCGACGCTGGCCGTTTTAATTAACGGAATAAACCGAGCCTAGCAGAAGTCGAGCGTAGCGTTGCCGTGCAATTAGTACCCCGATTAACCAGCCTTGGAACGCTTATTCATCACATGTATATACGAGTCCGAACGATATGTCTTGCGCTGACACAGCTAGGGGAAGCGTAGCGTCCCCCGTCGTAGCGCGCGGTCGACGCGACACGATCAGCTGAGAGAAAAAAAAAAGAAAAGTAACGAGGTAGGGGGGTAGCGCATCACCTCCTGCGACTCTATTCAGTTTTCCCCGTCATCCCTAATACTGAGACGCGATATCTTAATCGTACAGCTGCGCACACCGTAAGAGAACGCGCCTCGACTTCTGCTAGACGCGGTTCATTCAGTTAATTAAATTGGTCTCTTAATTGTGCAGCAGCGCCACGCTCGACTACTGCTACGCGCGGTTCATTCCGTTAATTAAAACGGCCAGCGTCGTTCGTTCGCAAAATGCACCGCGGATGGCACCAAATTCTCACGGAAAAGCCACAACTACAATAAAAAAATTTGCAGTAAAATTTAGCGGCAGTCTGCAACACTGACCCTCTCGGTCTGGCAACCATTTATGCAACGCCAAAAGGAACCTAGCCGGGGTTGAAAGAAAATGCGAAACGTCCTTCAAGGGCTACACTTACGAAGGCAGGTTAGCAGAAGCACCGCTTGACGATCCAAACGAAAACGTGGCCTTGTGTTTTTTTCTTCGATAACGTTTCGTGGCGAACATCTCCGTCCTGCATTCGCCATTAAAAAACACGGCATTACGGAACAATACGGCGAAAACACTAAACTGCACCTATGAAGAAGTTACGCGACAGCTATAAGATGTTCTTAATGAGTAAATGGCAGTAT
Organism: Rhipicephalus annulatus; assembly: GCA_013436015.1. Taxonomy (NCBI): domain Eukaryota; kingdom Metazoa; phylum Arthropoda; class Arachnida; order Ixodida; family Ixodidae; genus Rhipicephalus; species Rhipicephalus annulatus. The sequence continues at coordinate 832,398 of WOVY01001952.1, read as the reverse complement.
TTAACAAAAGGGCCACGTCCAGGGCACTCCCGTTTCCGGCAGTACAGCCAAGACACTTTTCTTTAGTTTTTGAATACGCCGCCTATGCGAGTCTCGCCTCATCGCGTCTCGGAAGGGTGAACCCGCTTCCCTAGGCGAATAACTGTAAGCCGTAAATGAGATTGTTGTGTTCTGGGTTTTCGGTTTCGGAATGACATGTGAGGATGCCAGTAGGCGCCGCTCTAGCATCTAGGATTTCAAGGCAACTGTAAAATAAAAGGAGTGCGTGTTGGGTAACCGTGGAGTGCGGTTGTTGTTCTCCTCTTCGGCGCTTCGCGCCAACCTGCGTGTTCGGGCTGGTGGGAGTCCCCGCCGGCCGCGTACGTCTCCGTCGGCCGTCTTCTTCTTCTGCTTCGTCGACGTCGACTTGAGCACACTTCATAGATGCACCGACGATGTTGATGGACAAAGCCCTGATGGCATCACGTCCCAAAAGCGAGCTGCCATTGGCAGTTACATAAAAAGTAATGGAAGCAGTGCGACTGCGATAGGAGACCTCAGCTGTAAAATGACCTAAATTATCAATCGTTTCCTTGGAATATGTTTGTAGAACGACGTGTAAAGGCAAAAGCCGAATGTTGGAAAAATGACTATGAAAGTCAGCGGCACTGATTAAAGAGACTGAGGCACCACTGTCCACGAGAAATGACAAGGGCACATGGCCCACTGAAGCTACGAGGCTGGGCTCGGACGTAGTGTGGAGGCCATCCACATTTAAAACAGTTACCGTATTGGTCTGTGCAGTGCTCGAAGGAGCGGACGAAGAAACTGGTTCAGGAAGATTTGCTGGACGGGAATCGCATACGGACTGAAAATGTCCGATTTTCCGCACGCAAGACAAGTGCGGTTTCTCGCGGGACACTGCGCAAAATTGGCTAAATGCCGAGCCGATCCGCAACGAAAGCAATGCGCGGTTGCGCTTGGAGAAGAGAATTGCGAACGCTAGTTAGGAGCTCGGTGCTGTTCTTGAAAACCAGAATTTGGAGGAATGGGGTCGCCATATTGCCGGCTTCCTCGCCCCCGCGACGCAGAGAGACCGTCATGTTGGCCGCCACGGAAGGACTGTGCAGGCGGGCGTTTATGTTGGCCGCTGCGCCGAGACGAAGATGAAGGGCCGACATGTTGACGCGTCCCATGAAATAAAGAGCCGCCGCCTTGGCCCCCCGCCGCAGAAAGTTGCTGCACTGAATGCGGAGCGAATTGCTCCAACTGGAAGCGAATAAGCTCGTCCTCTAGCGCAATCGAGAGGGCTTCGGATAATGAAATCGAGGAGCCCTTTTGAAGCATGCGGCAGCGGACGTTTTGCGAGGCTACCCCGGTGAAAAGCTGATGGCGGATCATATCGTCCTCGAGCGCGCCGAAGCCGCACGACGCGGCGAGCGTTCGAAGAGAAGTAATGAACTCGGCGGCGGGCTCGCCAGGCAATTGTCGCCTTTCTTGGAATTTTACGCGTGCGAGATAATCGCACGAGACATCTTTAAAATGCTCATCGAAAAGAGCAACAGCATTCTTGAAGGCATCGCCCGACGCGTCGGCGACGCGTTGGTGGCGTCCAAAGTATAGAAGAGCGTTAACCCGGCAGGGCCCAACGCGTTGAGCAGCAGGGCCTTGCGACGCTCGGGCTTGCTGGCGTCCTCCCCGGCCGCGTCTGCGTAAGCCTGAAACACCAATTTCCAGTCCGCCCACGGAAGTGGCGGGTCTCCGTGCGAATGAAGAAATAGGGGAGGTGGAATAGGAGACGCCATTTCAAGCCAGAAGAATTGAGAGGTGCAGACGAGAAGGAAATGACGCCAGTACACTGTTTGAAGAAGACGACAAAGGCGGCGTAGCTGAATGAAGAAGGAATGAAGCGACGCAGCACGCAGTATCCACCTTGCTGGGAACAAAGAGCGTCTAGGGTTAGCAGGGTAGGTGCGTTAGAAACAAGAAAAAGACAAATGGGTTCTTACACGCCCTCGTCGCCATTGCTGTGTTGGGGCTGGTTGGTCCCAACGAAGCAGAAGAAGACGACGGCCGACGGAGACGTAGGCGGCCGGCGGGGACTCCGACCAGCCCGAACACGCGGGTTGGCGAGCGCCGAAGAGAAGAACAACAACCGCACTCCACGGTTACCCAACAGAAATAAGGAAGAGCTCACCTCAACTCGGTCGGGCTCCGATGGAACAGTACTGCAAGCTTCTGGACGATTGCGTAAGACAGCCGCGCAGACGTTCCAGATGCGGACGCCAAACGAGGCTCGTACAGGCTCAGACTCGCGCTCACGATCCACGTACTATCTTCACTTGCAACCACCGGCCAATCAGACGACGCAAAGCGGCAAGCCGTGATACGCGTGATGATGATGATTCCACAGACATGGCTCGTACCCACTCAGGGGGATCGGCCAAGAATCGATGATTTAATTAAGTAAGATTTTTTTTAAATATCGAAACCACCCACCAGAAAAAAAGAAAGAAAAAAGAAAAGACACCCTAGTCAGAATGAAAGGAGTGCAATAGGGGCTTGTCACTCGTGCAGATAAGACAATTATTCATTACCTTGAATAAGAATCAGCATGGTTAAACAATGCTCTTGTGTTCGTTGGAATTATTTTTTTGCACGAATAATAAATACGCAATTAAAAACTTAATTCTTTTACTTTCATTCGGGTACTTGCAAACTGCATAGAAAACGTTCTCGTGGCTGAAGCCCAGATCGTAAGCACCGAAGGAAACTATGTTTTCTATAGTGAAATTCAACCCCAGGCTAGCGAATGGGAGGACTATAAGAATGTTTTCCTGAGCATGCTCGAAGCGCTTCTCCTTCTTTTTGCCGACGCCGTTTCATTTCAATATGTCAGCGACTAGCAAAGGCACACTGTGCCATGGTAAGGAACTATAGTTTAAAGTGTTCACTCACCTTCTGTAGAGTTCAGCCACAGAACACCTATACACTACCGTTCACCCACAGAACGCCAGCCGGTTCAGCCGTTAAGCCAAGCTGTCACTTCACCTGTTCGCCCTCGCCTTCGCTAGGTGTGCCACAACTCTCTAGATGTCACAGCAAGCGCGTAGACAGTTTCGGTTTCATTTTTGTGAAACTGAAACTCCTGACAAGTAGTTGCCTCCTGGCTGGTTTTCAGAGCGGTGATCAGCTGCAGATCTGCATATTAGTCACAGTTTATTAAGCATGTGCCAGGTACTTGCGAAGGTGTCATAAAAACTGTACGGTCCACGTTGCGCAAAAAACGTCGTACAAGCGATCGAAAATGAATATTTGAGTATGGTCAGATACGATCAATCGCAACCTGCGCGTGATCGACAAGTGGAAAAACGCTCTAAATAGCGGCGAAGTCAAACAAAGGCAATTAACGAATGCTACAGCCGCAGAGCAACGTCTCTAAAGCAACGGCCCACACTTTTCCCGCATACTCTTGCATTTATTACTTTTTTTCATCGCTCCATCGCGGTGGTCTAGTGGCTAAGGTACTCGGCTGCTCACCCGCAGGTCGCGGGTTCGAATCCCGGCTGCGGCGGCTGCATTTCCGATGGAGGCGGAAATGTTGTAGGCCCGTGTGCTCAGATTTAGGTGCACGTTAAATAACCCCAGGTTGTCGAAATTTCCGGAGCCCTCCACTACGGCGTCTCTCATAATCATATGGTGGTTTTGGGACGTTAAACCCCACATACCAAACGTTTTTTTCTTCACATCAACAGGTGTTTTCGGCTAAGCTTACGACTACTGACAGTGTAACAAACCGAACAATTGTAAAAAAAAAAGATAGCACTAAAACTAAAAAAAACCGTACGGCAACACCATCACTGTGAAACAGGAGCAAGTGCGTACGTCACATGGCGAGCGCCTCGCCGCCGTTCATTGAGTTCACTCTATGTCACTCGTCAGGCGTTATATATATATATATATATATATATATATATATATATATATATATATATATATATATATATATATATATATAAGGCAGAGTTATTATATATATAGTGAGCAGACGTGTGCAATGAGGACGCCTGCTCACTGTACACCAACATGCCCCACCATGAAGAAATAACGGTTATGGTTTCTGAATATTGTTAGGAAGGAGGTGTCGGGACATGACGCCAAGTCCGTGGCTGTGGCGACCTTGTGTAGCGTGTTCCCGGCTGTAGCCACCCGAGTGCCGGAGAAGACGAGTCGAGGAGCCAGTGTAGATGGGAAGAAAACGTTTATGTAGAATGTTTACTTGTTGAGAGTAGCGTAGAACAGCATGGAACAGATGAAGCACCCCGGAGCGTCTCTGCGCTCGCGTTTTTATACACTGCCTTCCCAGAATTCACTGCGAAGGAAGATAAGTCAGTTCATGTCCCTCCTTTAGGATTGCCCTCCTCCACTCCGACCCTCTGCAGACTAGTGCGCCAAACCAGTTTCTAGAAAAGTGCAAGGACATGCACACCCGGTGGCACAGGGAAGAGCAATAGGGTACCGCTGGCTCAACTAGCTCCTTGCAAGCCCCGAACACAATGCACCAAGGCGCGGTTGCTGGCCTAGGAATGGTGAAAGTGTGCTCTTGGCATTAGTCCAGATGCGAGGCCCATTGTTCGGTGCACCGCCCAAAGGAGGAGGTGGAAGCACAGGCTGCAAAGGTCCCTCCTGGTAGTCAGGTGAAAAGGGTTTTTAGGTCCGCGGGCCCAGCAGACTCACCACCATTGTAATTTTAAGCCGCCCTGGAATGTCGCTCCCGGCATAACAATATGTAAATTCTGACTCATCAACTGGTGTAAGTGACGAGGTACTGTTTACACTTCTTGAACTTGTATTAAATTATAACCAGTTTGAGTTCTATGGCAAGCACTTCCTTCAGGTTAGTGGCACTGCAATGGGCACAAAAATGGCCCAAACTTTGCGAGCACCTTCATGACTTCATTTGAAGTCATATTCATTGAGGGACACACCTTGAAACCCTTCTACAACAGAAGATACTTAGACAATATACATCGTACGTCGTATATATATGATGTATGAAGCCATATAGTAGTAGAGGTGGAAGAGTAAGAAGTCAGAACGGAAGAGCGAATATAAAAAAGCACTGAAAATAAACGCAGTCATTAAAGTATCCTACAAAAGAGCCGAATTTACTGTTGAATCCACAAAAACAGTATATAGCCGTTGGTGGAATGATGAATGTACAAGAGAGCACCGACGACGTCAGGCAGCTTGGAAGCAGCTCTTACATAATCAATCCCCCCAAAACTGGGCCGATTATAAATTCATTGCTTCGGGCTTTAAAAGAACGGTAGCTCAATCTAAACAAGAATATGACCGAAGACATTATGAATACCTGTCGAAGCCTAAACATATGAAAGCACTGTTCCGATATATGAGAGCTCGGAAAATCTTGCCATCACCAGTTAATGTAGCTTGTGATAATCTGTCGGCGCAAGAAATGACCACTACCTTAGAGGCAATCGGTAAAGGTCTGGAAAGCAGATTCACTTCAGTAGTGCCAAACAACTGGCACAAGTCTACGACAAAGTCTGACTTTGAAGAAGCGACACAGACTGAAGTGTCCAACGTGATTAAACATTTACCCTGTGCGTCTCCTGGCCCAGATAGAATCACAGTACCCATGATTAAAATTCTCTTCAATTTATCGCCTCGAGAGGTCGCCAATGTTATTAACTACTCCTTAAAAAACTCATGGGTGCCGCAGGATTGGAGGATAGCAAAGATGATTCCTATACTAAAAAATCCGGGTGTAGGATTAACAGTCGATAATATCAGACCAATCTCTCTAACATCTGACATGGTCAAACTAGTAGAGAGGGTCCTACATAGCCGAGTAAGTATCTGGATGGCAGACAATTCAGTAATAAAACCGAACCAAATCGGCTTTTGTAGTGATTTCTCTATTTGGTGTGCCCATGCTGATTTAGAGAGCCGAATACAGCTCGCGCGTAAAAGAAGGCAATACGCTGCTTTCGTAACGCTTGACATAGCCAAGGCGTATGACAGTGTGGAGCACTTCATATTGTCAAATACGCTAGAGAGATTGAACTTCCCACAATATTTTATTGAGTGGGTGGCAGAAATCTTAAAATCAAGAGAATTCTCTCCGTCAAGGATGGATGTTCCTCATCTAGATTTAAACAAACGCGCGGAGTTCCCCAAGGAGCAGTCTTATCTCCAGTATTATTTAATGCTTTAATGAGCACGATTCCAACAGATCAAGAAGTTACTGTCTACATTTATGCTGACGACATCGCACTCTTTGCTGCTGACTGTGGTATTTACTCACTACAACTTAAATTACAAAGGTATATTAACATGTTAGAAATTTGGTTGCAGTCGATTTCTTTATCGTTAAATGTCAACAAAAGGGCGCTCATGGCGTTTCCACTTGCAGAACCCATTTCAATTTCAATTCTATATAAACAGGAACCCATCCAGCAAGTAGACTCTATAAAATATTTGGGAATCATTTATAATGACAAACTAACTGGAGTCCACACATAGAGTATATAACTAACAAAGCACAGCGGGCTTCAGGCTTACTACACAAGCTAAGTAACCGGAAATATGGGTTACGGAGGGACACCTTGATAACGTTGTACAAGATTTATATGCGCCCCATCATGGAATTCGGCTGCATATTATTCTCGGGTGGCCCTGCTTATAAAACGAAACCTCTAGTTGTCTTGGAGCGAGAAGCACTGCGAATGTGTCTGGGACTCCCTATATTTGTGGCTATCAACGTACTGTACCAGGAAGCGCGCCTGCCTACACTACTTTGTCGATTTCGAATTTTGACCGTACAAGCATTTTTAAAATTTTGTAGCTTACCGGCAAGAAGATCTCAATATGCTTTTATCACAAACCCAGACGCCTTTTTTCTTGCTCATTGGCCACGGTTTCACACACCTCAGATAATGTTTGTACAAAAGAATCTACAAAGTATAAATGTGAACATTAGAAATGTAATTGAGACTAATGACTCGAATTGTCATGTTAATATTGAGTATGATGATATATCCCCCAAAACGCCAAATTACAATCTCATAAATTTTTAAATAACATATTATTAGATTACTTGGAGCATGCAGAAACTAAAAATATAATAGCCACAGATGCTTCCGTAAATAACCAAAAGGCAGGTGTAGGCATTGCCTTTGATTCGCTTGACTGGTCCTTTTCAGTGAGACTGCCTGATTTTACTCCAGTTTTAGAAGCGGAGCTCGTGGCGATTATTTTAGCTCTTCGAAAACTTCCATCAAATCAAAACAACGCAGTCATAATGACAGATTCTTTTTCAGTTTGTGCAGCTCTGACAGCTTCGGAGAACTCTTGAATTCTAGGCACATTCAAAACATTAGTACCCCCGCAGTTGAGACTCCTGAGGTTACTATGGGTTCCGGGACACTGTGGATTAAGATTAAATGAATTGGCCGATTCCTTAGCACGAGCCGCACTTGATGGGCCAGTTTTGTCCATACTGCCAGATGTTGAATATATCTCGTCAATAAGATATCGAAGATCAGCAATCTCCACGGATACGATAGAAAAAGTAACTACATGGACAGACTATAACCACCTCATGTTTCCATGGCAACCCCACTGGAGTCAGTCCAGAAAGCTCGAAGTCTTAATTACTAAATATCGATGTCGTGCCCCCCCCCCCCCCTAAACCTGTATCTACACAGAGCTGGTCAGACAACATCACCCCTCTTCGCATTCTGCGGAGAAATGGAATCACTAGATCATCATTTTTTGTATTGTCGCCGCTACGAGATACTTACAAAAAGATTACTAGTTATGCCATTTCTGAAAATAAGCGGTAGATTGACGGCGGTAACGGCGCTAAGCTTTGGTGCCTCAGTTTTGGGACACTGCCACAGGGATGATTTCAATGCCGTTTGCGATTATATTCATACCTTTGTGATCTTCAATCAAAAAATTATTTATTACTCCCCAGGGCAGAGTGAAGTAAACGCAGCTTAGTGGTAATCATAACACCTCAAATCTCAAAATTGCTCAACATGATTTTTTTTTCGTTTGCTCTGTTTATGTTGTTTTTTTACACTAGTCTTATTATAATACCAATTTATTACACATAGTTAAAATGATCACAGAAAAACTGCACTACACTTTCTTGGCCAATCCCCCTGAGTGGGTATGACATCTTCCCAGGGAAACAAAACAAAACGAAATAAACATGGTGTATGAGCCCTGGACTAATACTAAATAAAGCGGCGGACACACTGGTGGCAGAATCAATTCAGGGCCCCATCCTGAATATTTTAAGACCCAGCTGCTTATATACAATCACGCGATTTCGGAATTTCTGTATACGCCAGGAACACACAAATTCTTCTGTTCTAAATGGCGCAGATTTTCAGCACTTAAGTTTCAGTGGTACAGCGCTTGGTGTGCAACAAGACAATTCGAAGTGACATTCACTAAATTGCGATGCAGGATTCCACCTTTAAACTTTTATTTATACAGAAGCTTGTTTCGTTCCTTCCCCTTATTGTCACTATTGTACACAAAGAGAAACTACAGAGAACGTTTTCACAAAATGCCGCAGGTATCAAAATTTAAGGGAAAAAAATTCTAATACCAGCTTTCCAAAAACACGAGATTGAGCTGTCTGAAACGGTAGTATACTCTCCCCAGGGACTTCGGAACTAGGGCATTGCAACAGGGACATATATGGAGCCATATATAACTATACAAAAGAATCAAACCGGCTACCATGCTAATCTCATAACTACACATTAAGTACTTATTTTCGTCTTTAGTATATTTCATATATTTTACTGTATTTTATTTATTTTGTATCCCACTGCCGCACGATTCAGGGCCGATCCCCCATGGTGGGTTGAGCCATTCCTCTTGGGACCAACCAACCAACAAAGCGGATGAGCCAGGCCATGTCTCCTGCATCTAGCGTCATACGAGTCGACAGGTTGAAGACCTGCCAGCCCCTTTACCAATCGCCCATCATCGACGCAGTTCCCCACAAGATGCCCTGACCATACATTGACTACCAATCATCTCCTAGCAGTACACAGCGACCAGCACTATGACAAATGACGGAATCATCAGGTGACCTTGACATCCCCAAGTACACCGGATCAGCGGACGACGGACCCGTACAGGACTGGTTCAGCCTATTCGAGCTCCACGCTGCCGCTGCATCATGGTCAGAACGGGAGATGATCACCAACTTCACTGACTACATCCCCTGTGAGGCTTTAAAGTTTTACTTGACACACATATTCGATAACGGCGAATCGTGGCAAAAGATCAAAGAAGAGATGATCACCCGTTTTCGCGACTATGATGAAGACTTTCTTATTGCCAACCATCTGGAAACAATTGCACTCGGTCGCCACAGTCATAAGAGCTGCTCACGCATTGGGACACCAAGAATGAATCGGCCTTTGAAACAAGACCAATTAAAGCAAAGGCAGTCAGATCTGTTTGCAGGAAGAGTGTACCCTCCATCGCACAGCGTTTTGCAACTGCTCAATCAAAAACCAACCTTTACGTCATCACATCACTGTATCACCCGCGTTACAGAGCCAACATGTGCACTGTACTCTCCGTATCGGGCACTTTAACAACATCCTGCTTTTCCGTTGCTTGGCCATTCAGTTGCTCACAGCGCTCATGTCGCATCTCACATGCTCACTACGGTTGATATAGAGGCGAGGAACTCAGAAGATACTCAGCCAGGCTCTGGCCCTTCGGTGCAGATGCATGCGTCACAACAGCTTAACTCGTTAGTTACACAGAAAGACAAACATTTCTGACTGAAATATGACGAAACCACGACTGCTGCGGTGTCACCATCCAGTGCACGGACACCTGAAAGTCTTAACAACACAGGAGGCTCTGAAGCATCGAATCGCACCCGTTGTCGAGAGCTAGAAGCGTCCATTAGAAAGGGCGTCACAAGAGCCTCCGAAGATCATTCAGTAAATTCTAGCGCACAATCTTCATCACCCGAAATGTCGCATAACAGTCCACATACTACCATCTGCTTACTGGATGCATGCAGTTGCCCAGAAAATCAGAGTCATGGTCAAAGAGTGCTGCCACCTCAGCTCTTTCCGCAGCAACACCATCAATGCCAGCAAACGCAAGCCCAAACAGAGTCTCCAAGGGCTACACAAACAAGGATGATGGCGAACGGAAATACCTTAGAACACTCAAGAATTAAAGCAAAGGCGTCTACAAGAGACTCAAGTGAAGCGTTGACAAATTCAAGGTCTCCCTCGAGAGAAAGAACGCATCAGATTCAAGACATTTTCCCGAAAATAAACATCACACAAGTTTTCTCCGGCAGAGATCAAGACAGAGTCAGACATCCGAACATCGCCCACGATACAATCAACGAATCCAATGCAACACAGAACTATACAGAAGAGACCGAACATTATCATTTGTACTACGCACGAACATAGACATAATTAATTGAACTTCAGTTCTTGTGCACGCAGGCTAGAAGCACTGATTCTGTCTCAGCCACGACACAGAATACCGCGCGTACGACAGAGAATTCGGCACCTACGACATTTGACCTTCAAATGCTACAAAGACTTCCAACTTTGTTCGTTTCTCGCAGCTGCTCAAGTCGTGTCATGGTCAGTGCAGTTTTTCAAGACGCAATTACCTTCTCCAGAATGCCACAGCCAGTCTCGCCCACCAGAACTCCCCCATTTACCGGACTGCTGCACTGTTTTTTTTTTTGAAGTTTTGCGAGTTTGCCCCGCCGCGGTGGTCTAGTGGCTAAGGTACTCGGCTGCTGACCCGCAGATCGCGGGTTCCATTCCCGGCTGCGGCGGCTGCATTTCCGATGGAGGCGGAAATGTTGTAGGCCCGTGTGCTCAGATTTGGGTGCACGTTAAAGAACCCCAGGTGGTCGAAATTTCCGGAGCCCTCCACTACGGCGTCTCTCATAATCATATGGTGGTTTTGGGACGTTAAACCCCACAAATCAATCAATCATCAATCAATCAGTTTTGCGAGTTTACTGAACACCACTGGGCCATGAAATAATTGTGCATTTTGACATTTGTGACTTCTCAACCTCTCCTTGTTTACTTTTTCTTGTTTGTAACTTATGCTTCTTTCGGGGGGAGGGGGCATCCTGTGAAGTGTGAAGCCATGGTAGTAGAGGTGGATTGAACGTCGTGACGTATGAGTCAAGCCACGGCTACCACCGCATCTAGCGACACACACACACTATATATATATATATATATATATATATATATATATAATGACGTCTCAGTTGTAACGAGGTTTATTGGTCGTGAACTCGGAAACGAACATGCGCAACGGACCCGACAAAGAAGCACACGTGCCAAGAGGATGATGATTGTCAGCCAGAACATATGATGATGATTGACTGCTGTTCAGATGAGGATGAAGCGCATAATAGATGCCTACACTGATTCCCCCCCCCCCCCCCCCCGTGGAAGCGGCCAGCCTGGGGGTAGTCAAGGTGACGAGGAACGTCGTGTGAAAAGCTTCATGCGGGAAACGTGTACAATTTCAGTGCTGCGGTAACGGAGGTCAGTTGGCACGACAAGAGGCGTCACACGATAGTTGACAGGCGAAGTCTGCTCTAAAACAACATATGGGCCGATGAATCGAGGCTGGAACTTGTCGCAGAGACCAGGTGTGCGAATCGGTGTCAATAGCAGCACCTCGTCACCCGGTCGAAATGATACCACACGATGAGAGGTGTCGTAGACGGCCTTCCTTGCTTGTTGCGCAGCTTCTGTGTTCATACGAGCGCGCTGGCGGCACTGGGCAAGGCGAGAAATATATTCTTCGCAAGAAGATGGTGATGGAGGGCCATTGCTAGTGAAGAAGGAAACATCGATAAAGAAAGTAGGTGAACGTCCGTAAACGAGATAAAACGGTGAGTAGCCGGTTGTGCGCTGAACAGCGGTGTTGTAGGCGAAAGTGAGGAAGGGTAGAAGTTTATCCCAGTTTCTGTGATCCGGTTGAATGTATACGGCGATCATGTCAGCAAGGGTTCGATGAAATTTCTCGGTCAGACCGTTTGTTTGAGGATGGTAGCTAGACGCCATCTTGTGTGTGGTACCAGAAACGCGAAGAACTTCACCTAAAAGCTGTGATAAGAACACCTTTCCACGGTCACTTAGAAGTACACGAGGAGCACCATGACGTAGTATTATGGCCTGAAGGACGAAGTCAGCAACTTCCGATGCTGAACCAGTAGCTACTGAAGTTGTCTCGGCATAGCGTGTCATATGGTCTACGGCGGTGACTATCCATCTATTTCCAGCACCAGTAACAGGAAGAGGCCCATAAAGATCGACACCGACGACCTCGAAAGGTGTTGTAGGGCACGTCATTGGCTGTATAACTGACCAGCCGGGGGAGATGTCGGAAGTTTGCGAAGTTGGCACGGAGAGCAGGAACCCACGTACTTTGCTACGCTGGTAGAAATCCCAGGCCAATAAAAGCGGCTTCGAATGCGGTCGTAGGTTTTGTGAAAGCCTAGGTGGCCAGCAGTCGAATCGTCATGAAAGGCGTTAAGTACATGATGTTGAAGAGCGCGTGGCAGAACAGGTACCCAGCGTTGGCCGTCAGGATGATATATGTGACGATACAGCACACCGTCCTGAAATTTGAAGTGCTCGAGTTGTCGACGAAGGCGTGCATTGGGTGGACGCGTAGCTCCTGAGAGGTGGTCTATAATGCGCCGACAATACGGGTCAGCCTGCTGGCGAGAACTGAAGGGTTGTTCATCGTCGCTTGGCGGTTGGTACAGCGAGGCGAGCAAGGCAACAGAAGTGGGAGTCACGTCCGCACTGGTGTCGTTGGAGGTGGCAGCTGGAGTGTCGAACGACGCCGTAGGTAGTGGGCAACGAGAAAGAGCGTCGGCGTCTTGATGTTTTTTGCCCGATTTATAAATAATCTCAAACTGATACTCCTGTAGGCGTAAAATCCAACGACCCAAGCGTCCGGACAAGTTCTTCATTGTAGAAAGCCAGCATAAGGCGTGGTGGTCCGTTACGATGGTGAATTGACGGCTGTACAGATAAGGACAGAACTTTTGTATGGACCAAACCACAGCGAGGCACACCTGCTCAGTGATGGTATAGTTTTTTTCGGTAGAAGTAAGCACTCGGCTAGCATATGCGATGACCCTTTCCCGTCCAGAGTTATCGCGTTGGAAGAGAACAGCACCTATACCGCAACCGCTGGCGTCGGTATGCAGGAGTGTTGGGGCGGTGTCATCAAAATGGCAGAGTACAGGCTCTGACGTCAAAGCTTTCTTCAATAGGTGAAACGCCGACTGACATTCCTCGGACCACACAAAGGGTGCATTAGATGCAAGTAGTTTGTGAAGTGGCGCAGCTATTGAAGCGAAATTTCGTATGAAGCGACGAAAATGTGATGCAAGGCCAAGAAAACATCGCAAATCCTTAAGTCTTGTGGGGCATGGAAATCGAAGGACGGCAGCGATCTTTTCGGGATCAGGGCGAATACCGTCCTTGCTGACGACATGACCGAGAACATTGATGGATTTGGTGGCAAAACGGCACTTCTTAGTGTTGAGCTGCAGACCCGCACAGGCGAGGCATGTTAGGACGTCATCCAAGCGCCTCAGGTGCCGAGAAAACCCAGCACCTCCACCACGTATGACGTCCCGGTTGTAACGAGGTTTATTGGTCGTGAACTCGGGAACGAACAAGCGCAACGGACCCGACAAAGAAGCGCACGTGCCAAGAGGATGATGATTGTGAGCCAGAACATATGATGATGAAGCGCGTAATAGATGCCTACTATATATATATATATATATATATATATATATAATCTTTCCGATAGCGGCCGATGGCGGCATTTTCGATGGAGGCGAAACGAAAATGTAGGCAGTGATGAGTTCTTTGCACACGGCACGAACGCAGTTACCTCAAAGAAAGGGTACGTATTTTACTCCACAAGGAGGACGTGCCCCTCCTTGCGATTCCGTGTGCAATCTTTTGCGCACATTTTGTCTTTTGCAGGAGCAAAGAGCCCTTTTAGTGGCAACTGCGTGGTTACACCGGAAAACTCTTTAGAGTGTATGTGCGCATGTACATCTCTCTAAGCTTTTCCTTGCTGACAGAGAGAGAACTACGCAGCGCTGCGCATGTGTTCTTCTTTTCTGTCAGAGTTCTATTGCGAGCTGCCAAAGACAATTCAAGTGGAATGAAAACTAACTTGCCCGGTTCTTAATTAGTCCTTCATCGTGCAAAAAAAAAAAAAAACCACGGTCTTTCACCTTTTCCCTGGTACTGTGGGTCAAGCTGTGGGGTAAGTTTAAAAGCTGAGCTTCCCACTGTACTCGAGTTCACTGCTTTATTCTTCGCCACTTTGCAAACTGCTGCCATCGCTCCTAGTTGCTGTAAGCAAGCCTGATTAGATTTATCAGAGACTAAAGCGAAAACCTTTTTGTGGCGCTTCTAGTATACGGCAGAGATAAAGCATTTAAAAAGATTCGTCACAATCATCGGCTCACAGCAGCTTCGATAGAGCAGCGATGACGCTATTCATTTTTTGGTGAAAGAAAACAATTTTCCTTAAGCAGCAAATGCTCCAACTGGTCCACTAAACGATTGCTTTTTCCAATCCATAACAAAGCAAGTACAAAACGCTTTCGTAAATTGTATTGTAGCCCGCTTTGCAATGCTCCAGTACAAGGCGCGAAAGAGTCGCATAGGCAGCCCGCACCACAAAGAACATTCAAGGATAATAGTCGCAGCAGAAATTTAGGAAGGATTTTACTTCATTAAAACATTTCCTGGTAACATTTAAGAACATTCAAGGATAATGGTCGCAGCAGAAATTTAGGAAGGGTTTTACTTCATTAAAACATTCCCTGGTAACATTTTCATTCCCTCGTAACAATATAATTGAGTTATTACTGTGGTGAAGAAAAACTTCCCCGCCCCGCCACGGTGGTCTAGTGGCTAAGGTACTCGGCTGCTGACCCGCAGGTCGCGGGTTGAAATCCCGGCTGCGGCGGCTGCCTTTCCGATGGAGGCGAAAATGTTGTAGGCCCGTGTGCTCAGATTTGGGCTTCTTAATTGCGCAGCAGCACCGCGCTCTACTTCTGCTAGGCGCAGCACAGAACACCTACCAGTTGGGCGCGGTTCATTCCGTTAATTAAGTCATGCACTCGCAAAATGCACCACGGATAGCACCAAACTTTTGCAGAGAAGCCACAAGTACAGAAAAAATTTTTCAGCCAAGAAATGCACCGCGGATAGCACTAAACTCTTACGGAGAAGCCACAACTACAGGAAAAACTTTTCCGCCAAATTTAGCGGCAGTTTGGTAACAACCACCCGAATGTCTGGTAACAGATTTATGCAATGCCAAAAGGAACCTTGCCAAATATAAGACCACCTGATGTGCACTCAGTAAATTGGCATTACACTGCTTGAGCGAGGAATGCCGGCAGTGTGTCAGTATGCTTGTTTGGATTGCTTCATTATGTTTGCTCAATAAAATTTTAAAAAGCTCTCCATAATGGCGAGACCTACAATCTGATAATTGTGTCCGCACATAAAAATAAGCAAACTAATCCATTCCAGCTAGAGTCGTGCAGTTCAAATCTCCATTACAGGAGACTTAATAGGGTTGAGTAGTCAAACCCACAGGGTTACAGACTGTGAATTAGCTCGACTCGCCAAATGAAGCAGTCCTTATTGTTTGTTATGGGGCATTGTAGCAGCACTGCATACTAAATACTGGGAAAAACAGAAAAACAGGTAACTTGCATCAACTAGTCTAATGGTACTACAGGTGTCGGCATCTGCATAAAGGTATGAACTTCAGTTAGAATTAGGACACCATATATTGCATATACTTTATATTTTGCCCGAGATTATCACCAATGCCGAGAATCAGAGCAGCTTTCGATAAGCAACAACTTAGACTCCAAATTGTGCTCGTGAAATAGGTTGCCCAAAAATAAAGGTGCAATACCTTGTCAGCAACACCCGGTAAAAAGGTTCCAGCAAAGAGTCTTAACCTTGTGTTTTTAATTTCAGTATCCAAGACTTTCAGGTGCCACATGTGAACAGGGGGCCTCCCAACTGCCAAAATCTTTTTCAATTAGCTAGCAATATATTCTCCAAAAACAGAGGCACACATGTATGCATGAGGTTCTACTGGTACATTTTCCGTGATCGAGGTGTGCCTACAGTTGCATACTTGACACTGTATTCTGTAATGTAAAATGCACGGGCGCTTATGCTTCAAATTCCAGTGTCACACCTTATCGTTGACCAAAACATGCGTTTACCTACAACTGGCATTTCCCTAATGATTAATTATAACCTACTGGCACATTCATTCGCGTATTCAAGCACCGCTGTCTTAAGAGTTGTGGTGCGCAAACATTCAAAGCTGTAAAAAAATGTCATACTATTCAATTCATTTTTCATATAAGTTATATTTGGCAGAATATTTTCACAAACAAACCTTCTACACTCGGACCTCGTTATAACAAACTTACATCTTACATAAAAATAAGTTCATTACAGTATTCGAAAATTCACTCGAAAGGTTTATTTTTACCACTATATATATTGCAATACTATTTTTCATTTATTTCGTTACAACAGATATTTGGTTATACCTGGTTACATTAGAATGATGTTTGAGCATATATTTAAAATGTGAGCTGTCTACAATCAAGCATACTAACTGCAGGAAAAAATATGTAGTCTCAGCTGACATATGACGGTATTAACCACAAGAGTGCAGCTTATATATACCTCAGAGAAGGAAACATTCAAAAAATTTTGTGCACTTTCCGCAGTCTGACATTCACCGACAAAAAAAGCAAAAGCTTATAGATGCAGTGTGCGACATTTGTGCTTTCAGAAAGAATGCCCGACAATATGCAATATGCCATACTTCTATTTATAAGAGATATGGACATTGTTCAGTATCAACTTCGAGAAGAATTCTTTGTTACTCTAAAGCTATTTAATATGAATTTCATTCTATGAACTTCAAACAAATGCTTTAAAATTTTAACAGTGCCCAAATTAATTAACAACCACCTATTTCTGATCTTTCCAAAAATACCATGGCCTATTAGTGTTTCACAAATATTATTCAGTATTCCCGTACAGATATTAATTTCCGTACAGAAGGGGCCCCACAAGTCAAGTGTCAAGAGCCGCCGAGTTTTTCTCATGAGCAACTTGCACGGAGAAGTTTGCTTTGAAAAGTTGGTGTTCATATATACATACTCAGGTACTGAATCTCTCGACTCACTTGCACAACTTGGAGAGTTTGCCATATCAGCAAAAGCACTCTCGAGCTGAGGAGTGGTTGAAGTATTTCCTATATCAACTCTCGGAACTTCAAATCTTGAATAAACATCTACGAGACGTGCAAACAGCAGCCGTGAAGTTTTCAGCGTAGTCATGGTACAAAAAACTGATATTGTCTGCCTTGCGCCTATATTGCAAATAATCCAATTGAAAGACTGACCTAGTCAGTCAGTCAGTCAGTTTATTTTCCTTAAAGACCCCCAATGGGGGTATTACATAAGGGGTGGGAATAATATTTAACAAACGTAATCAATACATGGGTTTCAACTATATACATTCTTC
Source organism: Rhipicephalus annulatus (assembly GCA_013436015.1). NCBI lineage: Eukaryota > Metazoa > Arthropoda > Arachnida > Ixodida > Ixodidae > Rhipicephalus > Rhipicephalus annulatus. The sequence continues at coordinate 814,720 of WOVY01001952.1, read as the reverse complement.
ATATTACAAGGAAATATGCATGTACAATAAAAAACACACGTAACCAACATGTAATTCAAAAAAGCACTTAAAGGTTATTTGTTAGAAGATGGTCAGTGACATGTTGTGCAAAAGAAGATGGACATATTATGTCGACAATGGAAAAAGGGAGGTCGTTCCAGTCTTTTGCTGTGCGGGAAAAAAATGACGCGAGAAATGTTGATGTTCGAGCGCGCATTAATGAAACCTGCTGCGTGTGGCTTGTCCTGGCTGATATGCGTGTTGCGGGTTTGATGTAAGATGGTTGATGCAGGATTGAACTGTGAAAAAATTTATGGTAAAGACAAAGAGAAGAAATGCGCCGACGAAGAGCGAGCGATGGAAGATTGGATAGTAATTTTAGTGATGTGACGCTGATGTCGTATGAATACGAAGAATGAATGAAGCGAGCTGCACGGTTTTGAACTGATTCTAGAGCGCAGATGAGGTATGCTTGGTGCGGGTCCCAGATGGCGGATGCGTATTCCAATTTCGGTCGCACTAGTGATGTGTAGGCAAGTAATCTTATCTGCATTGGAGCACTTTTGAGGTGACGTTTTAAAAAGCCTAAGGTTTTGTTAGACGATGAAATGATGTTTTGGACATGCGTACGCCAGATCAGATCGCTAGTCACGGTGACACCTAGGTATTTATAAGAGTTAGTCAGTTCTAGGGGTAAGCTGTTGATTGTGTACGGAAACATGAGCGGATTATTGCTACGCGTAAATGACATAGTTTTGCATTTATTTACGTTTAGTGTCATTAACCAAGTGGTACACCATTTCGAAACGTTAGTAAGATCGTTCTCTAAGGTTAACTGGTCAGAGGTGTTTAGTATTGTGCGGTAGACAACGCAGTCATCTGCGAACATACGTATATTACTGGTTACATGCAAAGGTAAGTCGTTAATATAGATTAAAAATAGTAGCGGGCCAAGGACGGAGCCTTGAGGGACACCTGATGTTACTGGGATGGCAGTAGACAGGTGGTTATTTACAGCGACGCGTTGTGATCGATTAGTAAGGAACTCTATTATCCATTTTATGACGGTGGGATGTAAATTTAGTTGGGAAAGTTTAGCGAACAATCGTTGATGAGGCACTTTATCGAATGCTTTAGCGTAATCAAGAAAAACGGCATCAGTTTGCACGTTAACGTCGAGGTTAGTATGAATGTCATGCAAGAAGGCTGCCAGCTGTGTTTCACACGACAACCCCTTACGGAAGCCGTGTTGTGAAGGGTGAAAAAAATTATTGCTGTCGAGAAAATTCATTATGTGGGAGTAGATGACATGCTCCATGATCTTGCAGGGGACGCTTGTTAGGGAGATGGGGCGATAGTTAAGTGGAGAGTTTCTATCGCCTGATTTGAAGACCGGAACGATCTTCCCTATCTTCCAGTCACATGGGATGATTCCTGAGGAAAGGGACTGGGAAAATATTAGAGCAAGAAAGAGCGAAGCACTCTCTTTAACATTTTTTAGAATTTTGGAATTGATACCATCCATGCCCGCAGAGGATGACAATTTCATTTTTTCTATTATAGACAATATTCCATTTGCGCAGAAATTGATTGCTGGCATGTCATGATTACAATTAAAGCCAAGTGAAGGTATGCAGGAGTGTATGCTTGATTCATCAGTAAAAACTGTAGCAAAAGAAGCGTTGAATAGATTCGCACAATCCCCGTCAGTAATAGCTTCACCAGATTCAAAGGTTAGTACAGTGTCACGCGGTTTGTCAGCCTTAAGTGTTTTCCAGAACTGTCTGGGATTAGTCTGCAGTATCTTGGGTAGGTCTGTGTTATAGAAGAAGTTTTTTGCTTTGCGCAGGGCTAAAAGATAATTGCGGTCAGCCTCATAGTACCTATCCCATACACTCGGTTGACCTGCACGTTTGGCAGATCGGAATAAACGTTTCTTTTTATTTTCAAGGCGTTTTAGATTTTTAGTAAACCAGGGTTTGTTGCAGGTGCTTGTGAAGCTGACTTTAGGTATGAATTTATCGGTTAGCTCCGTCAGTTTACCGATAAAGCGGGTCCAATTCGTATCTACTGTGTGTTGATGTAAAGTTGCTTGGAAAGTGTGGAAGAATGCGCTAAGAGCTTCGTTTATTGTTTCGTAATCCCCTCTGTCATATAGAAGGATCGTTTTTTTGTAGGTTTCTCGTTTAAGCGGTTGAAAAGAAAAAGTGGCGTGAATTGTCTTATGGTCACTGATTTCGGGTAGATAGTGAATGCGTGACAGGCTTTCAGGATTGTTGGTTAGTATCAGATCCAGGACACTGGCTGTATCTTGCGATACACGTGTTGGCTCTGTGACTAGTTGGGTCATGTTGAAGTTTAGGCAAATATCAAGAAACGCATTAGCTTCACCTACACCCGTAGATGAATGCACATTATGAATGACCTAGTTCTAATTAACAACTGTAAATGAAGATGTCTGCAGCATAAAAAGTGGATGTGACCGGAATCGGAACACAAGTAGGATGCAAATTTGAACAGAACATTCAGTCTTAAGGCTACGAGGCCCCAATGAGAGCAGCAAGGAGTGGGAGCGTTGGGCTAAGGGAAAGAGAAAATAGACCAGGTAGTCCTTATGTGCATGAAAACTGCAGCTATTGTATTAAGTATTTGCATGCAACAGTACAAGCATATGTTGCAATAAAGTGAAATGCCAGTTAGAATTTCCGTAAGACTGCCCTTCATTAGCCTTCAAAAGCTTCCTCCACATCCCCCCCTTCCCCCTTAACAAAATTTAGGATAGAATTTTTTCACACTTACCGATAGAGTTCTGTTCCCAACAGTTTTTGGACACAATTTCAAGAGCCCTTCCAAAACTATTGTAGAGTAAGCCCTTGCCCAATAAGTGATCGGACCTGCCAGTTCCCACAATTCTTTCGGACATTTCATGTAAAGCCTAGTTACACTGGATTTATGCTCTAACGTATTTGTCACTGAAATGCATGTTTCAACAATGCTTTACAAAAAAATCTACGTATCTCCACAAAGAGAGTCATGACAAGCGGGCATAGCACTTGGGACCGTTCTTACCATAAATCACCGGTGACGTTGCCCACTCGCACATGTGAATGAGCGACCACGCGCTAGTTGTGTGGTCGGGGTCGCCGCTGTTTCTCGCACGCTGACGAAGATCGCAAGCTAGCGCGTTTCTCGCCAACGCGCTAGCTTGCGATCTTCGTCAGCGTCGCCTTTCGTGGGCAAAAGCGTGTTCACGTTTGTTTTCATCTACGGCAGAAAGAATGTGTGCTCTGGAACGTGCTTGTTCGTCTTGGCATATAGTGGGTACAGACGCACAACAGAGAAGCTCATCAGCATCAACGACACCATGATGCATAGCAGGTACCATGCATTGTTATCAGCATCACTCTTCACCATGAGAACGGACAATACACCATGGACAAGCCGGGACCCCATGATGCTTTACCCTTGACAGGATTGCAAGATCTTGGAGCAGAGCTTGCACCCATTACCATTCTGACTCCAACTTATTAAAAGGGACATTTTAAAACTATCACTAGTTAGATATGGGACTTCCATATTGAGTAGCTACTTGCATTCGCATGTTGAGATGTGCAACGCTCACTTCAGAGAAGCTTTTCTCAAAGCTTAGCTGAACAGCAGCCAGACGGAGCTTTGCAAACACGAATAAGTTGCAGTGCACATTGGGAGCAGCCATGTAAAGGCAACATATCGCCATCTTTATTATGAACACTGAAAACTAGCAACAAATGTAGAGGAGAAAGTCCACCAGGCACTTTTTCAAAGCAAGTCAACGTTCATCTATAACATCCATGGCATTGCGGGGAGCCCCTAGGCAAATGTAGAAATTACGTTACTCGCAGCACAGTTGCATTTCGCACACCTTGAGCTAGTTGTCTGTAAGGCAAAAAAGGCACATGCTTTACAAGAAGGGCAGAAATGGGCGAGACACAAGATGAGATGAGACTACACGAGCGCAGCAGTTTTCTCTCTTGCGTCTCATCCGTTCTTGTGCTCCAATCTTTTCCGCAACGAACCAGAAGCCCAACAAAGCATTCTATTATTGTTCACGAAGACCGAAAGCATTGTTTACCTTCCATAAGCATTCATAAACTGAGCTTTATTCTTGCCTTATTTTTGAGACATAAACATACAAAAAAGTGCTCAAGAAAAGTCGAGCAGAAGAAAATCTTACAAAAATGTTTTATTTTGTTCTTGAGCAATAATGACCGAAACCTGCACGCACGTCTGCAGCAAGGCCAGGCGGGTGAAGCGCAACCATTTTGAACATATTACTACTTAGCCACGTGCACAATCGCATGGTGCAATAAAAAAAAAATAGTTGAGAGACCAGTTTATATTACAGTCACCGGCAAAACAGCTTCGTAAGTGACACCGTAGAGAAACCAAGAAGCCAAGATGGCACTTGGCACAGGAAAGCACAAACTTGGCACACTTCTTCTTACCCCCGAATACAGAGATGTTACTTGGCTCGCGACTTCAACTTAACTTGAGCAAGTCGGCGCGAAGCAAGCAGCGGACTTCAAAACGCCCAAGTTAGCCTTCGCGTTTCATAGATGCTCAGGCTGTCTTGCTTGGTCAAGTCAAGAACGAGCTTCAAAGCAGAAACACGCTGCTCGCCTGCTAACGAGGATAATAATGAAGTTGTTCGCGTAAGGTATGCATTACACCAAAAAAAGACCATACGTTTTAAAATAACTATAAAAACGAAGGGCCACAAGCATATTCTTCCCATTTTACAGCTAACGAGCGGTATGTGGTGCCTGCCACCACAGCGATGCGCAGCGTTGCTTCCGTAAAGCGTTCGTTGCCCGCTGGTTTTAGTGGCCACCCAAATGCGGTGCGTTTCTCCACGGTTGCTTGTTTGGAGGCGAAACAAGCATCGCGTTGGGTTCTTTCGTAGTTGTTTTTCTCAATCGAACACCATGGCATGTATTTATGCTGACCTGGCTAACGCAGCGACGCGATTTCCACGGTATTTGCCTTTTTGTTCGCCTGTGTGCATGCCTGTAATGGGCTAGGTCGCAGTTATTATGAAAAAAAAAAACAAGTTCTGGGAACAAATGTAGCTTGGTAAACAAGAGAAAAATCGGGGGTAAGGACATTACCCTCAGCAGATTTATGTCTCGAGGGGTGCAGCATTGTATCGCTGCATCATGGTGACGCGGATAAAAAAACCCGTGATAGGGGCACCTCTTTTTTTATGTGTAATTTTACGTAGCGTTGTGCTACAAGCGATGCCTTTCTGAGCGAGAAACAGCGCCCTAGATGGGACGAAAGGATAGACGAGGCACACGGACACAGCACAGAGTGAATTTTTTTTTTTTTTACCGAAAGAGATGGAAAATGTCGTCGTGTTATAGAAAAACAAAAATAGCCTTTGCGGTTACGAAACACTTCGGCGTTGTCGGCACCGGGGCTATTAATACGCACGTGTGTGTAGTCGACCCAACCTGTAACGCAAGGGAACTCAGCCACTTCATAACAGTCCGCCGGCTGCGGAAAGCGCACCAGCATCGCGATACAGGTGCTTTGCGATGAGTAGCGTAACTTTTCCGACTGCAGGGCACACTGTCGACTACGGAATGCGGACGAAATTTCCGGTGACTGGTTGGAATGTGCCAGCGCTGTAAAACCTGAGAGCCATCAGTAGCTGTAACAGTCAATGCACGGGCTGTCTTCGGTTGTCCTTACTTTCACGGAGCGGCAACATAACCAGCAGCTGCCCCACAGCGTTCTTCATGAATCTGTACCTAGCATGGAATTGTTGCTCATCGTACAACTCCATCGGATTTCCTTGGTCACGTAAAGCGGTTCCAAGAATCTTCGGCAGGCAGTGCGCCTAAAAAAATGCTACGCTTATGGCGAGGCAAGCAAACTCAAAAGTGGCCACCTTTCACGCGACGTCCATTCGTGAGGTGGCCATGTTGGAATAACGCGTGAAGTCGCTTTCAAGCTAGCCCTGCAGCTGACTTCAAACTTGTCCTGACTTTGACCGAGCCAAGTAGCCTTCAAGTCATCCGCAAGTTCGAGAACGATTTATGGCAACCGGCAAGACTGTCTTGAGTCAAGAACGGGTCAAGTACGAGTCAAGTAACATCTCTGCATTTGGGGGTTAGACGTTCCCAGAGATCAGACAGCCTCAACCGACCTCACACACGGCACATGTTCGAGCCCGGTGGAGCTCAACACAATGGACTAGTGCTCGCTCTCTTGGAAAAAAAAATCTAAAAACTTTGTACAGAAAGCATGCATGCCCTTATATACAGTTTTTTGTAAATCAAGACAAACAAACTAAAGCAAGCAGAAAAACAATTGAAAGCAGTGGACTGAAAACAATGTTGAAAAGAAGAAGAAAAAGAAGGCATGACCACGTGCAGTGTCCTTGCTGGAGCTGCAGTACTTTCAAGGAGATGCTGTCTCCATGGGCAGAATCTTCTGTTATCATCTGAAAGTTTTTTAAAAACTTTCTGTAACATTCATTCTAACAGCCTTTTTAGTGAACATATAATACACTTGTTTTGACATATGGTTAAATCTTGATATGAATCTTATGGGTCACGAAAAATATTTGTATCAGCCAGAACTGAAAACAAAGTGATCAAGCCAAGTTAGTATGTTATTTCTATGCCTCTACGTTGCAAAAGCATATTGGTAAGTTGTTTATTAAGGGGGAAGAGGCACTTAGCCATCAGGCATCTTACTATTTAAGCTAGGGTGATGAAAACTTACGAGATGCTGTATTTACATGTGCAGATGTCAAATATGAACTCAGTTTTTATGTACCTCTTACCATTTTGTTTTTAATTAGTCATTAATTGAAAGATATTTTGATCACCTTCTCAGTTAATTGGCTGGACAGATCTTGCTTAATTAAATGTCATTGCATTCTACAATCAGCAAAGAGTGCAAAAAGCAAGTTTCGTGCTCTAGCTTTCCTACAACAATAGTTATGAGGTTTAGAAGTTCATCCTTCCATTATCAAGAAACGATAATTTTTGTATTTCATTTTTTCTAAAAATTTATGGTGTCCTATATATGGCACTTTCTTGCACTCATTAAGCATCCAGCTTCTCATCAAGACAAAAATTATAAATTGCCGTGTACCAAAGCTGAGAAGCGCTTGTCAGAAGAATGAAAGGAGGCCAAAAAACTGAAACTGAGAAAATGGCAAAAAACAAAGCTCTGTATTTTCAATAAATTCTACACAAACAAAAATGCTTCTCTTTGCATATAAATGCCTCAGAAAACACCAGGGCAGTAGTCTGTCACACTTTTGTCGTTGCCGCCGCTTTGCTTGTAGCAGGAACCTGGAAGATGCTGAACGCTTTCGTTGACACTCATGATCCGACGAGAATCCTTCTCTTCTGCCCGTTGCTCGCTCATGGAGTTTTGCTCTAGCTAAAGTTCTTTGAGGATACGTGTGGAGGCTTCTCTCATTCCTGAATTGAAGCGCATCACGGCCTCAGCAACTGCAGTCTCAACAGCTATGAGTGAAGCATGCTTCTCTCTAGGCATTAGAGACCATATGACAGAATGGAGTGCCTCGTTTGCACTTTGTGTCTTGCTTCTTTGGCAGCGTTTTAGGAGCTCCTTGTCATTAAGTCGCTCGTAGACTGGAAGTAGTGCATCACGGACATTTTGTGGAAAGTTGTAGGTGTGCCTTGGCAGCGGTTCTCCCCTTGCAGCAGCAGCATTCTGCTTGCACCATGAGTCACTGCCACTTGGGCACAAGGTGTGGTTGGACCTTTCATCAGTCGATGTCACGTGATAATATGCCATGGCTGCCCGGTGCATTGCATCTACGTCACCAACATTGTACTTCAGAGCCCAGCCATAGTATCTCGACAATCTATGACAACATTTGTCAAGCAGCCTCTTCCGCTTAGTGTTTCACCAGAACCCTTATGCTTTTGAACAGACTGCGTAGTGCAGTACCCATTAGTTTTTGGACATGGTTTATACAGTCCTCTTTTTTGAACCTGTCATAATCATCATCAGCAACCTGACTACGTCCACTGCAGGACAAAGGCCTCTCCCATGTTCCGCCAGTTAACCCCATCCTGTGCTTGCTGCAGCCAATTTATACCCACAAACATCTTAATCTCATCTGCCCACCTAACCTTCTGTCTCCCCTTAACCAGCTTGCCTTCTCTGGGAATTCAGTCAGTTACCCTTAATGACTAGCGGTTATCCTGTCTACGCACTACATGCCCGGCCTATGTCCATTTCCTCTTCTTGATTTCAGCTATGATATCCTTAACCCCTGTTTGTTCCCTAATCCACTCTGCTCTCTTCTTGTCTCTTAAGATTACACCTACCATTTTTCTTTCCAATGCTCGCTGCGCCGTCCTCAACTTAAGCTGAACCCTCTTTGTAAGTCTCCAGGTTTCTCTCTGTAGCTAAGTACCGGCAAGATACAGCTGTTATATACCTTCCTCTTGAGGGATAGCGGCAATCTACCTGTCATAATTTGAGAGTGCTTGCCGAATGTACTCCACCCCATTCTTATTCTTCTAGTTACTTCAATCTCGTGGTTTGGCTCCGCGGTTATTACCTGCCCTAAGTAGACATAGTCTTTTACAATTTGAAGTGCACTATTGCCTATCTCGAAGCGCTGCACTTTTCCGAGGTTGTTGCACATTACTTTCGTTTTCTGCAGATTAATTTTAAGACTCACCTTTCTACTCTCCTTGTCTAACTCCGTAATCATGAGTTGCAATTTGTCTCCCGAGTTACTCAGCAATCAAAATGTCATCGGTGAAGCGCAGGTTACTAAGGTACTCTATTAACTCTTATCCCTAACTGTTCCCGGTCTAGGCTTCTGAAAACCTCCTGTAAGCACGCGGTAAATAGCATTGGGGAGATCGTGTCCCCCTGCCTTACACCCTTCTTGATTGGTAATCTGTTGCTTTCTTTATGAAGCACTATAGTAGCAGTTGATCCCTTGTAGATTTTTTTCCAGGATGTTTATATATACTTCATCGACGCCCTGATTCTGCAGTGTCTGCATGACGGTTGAGATTTCTACTGAATCAAACGCCTTCTCGTAATCTCTGAAGGCTATGTATAGTGGTTGGCTATATTCTGAGCATTTCTCTATTACCTTATTGATAGTATGAATATGGTCGATTGTTGAGTAGCCTGTTCGAAATCCTGCTTGTTCCTTTGGTTGATTGAATTCCAATGTTTTCCTTACTCTGTTAGCAATTGCCTTTGTAAACAGCTTGTATACTACAGAGAGCAAGCTGATCGGCCTGTAATTATTTAAGTCCTTGTCGATAAATTTGATTGATTTGTGGGGTTTAACGTCCCAAAACCACCATAAGATTACGAGGGACGCCTCATATAAATGCGTTCTTCCAATACTCTGGTACTCTTCCCGTCTAGAGACATCTCGTAAACAGGGTAGCTAGTTTTTCTAACACAATCTGTCCTCCATCTTTCAGCAGATCTGATGTTACCTGACCCTCACCAGCAGCTTTGCCTCTTTGCATGCTCTCCAAAGCTTATCTGACTTCTTTTATCATTACTGATGGGGTGTCATCTGGGTTACTGCTAGTTCTTATAGTATTAAAGTCGTGGTTATCCCGGCTACTGTACAGATCTCTGTAAAACTCCTCCGCTATTTTAACTATCCTATCCCTATTGGTAGTTATTTTGCCATCGTTGTTCCTTAGTGCATACATCCAATTTTTGACCATCAAGTTTTCTCTTGACTGCTTTGACAATTCTTCCGTTTTTCAGAGCGTCTTGTATTCTCTCCATGTTATACCTTCTCATATCGCATACCTTACACCTATTAATCAACTTTTAAAGATCTGCCAGTTCTATTTTACCTGCTGTACTTGAGACTTTCATGATTTGATGCTTCTTAATGAGATTCTTCGTTTCCTGGGAAAGCTTGCCAGTGTCTTGTTTAACTACCCTGCCTCCAACTTCCACTGCACACTCCATAATGATACTCGTCAGATTATCACTCATTGTATCTGTTCTGAAGCGAGACTGAATTCCTGTACTTTCTCAGTGCTAGCTCATTGATTGGCTTCTTACGTATCAGTTTCTGTTGTTCCTTCTTCAAGTCTAGGCGAATTCGAGACCGTACCATTTAATGGTCACTGCATCGTACCTTGCCAACCACTTCTATAACCTGCACGATGCCTAGGTGTGCACTCATTATAAAGTCTATTTCGTTCTTATTTTCGCCATTAGAGCTCCTCCATGTCTACTTACGGTTTTCTCGTTTTCGGTAGGAGGTATTCAAAATCTGTAAATTATTGCGTTCTGCAAATTCTACTACTAGCTCTCCTCTGGTATTTTTAGTACCGATGCCATAGTCTCCTACTTCCTGGTCTCCAGCCTGCTTCTTCCCTATCTTTGCATTAAAGTGTCCCATCAGTATGGTATACTGTGTCTTTACCTTACTCATTGCCAATTCCACGTCTTCATAGAAGCTTTCAACTGAAGCGTCATCATGGCTGGATGTAGGCGCGTAAGCTTGTACCACCTTCATCTTATATCTTTTATTCAGTTTAATTATGATACCTACCACCCATTCATTATAGCTATAGTATTCCTCTGTGTTGCCAGCTATGCTTCTGTGAATTAGGAGCCCCACTCCCAGTTCTCTTCTGTCAGCCAAGCCCCTATAGCAAAGGACGTGCCCATTCTGTAGCACCATATAAGCCTCATCTGTCCTCCTAACCTCACTGAGCCTTATTATATCCCATTTAACACCCTCTAGCTCCTCGAGTAGTACAGCTAGAGTTCCCTCACTAGATAAGGTTCTAGCGTTAAACGTTGCCAAGTTCAGGTTCCAATGGCGGCCTGTTTGGATCCAGAGATTCTTAGCACCCTTTGCTGCGTTACAGATCTAACCGCCGCCATGGTCAGTTGCTTCACAGCTGCTGGGGACTGAGGGCCGCGAGCTATTTGACGTATGCATGTGGGAGGTAGTGGCCAGATAATGCACCAGGGTGGCCAATCCTTTTCTGGTGAGGGAGTGCATTCCCGGCGGTGGTTACCGGTGAGGCCGCACCCCAGTCTTCCTAATGCAGTTCTATCACCACGCGGATTTTTTTTTTTCCTGTTGGGAACTGCACAGCACTGGGGTTTGAACCACAGACCTTTTGCATGCGAGGCGGATGCTCTAATCACTACGCCATCGCTGCAACTTTTGAACCTGTATGAAACCATAAACTGTGGAGTCTTCAACAGCAAGAAATGATCTACTGTCCCCATCAAACGCCATCACTGTGTACCGCAAGCTGTGACGGGAAATTGAGCGCTCAAAGAGAGTGACTGCTCCCTCCACTCCCATGTGGCCCGATCTTCACTGTATTTTTCTGCGTGCTTGCGGCCGGCACAAAAATTTGACAGGACAACATAGCCTAAAACTTAGCCAGAAAACAGCTCTATAACAACACCCACACCAATGTGCGACAGGTGGCCTCTGGTTATCCATGTACCATCATAACAGATGGGCACATTACTTGGGTTGTCAAAGCACAGATCTTAGTATAATGTTTTCACTGATATGGCGCAATCAGAGAGGACCTTGTCTGCAGCTCTTGTTGACACAGGATTCAGTTTATTTTTCAAATGGCTCTGTTAGCTTCCGTGGTGAAGTCCCCTGTGAGAAATTCCACTTACAGAGAAGATGTCGTTTAGGGCTGCCGGGCTATTCCCTGTGCTTTGCACGGCACGAGTCGCACGAATATTGACCTCGAATGCAGCGCATTTAGCCTGACTGGGCACTTTTCCAGAGCTCCACACACTGTCAAGTCCACAATTGCGGCACTCTGAAATCAGCTTCATCACAAGTCCATATTCATGCTCACGTTTTTCAAGAGAAATGGTCCCACTGCATGTCCGGCATTTAGCCGTTTTTTTCAAAAAGCTTGTTTATCGCAGATAAATCAACGATCCTGCAGGTAGCCGCGGACGGGTCCGAGACCTCGCTTGTTGTCGCGAGCGTTCGCTTGCCGAAGTTGCCGATAAGGTGCTCATCTTATCAGCACTCACTTTCTGCTGTTGCGCACGATCGGCCCTCGTCAAAAAGGTTGTGTCTTTCCTTATGCCCTGCCTACCACCGACATCGTCCGAGGCAGCCGGAGAAACAGGCGGAGATGTCGGTGTTTCATTCAACTGATCATGTTCCGTCGCCGCGCCGTCCTGTACTAGCTGCGCGTCAAATATACCCACGCCATCATCTCTTTTTGCCGTAGATTTCTTGCACTTTTTTCCAAACTTGTGAGCGGTGCGAACTTGCGATACGGCTTCGGCATGATGAAAGGTTCAAGCCAGGTTCAAAAGGTGGCCGAGAGCGTAGGCCTGCCTAACGCACTCGCCCGGTGGCTGCAGCGCGCTTCGTCAGGCTGGTTCGGCGGAGTGTCTGAATGTGCAGACTTGAGAAACGCTTGCTCCAATTTCTCGCTAGCTCGCGCGGTTTCAGGAAGCCGACGAGAACAAAGACATGTGAGCGAGATAGACTCGCCGCTTCACGTGCGCTCTACTGCCGCACGCAGCAGACAGCTCGGGAAAACGCAGCTGAGAGCATGGGCCTACCGCACTGTCCCGGCGGCTTTGTCGAGCCTGTTCAGCGCCATACCAGTATACTGTCGAACGTAGAGACTACACAGAGCTGCTTGCTCTAATTTCTTGCTAGCTCACGCGAGTTCAGGAAGCCGACGAGTACAAAGTGACACACACTCCCGAGCTGTCTGCTGCGTGCACTCCGCTGCCACACGCAGCAGATAGCTCAGGAGGCCCGGCGATTCGGAAGGCGCGATTTAGTCACGTGTGCTCACCACACCCATAGGCTCACATGACGGGGCTTTTTTTTACGCGGATTCATTTTTTCTTCACGCGGATTTTTTTACGCGGATACTGAGTGGACGAAAACAAGTGTGGCGGGATATGAAGAAAAAAGGGTGGCTGTTTCGAATGCAACCAAGATGCTGCTGTAGCAAGCGTAGAACAGCAACACCACGGCACTAAAAAAGCCCATTTTTCAGGCGTCCATCGCAAAAAATTCAACTCACTAACGTCGCATAAACTACTCTCATGGCTAAATTATCAGTCTAGGATGCGTGAAAATTGGCCAGATTATGCAGCAATAGTGGAAGAATCCAAATATAGCATTTTCAAAAAAATTTACGGTCTCAGAGACCCGCTTTTCCCCTTAATTGCTTTTTTTAGGTACTTTGCAGTAGTATTTAACGTCTGCCATCACACTGGAACTTTCATATCACACAGGCATGCATATATTAGACAAAATTTACTGTGTCCGGTTCCCCCTTTATGTCCTGTTACCCCTTTACAATGCAAGTATGCTTTTACAAGAAACCAGTGTCCTGTGATGAAAATGAACGACTTCTAGAAAGGTTCCACATACGCTAGACCATAGTTTGTTACTGGTTCAGGTCCTGTTAGTACCAGCATTTACAGTTGTAAATGCAGAAAAACAAAGCTTTAAAGAAAAGTTGCCAGTGAACACACAATTTCTTTCCCCAAAAAGTCCGTGACCCATGTGATTCAAAGAGCAGAAGCAATAAGGATGGCCTCGAGTTTATTTAAGCAGCATCCTGCTTTTTGCCGAGCCCGTGGCATATACAAGCTGCCCGAGGCTATTAATGTAGCCGATTGGTACAAGCACGCTTGTGGGCACTTGCTCCAAAGTTTCGTCACCATTTCCATCCAATTCTTCCAGATCGCTCAAGCAATGCACTTTATTCAGAATGTCCTCATCCACGCACGGTTCTGCGGTGTCAGCATCATCGGCCATAATGAAATTGTCGAACAGATGTCCCGCACGCTCTCCCACGTCCAAGTCGACAATGCACCGCCACAAATCGCCGCCGGACTGGTCCTATTTGGAAGCTTCGGGCTGGCATCGGGCTTGACGTTGACAAAGTCAGCACCGCGAAAACAGTTTCGCACACATGTAGCCACCACTGACGCTCCCAAAGCTTTCACCATCTTTACGGCTGAATACCAGCATGCCAGAAATGGCAAGTTGGCTGCCAGATGGTTAACAGCTATGAGCAAGCGCTTCACAACGCGGTACCTAACACGCGCATTACGCCCAAGCCAAGCGGTCACACTTTCGACGTTTTGTTGAGCGGTATGAAATAGCGCGGAAGGCCTCCCGTCCGTCATCCTGACCACACACGCACACCAAAAGAGAGTAGGACGCGCACACGCATCACACAAGCCAAAATGCGTGGAACTGCTCTAGTCAAAAAACGAAACTCCTGAATTCGAGCCAGCGTGGTTGACGTCATGGAACGGTGGAGAATGGTGAAGTAGTTGCGATAAGCAGAGAGAAGCAGACCTGAGAGAGAAGGTCGAGGAGTTGCAACAGGGTGGAGAAAGGGAGAATACGGCGGGAAGGCGACCTTGAAAACCAAAACACCCAGGAAAAAAAAGACAGGTTGGGTAGCTGCCTCGAAAGGTAGGCGAAATGTATAACTCACGTATAGAAAAATTTGGGAGAAGTCAAAGAATCTTTTGGTGGTGCACACGGGCTTGTGCGGCCTTACCGACGCAATTCGTACCGTGTAAAAGCCATTTTAGGAGCGAAGCTCCTTATGGCGTGGCTTGGGCGTCCCTCGTATGTAACCACCAGTGGCACATACCCGAAATAGGTATAACACTTGACCTCCAAGGTGGTGCCAGTGAGAGATTTCTCCTGTGCGTTGTTTAACAATAAAAAATAGTGCTCAATGTACATGCCAATGGCTGCTAATGGGGAATGAGAGACAGGAGCATTCGGCTTTTAGTCAACGCGCACGCTGCGATCCCCATTAGCAGCCATTGGCATGTACATTGAGCACTATCGGACAAGAAAGGGATGCTACATTATACTCGCTAGGTGTAACCTCCTTAGCTTTAGAAAGGTTTAGCGAGCGTTTAGCCGCAGTGCCATGAATACAATGAACTTGTATATACCATGAATGAACTCAAGGTGGTTAAAAATGAGAAGTAGATACGAAGCGCAAGCTGTAAGAAAGTAAAAGCCGAATTTTCCTGTCTCTCATTTCTCATTAGCAGCCATTGGCATGTAAATTGAGCCCTATCTGACAGGGAAAGGTTGCTACGTTATACTCGCTGGGCGTAACCTCCTTGGTTTTCGAAAGGTTTAGCGAGCGTTTGGTCACAGTGCCATGAATACAGTGAACTAGAATATACCATGAACTCGAGGTGGTTAAAGGTGGGAAGTGGACCCAAAGCGCAGGCCGTAAGAAAGTGTGCGTGTGCCACCTCTCGTTTAGTCCTTGGAATGTCCGCTGGATGGCGGTGCTTCTATATGGGGAATATATGATAAAAAGATGCGAGATGGTGGGACTTGGAGTGTTGAATAGATGAACGAACGGACGCACAAACAGATGCATGGATGGACGCATGAACGGACGCAGGGGCGAATGCATAATGGAACGCAGGGACGGGCGCACAAACAGACGCATGGACGGTCACACAGACGGACGCATGGACGGACGAATGCTTCGCCCCACTCTCCATCATTCACTTTGTGAATATGCTGCCATTTTTTTTACACTTCCACACGTGTGCAAAGGGCTTGCTGAGCAGAATGCGAAGTGAGCGAAAACAAGTCCTAAACATGGAATGAACCGAGAATTATCAGAGTAGATGGGCTAGGGTACGCGCTTGCACTGGAACAATACGACGCCAATACAGACAAGACGCAGACGATCGGGTGCAGTCAGTGGCCGACGATGTTGGCAAATGGCCTGGTCACTCCAGGCTAACGACGCCAACGCAAAAACCAGTGATCAAAAACTGAGGGGAGACTAGTTGGCCAACCGGTCTTCGAAAGATTGATAGCAACGTGGAAACACGAGCCTCGTCTGGCGACGTGGGGTGCTCATAGTAGCGGGGCAACTAAGGACTGAGGGCTGCCTAACAAAAAACCGTTCGTAGAGAGAAACAACTAAAGAGGTGCGGAGGCAAGGTCGGGGTTTAACAATAAGAATCTATGGGCCCCTCGCCGATGGCTTATCGATGGTCCAAAGCAGTTTCCTGGGAAGTCGCCGGTGTGCAGACTCCGTTCGCTGTAACCCATCGGGGACGCTCAGAGACGTTCGTTGTGTAAGTACGATTTTGTGCCATTGAAATATTGTATATTTCCACGGTCAAGTGGGTATAGTTGAATTTGAGCGAAAGTTCATTTTAAGTGAGGCAGTTATATGAGGCCTCACCTGTATATTATCCCGCATGTAATCCCCTGTAAAAGTTGTTTCACTGTAGCGATGAGGTGCAAAGCCATGAAAGCATCTATCCAAGTGTACACACTTAAACCTCTTTATAAAAGAATCGTATACTATAAGTTCGTTATATCCGAATATTC
Source organism: Rhipicephalus annulatus (assembly GCA_013436015.1). Classification (NCBI taxonomy): domain Eukaryota; kingdom Metazoa; phylum Arthropoda; class Arachnida; order Ixodida; family Ixodidae; genus Rhipicephalus; species Rhipicephalus annulatus. Next base: position 798,312 of record WOVY01001952.1, on the reverse strand, counting down.
GTTATAAAGATATGTTCTAACACTATTGCAAGAGTGTTATTTTACTTCGTTATAACTAATATTTTGTTACTTCCGGATTCGTTGTACAGTCGAGCCTGACCATATCGGACCCGTTTATATCAAATTATGCCGTATATCAAACAATTCCTAAACACGGTAAGTTTACATTGAGAATATATAGCAAAAGTTACTGTTTTATCGAACGAAAATAGCAACGACAACTGATATATCAAAGTCCATGTGCCTCAAAAGTGCCCTAGCAAGTTGGCTTTCCCTCGCGGTGGCAGGGAAAACTGCCGGCGCGACCCTAAAGAAAGTTGGTTAGACCCGGTTGTGCGCGGGCAAACACCCCCCTCCAAGAAATGATCCTAGCCCGCTCCCAGCGCTTACAGCCAATCAATCAGAGGCCATCGTGCTTTCTCCGAGGTGCGGAGGCGGTAGAAGTGAGCGCCATTTTTTCTTTCTATATGCTTGTGTGCCTGCTGCTGCCGATTCAGCGTGGTTTGAGGTGTTGCCTGTTGGTGCTCTGTGAACTGTATTGGCGCGCTGTCATCGTGGTTTGCGCAAAGAGACAAAATTTGCCGTTCGCCGTGAAACTCGAAATCATAAATTGGGTTAAGCGCAGTGAAAAGAAGTCCGATGTTGCCGCCGCCTACAAAATTCCAAGGAGCACCTTGAGTATTATCCTGAAGAACAAGGCAGACATCAGGGCCAAGTCGGACAAAGAGCCAGGTGCCCGTGGCGCCCGCGACGTGTGCGCGCTGCTGTGTACGAAGATGTTGAAGCGGCCGTTTACAAGTGGTTTGTGGACGTTCAGTCGCGAAACATCCCGGTGTACGGCCCTATGATCGAGCAGAAAGCCAAGGACCTTGCTTTTCTGCTTGGCAGGAATGATTTTCAAGGCGGTTCAAGGCTGGCTTCAGCGGTTCAAAGAACGGCACGGCATCGTTGGCAAAGCTGTTACAGGTGAAAGCAGAGCGGCGAACCTGGACAGCGTAGAAAAATGGCTTGAGGAAAACTAACGAGATATCGCAGCAAGATATAGAGCCCAAGTTATCTCCAATGCAGATGAAACCGCTCTATTTTGGCAAATGTTGCCAAACAAGACACTCGCGTCTCGTGGCGACAAGACAAGCGGCGGCAAGGCAAACAAAGCTTGTGTGTCCGTGCTGTTGGCAGCTAATTTAGACGGATCGAAAAAGCTTCGTCCTCTGGTTATCGGGAAAAGCACGCCACCGCGGTGTTTTCGAAATGCGCTGTCGCTTTCAGTTACCTACCGAGCAAACTAAAAAGCGTGGATGACCGGGGAGCTTTTCAACAGATGGCCATCATCGTGGAATGATGATTTAGTAGGCGAAAATCACAAGGTGTGCCTGCTTGTGGACAATTGTTTATCGCAACACTGCTGTATGACCTTCAGCAACATCGAGCTGCATTCTTTGCCCCCGCACACTACGTCTGTACTGCAACCACTGAATCAAGGCGTTACACGCGCAATGAAAGCCGGCTATCGGAAGCGCCTGGTGGAGAGGCTGCTGCAGAACCTTTTTGTGGGCAGGGAGCTTAAGATCGACTTGCTCGGAGCTATTTTTATGTTGAATAGATCGTGGCCAGATGTCAAGAAAGAGACGATCAAGAACTGCTTTAGGCATGCCGGCTTCCGCATGCCTGGTGATGACACCTCAAATTCTGACAGCACTGAAGACATCGCAGGTGTTTCCGCCGTTTGGAACGAGCTGGCAGAGTTCCCGGGAGCTATCGACGGATCGACATTCGACGAGTTCGTCAGTGCGGACGATGATGTGCCCATCATGGGCCAATTACAGGATGAGGATTACATTGCAGACGTCGTGCCGACCACGAGCCAAAGCGACAGCAATGTAGAAATCGACGACGGCCCATTGCCTACATCCTCCGAAGTGATTAGTGCACTTGAGTTGGTCCGGCGCTATTGCTTGAATGTGGAAGGTAGCGGCCTCAGCTGCTCCGACTCGGACAACGTGGAGGCATGGGTGCTGCCGCAGGCAGCGAAGTCGTTGACACAGAAAAAATCCGGGACTATTTTGTTCCACAGTAGGGCACGCAAGTAAGCCACCATATTAATAAAGTACTTTTCTTCTAGTTTGTTATGTGCCTTTGTGTCAGAACCTATACCGGGCCTATATCGAATTATGCCATATATCGAACTAATAAACGTTTTTTGGCGAGTTCGATATACCCGGGTTTGACTGTATGTGGATTTGAATATTCGTTTGCATGTAACCCCCTGTAAAGATGAAGGAAAGAAGAGGAAATTTAAGGGCTCATTTTCCTCGTTAAACTATAATTAGAATTTTTTTTCATATAAATATGTGTCTTTATTCTCATTAATATTGCCCCCATAAAGGTGGTTTTGTCGCAAGAAAGAAGTGCAACGAAGAAGCCACGAGAACACCTATCAATGGGAAATCTACCCTGCAGTGAAGGCCCACTTCAACATTAAGTGAAGATATTGCTCTTACATCAATTCACTTCCATTGAAGCAAAAAAAAAGGCATTTGCACAGGCCTTTTAATCTTTCTTTAAACATTGAGCAGATTAGTTACAAATATGCCCATTTACAATATGCAATATATATTTGAATTCGATTAAAAATGATTAGACATTTTTAAAAACACTAGTATTTGCTTTGAATTCACTTCAAAACTTCCTGAAATAAGGCTCAATTCTCACAGCACTACAAAAGGACACACATGGGACGAAGTGCCTTTTGTTGTCCCATTCAGGTGCTTCATTTCATCAAGTAGGCATCACAAACTGGCCCAAACCTCTAACCCTTCTTAAGCCGACTATTCTCACAAGGCTAGTGACAACACATTTTGATGTCATATATTGGGTTCTTTACAGTTTCTAATCAGTAAAAATAAATACATCGTTCCTTTAGGGGGCCAAAGAATTAATTTACAATGTTTTGGGAATTTCTTTGAGCCAATGTGGCCTGAGTACAATAAAACTTGAAAATGTGTGATATCGTGCACAAAATTTGAAAGCGAGATTCAGACCTAGATTTTCTCCTGCATTGACCAAGCTAGGATGGCAAATTAACTACAATAGAGTGGTAAATGGTACTCTGGGAACGCTCAACAGATTCCCTATTTCACTTATGTCCCCTAAAGGGACACTGAAGTAATGTTTACCTCGGAGTGAAAGATCAACGTAGGAGAACTAAAATGTTATTGTCAACAGCAGTGCTCTGCGTATCGAAAAACTAAGGTAAATGCACAACACTACCCACGCCACGAATGGGACATTTTGAAATTATCTCAATGACATCAAAGCGTCCGACTACAATTAACTACTAGTAATCAAAGTGGTCGCATTAAAGAAAAAGGAACCTACATTATAACACGTCTGCTTCTCCATTAGAACCGCTTGGGGTTACGGCGGGGGAACGGGGAAAAGCTGCTCCTGCTTACATATGGGCGTGCAGCATTTGCACTACCTCCATCTCCTCAGCTGTGAACTACATTACAGTGGTACTACATGCATCCTGCCGGCACCCTCACTACACAACACTACGTGATGAAATGAGATTTGCGCACCATCAAGCCCCTCCTGGCAATACCAAGCATGCTGCAATGCTTTATTGTCAGCACTTACTGCATGTTGTTTTGCATGTGGCCGAGCACAAGTGCCACGATGTGGTTGAAGGTCATTCGCGAGAATCCGCCCTGGGACTGGCGCACGCAGTCCACGTGCCTGCGTAGCTCTTGCCTGCACCCACAGGTCATAATTAGTTTCGGTACCCTTATTTCACCGACTAGGCGTGCACAGACAACTCTCGACGAACTAAACAGGACACCTCGCACCAAGCCCTCAAAAAACCTGGGACATTTAAAGTCTCCGATCCATGCCACTTCCACAGAGTAAACATAGCATGAAGCAACATAGGGCTGACTAATTTTAAGAAAAACCGAATTTTCGAAGCAGAGCCATACCCAGACATGAAGCATTAGCTTTGAATTCAGATCCGAGTAAGCTTTTAGTATACAAAAACCAACTGATACAACAGCGGAGTTGGTATTTCCTCCCCAGGGCTAGGAATTTACTTTGCTTGAGAAATTGGAGTAATTTTTACCCATATTTACACACAGCTGACCCTGATCGTAAGGAAGTCACTTAGCCCTAATAGCTTCGTTGTTAGAAAAAGAATGCCACAACCACAGAATCGCTATGTGACCGGTGGTGCTATGGAGGACTCTAGATTTGGAGCAATTTCTGTAGCAGCAAAATTCTTCTTCAGGAGAACTTTAAAGCAGCCAAAAGTTCCATCTTGAAGTACTTTGGAGCAGGTAATTTCACATCCTGTAGAACATTGGAGAAGCAAGTTCATTTGCATTCAATCATTAAAACGATTATAGTGCTCTTACGAAAAACTAAAAGCCAGTCCGATTCGGTCACGCGCTGTCTAGTCGGAATCACTGATCGAGAGGTCCGATTGAGAATCGTCGCGGCCGCTGTCACTGCCATCCCAAAGCGTGTTGGCTTCCGTTTTGGCCAGCGCGTTCGAATTTCTCATTTTATGGAAGCTTTTTCTCGACAAAGCTGGGAGAAACTAGGTCCCATGACACTGCGATACCGATGAACCTGAGCGTTCGCACATAATTGAGAAGGCCTTCTTCAGCACCAGGAAACCTGCATTAGCAAGTGCGCATTCTTTCGCTTTCTCCCATACCGATCGCACCGGTCGACACACGTCGAAGAACTTCATGCTGGAGTGCTTGGCGGTGGAACGATTGCGGTTTTCTTCGGCCAACTTCCCAACAGCGAGCTTGAATTTTGCTGTATACATTATTACTGTAGCCAATCGCAAGAAAACAGTAAAAATGCGAAGGATGGATGGCGAAACCTAAACTTACAAAATCAACCAAGCACGCGTTGCAGAGCGGACACGGAGAGCCAGGGGAACAGTTGCCACAGCAGGCCGAACTGGCGCTCTCACACCTCCAGTGCCATAGTTGCCCGTGTCGTGATGCAAGCGAGCATTACCACGGTGGTAGAGATGAAGAGAAAGGGGCAAACGCTCAAGCAGTTCTGGCTACCCGTCAACAGGTTTGAGAGTTCGTGCACGGTATTCTAGGAACCATATTTCGGGGGAACGCCTCGGAACGAGAGACTTCGCACTCGCAGCCCATTTGGCTGCGCTCGCCTCAACGGGCGTGCCTATCTAAAGAATCCAAAGATCCAAGGCCCGTTCGTGCACGTGCCGGCGAGCGGACTCGGGCTGGTTGGGGAGCGCAAAATGTGCGAGTAAATATTATTTTTCCCGTAAACATGACAAAATATTAGGGGTGCACAAATCATGCGAGTAAATACGGTACACCTGCGTTGTTGTCAGCAGCAGTGGTAGACAACAGTGTCAACGATACAGATTTACGCTGTCGTTAATGCTCCCCCCCCCCCCCCCCCCAAGAGTACACAAAAGTGAAAGCAAAGTAGTTTTTCTCCTCTATTATATGTGTTGCTGAGAACTTCACGACATAACTTAGCGGGGCTTAGACAGCCAACTTTTGCCGACACTTCTTTCTCTCTCACCGAGTACTCTTTGTACTGTAGCAAGAGCGTTTTCGCAGCACTTCCACAGTATTACTGGCGCATCCACTAGGCTGACTTGAAGGTCGAGATCTGCTTTCAACCCGGCATCAGCAATGTGTCCGAAAATGCTTTCAACATGAAGTCTACATAATATAACAAACTTGGTTTTCCTTTTACAATGAAGTTGTATACTACTATTACACGGTTTCTGAAAGTGGTTTCCTAGGGGTTCAACAAGTCCCTCTTCAGAGTTCGGCGAGCCACTGATAAATTTTCTTGTTACGTGCTCAGCAAGTAAATTGGATGGCAAACCGAGGCGTGATAGATGATTTAAAAAACTGCTATTACTCACACTCACATGTGAATGAGCACGTCCCGAAGTACAAAATGAGCGCGCGAGCTACGCAATAATGCTCACTAGCAGCTGGTAGTGAGCCAGACTCCAAAAACGAGCCAAGTGGTCAAGTTATTCCACAAGAATATCCGAGGTTTTGTATAAACCCAATGCACACTTCTCCTATTTGAAGATGGGTGCCAAAGACAAGGCAGTAGACATGCAGCAGTCATTTGCAACAACATATGCTCGTCATACTAGAATATTATGAATTCAGCAGTGATCCAGCCAGTTTATAATTTGAAGCGATTGTTGGAGCAAAAAAAAGTGTTTTGGAGCAGATTTGGAGCAGGAGGAACTGTGTTTTGGAGCAAATATGGAGCAGACAAAACAAAATTTAGGATCATCTGATGCAAAACATTTATAAATATTCGGAGAATGTTCTTATTAGTGCGCTGCAATTTAGACAAGGCCGACAAATGCTGCTGTATTTGGACAGGGCCAACAAATGATGCTAAAGTTTAGACAAGACCGACATCCAGAGAGCAGCCATTAATTAGGTTTTTAGCACCCAAGTCAAAGAATGAAGGCAAACAAAACTATCACTGCAAATGAGAACAAACTCTGACCATCTCTGCAGCCGTCAACGCGAAAATAATGTCGAGCGGCCATACTCTTAAACCAGAGTTTTGTAAGTACAGTTGCATAATATTGGTTCCCAAAGAGTGAGCTGCGAACCTCATTTCTATAACATTGCAATTTGTTGCTATCACATTCACTGCTTCACCCTTGTGGTGAACAGACTTTTTTTTTTTGTCATATGGCGACAACACAGATTGTTCTAACGTCGTTGCAGATGTGTCAAAGACTTCTTTATTAGTGACTGATCTCACTACTCAATTTATAATTGCACTGGCTAGACATCGTGTTCAGTTGATTTCTTTATAGAGACGCGCGACTAGCGCTCACATATGTGCGAGAAACATGTAGTAGCACCACATTGCGCTAGATGCGTTCTACGTAGATATTTAGGCTTAACTTTACGATAGGCATATCGAAGAACGATGAGCAGCGCAATTAAGAGGCATAAACTTCTTCGCGAAATATCGAAAAAATGTTTTACGGCCAATTTGCTTGAATAGGCCGTTCATAGCACGCAGTGCCGATACCTGCAGCCAATTGGCCACGGTAGCTAAGTTAAGGTATGCGAAGTTAACTCGTGAACGAGGAGGAAAAATAATAAAAACACGTTACGCAATATCGCGGGTTCCGTAACAAACAAGACAGGCTACTAATGGCACGATAAACTTTCACTAACAGAAAAACACAGCGGCACCGATACTTCAGTTACCCTGAATATAATGACAAAAAGCACATTGCTGGAATGGAGCAAGTATAGGGCATCGGCGGCATTATGGAAAGGCGCTAGTTGCGTTTGTTATGACCATTATTTTTAGGCCAGAATGTCCAATGTAAACAGGTAAACCAGTAAACTCGGGCGCAGTAGGCGCAAGCTGTACTTGAATGTGCACAGCAAGGTGCAGGGATAGGAAATTGTAGCAAAATGGCACAATTGAAACTGTTGGATCACCCCTGTGAATTGTGCACATTGCAATAGGATCTTTGAATAAATATATTAAACATTCCCTTTATTTTGCCCATCTCGTTCACCTATGAATTTAAATTGATCATTAGTACCTCTGAAAGCTATGCAGTTTTCATGCATTTTCCACACGGGAGCACACTCACAGGCATTCTCTACATTAGCCTACATGACAAATGAGCACAGGAATCTGCTGAATCTAGCAGTTGACATGTGACTGGGCCTGACCGTTACTGAGCCTCACATTGATTTGTTGGTTCAAGGCAAGAGACTTAAATTGCAAGACAGAACAAATTTTTCATATACCATTGATTTTGAATTTTTTGCACGTGAAGGTAGCATTAGCCAAATGAAAAATGCATGAAAGCTGTGGGGGCGAGAGGGGGGATCCCTGGGATTAACATGCTCGAGAACCCCTCGGCTAGAAGAAAAAGCCCCTGAATGAAAACATCTATTGTAAATTGCTCCTATCCTCTCCTGCGCTTTCCTTTGACACTCGGTGCTGCCATTGGCCAAATGCCATCACATGCCCATTGCATGCATTTTTTTTTTTGTCTTTCTTCTCCTAAGACTCAACCTCCAAAGTGGTGCCCAACAATATGAGCAATACGATTAGCATAGAAAAATAGCAAAATGAAAATAAAACTCACTCTGAATAGTCCGGCTTCTTCTTCTTTAACATCAGTACTATTTTTGCAATCTGCAGTTCCGTCTGAAGCAAAAAAAAATTACATTGCATTAATGGCATTCTTGAAATTCATACACGATACACAAGAAGAGAACAGCTTCAGTTTTGTAGGCAATAGAACTTGGCCAAAAAAAAAAAACTTGAACGAACATAGTGGGCAACTGCAGTGTTAGTCTCGGTAAGAATTTTAGGATTGAAAGAGCACTGAAAGCCTGAACAGAAAAAGAGAAGGGTCCCTACAGAAAAATATTCTGCAAGTGCCAAACTTTGTGCTAAAGCTACCATGCGTAATACACAGAACATGTCACAGGCATTTTGGTGATGATGCTGCTATAAGCAAAAAGAATGAGATTCTCCCGGCTTCTTTCCAACAAGACAAACGATTGTGGTGAACGACACTTCCCTCAAAACACCAGTGTCTAAACATGCAGGGCCATGCTTTGCCCTGCGGTGAGATTTGGGAAGCCAGCAGAAACCCAGACATCAAATTTTCACACGAATGTGAAGGCACGCAGATTTTTCGATTTCACAAAAATTTTTGCTTTATCTTTTGTGGTGGTCAATAGAGGCATTAACGCATGTGCCTTCTGCACTTCTTGAACCATTCTACATAAACAGATGACGACCGTTCGTGGGACCCCTCAGAAAAGTCAACTTCATGATTCTGCATTTAGGTCACCTCCGATTATAGGTCCACTCCCGAACTTTGGAAGGCCATTTTATGAAAAAAAAAACGACTTATAATCTTCAACATATGGTAGTAGTTGCTAATAATGTAGATAGCATAAATTACTACATTTCTTGGCCTATTAGTAGCATAGCATATGTTCAACCTAAAGTAGTGGTGCCATAATGGATCAATTTTAGACAAGGACTTTGTGAGGGCCAAGTAAGTAAAAATGTCACAAGAAGTTTCCATGCCTTGTTTAGCGGAGTTGTAGACAGTTTACCTGTGCAGAGTTCTAATGATAACTCTGCACAGTTCAAAGTAAGCTCGTCGAGAGAAAAAAAGTGCCTGTAGCTTGGCATGATCCAAAGTGAAAAATGAACAAGTTTTCCGATTTCCCTCAGATGTAAAACAGGAACAAGGTAGGCCCGCCCTCTCGCTAGCCCATCAAAAGCATGGCAGATGACCTTGCTCTTGGTCGGGGATCCTCCACGGCTGGACCACATGGACTCGACATCCGAGGAAGCGGCAGCCTGCTCCATGCGCCAGTAGAGGTCGTAGAACTCCGGCACCTGAGGCCGCTCTGCTGAAAGAAATTTTAGAGAACGGCTACAAAATCAAATTTTCCAGCATTCATTCTGCCTTGTATGTCAAGGTGTACATGTTTGACAGCAACTATTCAGGCACATTTGGAGAGTTTGTGCTTAGTCATCCCAACCACATTAGTGCAGTCTACTAAACTAGATGCACGTGAACATGTATGTATGGAGCGTTTTGCAAAGCAAATATTAATCCCTGGTTCGTGCCACTTTTGTCGCGCAAATGAGTGGAATTCTCGGCACAAATTGAACGCCACTCTTGTTATGCCTACAGATCTTTTCACAGGAGACGAAAAAAAAAATACCGCTATGTTGGGCTGCGTACGGGAGTACAAAGCCAGACAACGCTGCCTCGGCAGTGTGAATTTTGTGGAGTCGCGCCTACTAAGCGCAGCCTAGAGAGGACTATGGTGGCGCCCCGGGGACCGCTTGTGAAAAAGGTTTATACAAAAGCAAAATCCCGCAGAAGCAACGCTCAATGAAGAAGTCCAGCTCATATTCCTATTTGTGCAACAGGAAGCTTTAAAAAGCATTAGGCCTAACGGGTCGCTACAACTGCATACCAAAGTATGCCCGAAAAGCAGCCACGAGGACACAGTTCTTTGAAGTGGCCCTACCCCGCTCACTGCACGAAGCAGCTCAGCGCAAAGTCCCAGCCCTATGTTGAGCCACAACACGAGAAAGCCTGGAACCCCCTCTTGTAGAGCTAAGGGACAGACCCTATTTACAGCAGTTGAGCGAATAGCAAAAATGTCGGCGCAAGGCAAATTGAAATATTAAATTTGAGTGCAAATCAACATATTTTATGAATAGCTGTCGAATATTTTTCAAATGCTTCTAGGTTAACAAAGCGCTGGCGGGGTGGTGTTTCATAGTTGTGTTATCAAGAATAAGGCAATGCAGAGGCCGAATTGTACTTATGTACACAATTTTGTGCAACCAAAGTGTTTCCAACAACATTTTACAAGTGAAAGGCAACGATGCTATTTCCTCAGCCTATCCTCCTGTTGGAACTTTCGTGGAAGCCCAAATTATTTGGCGAACAAGGGCATGCTCCCTTCAAAATCGGAGTTTCCCATGCCTTATACACATTAATGTATAAAAACATAAGTTTGGATCCCGAAAGTCATCGTCCGACTTTTTTCAGATTTTCCACACAAGAACCTTCCGGCCCTGGATTCTGCGACGTTACACCAACAACATCCACAGATTGCATGCATACCACCCCACAGCATACAGAGACATACGCCCGTGGTATGGAAGCACACCGGTGCTTTACCGCATCACGTGGGAATGTACGGCACACACCGAAGAACAGAAAGGGGAACACAGCAGAGAGATGTGGGAGGCGATGCTGTCCAGCCGGGCCTTTGAGGACCAGCGGAGGCTGGTCAAGAGCGCTGAAAGGATGGCGAGAGCCAGCAGTGCCTTGGAATAGAGGCCCGACCACGCGGTGTTGCCCCGTTTTAGTGGCAACGAAGTCTTTTTCGCAAATAAAGTTTTGTTATTCTGGCCAAAAACTACATTAATCAAAGCCCACACTTCGAACACAGGTTCAATCCAGCGCTTTCCGGAGTTGATCCGCTTACAGTCATAACCGAGCCCTGAAAACTGCTTTGCCACAATACCAAAGTGTCATGCGGTGAAGTATATAAAAATATGAAGAGGCCATTGTAATGGCACAGTGTATCTCAAATGTCAAAACCAAGATTTTTTTTTTAAGTTAATACAGTCAAACGTCGATATATTGAACGGCGCGGCGATCGCGAAATAGTTCGATATATCCAGAACTCGATATAAAAAATCGCGAAAAAAATGCGTCACCAGCTTGCTGAAAACAACCAACGAACCGTTCAAGCGTGGTGCAGCAGCAGTAGCTTTGGCGACAAACTCCACATCCATGAGCTCCACCGTTCGGAGTTAGGCCTGTGGTGCAGGCCTAACTCCGAACTCACGAACACTGCGAGCACAACGACCGATGCCTGCGGATGCTACGGGGGAGGAGCTTGCAACAAGTGCGCAGTGTGCCGTTGACACCATAGAGACTGCAACGACTACAAGGCTGCGGCGTGAGTCCGGGTGGCGCGCCCATGCCAGCTCGCCTGACTGCTTTCCCTTTCCCGGCGGCAGCGTGGGCCGTGTCAACACCACCTAGACTATTCACCAGGCCCGTTCATACCCCTCTCTCCAGACGGCATACGTCTCGCTAGTTGTCCGATGTTATGACCGGCACAGCAAGGAGGTGGCTTGCAAGGGACGCTCATCGGCGTAACGGTCAAACGCTGTCCGCGTCCTGCAGGAACGCGGGAGACGTCTGTGTGCGCCGCAGGAAATGCACATCAGCGTCGCTGACACACACAGTTGGCGTCTAGCGCGTGCACGGACGGCTATAAAAGGAGCGTGTCGGGAGTGCGCTGCACTCTCTCTCTGGACTTCGCTATTAAACGCATCTTCTACTTGTTCGTGAGACGCGTCGCAAGAGTCGTCCTTCGCCGGATCCTGGGTGGCAGCCTCAACCCCTCCCCGGACATATCACCGACTGTCCAGTGGCCGAGGACACGTCGCTCAGGTAATGGTGTTGGTCACCCCGCGCACTTTTTTACCCCGAACGGCGGACAAGCCACAACAGGTTTGCCTTTCATCGCTACCTGCTTCGCTGGTTAGACTGCGTTAGGCTTGGTGCTGCATCGCACTGCTCTAAGTCTTCGTCCGTTCCCACGCATCCTATTTTATTGGTGTTGTATTTGTGAGTATGTGATTACACATCGATCAGTGCGACATGGGACGTTGTGTTCCCGGGTGCCGCGGCAATTATGACAGTGATCCCAAAGTGCGTGTTTTCGCATTCCCCAAGAATGAAGCTCGGAAGAAGTCTTGGATAAAAGCAATTTCGCGAAAGGATTTCACACCAAGCATACACTCCAAGGTGAGAAACTGCTGAAGTTTGTTGTCTTACCGGCTCTATCGCATTACTGGCGTTCTGGCTCTGTTACTGTTGAACGGAGCGAGTATTGTGAGTGGTGATGGTAGTTTTGTCGCGCTTCAGGTAGGGCCGTGCGGTAAAATAGAACAGAAATACTCAGGCTCGTGTCAAAGTTCCCATTAGCCCGTTTCGTATGAAAGTAATGAAGTCACTGTTATGCTTGGCGCAGGTCTGTGAACTCCACTTCCTCGAGGCTGACTTCATCACAAAGCTGTCACATTTCGACGCAGCGTCGGGATGGACATTGACAGTCGACAGCGAGAGGGTGCACCTAGTGTCAGATGCTATACCATCGGTGTCCTACCTGAGCACGAATCACAATCGTCGAGAATCTCCTGTCTCGAAACGAGCTCGAATGGAAGACGAGGCCTTGAACAAAGCAATTAAGGACTCTATATGCACAAAAAAAAGCGAAGAAGAGAGAAATGCTGTGTCCTCTTTCGAACACTTAAGAGGCAAGCTTTCTGCTGTATGCAGTAATGATTTCTGGACCATCAAGGCCAACGATCGTTGTGTGATGTTTCTCCGCATCAAAGATAATCCTTCACCGCACGTGAGGTTTTCCATCACTGTGCTTGCTGATCTCTCACTTGCAGACTCAACAGGTATGATCAAGCTGGTTTCATTACCTTGCAGAGGCGCAGTTCCAGACGCAGTGCGCGACATCCGGACGTTGTCCTCACTGCTCCAGCAGCTGGAAAACCGCATGACCGAGACGCCTGAAGTTGCAAGTCTGTCGAAAACAGCGTCAGTGTTGCAGCATATCGGCTCCTTATTGAATGAACTGTCCCAAGACAGTGACACGACCGAAGAACACAGTGCTTTGTTTCGTTTGCTAAATGAGCAAATAGCTCTCGCACTCGCTGCCCGCATTCGTCGCTACAGTGCTGAAACAGTGTTTTCTAGCATTCTGCACTCCATATCTCCGCACGCCTATAACTTTGCCAGATCAGCGTCGATGTTGACTTTACCCCATCCTTCAACCCTGCACCGCGTTTGTTCCAAGTATGGAGGCGATCCACTGAAGGAGCAAAACGAAGCGAAGTTCCTCTCCTACATTCGAGAAAGAGTGAAGTACATGCAGCCGCACGAAAAGACGGTGACGCTAATGGTTGATGAAATTCATATCAAGCCATACTTAGATTATAAAGGGGGCAGCATAGTTGGATCTGCAGCCAATTCTCAAGAGGCAGCCACAACCGCTCATGTTTTCATGCTTCAGTCGCTCTTGTCATCAAACAAAGATGTGCTTCACATTCTTCCTGCTGCTAAAATGACCGCCGAAATTCTACATGAGTTCTGCAAGAAAGTAATTTTAGAAGTGGAATCTATGGGCCTCAGGGTCATTGCTGTAATTACCGACAACGATTCCCTCAACTGGAAAATGATGTCGTTTTTGTCAGAGAAACAGGAAGTAAGCATTGTATATCCTCATCCAGCCGACAACAATCGGCCTCTGCTTTATGTCGTAGACCCTGTGCACATACTGAAATGCATCAGGAACAACTGTATGAATCAAGAAAACGAAGGAATATGCTTTTACTTTCCTGAAGTGAGCCTGTCAGGAATATTGCCCGACGGGCCGCCCAGAATGAAAGCAGCATCATTTGAAGCCGTACGGCAGCTGTATGCACTGGAGCAGACATCGCTTCTCAAGCTTGGCTACAAGCTAAATTCCAAGGCAATCAATCCAACACCTAAGGAGAGACAAAATGTAAAGTTGGTGTTAAATGTCATTAATCCGTTTGTATCAAACGCACTTGAGACGCGTGTCGATGCCCTTGAAACCACATGTGCCAGTTCAACAGCTCTCTTCATAAACATCATATCGACGTGGTGGAAAATCGTCAACGTGAAGACCCCTTCGAAAGGTCGCCGACTGAACGACACTTTTCAAAATCCAGTGAATTCTACGGTGGATCAACAGCTGGTTTTCCTTAGTGGCATGGTAGACTGGCTGGATGCTTGGAGCAGTGTCAACATGAGCAGTGGCTGCTTGACAAGGGAAACACATTCTGCGTTGAGACTCACTTGCTACTCCCTTGTTGAGTTGTCGTGGTACTGTTTAGAAGAACTGAAGTTCAAGTATGTCTTGCTGGGAAAATTTCAAACTGACACTCTTGAAGATCCCTTCGGTCGCTACCGTCAGCTTGCTGGTGCACAATATCATGTTTCCGTGAGGCAGCTTCTGGAGTCTGAAAAGAAAATTCGTCTGCAAAAGCTGCTGATTGACACAGAAGTATCGCAACATAACTTCTCTGTTCATATCTCAAATGATGAAATTTCCAACCCAAAGCATGACATGGAGGTCGTTGCTTATATCGCTGGATATTGTGCTCATTCAGCTCTAAGAAGCTGTCATGCGCATTTTGCAGCAGCGTGCTCGTCCTGGAGAGCAGGAACATAGATGTGGAAGGTAACACAATGATTGACAACTTGTCAAGAGGAAGCTTAAAGTTTCCGCAGCCATGTACTGTGCACATGGTGCTGGTGACAACGCTTGTTGTCGAAAAAGCTCACCAAGGGAGAAAATGCAAAGGTGTTCCTCGCGTCGAACAACCAACGTGGCATTGTAAGCTCCATTACCACATCACTGCTAGGAGATGTTGAGCAAGAAACTTGTGAAAATGGCCATACCTCTGAGAATATCGTGCGGCATGTAGTGCGTGTTGCAACAAATGTCGCTCTGAACAACTTTTGTAGACTTCAAAATGACACCATCCAAAGCACCGCACAAAAAAAGGCAGCTGACAGAAAAATCAAAACCTTGAACAAGAAATGAGGTAGGATGGTTTTAGCCTTTCGTCCTAATAAATCACTTCTACAAATGCATTTCTGACTATTACAGATTGATCACTAAAGTGTAAAGGCAGGCGTAAACAAATGCAGACCGCGCAGGAACAAAAAAAGAACAAAAAAAAACACCGGCTTTCAATAAGTGCCCACAGCAGATATAACGAGAACGAGTGGCGACGACGGCCGGGGTGCAGGTGGGCAACTAGCGTGACGTCACGCTCTCCCTGGAGGGGCCTTGTCAATAGTCTAGGTGGTGTTGGCCGTGTCCGAGACAGTCGTCTGCGTCCTTTCCCTCCTATACTTTCCTCCTCAATCTTTACCTCCCACTCCCCTTTTCCCCACGCGAAGCTGTGCCGGTGCCTTCGTATTGAAAGACTATAACAGCTCCGCGCTTTTCTCTTCTCTTTCTTCATTTAAGAACCTCTACCGCAAGGCTGCGGCGCGCGTACGTCGTTACGTTAAAGTGGCGCTCTCGGCACCATCGATGTGTGCAGCATTTGCAAAACGCCCGCCGCTCTACCGCTACTTTCAAGAGCTGCGGTAAAGCTCGCCGCCTGTCGATGGAGCGCAGGCGGTTTGGGGTGGCTGAGTTCGATATATCCATTAAAAGTCAAACTTTGTTCGAAATAAAAAATCAATAATGCATGCGATTACCCGCATGATATAGGAACCGTTAGATATAGGCAATAATTCGATATATCCGTGTTGGATATATTGAGGTTTGACTGTACATTTGCAATTAAAGCAGAATCTAAAAGGCAGCTTTGCCACCATGCGAAAGTGCAATGGGCTTAAGCATATAAAATAATCTGAAAGGGCCACTGCCAATCTGACGTTGATTGTATTTGTCTGAGAAGTTTGAGTAATTACAGTGTGAATTGAATCAAATAGCAAACACAAATCAAATAGAATATTAGAAAAATATTCGAAAGTTTGCATATTCGCGCACCCCTATTATCTACATAAAAACTGGCCAGCCACAAAGATATCCGACACCCTCAATTTAAGCTTGCCTATGCACTATAGGCTATGTACCTTGATCTCTAAAACTACAATTATGCAACTCGCCATAGAGATGTGCAACTCAAAAACAAAGGGCTCAACCTGCTAACAAGTATAGAAACCATTGCCAAACTGTAGTGGTGTAGCCATTATTTTTCCTTTTTTTGTGGTGTGTGTGTGCATGTGCACATTTGCATACCGTAATTACTCGAATCTAACGCGCACCTTTTTTCCGGTTAAGCGAGTTCATAAATCGCATGCGCGTTAGAATCGAGTACGAACGAAAAAATTACGGTAAATCTATTGCCATCGGCAAATCCAAAATGGCCGCCCCCTACGTGCGTCGGCATGGCGCGTCGGCAATTTCTGCCTATGTGTTTCCCATGTGCGGCACTTCGTACGTGTGCTGAGGAGTTCGTCATCTAGTAGTGCATTAGCATCGACGGCGTGGAAGGGCCGACTCCAAAAACTCGAGTGCACCACGATGCCGCTTTTAAAAGAAAAGTCATCACGTGTGCAGGAACGGTCGGAAATCGGGCCGCATCGCGGTCGTTCGGAGTTCCCGAAACGTGCGTGCGGGACCGGCGGAAACAAAAGCAGAAGATTGTCGACAGCAAAGCTTCACGTAAAGGCTTCAGTGGACCACATCAGGGTCGGTTTCCGCAAATTAAAGAGCTGCTCGGCGAGTATGTGCTTGAGCAGCGAGCGGCACAGCGGCCCGTGACGACAGAACTGCTCCAAGTGCGGGCTATGCATTTAGTCTTAGAAAAAGGTCTAATGCGGAGCCAGTTTAAAGCGAGCAGGTGCTGGCTAACTAGCTTTATGAAGAGGAACGGCTTTTCTCTCCGAAGGGGAACATGCATATGCGAAAATTTTTGCGGAGGAGTACGATGAAAAGCTTCAGTTTTCAGAGGTTCGTCCTAAACTTGCGGCGCAACAACGGCTACCTGCTTGGGCAAATCGGGAATGCCGATCAGACGCCTCTTTACTTCGACATGACTGGCACCACAACCGTCGAGAATGGGGCGAAGCAAGTTCGCGTGCTGACATCGGTCCACGGTAAAACTACAGTGACGGCAATGCTCTGTTACACGTCAGATGGGCACAAGCTTCGCCCGTACCTCATATTTAAATGGAAGACGCTCCCGAAAGGAGTCGTTTTTTTTCGAGTGGTGTGATCGTGCGGGCCAGCGAGAAAAATGGGTGCGCGTTGCAATCGATGTCTTACGTTTTTTTTTTTTTTTCGCTGTGGAAATCGGGTGCGCGTTACAATCGAGGGCGCGGTAGAATCGAGTAAATACGGTATGTTCTCAGAAGGACTTTCGGTTCCTGAAATGAGACGCACCTGGCCTCTTGACCTTGTGGTCAACTGAGGGTGCCTGCTTGGGCCTCGGCTCAATGGAAAGTGCGTGTAGCTCCTCTTCGAGCTCTATGCAAGCAGGTGGAGATCTCCGAGGGAGCATAGGGGCTGGCTGTTGCTGTGGCCGGTCTTGCTCTCTTTCGTCATCGGCCTGGCCGATCTCGAGAGCTGCTTCCTGGGGCTCCTCATTTTCCTCTTCGCCCACCTGCACCTTTTCCTCAGAGCTGCTGCTGCTCCTTGACTTCTGGTTCACCTGCACAAGAGCACAACTCATCAATGACTGATGTGCTGCATTTGACGACGTGGTAGGAAAGACAACATATCAAAACACTCGAGAGGTTCCAAATGCGATAACGAAAGACTAGGTACAATGAGGCTATAGGGAGCAGGCAGTAAGAAAAAAGGAAGCACAGCACCGACAACTTGAACACTCTTAACCTTAAGGGGACCTGCAACAGTTTTCCAAGTAGCCATGGAATGGATTCCCTAGAGGAGCTTATAGCCTCATTAATTCACCGCCACAAATATTTTAGGATCTGTCCAGTATAAGCGGAGTTACAAGGATTTGTCGCTCCCTGCAAATAAATTCTCTCTTCTGTCGTCCCGACGAAAGTGTAGAAAGCTAAGCAGAAAGCGATGGCACGGGGGAAGAAAACACTTCAAGCGTGCCTCGTGACCTTGAGCACCTTATTGTTCCTCAAATGCACGACCTTCCAGTGTGATCGTACACACACAGGTAAACAAGTCGCAGCCTCCTGTAGCTGTCCCAGTCACAACCAAGCATGCCATGCTCAAGTTAGCGAATGTCAGACAAATGACCTGCGAATAATTTTTGAGTCTGTAGCATCATGTGTCGAGAGAAAAAGCGATTTCTCGCTGACTGAGAACAAATAGTATTTAGAACTGTAGTATTTGGCTCGTGCGTTCTTGGGAGTCGTGATTGCCCATCGGCAGTCTTTATTGCAAAAAAAACTATAAATGTACAATTTTGCTATTTCAACAACAGTCCATGAGATGTTTTCAGTTAACTCTATTTCAACAAAAACATCTGGTCCTGAAATAAGCAAACACCTCATAATTCAAACATAGCTAGCCATCTAACACGCATTTAAAAGCAATGGTGGCAGCAACCCACCACTCAAAAAGCTGCAGCGTTCTATGGGGTGCTTAACACTGGATGTATTGGAAGAACCATTGAAGTCAGTCCTATCAGACTCAGACACACGTTCGAATAATTAGGGAAAGGCTAATTTCAGGATTGAAATAAAAGTTTTGTCTCATGTGTACCAGGCAAGATTTTCTAACAAGGTCAATTCCTGGTGTGCTATCGCAGAGCAATGCCTTCGATGCCCTTTATGCTTTTCGCTACTGATCAATGGCTCCATTGATAAGCAGGCGGTTGGTGAGCAAGAGTGAGAAGCATAACACAAGGGGCGCTGTTGCTCCATGATTAAAAGTACATTTACTTAAACATGAATTGCTAATTCTTCATCACAAAAGCATCATTTCACCAAGCTCCGCACTGGTCAAATTTCTCGAGTTTCCCTTGACATCTCACAATGTTAAGAAGATTCATTCGTGCACACGCAAGGATGAAGAAACAGCCACTAACCTCATGCTGCATTGTTTGCCCAAGTGACTCGTTCTGCAGCGTCTCATATCTGAGATGAAGCTTCTGCATCCTACGGCTGCAACAGAGTTCCAAAACACATCAACACACACTTCTAGGAATTCACAATCTGCTAACGCTAACAAAAAAATGTCATGAAATAGAATCACACATTCCCTTTCTTCCGGCAGCATCGAGCGAACTAAATATTTTTGTTTTCGCAAGTGCATGCTCAGGTGGCATCCAGCCTGCCTAATAAAAAAACACCAGGCCTGTGCGGAAGGTGCAGCACAGTCACAGCGAAAGCTAGAAGAGCAGCCTTTCAGAGTGCCTTCTAAACACTCATTGGGTAACTGCTGCAAGCACACAAGCTTGATACCCACTGCAGCATCAATAATAAAAATTTTAGGTTAGTAGGCCAGCATTCCCTATGCTATTTTTCGTCATTCTCAGAAGCGTGATATCCGCAAAACATTTGCCAGGAAATTTGTGTCAATTGTTCATGCAGCAGCTGACGACGATGAGAAATTATGCCTGAAGTGGGTGCGCGCCACAGTTAATAGTAGAACAAGAACAAGCTTTTGTAATGGGTTGGAGCATTGGACGGCCCACTCGTTACGCTACTCGCGTTGTGCAACGACTGGTTGTTCTTTCCGTGTTTGAAAACACTTTGTAAGTCGTTTTACCGCGATTGCTTTGCGGACATCAAGCCTGCCTAAGGCAAGTTTACCAACAAGTCCATAACACCGGCGTAGCTCAGTGGTAGATTACTGGGCTGGCACCCAGCAGACCCGGGTTCGAGTCCCACTGTGTCACTGGTACTAGGATTTTCTTATTTCCTGCGACAAAGGTTACGGACACCGGCGGAGGCGGCGCTGCGAGAGACCCGAGTTGTGATCTAACAGCTTTCGCTGCAATACGCTTTGCAAGACAATGGTATGCAATAAACAACATTTGCTCGACAGTTAGTAAAATGATTGACATCACAACTCTACTTTGCAACTGCTGCGATTTTCGGCGGCGAATGAATGTTTCATGCATGCCATTGTCTTGCAGCAGGGTATATATGGGGCAGACTGGATGCTGCCTGAATGAGCGCTTGAGAAAGCACTACAACGCGCACCAGGTTTGCACTTGTCTGCCCATTGCGGAATGTGTGCTTGCGCACCAGAATTTCCACACACACCTGTTTCGTACGCCCATCATGGCACGAATATTAGAGACATTGCTGAAGCCCCTTTTTAGATTCGAAGCAGCTCTTCGACTCGTGTGTAACACCGTATGTATGCACATCCTTATGAACGCGCAGCAACACGTGCCCCTCGTGACAGGTGTTGGCATGGTGCCAAGTACCGTATAAACCGAAATATAAGTCGATATTTCCAATAAAAGAACGAGCTAAAGTTGCCCCTCGTCTGATTTATGGGGTGTCTAGCCGACAGTACGCTACTCTCTGGCTACATGTGGCTTGCATGTGCATGAGAAGCCGGACACGGCTATATCCGCATCCAAATCTAATAAGTTGTTTTTCCTTCTCTCTTGTCTGTTTTTTTTGCGTTCGTGATTTGCCTCCGATCTGTCCTAAGTTTTCCCTCTGCTTGACATTGGGTTTTATTTTTAGCATCATTTTTTGTTCACTAAATATGAGTAGCGGTACGAAAAGGCAGTACTCAACTGCGTTCAAACTAGAGGTTGTCGAGTTTGCAGAAGCAAATAAGAATATGGCTGCTCAGCGCCACTTGGGTGTATCAGAAAAAAGCCTGCGCTATTGGAGGGTGCAGAAAGGAAAGCTGCAGATGCGCGATCCTAGGAAAATGCAGTTCTGTGGGCGAAGTGCGGTTCATCCACAGCTGGAGGATAGGCTAGGGAACTTTGTGTGGGAAGTTCACGCATGCTCTCTGCCAAAGACCGTGAATACCATTCGCAAGAAGCTGTGTAACTCGCTCGAGAAGCTGGGCTTACTAGATAAGAGTTTCATGCACTAAACTCTTGGGTGCGTCGATGCATGAGACGCAAAGAATTTTCTTTCCGGTGGCGCACATCCATCTGTCAGAAACTTCCAGACAAGTTCAAGGACAAGCTTATAAACTTTCAGGGCTTCGTGAACAGACTTCAAGAGCAAAACAACTACATGATGGGGCAGATTTGACAGTGCTGATGAGACCTCCGTGTGGTTTGACATGCTTTCAACGACCATGATCCTGTAGCGTGGCGCCAAGGATATGAAGCTGTTGTCCACTGGCAACGAGCACTCGCGCTTCACCATCATGCCGGAATACATGGCAGATGGTAGAAAGCTTCCGCTCTTCATCATTTTCAAACGCAAGTCAATGTTGAAGAAAGTGTTCCCAACCGGTGTTGTCGTCCGCGTTAACGGGGATACATGGACGAGGCCATGATGCTAGAATGGATAGAGTAGTCTGGAACCGTCGGCCAGGTGCACTGCTCCGTCTTTGCAGCGTGCTGGTGATAGATGCGTTTTGTGGTCATTAACCGACGCTGTGAAGCGTGCAGTGGGCGATAGAAAAACTGACCTCGCCATGATACCAGGTGGTATGACGCCCACTCTCCAACTGCTCGAGGTTGTGCTAAACAAGCCGTTCAAGGAACGAGTGCAGCTGGAGTACCAAAAGTGGATGTCAGGCGACAACTCAAAGACACCGACAGGCTGCCTACAGAGGCCTCCGCTTGAGACTGTTTGTGGCTGGGTGCTTTCAGTCTGGTGTTCCTAGCCAGATTCCATGGTGGAAAATGCTTTTAAGAAATTTTCCGTCAGCAACTCGCCGTACAGCACGGAAGACAACGCACTGTGGGAGGCAGCCAGCTACAAACTCTCGTCTTCAGAAGACAATGTTGCTTCGTCTGATGAATAGGAACAGTTGTGATAGTGGTTGAGGGAAGCTCAGACGATCGGGGGTGCGGTGCGCCGAATTTGCATTTAAACCTTGTTGGGCAGTTTTGGGTTGTTTTCCTTTTTTTCATTTTCGGTAACCTGAACTTGGGGTGTCGACCTATATTCCCACTTGACCTATAGTCCACTTTATACAGTTGCTCAGGCCGCAGCTGCATATAGACATCACTCTCCCTCACCCGTAGCATGCTCACCACAACGCGCACAGCTGCAGGCTACTCCGCCCGCTCGCAACACCTCTCGCTTCGCCCTCTCTACCACCTGCAACGCTCGACCGCATGTCAAGTGGAAACACTCTTTCCACTCATTTATCTGCAATAAAACTTAACGTGAAACCCAACCTACCCACTGCCATGTCTTTGCATTTCAAACAAACGCTTACTCGAGTAGATGCTACACTGGGTTTTGCTTCAAACTATTCTTCCAGTACTCGCGTCGACGCCCGTTTTAACCGGGTCAACGCCGTGCACATCACTGCTGCTTCGCATCTTATTAGGGTTACCTTCGGGGAGATAGTCGGGGAGATAGGGGAGTAGATTTTTTTTTTATAGAACACCGATGTTTGAGTCATTTCGCACTCCATAGCGCTTTTAGAGTGCATGGTTGCATTTCTAGACAGCAGCTGATTTCAAATTACTCTTCTTGGTGTAACCCTCTTTCCTCTCGTGTATTATTATATATACATTTCTTCTACGAATAAACCAAAGTTTCAGTCTGCGCTTGTTTGTGAGCCATTTTACTTTGTTTGCACGGCCGAGTTGTCATAATGAACCTACACCAATCATGTCTATCAATTTTTCTGAACTGCATGTGTTAATTTCAGACCTTCCCCTCCCCTTTCACTACCAGCAGAGGACTCATAACTTTCACTAGTCCACAAGAGGTCTCCAAAACATCCATCTCTAAGAACCACTGCTTTATACGATGCTTTGGAGCATTATAGGCAAATTAAAACAATTTTAGACTATGTAAAACAAATTTTCTGAAGGGTGCAGATCAAATTTAAGAGCTGAATCTGGCCAGATCTGACACGAGCGTAACAAATGCAAGCAAAATGAGTTTTTCATAGAAAGACAGGAAAAAGAACACCACTGGTTGGACTTGCAGGAGATGATGCAAGATAACATGGCTTCAGAGATGAGGGGGCAAACAAACACCTGCGGCATGCCTCAACCTGTATTTTGTAGTACCTACAAAAATCAGGTGCAAGTTGGCTGGCGCAATATGTACTCTTCACAGAAAGGATTCGTCTAAAAAACTTTCCTGCGCCAGAACTACCATAAACAGAACTGAATAAATTAGCATTCACGGCTTTTCCAAATATTGTAGAATCTCTACGATACAAATTCGAAGGGAGCCTGCAAAATATTCGTATCATCCAGAATTCCCATGAACCAAGAAGAAGTTAAAGTTGATAATGAAGATGAACAATAACTTTATTGGCAACTACTTCTTGCTGAAAAAAAGTCCACGATGTTCATTTGCACTTCCTCGCTTTCACTGTCTCTCAATAATGTGCTGCGGTTCCCTCACTCACGCTGCTGGCGCAGTGCGTTCACACTTGACATCAAAGAGAGCGAAAGCAGCCAAGCTCACTAGAAATTCACTCGCTTTGCCGCTTAAGACAATTAACCTTGCCACAAAGTCGACCAAAAAAAAAAAATCAGTCCTGGAGATTTCGCAATGGAGAATTCAAGCGAAAACGCCACAGCAGCCGGAAAACCATATCAGCCTAAGTCGAAAATGCTCAAATTTGTTCTGCCCCTCGTACATGCCACCATCGCTGCTTGAGAATTCATTCCATTTGGCCCATTTTCGGAGCATTAAAGTTCGTACAGTTCTAGTTATGCATGAAAAGCATTGAAAAGAAACAGTTTACACCTTTACGAACGTGGTTTCGAAAGATGCGCGAGCAGAAACGAATCAAGCGGACGCAGTGGCGGTGACGGATTCAGCTGGCAGTGCAAAAGTGAGACACGTTGGGGCATGCCGATTCGCTGCTGCTGCACCTTCTTTTTCGGTGTTCTCAGCGATCACAATCAAAACAAGGCTCTCAATGAACGTGTCTTTGTCAAGGCCATAAGCTTTGACGTGCAGCACAGGTAGTTCGCAATAGCCCTGACGCGATCCACTGCCGACGCCTTTGCCGCGATGTTTAATTTGTGGCTGGTTGTTTGCTTCACTTGATTTGGGAGCTAGAGCAGCCGGTGTAGCCAACGATGTGACACAAAAAGGCAATCTGCTATCGCGTGGCCGGAAAACTGGTCTTAAAACTGTATTATATATAATGCAGTGGCACATCCAGAGGGGACTGTAAGGACGATCGCCTCCCCCCCCCCCCATAGCCTGTCAACACGCCCTCCCCCTCTCTTCAGTGCTTGCCATCCACCTGCTATCACCAGTTAAAACAAATGAGTGAGACCACACTGTGAGCACACATTAACAGTATTTATGCCATTACAGGGTTTTTGTGCTAGTAAAAACAAAAAGTAATGACCACGCCCCCATCCCCCTTTCCTGTGTTAATTCAAGCGACCGCCCCCGCTAAAATGGGTGGCTGGATCCACCACTGATATAATATAGTCCATCAAAAGCAACCTTAAAATTCATATCACGAAATTCGCATCAACCATAATTGTATAATTTGAGATTCAACTACACGTTCAGCCCAAACAAACTGGAATTGTGCTTCGATTGCAAAGTCCAACTGCGGTGTTACAGTGATTACTGAGCTCGGCCGTGGGTTAGCTTCAGACAATGGAGGTTGTAGTAAGGAACAAAAAACACAAGGAAAGAACGGAAGAAGCGGGAGAAAGCGCCATTCTGTTTCATCCTCATCATTTTCGTGCTTTTTTTTTTCGCTATGCATTTGTACCCGCTCGCCAATGGCAACAATAGCGGTTGCATTTTAATGAAGGCCAAATGCTAGACGCCCTGGTACCAAGCTTTAGATGCATGTTAAAGAATCCCAGACGATATTTCCGGAGCCTCCCACTACCTGAAAATTATAATTGAACTACTGCGCCTTGTTTCAGCCCTGGCCAAGACCCCAAAAACTTACACGTGCTCTTCCTGGATATATGCCAGCCTCTCCTGGAGTTCAAAAATTTTGGCGTCTCGTTTTCTCAGCTGTAGCTCCAGCTCAGTAATCTGCAAATCAAGAAAATGCAGCTCTAACCACGACAAGAACGTTGCCATAACAGGAGAGTCAAGGGCAAGCTAAATGTTTATTCATCTTTTTGCTCACTTTCAAGGCTGCAATGGCAGCAGCACATGTTGCTGCTTCTCATGCGACTTCCAGTCACTTAAATTATCATTCTGCAACACCGACGCAAAAAAGTTGTATTTTCAAGTTGTACTGGATAAGAAAAACTTTCCCCTTTCAGGTAAAAGGAAGGCACTTAAAGTCAATGACTAATTCATAATGCGTGCAGCTAGGAATAAAATTTAAAATATTTGGCCAGTCACAGAAAGAAAAGCTGTAAAAATCAGTTATTTGCTGAAGCTTTTGTTCCTTGCAATTACTACTACGTAACAAAACTCAGGAGGCACCCAGGACCTGTGTTTGTGAATAGCCCAAGGGTCTATAACCTAATTTGTGAACCTGCTGCAGATTGCATACTACACTAATTCACACAGCTCCATGGGAAAAAAATGGATGTCATTCCCATCCTAGAAATGCACACAATAGTTCTCTAGCACCCGTACAAAATGTCTATTTTTTAAATAATCTAAAAGTCTGTTCACTCACATTTCCACGGAACTTACCCTTACAGCCTGCTTAAGAATGTCCTTTATGACATTTTTTGCAAAAACGACTGCCGGCATTGCCGAAGCCATAAACTATTGCAGAACGAATCGAGGCCACATTACAAATACTGCACATCAGATACAGTTCCACAACTTACAAGGAACATCGACAAACCTACACTCCCTTAATTCCCAACATCCAATGATGTCTAAACTAATTCTGTGAAGACTGCTTTTCCAAAAGTAATTTTGAAAAAAAATGGATTAATAGAAGTCATCACTTTTAATGTTCAGTTTTCTAAAAGACCCTGCATCCATTCCAGCCCGCAATCTGTGCAATACCCTTGCCAGCCCAAGCCACCCACCCGGTCAAGCTCTGATCCTTCAGTCTGGGACTCTGCGTTGTGTGTTGGCTGTACCGCCTGTGTGCCCAGTGACTGGCAATGGGGCGGCAAGGGCGTTTGGGTACTGTCATCTTTGCAGCCAGGTTTCTTTCCCTTCTCATCGTTTTCCTCCTCATCCTCTCCTTCAATGGCAGACAGGTACGAAGTGCTGCAGGGCGAGCTGGTACGCACACTCTGGGCACCACTGTCGCTATCCACCGGAGAGTCACTCTGGTACCCAGCAGCATTCTGCAAAGCAGATGATCAAGCTGTTACTGCTGCTCCTGTTGCACAAGTGTTCAACTGATGGGACATCTATTAGGATTATTAATGACAACCATACCAGTCTGCTCTTTGCACCTATTTAAGAAAAACTATACAAGCACCACCTCCTGAACTGTGCACGCCTGCCATTCATTTGTGCGAGTCGTGCCAAGTGTTTCCTGCAACCATACATACTTCTTCCTTTCTTATGTAAGTACTAAGCACATTAATAATGAAGTTTCCCCAAGCACTAATGTCAGAATATGAGCCAACGTTTGCTAGCATATTGAAGTTTCCCGACTGGAAACCAGCAACACAACTATGCAACTAAAGGTCCAGTAGACGAATGCCGTAAAATTGAGAGCCGCCCCTTCAGCGAATAAAAAATTACCGGGCAAAGTGGAGAGCATCATTTTTCCGGAACGGCCAAAATTTCAAGACGGCAGTAGCAAAATTTTGATGCAAGAAAAAACAGTGCATGTGGACTTCTTGTTAGTGGCACAGTGGGTTACAATGATGGCATGAAACAATGGCAATGTGGAAGCATGGCAAGGAAGCACGTCAGATAGGCCAACGTAACAGCTATAAGCAACAAACACTGGTCTTGGAGACTAAAACTTTGCCTATTTCATCATGGTACCACCTTAGTACACAGACATCAAGGCTAGCACCTTTGCTTGCAGGACCCTGTAAATTGTCAGGTTCATTGAGCACCTTTATACACACAGTTCGGTGAGCAACCTTTATGCAGGGCTAATTTCAATGACTAATTTCAGGTTCAAGTGCTTCGCATGGGTGCATTGTATGATTGGGGTGCCAAGTTAGGGGCGGGCTTTCATAGAAAAGAGTGTAAACTTGGAATTGGCAATTTTGGAGGCGGTGATTGCCCCGAATTTCCCTTAATGTAAGTCTCGATCATTTACTAGCAGAAGAGCCTACTCATGTAAAGGAACCTCATTGAAGAATAAGGATAGAGTAGGTGCATATATGGTAGGCATCTTTAATTCTTGAACGGCAACTTGCCACTGTCACTGCTCACCACTAAAGAAAAGTCTGCAAACAATGTATTCTGATATTTCTAACATGTGGAATGAAAATGTGGAAAATCGGGAGCCCTTCCTTAATCGGGGAAAAGGGGGTAAGAGGCCTAGGCATGGGTATACTTGACATACTGCTTTTCTTTATCGGTAAAGGCCTCCACCTAAACGCTGTTTTTTTTTGCTGAATCAGCATGTAGTCTCATGCTGTAGAATGGGCCAACAAAAATAAAATCACAAGATCATAGAAACATGGGTTAGAAAGTGTTTTCTTGAAGTCGATATACTCTTCAGATTTGGACTTCCTGGTATCGACCTTACACTTTGTCCAGAGGATCACTTTAGACCGTCAACATGAAATATTTTAATTGCAAATGAGTTTTGCAGAATCTCGCAAGGTGACAGAAGGGTTAAAAGGCCCTTTAACCACCGGTCAAAATGTGGTGGGCAAGTTAAGCATGAACTACAGCGAACATGTCTCCACAAGAATTTTTTGAAACTGTGCCATAACGCACGTTTGATGATCCAAACCCGGCAATCACTCCTTTTGGTTTTTTCCTTCACCACGCTCTACTGGTCACCTCTCCCAAAGCCACTTTGCCCTCCTTGTCCATACCAGGCTCGAGAGGCATACATCATCGCTGACGTGCTGTTCGAAACACCATTCCATTTCAGCTGGCACGACTATGCCAACTCCGTACTTGTTCGCTAACCGCTGTTGTCTTGCTGGCCCGTGCTTTTGCACACACACATTGAAAGGATCGCCAACATGATAAATCTGTATGGCGACACGCAGTGCCAAAGCACGTCCGCGCAAAATTAGACGCCGTTTTTTTTGCAACGCGACTAACAACATACGAAGAGTGCGGGCAAATGCATGCAGGCTAACCAGAATACGTAGGTTTGCGCATGACCAATCGCAGCATGACTTGCGCTAGGCATCACAGATTCAACTTCTCGATGCCAAACAGATTGATTGATTGATATGTGGGGTTTAACGTCCCAAAACCACTATATGATTATGAGAGACGCCGTATTGGAGGGCTCCAGAAATTTAGACCACCTGGGGTTCTTTAACGTGCACCCAAATCTGCGATGCCGAACGGAGGTCAGAAAGACCTACAGAAGAGGTGGGGGGGGGGGGGGGGGCTGTTTCCTGGAATCTGTGGTGGGCACTATTGCCACGTGCGGCATAGATCGTGACGATAATCTTCGCACAATGAGAGTGGTTGCCCTAAATGTTTGAAAAAATATAAAAGATCGTTTAGGGGCTCTCTTAGGGAAATTCAATGAAGCACCATAGCAAATTACTGCTCCCCAATTATTTTTTTCATGGTTGGAAATGCATTATTGTGCTTTAGAGTACACAATGAACAAGATCGTGACGATAATCTTCGCACAATGAGAGTGGTTGCCCTAAATGTTTGAAAAAATATAAGAGATCGTTTAGGGGCTCTCTTAGGGAAATTCAATGAAGCACCATAGCAAATTACTGCTCCCCAATTATTTTTTGTATGGTTGGAAATGCATTATTGTGCTTTAGAGTGCACAATGAGCAAGCATGGGTGGTAGCCTAATATTCAAGGCACTTTTTTGGGTCATGGGGACCCAGCTCCATTTAAAGGAAGGTCTGTACTTCTAGCGTTCTTCAACCATTCGAGAAGCGCTCCTTTTACTTCAGGATACATACAATGATGTTTCGCTTCTGTTTGGCTGAGAAACTCTTCTCGAAGCCTTCCAGTATGACATCCTTATTCTTTGAAACCGTTGATAATGTTGATGGTGGTATTCTGAATTGTCTCGAGATTCCAGACTTCTGTCAACCTCCTCCTTCTGCCTCCCGTATCAGTTGTACTTTCCACTCCAATGTCAGACACATCCGTGCAGGCATCGGCAGAGCCATTTTTACTCGATCACTACACCCGCACAATGCGCATGCACAACATCACAGATTCACACAGACCTCGCACTAAACACGCGCCTGTGCGTCTTCCTAACACGGATGGAAATAAACCAGGGGCCAAGGAGCACGCCAAGCCTCCGTGCTGGTCACGCGAAACAACCGCTTAGCCGCTACCAGCGACGTAGTGGTAAGCAGCCAGCTAGAGTGCCTCGATACACTTGTCCGCCTCAGAGTCATCGAGGCACTCTTCAGCTAGCATGTTGGCGAGCCCCTCCATTCCCAGGTAGGGCGTAGAGGCGGAGGGTTAAATCCACGCCGCTGGAACTCGCGCCATTTGCATCGCCATTTGCATCAGTCGGCACTGGCGTGCTTTAGCCTGGCGACGCTAGCACAAACATCGCTCGCTCAGCGCAAGAAAGGCCACTCGGCTCGGTGGCGGTCGCTTGCTCGCGGCACTGAATGCAGGTTTGCAACTTGTTACTTTGCTATAAGCAGAGCAAGCTATCGAAATGCTCAGAGTGATCGGGTCTAAAATACACATATTGGGGCTAGGACTGTGTGACACTTCGATAAAAGCGATCATTTGAATAAAGCCACTTCGTTGTAACGAGGGTTTACTGTACAGTGTAAGTACAGGTGTGGCATGCACAGGAAGCTCTCCTTGAAATATCAGACTGGAATTCGGACAAATTCAGAAGCATGATATCAAGCAACTTCTAACTGCACCTTGGCACCGACTGCCAGTGTGGAGAGTCCGTTGCAAAGATCGGCCGCAGGGGAGGTGTAGTAGCAATCATCATCGCCCTCATCATCGTCGTCAGGGTCTACATAGTAGATGAACGAAAGTAGGTCCTCATCCTTGCGTTTGAATCCTGGGTGCCCGTCCAAGAAGTCTGTCAAAGTGTTGTACGCAGCCAAAACCCGGCGAGCTTGCTCAGGTTGCAGTGCTTTCAGCAGGTCCTCCTCCTGGGATGGGCCATTCTCCAGCAAGACTGCTTGCAGGTGACTGCACAAAGCAGTAACGATAGTTGATATGCAAAGCTATTATGGTACAGTAGAATGGGAAAGCAGGCAAATTAGAAATCGCACATTACATCAGACAGTGCAGAGACCATTGACAGACCCAAAACGCTGAAAAGGTCTTAGTCACTTTCACACTAAGCTGATCCCAACGCCACTTCTTGCATAAATGTTATACGAGAAACGTGCAGCCTACCTGGTGCAACATTCCACTGCACCAATGTGTCGCCAGCGTCGCAAGTGGTCACTTAGGCTTTCGCTAGCATGCTATGAATATTCTGTGCATCTGCTATGCTCGCGTTGTATGCGAGGACATTCGCGTGAAGGGGACATAAATAATAAACGGCAGTGGGGAATTGTTTTGGGGCCTCAAAAGAAAGGACAAATTATACGGAGTCAATCATATTTTCGATGCAACAGAGCATGGGCCTGCGATGGTGTTTCGAAAGGGAGATTTATGCAGTCAACCTGCATAAGCCTGGAAACATAGCCCACTACCATTGATGTTTGAAGGCATTCTTTGTTTTATTTAGCCCGTTTATGCTGAGTAAACGATGGCATTTGTGTGTGAAACGTGTTAGACAACCTTTTGTGACGGCTGCAAGTAATACATACAATTGCTGAACTTCACGTAATGCATTTAGTAATGTGTGGCAGTTCTGCGAAGTTTTCTGTGCAGTAGATATGCCTTAGCTGTCACGTAGTGCAGCTTCACTTGTGCACGTGGTGCTATTAAGCGAGAGAGGTTGAGGAAAGGAAAAGACGCAACTTCTGCAGCCCTAAATTGGAGCACAGCTCAGCGCCTGTCGGCGTGGGGTGAGGGTATTAAATATGTGGACAAGATGGAAAAAGAGAAAAGGCGTCCATGACTGAGGACGTGTGTCCCCAAGGAAGCGAAGAACCACCTTGAAGAGTGGTGCCACGCAGGAAAGAGGAGGTCCGTCTGTGTAGCCGCGGGCAGACCATGGCGACAGAGTTCCATGGTCTGCGAGCAAGAGTACAAGGAGACAAATTTTCAAAGTCTTGCAGTCCACAACACATTTTGCAAAGCATGCGGGGATTCTGCCTTGCAGATTCTGGTGACGAACTGCACCACTAGACAAACTGCGGTACAGCAGAAAAATAGCACGTGAGGGAGAATTGCTGGATCTATCAATGGCTTTCCCCTTACGAAATGTCGTCTGCAAAAGCAAGGAAACATTGACGGCTGACACTCTGTTCCGCTTGCACTGTACAAATATTTCATTTCTTTTATTTACCATATCACAGAGTAGAAGGCATGGGAAAAAAAAACTCGGCAGAGCTTGACTAGGTTTCAAAGCCTGTTAGTCCAAGTCCTGCAGTTACAGTACAGACATTTTCTAAACACACACACACACACACACACACACACACACACACACACACACACACACGACACACACACACACGCACGCGCGCGCACACACACACACACACACACACACAAAATACAAGCATTCATTACATATGCCAAGTCATCAACGCATGAAACAAAATAAGCCCTTAAATTACTTCATCAAGAACACTTCATGTCATACATCGATCAATGTGACATTTTGTCCTAAACCTTTAAAACAGGAAAGGGTCATTCTTAACTATTGGTCCATAAACTGAAAAAGGCTAGTTCAGCTGTTTAGTTAAGACTTGATACATTATTTCATATTTATGTTGAAGAACTAGGCACAATTTACACAGACTAAAGACTTTTGGAACACGCAGCAACAGTTCGGAATTGCTGTGCAGGAGGATAACCTCTAGGCAAGTCGTAAATAAGGCATGAAGTTTTCTTTTGCTGAAGATATACCCTTTCTAAACTTGCGAGCGTAGTAGTGCCTCATAAAAGCTGGCTATAATCAACCTATGACAAAAACAGATTTGATAAGCAACAGATTTTTGGCAGAAAGAACAATGAAGCATGACGCAGCTAAGCATACATTATTGACATGGACATCCCACAGCAACTTTTCAGTGAACCAAACGGCAAAGGTTTTAAAAGATGACAATTTCTATGTTTCGCATACATAGCTTAAAGGGGCTCTTTGGAGCACGTTCGCACAAATTATGCACTCCAGCAGGTTCAACTTCATGGTGCAGTTTGGCGTAACTGCCACAGTGATTGTAGTACCTTCCAACCGGCGCCCTCCTTGCCATGGCCTTAGAAAGAAAAATCAATGAATTTTAATACACCGAGCTACAGTTAAACCTCATTATAATAACACGGGCTGTAGCAAAATAATGGATATAATGAGCGAAATGTTATTCCCCTTGAAAGTTCACACAGAAACCAATGTATTCAGTACCTTGTTTCAACGAGGTAACATTTGCCTGTTATGGGATATGAGGAAGAAATTTTGCTAGGAAATAAAAATTTGAGCCAATGTAAAGACAGCGCACAATGCAACATTGAAAAACTGCACAACGCGACTATACTATATTCAGCCGTTCAAAACTCCCACCCCACATACTCCAGCAATGCTTACAAAGCTGACAGCGCGCACAGTTTCTGAAGAAGAGAGCATCGCACGTGCACTGCTGTTCTGAAGTCTGTTTAAAACGCCAGCAGTGTATTTTGAAATGCAATAAATAGGTGCATGAATTTTCTTTTTTATTTGTGAAATGCAGTTATTCTGTTGCGTACCACCTTGCGGGGATATGTTGCGTACCACCTTGGGGCGAAACGCTATTTCACCCACTATTCGTTTTGGGCAATTACAAAGCATAACATTTGCAGTAAATGCCAGCTGCGGCTATAACAAAATATTGGTTATCCAAGAAAATCGTGGCAACCCTCCAATTTCGTTGTAACGAGGTTGTACTGGATCTTGCCATCACTTTTGTATCCGATGTGTCCAGTCTATTCAACAACTACCAATAAATATTTAAAATATACCAAGCACTAGCAATGGCTGGTTTGCAAGTCACTCGAAAAAGTGACAAACACATTTTAAAAAGTGGCGCAAGCAAATTTTAACATTGTGCTAAGAGAAGCAGATCATGCAGATGAAAGTTAGAAAAGCTACTGCTTCACCACAATGTGTTGCTCGAAAATTCACAAAAAGACTAACAAAAGACTTGCTTCTGTGGCAGTCATTACACGCATATTTAAGCGATGAATCTGAACCCACTCGACCAGTTTTCAATTGTGCTATATGTAATTTCACCACTATTGCACACAGCTAATGTTAAAAAAATTAGAACAAAGCACACATTTAAAGAAAATGAATGAGACTGACCAGCTCACCTTACGATATCAGCGGCATCATCGTCAGTTAGAGGCAGGGGTTCTGATATTTGATCCACACTGCAAAAACAGAAAAGAAGAAATTTCAAGAAAAGAATTTTAATACCTTTTTCAATAGGTGTTTGAGGCGATATTTAGTACAAAAAATATTTCACATTAAGCTCGTAGGCTGCTGTTCATATAGGCAGAGTTCGTTTTCTAGTTTTTCTTTTAAAAACAATGCATTAGCTCAAATTTGTACCACCATTTGAGGGCAGCTACAGAAAACTACAATGAGGGGGAGTTGCCACATAGGCAAGCACACTCTTGGCAGCATATTAAAAAAAGAACAAATGCAAGTTCACTTTCTTCAAAATTGGTCATGAACTGTGCCAATTGTTGTATGCAAACGACACAGTTGGCAAAAATGAGAGATTTCTGCCAAATTTGAAAAGATCAGAGTAGCAGTGAGCATGAAATCTATGCTCCCGGACTTACTCCTGCGTGGAAATAGCCATGCTTGGCTAATATGTTTAGTTTCGTCCATTTCATTTCTGCTGGGCTTGCATTAGGACTGCGCTCCTCTAAAGGATAATCGGTGCGCCATATTTCTTGAAAACATACAAAGGACAAGCAACAGTAGTATAAACTATCAAATATTTCTTTCAACTACACCTATATTTTAATATAGCTGCTCTGACCATTATTTTGTTTGGCTGCGCACAAATAGAAACTATCGGTTTAACTGGGCTTCAGTGCGTGAATCGCAAGGAAGAGAGAAAACTTTAAAATGGCATTTTCTGTGACTTCACAACTAAACCAATCTTCATCTACAATAAATTAGGTGAAAAGCTGCACTTTTAAAATGAGCTTCCCCAAGAAACGCGTTACTGAACTTGTACATCTTAACGAGCATGAAGCGACAATCTCGCAAGGCAGAGTCGGAAAAAGAAAAAAAAGATTCGCATGTCTAGTTTCCACTTTCCCTTATGCTTCCTTGTCTTTTCCTTGTGCAAGTGTTGCGGAGATGTATACTATTACAAGTTCCAGTTGCAAATAACCAGCGCAAATTTCTTTGTTGAATTGTTGAGCAACATCGTAACGATGCGGCATAGAGCTGCAGATCAATATGTACCTTAGCTTTGGTTTATATGTTTTCCCTTATGCATGAAAAAAATGATGCTGATTCAACTGAAATGAACTGTGGCCTAGTGCTCAGAAAACTGTCCTCTCTCTCAGCACATCATGAAGT
Source organism: Rhipicephalus annulatus (assembly GCA_013436015.1). Lineage (NCBI taxonomy): Eukaryota > Metazoa > Arthropoda > Arachnida > Ixodida > Ixodidae > Rhipicephalus > Rhipicephalus annulatus. The sequence continues at coordinate 763,336 of WOVY01001952.1, read as the reverse complement.
TTCTTAAAATTAATTAGGGGGAACTCTGGTGCTGCGATCGTTCAGCAAACATGAAAATGATGGGTAGTACACAGATTTGCCTAGCCTTCATACCTGCGTGTGGCAAATCGCACTTGTAGCTTCGTTTATTACAGTGTACCGGTTGTGCTTCAAAGTGAAGAACGAACCCTTTTGAAATTCATGAGCCGATTTGAAATGGTGAGCCTAAAGAAATAACGTGGTGAAGGGCAACTGCTGAACATTTTCCGATTTTTTGTTCCGTAAAAGAACAGCTCGAAGTCCCATACACAGAGCCAGAAGTACAAAGATTAGACAAATCCCTGCACTAATCATCATACCCATGCTCGCTCAAGCGCCGTGCGTTACAGCTCCCATAGACACTAGCGCCAGAGTTCACTCTAGTGTATATTAAGGAAACTATGCATCACACCAGGCAAAGAAGAAAAAAAGCATCACTACTATTGTAAAGCAGGAAAGCACCTACAGCCCTACTGGTTCACCTAAAAACATCAATTTTCTAAGCGAATAGGCTTGCATGGTGCAACAACAATCTATTCAACTTGCATTAAGTTAACTGCGACATAAGCGTGTACTCACCAAATAGAAGTGGTTCCACTTTCGCGATTTCCTAGGATGTTCAGTTCATAATCTTTCCTACAATTCGAACAACCCAGGGCCCACCTCGTGAAAATTCTTAACTAATTACCCAACACACAGGAATGTTCAAACACACACATTTATAGTAATTGTTAGCAAGAGGGTAAAAGAGTGTTTTTTTGCTGCTGTCATAATTACACATTACTTGTCAGCTATTGCTTGTTGTACTTAGGCAAAAGTATGTGTGTATGAAAGGAACATGAAATACAAGGCATCTACAAAACAGCCTAAATCTAACACAACCTGCCAATTTGAAACATGTTGCCAAAGAACCAATGTTTTTATTCACAAGTAATTAAAAGTTGTGCTGCTGCAGTCACAGTAATCTAACGACATGTTTTTTTCTATGCAGGTATATTCCCATGGCTGATGCGACCAGGGTAAAGGAATGCCAAATACAAGTACTACAGCGAAATTTTTTCATAAGTTCAATAATTGTTCAATAGCTTAACTAGGCCAATAGTAAATGGTAATGATCACGTGTGCTTCGAAATCTCAGTTATTTGATTTTATGCACAATGACCGTCTCATCACGAAACACGACTCCTGGGGATGATCACGACAGCAAAAACCCTTTGCAAATGCACAATGCTTGCAGAAAAAGAAATGCTTCCTTAACACAATACGTTTTGTTTCCACAAATAGTCTAGTATTTAACCCATCAACTCTAAATTGATGGCTGACCTATAGTCAGGATATTTTATTATGCTCAAATATGCTCTAGACAGGTTTTGTGGCTTGAATACAGCATTCGAACATGTATGCTTGAACGAAATGGTGCCTATAGAAGACTTCATACCAAACACAAGGGCACTGCACAGCAATAACGTAAATCTAATTGAACATGTTCATTTGCACACAACTTGCAAAAAAAACGGGCAACATTTTTATTGACAAGTAAACTCAACTTATGACACTGCTATTGCAGCTATTTAACGAGTGTTTGGTATGAACATCCATAAAGGAGGTTGCAATTACCTGTAGGGCAGCACACGTTTGAGAACAGCCGAGCAAGAAACTAACAAGTGGCTCACCTGTCCAAAACTGAGGTGCTGTCCGGTGATGACCAATCACTGTAGGGCGTACTAGGCATCCTTGCAGGTAACATCGGAAGCTCGCCCTTCCTGCAGATAACCACCCAAATAAAACCACTGGTCTACCTTTGAAACGCCACTACGATGCTGCTGATCATCCTCGATCTATATGCAACTATTGTATCAAATCATGGCAGAGGACAACTGCATTTAGCACATGACGGGCAGCAATGTTAGACTGTCGTAATTTAACATTTTTGCGAAGTTCGTGATGTTTTTCTCTATCAATACATCCTGCACACTGCTTAGGTTACGCTTTGACCTGTTTATGGCAAGCATGAGCCAAACTATGAGGCCAGTGCAGCCCATTCAAGTTCCCGTGATTCGTCAACAAAAATTTCAACAGCGTGGGAAAAGACTCAAATGCACGAAAAGAGTGCTGACATGCACAAGCGCCAACTTTACTATTGATTGTTATACAGAAAAAGACACACATGTAGCGAAAGATTGCACAGCTCTTAACAAAACACGTCTACAACCGTGCATGATCACTTACAAGTTACAAAATTAAAACAAAAGAAAAGACTATCTCGCGAGAGCATACCCCTGGAAAAGATACTTCTTTTTCGTGCAAGCAATGGAAAGCATGCCGATGCACGTTCTTTGAAGCAAGCAATGTGCGCCACCTCTACGATTTCTGGTGAGCCAATTATCGCTTGTCTAGATTACCTCCAATTGTAGGCAGGCAGGCAACCAAACCCTTTACAATTCACGCTCAGATATTTAGAGTTGCCGCTCTGCCCATTCCATCAGTGTTCCTGTAGGCGTATATTGTTTGGCCAACGCATTCCGTTCCGCGCGACACTAATACATACACCAGATTGTCAACAACATATTTTGCCGTAATTCATTTTTTCCACAATTTTTTCCCATGGTACATTTATAGCATCAACATTTTGTAAGGGTACCAACTTTCCCTCATGTGCTAGAAACCAAAATTCATGTGTAAACATATCACAAAGACGTAGTGTGATGCAGTTATGACCTGCAGCCAAACTAAATTTCACTGCATAAAAGAAGCAAAAAAAGTACTGGGGCACTCACAGTGAGTGCTTGTGAGCAGACCATCCAGTCATGCAGCCATTGGCCTCAGTGTCACTAAGAGCTTGTTGTCTGCACAATGGCAAGTTTTCATTAACAAAAAAAGATCTCTTGAACATGTCATGAAAAGGATACATATGATTCAACACAAAAGCACATGAGGACACGTCCACTTGCACAAAACACTCAGTTGGCCAAAAGACCTGGTGTGCTAGGCCAGTTAATGTCTTAGTTTGTCGAGAACTTCTTTGGTATGCGCTGAAACAGTGCAAATATTACCTCAATCTGTCATACTATTGTCGAACACTAAGGCAGGCCAATCAAATAAAATGCTGCTATGTATCAACCAATCCTTGCATAATTTTGAACAATTCATAAGCAGTCTTTAAAAAGGAAAGTTTTTTTTCTTCATTCGAGGGAAACTGGTCAAACTATGAGCATCACCAAGATGTCGCACGTGTCTTGTTTTCATGCCTCCACCGTTCACGTTAGCAGAGGCCTTAAAAATGTACAGATAATAAAACCGCAGCTGATGGAAGATAGCCCGGGCAACATGGAAGTGATGCAAAATTTTACATTCGAAGGAGAGGTGAGCAAGGTCCGCACAAGAACTTTTCATACCAACACTAAGGGAGAAAAAAAAAAAACTATCACTCTCCACAAGTGACAAATCAGAAGGGCATCTACAAACACCGCTAAGCATGACCTCTGATATACAAAATATACCATGTCTCTGAGGCAGCTCAACCTACCTCAGCAATGATAACCATGTCCACAGAATGTTACATTAGGTGCTATTTTAAGGCTCCTAACTAAGCAGCCTGCAAAGCAATCTCTGCAAGCTAATGAATTTAGTGAAGTGCGATTTCTCGGCAGTTAATTTACGACATCATCAGTGCTAGTGCTATGTACATGCTCTCTTTAAATACTACGCTTTTTATACTCACTTCATCCTAAGTATTGCAAAGAGTTCTGGTAGGTTTGCCTCCATGTTGCTGCAAAGCAAAAGCAAAGCAAATCTTCAAATAATGCTAAGCAAGGGTCTTATTGCAGAGTGGCTAGACATGCTGAACAAGGTAGGAAAGCAAGTCAGGCAAAGCCTGTAGTTTGAAAACTTGCCACATACTCTGAGCGTCATGTACACACCATGCCGCAGAAGCTTGTGCAGCATGTTCTAGCCTGTAGTAGTCGCAGACGTAGTTGATTGATATGTGGGGTTTAACGTCCCGAAACCACTGTATGATTATGAGAGACGCCGTAGTGGAGGGCTCCGGAAATTTCGACCACCTGGGGTTCTTTAACGTGCACCCAAATCTGAGAACACGGGCCTACAACATTTCCGCCTCCATCGGAAAAGAATTTTACGTCCAGAAACGCGATACTATTATGATGGACGTCGTAGTGAAGGGTTCCGGACTTCGACCACCTGGAGTTCCTTTGACGTGCACCAAAACGCACAAGCGCCTCAAGCATTTTGTCATCCACCGAAAATGCGGTCACCACGGCTGGAATTCGGTCCCGCGAGAGGGGGGCGTGAAACAAACCTAAACTACGCCTACTATCTGCATTGGGTGACTTATCAAAGATATAAAGGAACAAAACGGTACTGACACGCGATAACATCGCATGTCGAATATGGCGGTGTAAATAAGCGTATTGTTGCGACCCACACCTTTTTTCTTCCTCCGTGTTGCGACCGCACAATACGAAAGGGGTTGAGGCAAGGTTCCTTTTGGCGTTGCATAAATCAGTTGCCAGACTTTGAAGTGATTGTTGTCAAACTCCTGCTAAATTTGGCTAAAAATTTTTTTCTGTAGTTGTTTCTTTGTAAGAGTTTGGTGCCATTCCGCGGTGCATTTGGCGAGTGCATGAGCGACGCTGGCCGTTTTAATTAACGGAATGAACCGAGCCTAGCAGAAGTCGAGCGTGGCGTTGCCGTGCAATTAGTACCCCGATTAACCAGCCTTGGAACGCTTATTCATCACATGTATATACGAGTCCGAACGATATGTCTTGTACCCTGTCGTAGCGCGCGGTCGACGCGACACGATCAGCTGAGAGAAAAAAAAAAAAGAAAAGTAACGGGGGAAGTGGGGCAGCGCATCACCTCCTGCGACTATATTCAGTTTCCCCGTCATCCCTAATACTGAGACGCGATATCTTAATCGTACAGCTGCGCACACAGCAAGAGAACGCGCCTCGACTTCTGCTAGGCGCGGTTCATTCCGTTAATTAAAACGGCCAGCGTCGTTTGTTCGCGAAATGCACCGCGGATGGCGTCAAATTCTCACGGAAAAGCCACAACTACAAAAAAAAATTTGCAGTAAAATTTAGCGGCAGTCTGCAACACTGACCCTTCCGGTCTGGCAACCATTTATGCAACGCCAAAAGGAAACTAGCCGGGGTTGAAAGAAAATGCCAAACGTCCTTCAAGGGCTACACTTACGAAGCCAGGTTAGCAGAAGCACCGCTTGACGATCCAAACGAAAACGTGGCCTTGTGTTTTTTTCTTCGATAACGTTTCGTGGCGAACATCTCCGTCCTGCATTCGCCAATAAAAAACACGGCATTACGGAACAATACGGTGAAAACACTAAACTGCACCTCTGAAGAAGTTACGCGACAGCTATTAATGAGTAAATAGCAGTATTTAACAAAAGGGTCACGTCCAGGGCACTCCCGTTTCCGGCAGTACAGCCAAGACACTTTTCTTTAGTTTTTGAATACGCCGCCTATGCGAGTCTCGTCTCATTGCGTCTCGGAAGGGTGAGCCGCTTCCCTAGGCGAATAACTGTATGCCGTAAATGAGATTATTGTGTTCTGGGTTTTCGGTTTCGGTTTCGGAATGACATGTGAGGATGCCAGAGGGCGCCGCTCTAGCATCTAGGATTAAGGGGAGGGTGGGAGACGACGAACGCGTGAAGGTGAGCAAGCTTCCCGGAAAAAGAGTAGGGGAAGTGTTGCAACAGGCAAAGGAGCAACTGTGGGATAGAATGGAGGACCGAAGTTTAGTAGTGGTAATGGGGGGTGTGAACGATGTGTTGCAGGGACGCGGGGGTGGGTTCGCAAAGCAGATTGCGAAGGGGATCACTGAGCTGAGGGCGACCTCGGAGGATGTGCAGATTGCTGTCTGCACGGTGCCGGAGGTGCAGAAACAGGGAGTCCACGTAGAAAGGGCGGTAGTTACGGCAAACAGGGAGCTTTGGACTCTGAGTAAAACGATGAAGTTCGAAGTGGTCAACCTGAACCGAAACCTGGTCCGTGCAGGCCGCAACAGGGCGTTTGTGTCTGACGGCATACACTTCAGTAACCGTCTAGCTGAGCATGTAGGGCACCGATTGGCAGCCCGCGCGGTGGCTTTTTTGGGGGGAGGCCAAACGTTCAAGAAGAAGGCGGACTGAGTGGAGGGGGTGGTGAAAGGCAGGAAGGAGGGGGCAATGATGCACGGCGGCGGAAACACAAAGGAAAGAAAAGGAAAATTAACTGGGGGATTAAAATTAGTTATATAAACATGCAAGGCGGCCGCAAGCAGGAAAAATGGATGGAGATACAAGCCCAACTCGAGAAAGAAGAAATTGACGTGTACGCTCTGACAGAAACCCACCTGAGAGATATGGAGGAGCCACCAGTGATGGATGATTACGTATGGGTGGGGTGCAACAGGGCAGCGGGAGAAAGGAAGGGTGGAGGCGTGGGCATGTTGATTAGGCGAGGAGGGAATTGGCAGAGGGAAAATCAGGGCTGTAAGGAGCACTTATGGGTTAGTGGAACGGTGGGGGGGAAAAAGACACGGTTGGGAGTGGCCTATCTGTGGTCAGGGAATGACGCCAGAGAACAAAATAAAGAGTGGGTGGACTGCCTCAGGAAGGACATAAAAAAATTTAAAGAATCTGGCGAGGTGATATTAGTAGGAGATTTAAATGCCCACATTGAGGATCTGGATGGATATACTGACTATAACGGTGCAATGGTTATCGATATGTGTGAAGAACAGCAACTGGTAATAGTTAACCGGGAACATAAATGCGACGGGCAGATAACGTGGCAAAGTGGCAGTAGACAGTCCTGTATAGACTACGGCCTGGTCTCAGAACACACGTACGAGCGGTTGAACCAAATGACGATAGATGAAGAAGGAGAAAACAGTCTGGGCAGCGACCACAGGCGTATAATCCTGAAATTTGACAGTGGGGGGGCTAGGAAGAAAACACAGGAGGTTGGGCTCCCGAAAGTAAGCGAAAAGCAGATAGCAGACATCGTCAATAGCATCGAAAGAGAATTAGAAGCACAGCCAACAAAGGTGTGGGAATATGACGAGGTTGTTAGTTGTATACAAAAGGAAATAAACAAAGTAAGGAAAAAAAACCGCTGGAGGGGTAAACGGAAACCACGAAGCTGGTGGGACAAGGAAATTAAACTGGCTATTGAAGAGCGACGACGGGCCTCTAGACTGCACAGAAAAGCAAAGCAAATGGGATATTAGGATGATGAGGTGCAGTTACGGTGGAGCCGGTACCGGGAAAAGAAATTTGAGGTGCAGAAACTAGTACAAGCGAAGATTAAAGCTGCGAGTGAGAAATGGGTATCAGACATACGTAAGAAGGATAAGAGCGCCCCCAGAAAACTCTTGAACCATTTAAAAGCATTGGGAACGACGACTAAGGAGATGCAGACTCAGATACAGGACGGGGACGGCAACGTTCTCCTGGGGGACAGCGCATTAGAATACCTACATGGAGTCATCGGAAAGACTTTCGGCCAAGCACGCGAGAGGTCGGCTAACTGGACCCAGGTGGAAAATAAAAGAGTGGCAGATGAAAAATTTAACATCGAATTTTTGGACTGGAAAAAGGCAGAACACAGTGTTCCCAAAAGTACGGCAACAGGACCGGATGGAATCCCGGTAGAGATTATCAACCATTTGGGACCAGCGGGACAGGCGCACTTGTATGGAGCCATCGAGCGCGCTATAAAATCCAAGAGGATTCCTACGCACTGGCGCGAAAGTAGAATGAGTTTGATCTACAAAGGCAAGGGAGAAAGGGACAAGGCGAGCTCTTACAGGCCGATTACAGTCACGTCAGTGCTCTATAGATTAGCTATACAAGCCATCAAAGCCGAGTTGTTGAAGTGGGTTGAAAGTAACGGTATTTTAGGGGAACTGCAAAATGGATTTAGGCCGGGTCGACGCTTGGAAGACAATCTTTTCGTCATAACCCAGACCATCAAAATTTCGGCAGCACAGGGCAGACCAACATGGCTACTGTTTCTGGACATAAAGGGTGCCTATGACAACGTGGACAGGGGATTGCTGTGGCATATACTGGAAGAGGAGGAGATTGGGTCGGAATTTGTAGGGCTGCTAAGGGAAATATATGAGGGTAACAAGGCACACATTACATGGGAAGGGCGTACATACACAGAGCCCGTGTACATTCGAAGAGGTTTAAAACAGGGGTGCCCTCTTTCGCCATTGCTGTTCACACTGTACATTAGAGGAATGGAAAGACGACTAGAGGAGAGTGGATTGGGCTTTGATTTGTCACACCGAAGCAATGGAGTGTTAGTGGAGCAACGGATTCCGGGATTGATGTACGCAGACGATATAGTGCTGCTGGCGGATAATGCGGAAGAACTTCAAAAACTGGCTGACATTTGTGGTGATGAGGCAACGTACCTAGGCCTACATTTTAACCCACAGAAATCTGGAGTCATGGTGTTCAACGAGGAAGCTCATGTAGCACCAATAAGGATACAACAGGAAGCCATACCATTAGTAAATAAGTACAAATACTTGGGGATCTGGCTTAATGAAGGAAAAGACTACCTGAATGCTCATGAAGAACACCTCAGACTGAAAGGGAGACGGAATGCAGCAGTAATGAAACATAGAGCACTTTGGGGACACAATAAGTACGAGGTAGTACGAGGCATCTGGAAAGGGGTAATGGTGCCGGCGCTCACGTTCTCTAATGCCGTATTATGCTTAAAGTCAGATATCCTGTCGGGGCTGGAGGTTAACCAAAAGGAAGTCGGCAGGTTAGCTCTGGGAGCTCACAGTAAGACTACAAACGAGGCTGTACAAGGCGATATGGGTTGGGCTTCATTTGAGGCGAGGGAAGCACAAAGTAAAATACGGTTTGAGGAGCGACTTAGACATTTAGATGAGAAGAACTGGGCAGCCAGAGCGCACAGATACCTGTACCTGAAAAGTGTGGACACCAAATGGCGGAAGAGGACGCGAAAGCTGGCGACTAAATATAACTTGACCGCGGCAAATAAGCAAAGGGGGCCAGTTAAAAAGCAAGTGAGGGAAACAGAGACGCTCATGTGGAAAGAGAGGATGGAAAAGAAGGGATCGCTGGGAATCTACAAGGCAAGCAAACAAGAGATCCGGAAAGAGAACTTTTATGACAACAATAAAGGTAGTGCGTTGCTCTTTGAGGCGCGGGCTGGCTGCTTGAGAACTCTAACTTACAGGAGCAAATATTCGTCACAGGATGAGACATGTGTTGGATGTGGCATAAATAAAGAAACAATCGACCACATAGTCATGGAATGTCAAAAGATTCAGCCGGATAGAAATGGGGGGAAGGTCACACTTCCTGAGGCGCTGGGCTTCGCGGTTGATGGAAGCATTAACTGGTCAGCAGTAGGTATTACTAAGCAGCGGCTGGAGTATTGGTGGAGGAAAAGCAGAGAAGTCGATAAAATAACATCCCAGCCAAGAGTAGCGGCTGGGCTAAATTAAAAAGACATCCGAGTTGAGGGACAGAATTTAAACTCGAACTATTAAGGTAGGCTAGATGGCGCATGCCGTCACCCCGATTCAAAGGGGAGGCCTTTAATCATCATCATCATCATCATCATCATCGGATTTCAAGGCGACTGGAAAATAAAAGGAGTGTGTGTTGGGTAACCGTGGAGTGCGGTTGTTGTTGTTCTCTTCGGCGCTTCGCGCCAACCCGCGTTTTCGGGCTGGTCGGAGTCACCGCCGGCCGCGTGTGTCTCCGTCGGCCGTCTTCTTCTTCTGCTTCGTCGACTTGAGCACACGTCATAGACGCACCGGCGATGTTGATAGACAAAGCCCTGATGGCATCACGTCCCAAAAGCGAGCTGCCATTGGCAGTTACATAAAAAGTAGTGGAAGCAGTGCGACTGCGATAGGAGACCTGAGCTGTAAAATGACCTAAATTATCAATCGTTTCCTTGGAATATGTTTGTAGAACGACGTGTGAAGGCAAAAGCCGAATGTTGGAAAAATGACTATGAAAGTCAGTGGCACTGATTAAAGAGTCTGAGGCACCAGTGTCCACGGGAAATGACAAGGGCACATGGCCCACTGAAGCTATGATGCTGGGCTCGGACGTATTGTGGAGGCCATCCACATTTAAAACAGTTACCGTATTGGTCTGTGCAGTGCTCGAAGGAGCGGACGAAGAAACAAGTTCAGGAAGACTTGCTGGACGGGAATCGCATACGGACTGAAAATGTCCGATTTTTCCGCACGCAAGACAAGTGCGCTTTCTCGCGGGACACTGCGCAAAATTGGCTAAATGCCGAGCCGATCCACAACGAAAGCAATGCGCGGTTGCGCTTGGAGAAGAAATTCGCGAACGCGAATTAGGAGCTCGGTGCTGTTCCTGAAACCCAGAATTTGGCGGAATGGGGTCGCCATATTGCCGGCTTCCTCGCCCCCGCGACGCAGAGAGGCCGTCGTGTTGGCCGCCACGGAAAGACTGTGCAGGCGGGCGTCCATGTTGGCCGCTGCGCCGAGACGAAGATGAAGGGCCGCCATGTTGACGCGTCCCGTGAAACAAAGAGCCGCCGCCTTGGCCCCTCGCAGCAGAAAGTTGCTGCACTGAATGCGGAGCCAATTGCTCCAACTGGAAGCGAATAAGCTCGTCCTCTCGCGCAATCGAGAGGGCTTCGGATAATGAAATCGAGGAGCCCTTTTGAAGCATGCGGCAGCGGACGTTTTGCGAGGCTACCCAGGTGAAAAGCTGATGGCGAATCATATCGTCCTCGAGCGCGCCGAAGTCGCACGACGCGGCGAGCGTTCGAAGAGAAGTAATGAACCCAGTGGCTGGCTCGCCAGGCAATTGTCGCATTTCTTGGAATTTTACGCGTGCGAGATAATCGCACGAGACATCTTTAAAACGCTCATCGAAAAGAGCAACAGCATTCTTGAAGGCATCGCCCGACGCTGGCGTCGGCGACGCGTTGGTGGCGTCCAAAGTATAGAAGAGCTTTAACCCGGCAGGGCCCAACGCGTGAGCAGCAGGGCCTTGCGACGCTCGGGCTTGCTGGCGTCCTCCCCGGCCGCGTCTGCGTAAGCCTGAAACACCAATTTCCAGTCCGCCCACGGAAGTAGCGGGTCTCCGGGCGAATGAAGAAATAGGGGAGGTGGAATAGGAGACGCCATTTCAAGCAAGAAGAATGGAGAGGTGCAGACGAGAAGGAAATGACGCCAGTACACTGTTTGAAGAAGACGACAAAGGCGGCGTAGCTGAATGAAGAAGGAATGAAGCGACGCAGCACGCAGTATCCACCTTGCTGGGAACAAAGAGCGTCTAGGGTTAGCAGGGTAGGTCCGTTAGAAGCAAGAAAAAGACAAATGGATTCTTACACGTCCTCGTCGCCATTGCTGTGTTGGGGCTGGCTGGTCCCGACGAAGCAGAAGAAGACGACGGCCGACGGAGACGTACGCGGCCGGCGGGGACTCCGACCAGCCCGAACACGCGGGTTGGCGAGCGCCGAAGAGAAGAACAACAACCGCACTCCACGGTTACCCAACAGAAATAAGGCAGAGCTCACCTGAACTCGGTCGGGCTCCGATGGAACAGTACTGCAAGCTTCTGGACGATTGCGTACGACAGCCGCGTAGACGTTTCAGATGGGGATGCCGAACAAGGCTCGTGCAGGCTCAGACTCGTGCTCACGATCCACGTACTATCTTCACTTGCAACCACCGGCCAATCAGACGACGCAAAGCGGCAAGCCGTGATACGCGTTGATGATGATGATGATTCCACAGCCGTGGCTCGTACCCCCTCAGGGGGATCGGCCAAGAATCGATGACTTAATTCAGTAAGATTTTTTTTAATATCAAAACCACCCACCAGAAAAAAGAAAGAAAAAAGAACAGACACCCTAGGCAGAATGAAAGGAGTGCAATAGTTGTTTGTCACTCGTTCAGATAAGACAATTATTCATTACATTGAATAGGAATCAGCATGGTTAAACAATGCTCTTGTGTATGTTGGATGTACGTTGGCCCCCATGTGGGCCGGGAACCACGTACATCCTGATGTCCCCAACGCCAATGAGTTTGCCCATGACCGTGCGCGAGGTATCGCTCACCGCGGTGGTCCCGGCGGATTCGCAGGCGGGGACGCCGGAAGATACAGGGACTCGCTACTTACTTTCCACGAGATCATGACTCATTATCATCTATCTCGGAGGGCTTTTCCACTTCCTCATCATAAACTTACGCGACCGCAATCATCGGCCTACAGGATGCTCCAAACGGGGTCTTTCCCTTCGCGTGGCAGGTTCAGCCATTTTTCACCCAACATCGAGCCGCATTGTCCGGACTGCGGTGAGGCGTATTGCTCATTACCTCATATGCTCTGGCAATGTCCTGCGTTACGTGACGCAGAGTTACACAAAGAAGAGGACTGGGAGGAAGCCCTTAACAGCGGCGACCTCTTGGTTCAACTTCGGGCTGTCCAGAGGGCCTGCGAGAGGGCGGAGGGCCACGGTCTTCCGGTCCCTACGTGGGAGCGGCCCGCGACTGCTACGGATTCCCCCTAAACGGGGCCGTTACAACGCAGTTCCTCAGGGCCTGAATAAAGTTCTTTGTCTGTCTGTCTGTGTATGTTGGAAATTTTTTTTCACGCGTGCTCGAAGCGCTTCTCCTTCTTTTTTGTCAGCGACTAGCAAAGGCACACAGTGCCATGGTAAGGAACTATAATTTAAAGTGTTCACACACCTTCTGTAGAGTTCAGACACAGAACACCTATACACTACCGTTCACCCACAGAACGCCAGCCGGTTCAGCCGTTAAGCCAAGCTGTCACTTCGCCGGTTCGCCCTCGCCTTCGCTAGGTGTGCCATAACTCTCTAGGTGTCGCAGCAAGCGCGTAGACAGTTTCGGTTTCATTTTTGTGAAACTGAAACTCCTGACAAGTAGTTGCCTCCTGGCTGGTTTTCAGAGCGGTGACCAGCTGCAGATCTGCATATTAGTCACAGTGTATTAAGCATGTGCCAGGTACTTGCGAAGGTGTCATAAAAACTGTACGGTCCACGTTGCGCAAAAAACGTCGTACAAGCGATCGAAAATAAATATTTGAGTATGGTCAGATACGATCAATCGCAACCTGCGCGTGATCGACAAGTGGAAAAACGCTTTGAATAGCTGCGAAGTCAAACAAAGACAATTAACAAATGCTACAGCCGCAGAGCAGCGTCTCTAAAGCAATGGCCCACACCCTTCCCGCATACTCTTGCATTTAATACTTTTTTTTGCGTCGCTCCATCGCGGTGGTCTAGTGGCTAAGGTACTCGGCTGCTCACCCGCAGGTCGCGGGTTCGAATCCCGGCTGCGGCGGCTGCATTTCAGATGGAGGCGGAAATGTTGTAGGCCCGTGTGCTCAGATTTAGGTGCACGTTAAATAACCCCAGGTGGTCGAAATTTCCGGAGCCCTCCACTACGGCGTCTCTCATAATCGTATGGTGGTTTTGGGACGTAAAACCCCACATATCAATCGCTTTTTTTACATCAACAGCTGTTTTCGGCCAAGCTTACGGCTACTGACAGTGTAACAAACCGAACAATTGTAAAAAAGAGAGAGAGAACACTAAAACTAAAAAAAAACGTATGGCAACACCATCACTGTGAAACACGAGCAAATGCGTACGTCACAGGGCGAGCGCCTCGCCGCCGTTCATTGAGTTCACTCTATGTCACTCGTCAGGCGCTATATATATATATATATATATATATATATATATATATATATATATATATGTGTGTGTGTGTGTGTGTGTGTGTGTGTGTGTGTGTGTGTGTGTGTGTGTGTGTGACGTAAGAAGGCAGGGATGGTTAGGAGACTTGTGTGACGCTAGATGCGGGAGACGTGGCCTGGCTCATATGCCATCTTTATTCTGTTCTGATATTCTTCCTTCTCTGCCTCTACTACTAACTCCTAACCATCGCTCCCTTCTTACGTTACACACACATATATAAAATATATATAAGGTAGAGTTATTATATATATAGTGAGCAGACGTGTGCAGTGAGGACGTCTGCTCACTGTACACCAACATGCCCCACCATGACGAAATAACGGTTATGGTTTCTGAATATTGTTAGGAAGGAGGTGTGGGGACATGATGTCACGTCCGTGACTGTGGCGACCTTGGGTAGCGTGGTCCCGGCTGTAGCCAACCGAGCGCCGGAGAAGACGAGTCGAGGAGCCAGTGTAGATGGGAAGAAAACGTTTATGTAGAATATTTACTTGTTGAGAGTAGCGTAGAACAGCATGGAACAGATGAAGCACCCCCGAGCATCTCTGCGCTCGCGTTTTTACACTGCCTTCCCAGGATTCACTGCGAGGGAAGACAAGTCAGTTCATGTCCCTCCTTTAGGATTGTCCTCCTCCACTCCGACCCTCTGCAGACTAGTGCGCCAAACCAGTTTCTAGAAAAGTGCAAGGACATGCACACCCGGTGGCACAGGGAAGAGCAATAGGGCACCGCTGGCTCAGCTAGCTCCTTGCAAGCCCAGAACACAATGCACCAAGGCGCGGTCGCTGGCCTAGGAATGGCGAAAGCGTGCTCTTGGCATAAGTCCAGATGCGAGGCCCATTGTTCGGTGCACCAACCAAAGGAGGAGGTGGAAGCACAGGCTGCAAAGGTCCCTCCTGGTAGTCAGGTGAAAAGGGTTTACAGGTCCGCGGGCCCAGCAGACTCACCACCATTGTAAATTTAAGCCGCCCTGGAATGTCGCTCCCGGCATAACAATATGTAAATTCTGACTCATCAACTGGTGTAAGTGGCGAGGTACAGTTTACACTTCTTGAACTTGTATTAAATTATAATCATTTTGAGTTCTATGGCAAGCACTTCCTTCAGGTTAGTGGCACTGCAATGGGCACAAAAATGGCCCCAAACTTTGCGAGCACCTTCATGGCTTCATTTGAAGTCATATTCATTGAGGGACACACCTTGAAACCCTTCTACAACAGAAGATACTTAGACGATATACATCGTACGTCGTATATATATGATGTATGAAGCCATAGTAGTAGAGGTGGATGAAGAAGAAGTCAGAACGGAATAAACATGGTGTATGAGCCATGGACTAATACTAAATGAAGCGGCGGACAGACTGGTGGCAGAATCAATTCAGGGCCCCATCCTGAATATTTTAAGACCCAGCTGCTTATATACAATCACGCGATTTCGGAATTTCTGTATACGCCAGGAACACACAAATTTTTCTGTTCTAAATGGCGCAGATTTTCAGCACTTAAGTTTCAGTGGTACAGCGCTTGGTGTGCAACAAGACAATTCGAAGTGACTTTCACTAAATTGCGATGCAGGATTCCACCTTTAAACTTTTATTTATATAGACCTGGTTTTGTTCCTTCCCCTCATTGTCACTATTGTACACAAAGAGTAACTACAGAGCACTTTTTCACAAAATGCCGCAGGTATCAAAATTTAAGCGAAAAAACTCTAATAACAGCTTTCCAAAAACACGGGCTTGAGCTGTCTGAAACGGTACTACTCTCCCCAGGGGCTTCGAAACTAGGGCATTGCAACAGGGACATATATGGAGCCATATATAACTATATAAAAGAATCAAACCGGCTACCATGCTAATCTCATAAGTACACATTCATTACTTATTTTCGTGTTTAGTATATTTCATATATTTTACTGTATTTCATTTATTTTGTATCCCACTGCCGCACGATTCATATTCATGGCCAATCCCCCATGGTGGGTTGAACCATTCCTCTTGGGACCAACCAACCAACCAAGCGTATGAGCAAGGAAATGTCTCCCGAATCTAGCGTCACACGAGTCGACAGGATGAAGACCTTCCAGCCCCTTTACCAATCGCCCATCATCGACGCAGTTCCCCGCAAGATGCCCTGACTATACATTGACTACCGAATCATCTCCTAGCAGTACACAGCGACCAGCACTATGACAAATGATGGAACCATCAGGTGACCTTGACATCCCCAAGTACACCGGATCAGCGGACGACGGACCCGTACAGGACTGGTTCAGCCTATTCGAGCTCCACGCTGCCGCTGCTTCATGGTCAGAATGGGAGATGATCACCAACTTTACTGACTACATTCCCTGTCAGGCTTTAAAGTATTACTTGACACACATATTCGATAACGGCGAATCGTGACAAAAGATCAAAGAAGAGATGATCGCCCGTTTTCGCGACTATGATGAAGACTTTCTTATTGCCAACCATCTGGAAACAATTGCACTCGGTCGCCACAGTCATAAGAGCTGCTCACGCATTGGGACGCCAAGAATGAATAGGCCTTTGAAACAAGACCAATTAAAGCAAAGGCAGTCAGATCTGTTTGCAGGAAGAGGTTACCCTCCACCGCACCGCGTTTTGCAACTGCTCGATCAAAAACCAACCTTTACGTCATCACATCACCGTATCACTCGCGTTACAGAGCCAACCTGTGCACTGTACTCTCCGTCTCGGGTACTTACACAACATCCTGCTTTTCCGTTGCTTGGCTATTCAGTTGCTCACAGCGCATCTCACATGCTCACTACGGTTGATATAGAGGCGAGGAACTCGGAAGATACTCAGCCAGGCTCTGACCCTTCTGTGCAGATGCATGCGTCGGAACAGCTTAACTCGTTAGTTACACAGAAAGACAAACATTTCTGCCTGAAATATGACGAAACCACGACTGCTGCGGTGTCACCATCCAGTGCACGGACACCTGAAAGTCTTAACAACACAGAAGGTTCTGAAGCATCAAATCGCACCCGTTGTCGAGAGCTAGAAGCGTCCATTAGAAAGGGCGTCACAAGAGCTTCCGGAGATCATCCAGTAAATTCCAGCGCACAATCTTCATCACCCGAAATGTCGCATAACAGTCCACATACTACCATCTGCTTACTGGATGCATGCAGTTGCCCAGAAAATCAGTGTCATGGTCAAAGAGTGCTGCCACCTCAAATGTTCCCGCAGCAACACCGTCAATGCCAGCAAACTCAAGCCCAAACAGAGTCTCCAAGGGCTACACCAACAAAGATGACGGCGAACGGAAATATCTTAGAAAGAACACCCAAGAATTAAAGCAAAGGCGTCTACAAGAGACTCAAGTGAAGCGTTGACAAATTCAAGGTCTCCCTCGAGAGAAATAACGCATCAGATTCAAGACATTTTCCCGAAAATAAACATCACACAAGTTTTCTCCGGCACAGATCAAGACGGAGTCAGATATCCGAACATCGCCCACGATACGATCAACGAATCCAACGCCACACAGAACTATACAGAAGAAACCGAACATTATCATTTGTGCTACGCACGAACATAGACATAATTCATTGAACTTCAGTTCTTGTACACGTAGGCTGGAAGCACTGATTCTGTCTCAGCCACGACACAGAATGCCGCGCGTACGACAGAGAATTCGGCGCCTATGACATTTGACCTTCAAATGCTACAAGGACTTCCAACTTTGTTCGTTCCTCGCAGCTGCTCAAGTCGTGTCATGGTCAGTGCAGTTTTTCAAGACGCGATTACCTTCTCCAGAATGCCACAGCCAGTCTCGCCCACCAGATCTCCCCCATTTACCGGACTGCTGCACTGTTTTCTTAAGTTTTGCGAGTTTACGGAACACCACTGGGCCATGAAATAATTGTGCATTTTGACATTTGTGACTTCTCAACCTCTCCTTGTTTACTTTTTCTTGTTTGTAACTTATGCTTCTTTCGGGGGGAGGGGGCATCGTGTGACGTGTAAAGCCATGGTAGTAGAGGTGGATTATACATGGCGTATCAGTCAGGCCACGTCTCCCGCCGCATCTAGCGACACACACACACACACTATATATATATTGCCGCATTCAACCTGCAGAGGAGAGCTCGCACAGCCAGAGAGGAAGACGAAGCTCTTGCCCGGTCCTCTTTACGAGCGCCTTTCATTTTTAATTAAAGTGAGCTCTTCTATATCGAACTCCTGCGGTGTCTGCGTCGTGACACTGGTGGAGGTGCTGGGAACATGTCCAGGACACCTTCCAACAGCCCGGGATCTAGTCCATAAAGACTTCCGTTCGTCGAAACACCCGTTCACCGCGCCAGCCGCCGCCTGTTAGGCCTGAGCCCAGAGTTCGGTCCTTGGATGGAAAACATGACCGCGCCGGGAAGCAGTTGCCCCACCATGACGAGCCCAAGCACGACACAGGTGACTGTTTTCACCCCTAAAACTCCTGTGGACTTCCATGGCAACACATATGAGGACGCAGATGACTGGCTTGAGGAGTTCGAGCGCACAGCCAACGTTAACGGGTGGAACGCCGCACAGAAGTTGGGGTACGTGTATTTCGCACGTGGTTCACGAATCGCGTGTGGTCAACGTGGGACGAGTTCCGGCGGAAGTTCCTGGACACCTTCGCAAACACCGAAAGGCGGGAGCATTCGCAACGACTCCTTGAATCACGGATTCAAAAGCCCTACGAGTCTGTTGCTATGTTTGTTGAGGACATGGCTCGTCTCTTTCATCGAGCCGATCTCGATATGTCCGAGAACAGAAAGATCAGCCACCTCATGCGTGGTGTTAAAGAGCAGCTCTTTGCTGGTCTCGTACGGAACCCACCTTCAAGCGTCGACGAATTTTCGAAGGAGGCGACCGCCATAGAACGCGCACTACAGCTACGGTACCGCCAGTACGACCGTCCAAACAACAGCGGACAAATCAGCGCAACCGCCGTGACCACTGTGACTCCTGACGAGCGTTCTTTGCGTGACCTGATACGCGAAATTGTGCAAGAAGAGGTGAAGAAGCTCGCCGCCACACCGAATGACTGCGCGATTGCGTCGGTCACAGAAGTTGTTCGCCAAGAAATAAGGCAAGCGCTTTCACTTCCCGAGCCGAACACTGAAATAGTTAGGCCAACATATGCAGATATTCTCCGTCAACAGCCTAGATCTAACGTGCCACCACCTCAACAGTACCACCAGCAACAGCCGCCGACAGTGCCTTGGTACTACAGGGAAACGTCGACGCCGATGCGACCCCCACTCCGCAAAACCGACATATGGCGTACCCCTGACTACAGGCCCCTGTGCTTCCATTGTGGGGAAGCAGGCCACATCGGGCGGTATTGTCCTCATCGCGTTTCCGGGTATCAAGGATTTCCGTCCACTACCCCTCGGCGCTATTTCGACGGAAGACGCAACGTTGAAACGAACGCGACGATCCCGCGAGACGTTTCTCCTGGGTTCCGGTCACGCTCGCCCTCCCCAGGTCATTTTCCCCGATATAATAGGGGTAGCACCACAGACATGGCGAGAGGAAGGTCTCCCAGTCCACCCCGGGGAAACTAAAAGCAGCGACCTTAGGGGCGAAGGTTGCGAATTGCCGAAGATTTGAAAATCCCCCATTACCGCCGCATGAAGTGCCGCACATTTCGAATGAACCGACGAAAGACGAGATTGTCACCGCCGACATTACACTTTCAATTGACGGTCACGACGTGACCGCACTGGTCGACACTGGTGCGGGCTTTTCAATAATGAGTGCGAATCTGGCCGACCAACTCAAGAAGGTAAAAATGGAATGGGCGGGGCCGCAAATTAGAGGAGCCGGAGGCCAGCTGCTGACACCTACCGGAAAGTGCACCGCACGAATCAAGATCGGGGAATCATCATTCGTGGCAACCTTCGTTATTCTTTCTGAGTGTTGTAAACAGGCCATCTTGGGTATGGATTTCCTGCGGGAGTACGGTGCCATTATAAATATACCGGACGGTGTACTGACCTTCTCAGCGGACCATAGCGCAGCGCTGCAGCGCAAGCCCATGCGCGTGATTGACGACGTGACCATGCCACCGTTGTCATGCCGCCTCGTCTCTGTCACGTGTAACACGCAGCATAGTGGAGAAGGTGTCGCGGAACAAATATCGACGCTTTTTCTCTCTCGAGGAATCGCTATTGCCAGAAGTCTCGTCAGTTTAGTGTCTGGGCAAGCAGAGGTCCTGTTGACAAACTTCAGCAACGAGCGTCGACACATTGCAGAGGGTACCACAGTTGCATACTTCGAAAAAATTGTAGAATTCCGCGAGTGCTTCGCAGTACAACAGGCAGAGACGCCGGCCGCTTCAACACCACTGCCTGTCGACGTGAGCACAGATTTATCGCCAGCGCAGAGGCAGAGTCTTCTAGATATTCTCGGCCAGTTTGAAGATTGTTTTTCGTCGACCTCGAGGGTAAATCAAACGCCACTGACAAAGCACCGAATTATAACGGAAGAGACGGCAAGACCAATCCGACAAAACCCATACCGCGTGGCACCGAAAGAACGCGAAGCAATCCAAGAACAAGTCCAGAAAATGCTCAATGATGACATCATTCAGCCGTCAAAAAGCCCTTAGGCATCACCGGTAGTGCTAGTTAAGAAGAAAGACGGCAGCTTACGCTTCTGTGTGGACTACCGCAAGCTGAACCACGTGACAAAGAAAGACGTATACCCACTACCGCGTATTGACGATTCACTTGACAGGCTGATGCATGCACGCTTCTTTTCGTCGATGGACCTGAAAAGCGGTTATTGGCAGATCGAGGTCGATGAGCAGGACAGAGAAAAGACTGCTTTTGTTACGCCTGACGGGCTTTACGAGTTTAAAGTCTTGCCCTTCGGATTGTGCTCAGCCCCAGCAACATTTCAGAGACTGATGGATACCGTCCTATCAGGCCTTAAGTGGCAGACGTGTCTGGTATACCTCGACAACGTCATTGTTTTCTCACCAACATTCGAGGAACATCTAAGACGGCTGCTATTAGTATTTCGAGCAATACGGTCCGCTGGCTTATCGCTGAAACCTGAGAAATGTCATTTCGGTTTCAAGGAACTCCGATTCTTAGGACATGTGGTGAGTCATGAAGGTGTTCGTCCGGACCCCGACAAGATCGACGCCGTCCGAAAATTTCTGGTGCCAACAAAAAGAAGGCCGTAAGACGTTTTCTTGGCCTTTGCGCCTACTACCGCAGATTTATCGCCAATTTCTCGCACATAGCGTCGCCCTTAACACGCATAACGAGAGACGATGTTCCATTTTTATGGGGCGAAGAGGAACAAGCAGCATTTGACGGTCTACGACAGCGCCTGCAGACACCCCCTGTGCTTGCTCACTTTGACGAGGACGCTCCAACCATGATCCACACTGATGCCAACAACGTAGGTTTAGGCGCTGTACTCGTCCAGTGGCAAGACTCAGCCGAGAGAGTGATTGCATATGCAAGTAGGACGCTTTCCCGTGCCGAGTCCCATTATTCCACAACGGAAAAGGAATGTCTTGCTGTAGTATGGGCAGTTCTGAAGTTTCGCCCATACCTCTACGGCCGTCCCGTCCACGTAGTCAGCGACCACCACTCTCTTTGCTGGCTGACCAACTTGAAGGACCCATCCGGTCGGCTAGCGCGCTGGAGCTTACGCCTAAAGAATTCGATATGACGGTCGTCTATAAGTCGGGATGACAGCACTCTGATGCTGATTGCTTATCTAGGTCACCTATAAAGCAAGATGATGTCTCAGAAGATGATGACATGGCATTTTTAGGAGTGGTCGACACGGTCACCATTTCGTCTAAGCAGAAAGAAGACAGTGAGTTGCTCCCTCTTATTGATTTTCTTAACGGCCAGTCTACAAGCGTTCCCAAGATATTTGCATGGAGCCTGCCATCATTCTGCTTGCGCAGTGGTGTCCTATACAAGAAGAACTTAGCCCCCAGCGGAAATGCCCACTTACTTGTCGTCCCGACATCCATTCGCGATGAGATCCTGAGCGCTTGCCACGATGAGCCAACCTCCGGCCACCTCGGATACACGCGCACATTGGCCAGAATCCAACAGAAGTACTACTGGCCGAAGCTTCCAGGCACTGTAAAGCATTACGTCCGCACGTGCCTCGATTGTCAACGACGAAAATCGCCACCTTTAAAACCAGCCGGATTGTTGCAACCTGTTCAAGTGCCCACCATGCCTTTTGCACAAAAAGGAATGGATCTCCTTAGACCATTTCCGACTTCGCATACTGCAAATAAGTGGGTAATTGTCGCTACGGACTATCTTACTCGCTACGCAGAAACAAAGGCTTTATCAAGTGGAACCGCAGTAGAAGCGGCACGATTTTTCATTGAAAATATCGTTCTGAGGCATGGTGCTCTTAGAATTATAATAACAGACAGAGGTACCACTTTCACGGCCATGCTCTTCAGGTCAGTGCTTGAGTTGAGTGGAACAGCGCATCGAAAAACTACCTCCTACCACCCACAATCCAACGGCTTAACAGAACGCCTCAACAAGACAATTGCTGATATGCTTAGTAGTACATTGACGTGGATCATAAAAATTGGGACGACGTTCTACCATACGTGACGTTTGCCTATAATACGGCGCAGCAGGAAACTACGCGGAGCATGCCATTTAGTCTTCTTTATGGCCGTGAAGTGACGACAATGCTTGATGCCATGCTGCTGCACGACTGCGAGGATACAGACATGGATGTTCAAGCCTTTACCCAACGAGCTGAAGAGGCACAGCAGCTAGCACGCGTGCGAATCGCCCGACAGCAGAGTTACGACGCACAACGTTATAACCTGCGACACCGATACGTCACTTAACAACCAGGCGAGAAAGTGTGGGTCTGGAGCCCTATTCGCCGACGCGGCCTTTGTGAAAAGTTACTGAAGTACTTTGGTCCCTACAATGTTATACGGCGCCTAAGTGACGTGAATAATGAGGTCATCCCTGACAGTTCCTCGCGAGCTCAAAAATCTGAAATCGTACACGTTGTGCGGATGAAGCCATATTGCAGTGAGCCAGTTGCGTAATACGTCAACTACATACACCGCGTATTCTGTAGCCGAGCATCGGGTCGATGCTCCTCCTGGAGGGAGGCAAATGCCGCATTCAACCTACAGAGGAGAGCTCGCACAGTCAGAGAGGAAGACGAAGCTCTTGCCCGGTCCTCTTTACGAGCGCCTTTCATTTTTAATTAAAGTGAGCTCTTCTATATCGAACTCCTGCTGTGTCTGCATCGTGTCAATATATATATATATATATATATATATATATTTAATGTAAGCTTTCCGATAGCGGCATTTTCGATGGAGGCGAAACGAAAATGTAGGCAGTGATGAGTTCTTTGCACACGGCACGAACATTCACGCAGTTACCTCAAAGAAAGGGTACGTATTTTACTCCACAAGGAGGACGTGCCCCTCCTTGCGATTCAGTGTGAAATGTTTTGCGCACATTTTGTCTTTTGCAGGAGCAAAGAGCCCTTTTTGTGGCAACTGTGTGGTTACACCGGAAAACTCTTTTAGAGTGTACGTGCGCATGTACATCTCTCTAAGCTTTTCCTTGCTGAGAGAGAGAGAACTAAGCAGTGCTGCGCGTGTGTTCTTTTCTGTCAGAGTTGTATTGCGAGCTGCCAAAGACAATTCAAGTGGAATGAAAACTAACTTGCCCGGTTCTTAATTAGTCCTTCATCGTGCAAAAAAAAAAAAAAAACAACCACGGTCTTTCACTTTCTCCCTGGTACGGTGGGTCAAGCTGTGGGGCAAGTTTAGAAGCTGAGCTTCCCACTGTACTCGAATTCACTGCTTTATTCTTCGCCACTTTCCAAACTGCTGCCATCGCTCCTAGTTAATGTAAGCAAGCCTGATTAGATTTATCAGAGACTAAAGCGCAAACCTTTTCGTGGCGCTTCTAGTATACGGCAGAGATAAAGCATTTAAAAAGATTCGTCACAATCATCGGCTCACAGCAGCTTCGATAAAGCAGCGACGAGGCTATTCATTTTTTGGTGAAAGAAAACAATTTTTCTTAAGCAGCAAATGCTCCGACTAGTCCATAAAA
Organism: Rhipicephalus annulatus; assembly: GCA_013436015.1. Taxonomy (NCBI): domain Eukaryota; kingdom Metazoa; phylum Arthropoda; class Arachnida; order Ixodida; family Ixodidae; genus Rhipicephalus; species Rhipicephalus annulatus. Next base: position 739,397 of record WOVY01001952.1, on the reverse strand, counting down.
CGATTGCTTTTTCCCATCCATAACAAAGCAAGTACAAAACGCTTTCGTAAATTGTATTGTAGCCCGCTTTGCAATGCTCCAGTACAAGGCGCGAAAGAGTCGCATAGGCAGCCCGCACCACAAAGAACATTCAAGGATAATGGTCGCAGCAGAAATTTAGGAATGATTTTACTTAATTAAAACATTTCTTGGTAACATTTAAGAATATTCAAGGATAATGGTCGCAGCAGAAATTTAGGAAGGATTTTACTTCATTAAAACATTCCCTGGTAACATTTTCATTCCCTCGTAACAATATAATTGAGTTATTACTGTGGTGAATAAAAACTTCCCCGCCCCGCCGCGGTGGTCTAGTGGCTAAGGTACTCGGCTGCTGACCCGCAGGTCGCGGGTTCAAATCCCGGCTGCGGCATTTCCGATGGAGGCGGAAATGTTGTAGGCCCGTGTGCTCAGATTTGGGTCTCTTAATTGCGCAGCAGCGCTGCGCTCGACTTCTGCTAGGTGCGGCACAGAACACCTACCAGTTGGGCGCGGTTCATTCCGTTAAATAAAACGGCCAGCGTTGCTCATGCACTCGCGAAATGCACCACGGATAGCACCAAACTCTTGCAGAGAAGACACAAATACAGAAAAAAAATTTTCAGCCAAGAAATGCACCGCGGATAGCACTAAACTCTCACGGAGAAGCCACAACTACAGAAAAAAACTTTTCAGCCAAATTTAGCGGCAGTCTGGCAACAGCCACCCAAACGTCTGGCAACAGATTTATGCAACGCCAAAAGGAACCTTGCCAAATATAAGACCACCTGATGTGCACTCAGTAAATTGGCATTACACTGCTTGAGCGAGGAATCCCGGCAGTGTGTCAGTATGCTTGTTTGGATTGCTTCATTATGTTCGTTCAATAAAAATTTAAAAAGCTCTCCACAATGGTGAGACCTACAGTCTGATAATTGTGTCCGCACATAAAAATAAGCAAACTAATCTATTCCAGCTGGTGTCGTGCAGTTAAAATCACCATTACAGGAGACTTAATAGGGTTGAGTAGTCAAACCCTCAGGGTTACAGACTGTGAATTAGCTCGACTCGCCAAATGAAACAGTCCCTATTGTTTGTTATGGGGCACTGTAGCAGCACTGCATACTAAATACTGGGAAAAACTGAAGAACAAGTAACTTGCATCAACTGGTCTAATTGTACTACAGGTGTCGGCATCTGCACGAGGGTATGAACCTCAGTGAGAATTAAGACACCATATATTGCATATACTTTATATTTTGCCCGAGAATATGACCAACACCGAGAATGAAGCTGCAATACCTTGTCAGCAACACCCGGTAAAAAGGTTCCAGCAAAGAGTGTTAACCTTGTGCTTTTAATTTCAGTATCAAAGACTTTCGGGTGCCACATGTGAACAGGGGGCCTCCCAACTGCCAAAATCTTTTTCAATTAGCTAGCAATATATTCTCCAAAAGCAGAGGCCCACATGTATGCATGAGGTTCTACTAGTACATTTTCCTTGATCGAGGTGTGCTTACATTTGCATACTTGACACTGTATTCTCTAAAGTAAAATGCACGGATGCTTATGCTTCAAATTCCAGTGCCACATCTTTTCGTTGACTGAAACATGCCTTTACCTACAACTGGCATTTCCCTAATTATTAATTATAACCTACTGGCACATTTAGTTGCGTATTCATGCACCGCTATCTTAAGAGTTGTGGTGCACAAACATTCAAAGCTGTGTAAAAAAATGTCATACTATTCAATTTATTTTTTATATAAGTTATAATTGGCAGAGTATTTTTACAAACAAACCTTGTACACTCAAACCTCATTATAGCAAACTTGCATCTTACATAAAAATAAGTTCGTTATAGTATTAAAAAATTCACTCTAAATGTTTATTTTTAACACTATATCTATTGCAACACTATTTTTCATTTATTTCGTTACAACAGATATTTGGTTATATTTGGTTACATTAGAACGATGTTTGAGCATATATTTAAAATGTGAGCTGTCTACAATCAAGCATAATGACTGGAGGAAAAATTAATATCTAGTCTCAGCTGACATATGACGGTATTAACCACAACAGTGCAGCTTATATACCTCAGAGAAGGAAACATTCACAAAATTTTGTGCACTTTACGCAGTCCCACATTCACCGACAAAAAAAAGAAAAGAAAAAGCTTATAGATGCATTGTGCGACATTTGTGCTTTCAGAAAGAATTCCCGACAATGTGCAATATGCCATACTCCTATTGATAAGAGATGTGGACATTGTTCTGTATCAACTTCGAGAACAATTCTTTGTTACTCTAAAGCTATTTAATTGAATTTCATTCTATGAATTTCAAACAAATGCTTTAAAATTATTAACACTGCCCAAATATCATTAACAACTACCTATTTCTGATCTTTCCAAAAATCCCATGACCTATTAGTGTTTTACAAATATTATTCAGTAATCTCGTACAGATATTAAACAGAAGGGACACCACAAGTCAATTGTCAAGAGCCGCCGAGTTTTTCTCATGAGCAACTTGCACGGAGAAGTTTGCTTTCAAAAGTTGGTGTTCATATATACATACTCAAGTACTGAATCTCTAGTCTTACTTACACAACTTGGAGAGTTTGCCATATCAGCAAAAGCACTCTCGAGCTGAGGAGTGGTTGAAGTATTTCCTATATCAACTCTCGGAACTTCAAATCTTGAATAAACTGCTATGAGACGTGCAAACAGCAGCCGTGAAGTTTTCAGCGTAGTCATGGTACTAAAAAATTATATTGTCTGCCTTGTGCCTATATTGCAAATAATCAAATGAAAAGACTAACCTAGTTCTAATTAAAAACTGTAAATTAAGATGTCTGCAGCAGAAAAAGTGGATGTGACCCGAATCGGAACACAAGTAGGATGCAAATTTGAACAGAACATTCAGTCTTAAGGCTACGAGGTTCCAATGAGAGCAGCAAGGAGTGGGAGCGTTGGGCTAAGGGAATGAGCAAATAGACCAGATAGTCCTTATGTGCATGAAAACAGCGCTATTGTACTAAGTATTTGCATGCAACAGTACAAACATATGTTGCAATAATGTGAAATGCCAGTTAGATTTTCCGTAAGACTGCCCTTCATTAGCCTTCAAAAGCTTCCTCCCCGTCCCCCCTCCCCCCTTAACAAAGTTTAGGGTAGAATTTTTTCACAATTACCGATAGAGTTCTGTTCCCAACAGTTTTTGGACACAAATTCAGGAGCCCTTCCAAAACTATTTTAGAGTAAGCCCTTGCCCAATAAGTGATCGGACCTGTTAGTTCCCACAATTCTTTTGGACAGTTCATGTAAAGCCGAGTTACACTGGATTTATGCTATAACGTATTTGTCACTGAAATGCATGTTTCAACAATGGTTTACAAAAAAATCCACGTATCTCCACAAAGCGAGTCATGACAAGCGGGCATAGCACTTGGGACCGTTCTTACCGTAAATCACCGGCGACGTTGCCCACTCGCGCATGTGAATGAGCGACCACGCGCTAGTTGTGTCGTCGAGGCCGCCGCTGCTTCTCGAACGCTGACGAAGATCGCAAGCTAGCGCGTTTCTCGCTAATGCGCTAGCTTGCGATCTTCGTCAGCGTCGCCTTTCGTGGGCAAAAGCGCGTTCACGATCGTTTCCAACTACGGCAGAAAGAATGTGTGCTCTGGAATGTGCTTGTTCGTCTTGACATATAGTGTGTACAGACACACAACAGACAAGCTCATCAGAATTAGACGCCATGATGCATAGCAGGTACCTTGCATTGTTATCAGCATCACTCTTCACCATGAGAATGGACAACACACAATGGACAAGCTGGGACCCTATGATGCTTCACCCTTGACAGGATTGCAAGATCTTGGAGCAGAGCTTGCCCCCATTACCATTCAGACTCCAAGGCATCAAAAGGGACATTTTAAAGCTATCACTAGTTAGATATGGGACTTCCATATTGAGTAGCTACTTGCATTCGCATGTTGAGATGTGCAACGCTCACTTCAGAGAAGCTTTTCTCAAAGCTTAGATGGACAGCAGCCAGACGTAGCTTTGCGAACACGAATAAGTTGCAGTGCACATTGGGAACAGCCATGTAAAGGCAACATGTCGCCATCTTTATTATGAACACTGAAAACTAGCAACGAATGTAGAGGAGAAAGTCCACCAGGCACTTTTTCAAAGCAAGTCAACGTTCATCTATAACATCCATGGCTTTGCGGGGAGCCCCTAACGCAAATGTAGAAATTACGTTACTCGCAGCACAGTTGCATTTCGCACACCTTGAGCTAGTTGTCTGTAAGGCAAAAAAGGCACATGCTTTACGAGAAGCGCAGAAAGGGACGAGACACAAGATGAGATGAGACTGCACGAGCGCAGCAGTTTTCTCTCGAGTCTCATCGGTTCTTGTGCTCCAATCTTTCCGCAACGAACCAGCACGCCCAACAAAGCATTCTATTATTCTTCACGAAGACCGAAAGCATTGTTTACCTTCCATAAGCCTTCATAAACTGAGCTTTATTCTTGCCTTATTTTTGAGACAAACATACAAAAAAGTGCTCAAGAAAAGTCGAGCAGAAAAAAATCTTACAAAAATGTTTTATTTTGTTCTTGAGCAATAATGACCGAAACCTGCACGCACGTCTGCGGCAAGGCCAGGCCGGGTGAAGCGCAACTATTTTGAACGTATTACTACTTTGCCACGTGCACAGCACATGGCAAAGGATCGCATAATGCAAAAAAAAAATAGTTGAGAGACCAGTTTATATCACAGTCACCGGCAAGACAGCTTCGTAAGTGACACCGTAGAGAAACCAAGAAGCCAAGATGGCATTTGGCACAGGAAAGCACAAACTTGGCACACTTCTTAGACGTTCCCAGAGATCAGACAGCCCCAACCGACCTCACACACGGCCCATTTTCGAGCCCGGTGGAGCTCAACACAATGGACTAGTGCTCGCTCTCTTGGAAAAAAAAAAAAAAATCTAAAAACTTTGTACAGAAAGCGTGCATGCCCTTATATACAGTCTTTTGGAAATCACGACGAACAAACTAAAGCAAGCAGAAAAACAATTGAAAGTAGACTGAAAACAATGTTGAAAAGAAGAAGAAAAAGAAGGCATGACCACGTGCAGTGTCCTTGCTGGAGCTGCAGTACTTTCAAGGAGTCTCCACGGGCAGAATCTTCTGTGCTTATCTGAAAGTTTTTTAAAAACTTTCTGTAACACTCGTTCAAACAGGCTTTTTAGTGAACATATAATACACTTGTTTTGACATATGGTTGAATCTTGATATGAATCTCATGGGTCACGAAAAATATTGGTATCAGCCAGAACTGAAAACAAAGCGATCAAGCCAAGTTAGTATGTTATTTCTATGCCTCTACGTTGCAAAAGCATATTGGTAAGTTGTTTATTAAGGGGGAAGAGGCACTTAGCCATCAGGCATCTTACTATTTAAGCTAGGGTGATGAAAACTTACGAGATGCTGTATTTACATGTGTAGATGTCAAATATGAACTCAGTTTTTATGTACCTCTTACCATTTTGTTTTTAATTAGTCATTAATTGAAAGATTTTTTGATCACCTTTTCCGTTAATTGGCTGGACAGATCTTGCTTAATTAAATGTCATTGCATTCTACAATCTGCAAAGAGTGCAAAAAGCAAGTTTCATGCTCTAGCTTCCCTACAACAAAAGTTATGAGGTTCAGAAGTTCATCCTTCGATTATTAAGAAATGATAATTTTTGTATTTCATTTTTTCTAAACATTTATGGTGTCCTATAGTTGCATATGGCCCATTCTTGCACTCACTAAGCATCCAGCTTCACATCAAGACAAAAATTATCAAATTGCAGTGTACCAAAGCTGAGAAGCGCTTGTCAGAAGAATGAAAGGTGGCCAAAAAACAAACTGAGAAAATGCAAAAAACAAAGCTCTGTATTTTCAATAAATTCTACAGAAACAAAAATGCTTCTCTTTGCGTTTAAATGCCTCAGAAAGCACCAGGGCAGTAGTCTGTCACACTTTTGTCGTTGCCGCTGCTTTGCTTGTAGCAGGAACCTGGAAGATGCTGAACGCTTTCGCTCGGCACTCGTGATCCGACGAGAATCCTTCTTTTCTGCCCGTTGCTCGCTCATGGAGTTTTGCTCTAGCTGAAGTTCTTTGAGGATACGTGTGGAGGCTTCTCTCATTCCTGAATTGAAGCGCATCACGGCCTCAGCAACTGCAGTCTGAACAGCTATGAGTGAAGCATGCTTCTCTCTAGGCATTAGAGACCATATGACAGAATGGAGTGCCTCGTTTGCACTTTGTGTCTTGCCTCTTTGGCAGCGTTTTAGCAACTCCTTGTTATTAAGTCGCTCGTAGACTGGAAGTAGTGCATCAGGGACATTTAGTGGAAAGTTTTAGGTGTGCCTTGGCAGCGGTTCTCCCCTTGCAGCAGCAGCATTCTGGTTGCACCATGAGTCACTGCCACTTGGGCACAAGGTGTGGTTGGACCTTTCATCAGTCGATGTCACGTGATATGTGGCCATGGCTGCCCGGTGCATTGCATCTACGTCACCAACATTGTACTTCAGAGCCCAGCCATAGTATCTTGACAATCTCTCTATGACATCATTTGTCAAGTAGCCTCTTCCACTTGGTGTTTCACCAGAACCTTTATGCTTTTGAAAAATACTGCGTAGTGCAGTACCCATTAGTTTTTGGACATGGTTTATACAGTCCTCTTTTTGAACCTGTCATCATCATCATCAGCAGCCTGACTACGTCCACTGCAGGACAAAGGCCTCTCCCATGTTCCGCCAGTTAACCCCGTCCTGTGCTTGCTGCTGCCAATTTATACCCATAAACATCTTAATCTTATCTGCCCACCTAACCTTCTGTCTCCCCCTAACCCGCTTGCCTTCTCTGGGAATTCAGTCAGTTACCCTTAATGACTAGCGGTTATCCTGTCTACATGCTACATGCCCGGACTATGTCCATTTCCTCTTCTTGATTTCAGCTATGATATCCTTAATCCCCGTTTGTTCCCTCATCCACTCTGCTCTCTTCTTGTCTCTTAAGGTTACACCAACCATTTTTCTTTCCATTGCTCACTGCGTCGTCCTTAACTTAATCTGAACCCTCCTTGCAAGTCGCCAGGTTTCGGCTCCGTAGCTAAGTACCGGCAAGATACAGCTGTTATATACCTTCCTCTTGAGGGATAATGAAAATCTACCTGTCACAATTTGAGAGTGCTTGCCAAATGTGCTCCACCCCATTCTTCTAGTTACTTCAGTGTCGTGGTTCGACTCCGTGGTTATTAGCTGTCCTAAGTAGACATAGTAAATTACAACTTGAAGTGCACTATTACCTATCTCAAAGCGCTGCTCTCTTCGGAGGTTGTTGTACATTGCTTTTGTTTTCTGGAGATTAATTTTAAGACCCACCTTTCTGCTCTCCTTGTCTAACTCCGTAATCATGAGTTGCAATTCGTCCCCTGAGTTACTCAGCAATGCAAAGTCATCGGCAAAGCGCAGGTTACTAAGGTACTCTTCATTAAATCTTATCCCTAACTGTTTCCATTCTGTTGGGATGCTTGAGGCTATAGAATTCGGCTTCATGGCAGTTTTGGCGTCATCATGAATCTTAGAAGAACGTTGTAGATTCGTGTTATTACAAAATTAGGTTTGGGAAATGATTGATTTGATTGATATGTGGGGTTTAACGTCCCAAAACCACTATATGATTATGAGAGACACCGTAGTGGAGGGCTCTGGAAATTTAGACCACCTGGGGTTCTTTAACGTGCACCCAAATCTGAGCACACGGGCCTACAACATTTCCGCCTCCATCGGAAATGCAGCCGCCGCAGCCGGGATCCCAACCCGCGCCCTGCGGGAGGTTTGGGAAAGGCTTCACTCCCATGTGGCCCGATCTTCACTGTATTTTTCTGCGCGCTTGCGGCCGGCACAAAAATTTGACAGGACAACATAGTCTAAAACTTAGCCAGAAAACAGCTCTATAACAACACCCACACCAATGTGCGACAGGTGGCCTCTGGTTATCCATGCACCATCATAACAGATTGCCACATTACCTGGGTTGTCAAAGCACAGATCTTAGTATGATTTCACTGACATGGCGCAATCAGAGAGGACCTTGTCTGCAGCTCTTGTTGACACAGGATTCAGTTTATTTTTCAAGTGGTACTGTTAGCTTTTGTGGTGAAGTCCCCTGTGAGAAATTCCAATTACAGAGAAGATGTCGTTTAGGGCTGCCGGGCTATTCCCTGTGCTTTGCACGGCACGAGTCGCACGGATATTGACCTCGAATGCAGCGCATTTAGCCTGACTGGGTACCCTTCCAGAGCTCCACACACTGTCAAGTCCAGAGTTGCGGCACTCTGAAATCAGCTTCATCACAAGTCCATAGTCATGCTCACCTTTTTCAAGAGAAATGGTCCCACTGCATGTCCGGCATTTAGCCGTTTTTTTCAAAAAGCTTGTTTATCGCAGATAAATCAACGATCCTGCAGGTAGCCGCGGACGGGTCCGAGACCTCGCTTGTTGTCGTGAGCGTTCGCTTGCCGAAGTTGCCGATAAGGTGCTCATCTTATCAGCACTCACTTTCTGCTGTTGCGCACGATCGGCCCTCGTCAAAAAGGTTGTGTTTTTCCTTATGCGCTGCCTAGCGCCGACGTCGTCCGAGGCAGCCGGAGAAACAGGCGGAGATGTCGGTGTTTCATCCAACGGATCGTGTTCCGTCGCCGCGCCATCCTGTACTAGCTGCGCATCAAATATACCTACGCCATCATCTCTTTTTGCCTTAGATTTCTTGCGCTTCTTTCCAAACTTGTAAGCGGTGCAAACTTGCGATACGGCTTCGGCATGATGAAAGGCTCAAGCCAGGTTCAAAAGGTGGCCGAGAGCGTAGGCCTGCCTAACGCACTCGCCCGGTGGCTGTGGCGCGCTTCGTCAGGCTGGTTCGGCGGAATGTCTGAATGTGCAGACTTGAGAAACACTTGCTCCAATTTCTCGCTAGCTCGCGCGGTTCCAGGAAGCCGACGAGAACAAAGACATGTGAGCGAGATACATTCGCCGCTTCACGTGCGCTCTACTGCTGCACGCAGCAGACAGCTCGGGAAAACGCAGCCGAGAGCGTAGGCCTACCGCACTGTCCCGGCGGCTTCGTCGAGCCTGTTCAGCGCCGTACTAGTATACTGTCGAACATAGAGAATATACAGAGATGCTTGCTCTAATTTCTCGCTAGCTCACGCGAGTTCAGGAAGCCGATGAGTACACAGTGACATACACTCCCGAGCTGTCTTCTGCGTGCATTCCGAGGCCCGGCGATTCGGAAGGCGCAATTTAGTCACGTGTGCTCACCACACCAATAGGCTCACGTGACAGGGCTTTTTTTACGCAGATTCATTTTTTACGAGGATTTTTTACGCGGATACTGAGTGGGCGAAAACAAGCGCGGCGGGATATGAAGGAAAAAGGGCGGCTTTTTCGAATGCGACCAAGACAGCTGCTGTAGCAAGCGTAGAACAGCAACACCACGGCGCTAAAAAAAGCCCGTTTTTCACGCGTCCGTCGCCTAAAATTCAACTCACTAACGTCGCATAAACTACTCTCATGGCTAAATTACCAGTCTAGTATGCGTGAAAATTGGTGAGATTATGCAGCGATAGTGGAAGAATTCAAATATAGCATTTTCAAAAAAATGTACGGTCTCAGAGACCCGCTTCTCCCCTTAATTGCTTCTTAAGTACTTTGCAGTAGTATTTAACGTCTGCCATCACACTGGAACTTTTATATCACACATGCATGCATCTATTAGACAAAATTTACTGTGTCCGATTACCCCTTTATGTCCTGTTAAACCTTTTACAATGCAAGTATTCTTTCACAAGAAACCAGTGTCCTGCGGTGAACGACTTTTAGAAAGGTTCCACATACGCTAGACCATAGTTTGTTACTGGTTCAGGTCCTGTTAGCACCAGCATTTACAGTTGTAAATACAGAAAACAAAGCTTTAAAGAAAAGTTGCCAGTGAACACACAATTTCTTTCCCCAAAAAGTCCGCGACCCATGTGATTCAAAGAGCAGAAGCAATAAGGATGGCCTCGAGTTTATTTAGGCAGCATCCTGCTTTTTGCCGAGCCCGTGGCATATACAAGCTGCCTGAGGCTACTAATGTAGCCGATTGGTACAAGCACGCTTGTGGGCACTTGCTCCAAAGTTTCCTCACCAAATCCATCCAATTCCTCCAGATCGCTCTTGCAATGCACTTTATTCACAATGTCCTCATCCACGCACGGTTCTGCGGTGTCATCATTATCGGCCATAATGAAATTGTCGAACAGATGTCCTGCCCGCTCTCCCATGTCAGAGTCGACAATGCGCCGCCACAAATCGCCGCCGGACTGGTCCTATTTGGAAGCTTCGGGCTGGCATCGGGCCTGACGTTGACAAAGTCAGCACCACGAAAACAGTTTCGCACACATGTAGCCACCACTGACACTCCCAAAGCTTTCACCATCTTCACGGCTGAATACCAGCATGTCCGAAATGGCAAGTTGCCCGAAATGCCCGAAATGGCAACAGCTATGAGCAAGCGCTTCACAACGCGGTACCTAACACGCGTTGTGAAGCGTTACAAAGGTAATTGCTAACAGAGTAAAGAAAACATACGAATTCAATCAACCAAAGGAACAAGCAGGATTTCGAACAGGCTACTCAACAATTGACCACATTCATACTATCAATCAGGTAATAGAGAAATGCTCAGAGTATAACCAACCACTATACATAGCCTTCATAGATTACGAGAAGGCGTTTGATTCAGTAGAAATATCAGCCGTCATGCAAACACTGCGGAATCAGGGCGTAGATGAAGTATATATAAACATTCTGGAAGAAATCTACAGGGGATCAACTGCTACCATAGTGCTTCATAAAGAAAGCAACAGAATACCAATCAAGAAGGGTGTAAGGCAGGGGGACACAATTTCCCCAATGCTATTTACCGCGTGCTTACAGGAGGTTTTCAGAAGCCTAGAATGGGAACAGTTAGGGATAAGAGTCAATGGAGAATACCTTAGTAACCTGCGCTTCGCCGATGACATTATATTGCTGAGTAACTCGGGGGACGAATTGCAACTCATGATTACGGAGTTAGACAAGGAGAGCAGAAAGGTGGGTCTTAAAATTAATCTGCAGAAAACGAAAGTAATGTACAACAACCTCGGCAAGGAGCAGCGCTTCGAGATAGGTAATAGTGCACTTGAAGTTGTAAAAGACTATGTCTACTTAGGGCAGGTAATAACCGCAGAGCCGAACCACGAGATTGAAGTAACTAGAAGAATAAGAATGGGGTGGAGCACATTCGGCAAGCACTCTCAGATTATGACAGGTAGATTGCCACTATCCCTCAAGAGGAAGGTATATAACAGCTGTATCTTGCCGGTACTTAGCTACGGAGCAGAAACCTGGAGACTTACAAAGAGGGTTCAGCTTAAATTGAGGACGACGCAGCGAGCAATGGAAAGAAAAATGGTAGGTGTAACCTTAAGAGACAAGAAGAGAGCAGAGTGGATTAGGGAACAAGCGGGGGTTACGGATATCATAGCTGAAATCAAGAAGAGGAAATGGACATAGGCCGGGCATGTAGCGCGTAGACAGGATAACCGCTGGTCATTAAGGGTAACTGACTGGATTCCCAGAGAAGGGAAGCGGGTTAGGGGGAGACATAAGGTTAGGTGGGCAGATGAGATTAAGAAGTTTGCGGGTATAAATTGGCAGCAGCAAGCACAGGACCGGGTTAACTGGCGGAACATGGGAGAGGCCTTTGTACCGCAGTGGACGTAGTCAGGCTGATGATGATGATGATGATGATGACCTAACACGCGCATTACGCCCAAGCCAAGCAGTCACACTTTCGACGTTTTGTTGAGCGGTATGAAATAGCGCGGAAGGCCTCCCGTCCGCCATCCTGACCACACACGCACACCAAACGCGAGTAGGACGCGCACACGCAACACACAAGCCAGAATGCGTGGAAATGCTCTAGTCAAAAAACGAAACTCCTGAATTCGAGCCAGCCTGGTTGCCGTCACGGAACGGTGGAGACGGTGAAGTAGTTGCGATAAGCAGAGAGAAGCAGACCTGAGAGAGAAGGTCGAGGAGTTGCGACAGGGTGGAGAAAGGGGAGAATACGGCGGGAAGGCGACCTTGAAAACCAAAACACGCAGGGAAAAGGCAGGTTGTGTAGCTGCCTCGAAAGGTAGGCGAAATGTCCAACTCACATGCAGAAAAATTTGGGCGAGTGCAAAAATTTGGGAGAAGTCAAAGAATTTTTAGGTGGTGCCGACGGGCTTGTGCGGCCTTACCGACGCGATTCGTACCGTGTAAAAGCCATTTTTACACTTCCACACGTGTGCGAAGGGCTTGCTGAGCAGAATGCGAAGTGAGCGAGAACAAGTGCTAAACATGGAATGAACCGAGAATTATCAGAGTAGATGGGGTAGCGTACGCGCTTGCACTGGAACAATACGGCGCATATCCAGACAAGACGCAGACGATCGGGTGCAGTCAGTGGCCGACGATGTTGGCAAATGGCCTGGTCACTCCAGGCTAACGATGCCAACGCAAAAACCAGTGATCAAAAACTGAGAGGAGACTAGTTGGCCAACCGGTCTTCGAAAGATTGATAGCAGCGTGAAAACACGAGCCTCGTCTGGCGATGTGGGGTGCTCATAGTAGCGGGGCAACTAAGGACTGAGGGGTGCCTAACAAAAAAACGTTCGTGGAGAGAAACAACTAAAGAGGTGCGGAGGCAGGGTCGGCGTTTATTAATAAGAATCTATGGGCACCTCGCCGATGGCTTATCGATGGTCCAAAGTAGTTTCCTGGGAAGTCGCCGGAGTGCAGACTCCGTTCGCTGTAACCCATCGGGGACGCTCAGAGACGTTCGTTGTGTAAGTGCGATTTTAAGCCATTGAAATATTGTATATTTCCACGGTCAAGTGGGTTTAGGCAAGCGCTCACTTTCACTTGAATTTGTAATAAACAACTTTTGAGCATACGTGATCGTGTGTCCAGAGATAAGATGAAGGAGAAACGTGTGTTTTTTTCTTATGAGCTGTGAGACACGCTAGGCATTTTTCATAGAAGGACACGGACGCTTGGTTGGCGCAATGCTCTCCCGTCTTCTTTTATCAGCCAGTAATTGAGGACTTGAGTAACGTACTCAAGTCCTCAATTACTGGCTGATAAAAGAAGACGGGAGAGCGTTTGAGCGAAAGTTCATTTTAAGTGAGGCAGTTATATGTGGCCTCAACTGTATATTATCCCGCATGTAATCCCCTGTAAAAGTTCTTTCACTGCAGTGATGGGGTGCAAAGCCATGAAAGCATCTATCCAAGTGTACACACTTAAACCTCTTTATAACAGAATCGTATATTACACGAAAATAAGTTCGTTATATCCGAATATTCGTTATAAAGGTATGTTCTAACACTGTTGCAAGAGTGTTCTTTAACTTCTTATAACTAATATTTTGTTACTTCCGGATTCGTTATACAGTCGAGCCCGACTATATAGAACCCGTTTATATCAAATTATCCCGTATATCGAACAATTCCTAAACACGGTAAGTTTACATTGAGAATATATAGCAAAAGTTACTGTTTTATCGAACGAAGTAGCAACGACAACTGATATATCAAACTCCATGTGCCTCAAAAGTGCCCCAGCAAGTTGGCTTTCCCTCGCGGTGGCGGGGAAAACTGCCGGCGCCACCCTAGAAAAAGTTGGTTAGACCCGGTTGTGCGCGGGCAAACACCCCCCTCCAAGAAATGATCCTGGCCCGCTCCCAGCGCTTGCAGCCAATCAGAGGCCGTCGTGCTTTCTCGGAGGCGCGGAGGCAGTAGAAGTGAGCGCCATTTATTCTTTCTTTATGCTTGTGTGCCTGCTGCTGCCGATTTAGCGTGGTCTGTGGTGTTGCCTGTTGGTGCTCTGAGAACTGTATTGGCGCGCTGTCATCGTGGCTTGCGCAAAGAGGCAAAATTTGCCGTTCGCCGTGAAACTCGAAATCATCAATCGGGTTGAGCGCAGTGAAAAGAAGTCGGACGTTTCCGCTGCGTACAAAATTCCAAGGAGCACCTTGAGTACTATCCTGAAGAACAAGGCAGACATCAGGGCCAAGTCGGACAAAAAGCCAGGTGCCCGTGGCGCCCGCGACAAGTGCGCGCTGCTGTGTACGAAGATGTTGAAGCGGCCGTTTACAAGTGGTTTGTGGACGTTCGGTCGCGAAACATCCCGGTGTACGGCCCTATGATGGAGCAGAAAGCCAAGGACCTTGCTTTTCTGCTTGGCAGGAATGATTTCCAAGGCAGTTCAGGCTGGCCTTCAGCGGTTCAAAGAACGGCACGACATCGTTGGCAAAGCTATTACAGGTGAAAGCAGAGCGGCGAACCTGGACAGCGTAGAAAAATGGCTTGAGGAAAACTGGCGAGATATCGCAGCAAGATATAGAACCCAAGATATCTTCAATGCAGAAGAAACCACTCGATTTTGGCAAATGTTGCCAAACAAGACACTTGCATCTCGTGGCGACAAGACAAGCGGCGGCAAGTCAAACAAAGCTTGTGTGTCCGTGCTGTTGGCAGCTAATTTAGACGGATCGAAAAAGCTTTGTCCTCTGGTTATCGGGAAAAACACGCCACCGCGGTGTTTTCAAAATGTGCTGTCGCTTCCAGTTACCTACCGAGCAAACTCAAAAGCGTGGATGACCGGGGAGCTTTTCAGCAGATGGCTATCGTCGTGGAATAATGATTTGGTAGGCGAAAATCGCAAGGTGTGCCTGCTCGTGCACAATTGTTCATCGCACCATTGCTGTACGACTTTCAGCAACATCGAGCTGTGTTTTTTGCCCCCGAACACTACGTCTGTACTGCAACTACTGAATCAAGGCGTTACACGTGCAATGAAAGCCGGCTATCGGAAGCGCCTGGTGGAGAGGCTGCTGCAGAACATTCTTGTCGGCAGGAAGCTTAAGATCGACTTGCTCGGAGCTATTTCTATGTTGAGTAGATCGTGGGCAGATGTCAAGAAGGAGACGATCCAGAACTGCTTTAGGCATGCCGGCTTCCGCATGCCTGGTGATGACACCCCAAATTCTGACAGCACTGAAGACACCGCAGCTGTTTCCACAGAAATTCGGAATGAGCTGGCAGAGTTCCCAGGTGCTGTCGACGGATCGACATTCGACGAGTGCGACAGTGCGGACGATGATGTCCCCATCATGGGCCAATTACAGGATGATGATTACATTGCAGACGTCGTGCCGACCACGAGCCAAAGCGACTGCAATATATAAATCGACGACGGCCCATTGCCTACATCCTCCGAAGTGATTAGTGCACTTGAGTTGGTCCGGCGCTATTGCTTGAATGTGGAAGGTTGCGGCCTCAACTGCTCCGACTCGTTGGACAACCTGGAGGCGTGCGTGCTGTCGCAGGGAGCGAAGTCGTTGACACAGAAAAAAATCCGGGACTATTTTGTTCCACAGTAGGGCACGCAAGTTAGCCACCATATTAATAAAGTACTTTTCTTCTAGTTTGTTATGTGCCTTTGTGTCAGAACCTACACCGGGCCTATATTGAATTATGCCATATATCAAACTAATTAACGTTTTTTTGGCGAGTTCGATATACCCGGGTTCGACTGTATGTGGATTTGAATATTCGTTTGCATGTAACCCCCTGTAAAGATGAAGGAAAGAAATGGAAATTCAAGGACTCATTTTCCTCGTTAGACAATTATTAGAATTTTTTTCAAAGAAGCGCAACGAAGAAGCCACGAGAACACTTATCCATGGGAAATCCACCCTGCAGTGAAGCCCCACTTCAACATTAAGTGAAGATATTGCTCTTGCATCAATTCACTTCCATTGAAGCAAAAAAAAAGGCATGTGCACAGGCCTTCTTTTAATTTTTCTTTAAACATTGAGCAGATTAGTTACAAATATGCCCATTTATAATATGCAATATATATTTGAATTCGATTCAAAATGATTAGACTTTTTTTAAAAACACTAGTATTTGCTTTGAATTCACTTCAAAACTTCATAAAATAAGGCTCAATTCTCACAGCACTACAAAAGGACATACATGGGACGAAGTGCCTTTTGTTGTCCCATTCAGGTGCTTCATTCCATCAAGTAGGCATCACAAACTGGCCCAAACCTCTCTTCTAAAGCCGACTATTCTCACAAGGCCAGTGACAACACATTTTGATGTCGTATATTGGGTTCTTTATAGTTTCTAATCAGTAAAAATAAACACATCGTTGTTTTAGGGGGCCAAAGAATTAATTTACAATGTTTGGGGAATTTCTTTGAGCCAATGTGGCCTGAGTACAATAAAACTTGAAAATGTGTGCTATCGTGCACAAAATTTGAAAGCGAGATTCAGACCTCGATTTTCTCCTGCATTGACCAAGCTACGTCAAGCAATGTAACTACATTAGAGTGGTAAATGGTACTCTCAGAACGCTCAACAGATTCCCTATTTCACTTATGTCCCCTAAAGGGACACTGAAATAATGTTTACTTCGGAGTGAAAGATCAACGTTGGAGAACTAAAATGTTATTATTGTCAACAACAGTGCTCTGCGTATCGAAAAACTAAGGTAAATGCACAACACTATCCACGCCACGAATGGGACATTTTGAAATTATCTCAATGGCATCAAAGCGTCCAACTACAATTAACTACTAGTAATCAAACTGGTCGCATTAAAAAAAGGAACCTACATTATAACACGTCTGCTTCTCCATTAGAACCGCTTGCGGTTACGGCGGGAGAACGGGGAAAAGCTGCTCCTGCTTACATATGGGCGTGCAGCATTTACACTACCTCCATCTCCTCAGCTGTGAACTTCCAGCGGTACTACATGCATCCTGCCGGCACCCTCACTACACAATACTACGTGATGAAACGAGGGGTTGCACACCATCAAGCCCCCCCCTGGCAATACCAAGCATGCTGCAATGCTTTATTGTCAGTACTTACTGCACGTTGTTTTGCATGTGGCCGAGCACAAGTGCCACGATGTGGTTGAAGGTCATTCGCGAGAATCCGCCCTGGGACTGGCGCACGCAGTCCACGTGCCTGCGTAGCTCTTGCCTGCACCCACAGGTCAGAATCAGTCTCGGTACCCTTATTTCACCGACAAGTGTGCACAGGCAACTCTCGATAAACTAAACAGGACACCTCCCACCAAGCCCTAAAAAAACCTGGGACGTTTCAAGTCTCTGATCCATGCCACTTCCACAGAGTAGACATAGCATGAAGCAACATAGGGCTGACTAATTTTAGGGAAAACCGATTTTTCGAAGCAGAGCTATACCCAGACATGAAGCATTAGCTTTGGATTCAGATCCGAGTAAGTTTTTAGTATACAAAAACCAACTGATACAACAGCGGAGCTGGTATTTCCTCCCCAGGGCTAGGAATTTACTTTGCTTGAGAAATTGGAGTAATTTTTATCTATCTTTACACACACCTGACCCTGATCGTAAGGAAGTCACCTAGTTCTAATAGCTTTGTTCTTGAACAAAGGATGCCACGACCACAGAATCGCTATGTGACCGGTTGTGCTATGGAGGACTCTAGATTTGGAGCAGTTTCTGTAACAGCAAAATTTTTCTTCAGGAGAACTTTAAAGCAGCCAAAAGTTCCATCTTGAAGTACTTTGTAGAGGGTAATTTCACATCCCTTAGAACATTGGAGAAGCAAGTTGATTTGCATTCAAGCATTAAAACGATTATAGGGCTCTTACGAAAAACTAAAAGCCAGTCAGATTCGGTCGCGCGCTGTCTAGTCGGAATCACTGATCGAAAGGTCCGATTGAGAATCATCGTCGCGGCCGCTGTCACTGCCATCCCAAAGGGTGTTGGCCTCCGTTTTGGCTAGCGCCTTCGAATGTCCCATTTTATGGAAGCTTTTCACCACAAAACTGGGAGAAACTAGGTCCCACGACACGGCGATACCGATGAACCTGAGCGTTCGCACATAATTGAGAAGGCCTTCTTCAGCACCAGGAAACCTGCATTAGCAAGTGCGCACTTTTTCGCTTTCTCCCATACCGATCGCGCCGGTCGACACACGTCATGAACTTCATGCTGGAGTGCTTGGCGGTGGCACGATTGCGGTTTTCTTCAGCCAACTTCACAACAGCGAGCTTAAATTTTGCTGTATACATTATTACTGTAGCCCATCGCAAGAGAATAGTAAAAATGCGAAGGATGGATGGCGAAACCTAAACTTTTAAAATAAACCAAGCACGCGTAGCAGAGCGGACACAGAGAGCCAGGGGAACAGTTGGCACAGCAGGCCAAACTGGCGCTCTCACGCCTCCAGTGCCATAGTTGCCCGTGTCGTGATGCAAGCGTGCATTATCACGGTGGTAGAGATGGAGAGAAAGGGGGCAAACGCTCAAGCAGTTCTGACTAACCGTCAAGAGGTTTGAGAGTTCGTGCACGGTATTCTAGGAACCCTAGTTCGGGGGAACGCCTCGGAACGAGGGACTTCGCACTCGCAGCCCATTTGGCTGCGCTCGCCTCAACGGGCGTGCCCGCCTAACGAATCCAAAGATCCAAGGCCCCTTCGTGCACGTGCCGGCGAGCTGATTCGGGCGGGTTGGGGAGCGCAAAATGTGCGAGTAAATATTTTTTTTCCCCGTAAACATGACAAAATATTAGGGGTGCACAAATCATGCGAGTAAATACGGTACATCTGCGTAGTTATCAGCAGAAGTGGTAGACAAATGTCGCGACACACAACAGTGTCAACGATATAGATTACACTGTCGCCAATGCTCCCCCCCCCAAGAGTACACAAAAGTGAAAGCCAAGTAGTTTTTCTCCTCTATTAATTGTGTTTCTGAGAACTTCACGACATAACTTAGCGGGGCTTAGACAGCCAACTTTTGCCGACACTTTTTTCTCTCTCACCGAGTACTCTTTGTACTGTAGCAAGAGCTTTTTCGCAGCACTTCCACAGTATCACTGGCGCATCCACTAGGCTGACTTGAAGGTCGAGATCTGCTTTCAACCCGGCATCAGCAATGTGTCCGAAAATGATTTCAACACGAAGTCTACATAATATAACAAACTTGGTTTTCCTTTTACAATGAAGTTGTATACTACTATTACACGGTTTCTGAAAGCAGTTTCCTAAAGGTTTAACAAGTCCCTCTTCAGAGTTCTGCGAGCTACTGATAAATTGCCTGGTTACGTGCTCATCAAGTAACTTGGATGGCAAACCGAGGTGTGATAGATGATCTAAAAATCTGCTATTACTCACACTCACATGTGAATGAGCACGTCTCGAAGTACAAAATGTACGCGCGAGCTACGCAATAATGCTCACTAGCAGCTTGTAGTGAGCCAGACTCCGAAAACGAGCCAAGTGGTCAAGTTATTGCACAAGAATATCTGAGGTTTTGTATAAACCCAATGCGCACTTCTGTTTGAAGAAGGGCACCAAAGATAAGGCAGTAGACATGCAGCAGTCATTTGCAACAACATATGCTCGTCATACTAGAATATTATGAATTCAGCAGTGATCCAGCCAGTTTATAATTTGGAGCAATTTTCGGAGCATAAAAAGTGTTTTGGAGCAGATTTGGAGCAGGAGGAACTGTGTTTTGGAGCAAATCTCGAGCAGACAAAACAAAATTTAGGATCATCTGATGCAAAACATTTATAAATATTCGGAGAATGTTCTTATTACTGCGCTTTAATTTTGACAAGGCCGACAAATGCTGCTGTATTTGGACAGGGCCAACAAATGATGCTGAAGTTTAGACAAGGCCGACATCCAGAGAGCACCCATTAATTAGGTTTTTAGCACCCAAGTCAAAAAATGAAGGCAAAGAAAACTATCATTGCAAGTGAGAACAAACTCTGACCATCTCTGCAGCCGTCAACGCGAAAATAATGTCAGTGTTCCTGGAGCGGCCATACTCTTAAACCAGAGTTTTGTAAGTACAGTTGCATAATATCGGTTCCCAAAGAGTGAGCTGCCAACCTCATTTCTATAACATTGCAATTTGTTGCTACCACATTCACTGCTTCACCCTTGTGGTGAACAGACTTTTTTTTTTTTGTCATATGGCGACAACACGGATTGTTCTAACGTCGTTGCAGATGTGTCAAAGCACTTCTTTATTAGTGACTGATCTCACTACTCAATTTATATTTGCACTGGCTAGGCATCGTGTTCAGTTGATTTCTTTATAGAGACGCGCGACGAGCGCTCACATATGTGCGAGAAACATGTAGTAGCACCACATTGTGCCAGATGCGTTTTACGTAGATATTTAGGCTTAACTTTACGATAGGCATACCAAAGAACGTCGAGCAGCGCAATTAAGAGGCATCAACTTCTTTGCGAATAATCGAACAAAATGTTTTACGGCCAATTTGCTTGAATAGGCCGTTCATAGCGCCCAGGGCCGATACCTGCAGCCAATTGGCCACCGTGGCTACGTTAAGGTATGCGAAGTTCACTCGTGAACGAGTGGAAAAATAATAAAAAGACGTTACGCGATATTGCGGGTTCCGTAACAAACAAGACAGGCTATCAATGGCACGATAAACTTTCACTAACAGAAAGACACAGGGGCACCGATACTTCAGTTACGCTGAATATAATGACAAAAAGCACATTGCTGGAATGGAGCAAGTAGAAGGCATTGGCGGCATTATGGAAAGGCGCTAATTGCGTTTGTTACGACCAATATTTTTAGGCCAGAAACGGTCCAATGTAAACAGGTAAACCAGTAAACTAAGGCGCAGTAGGCGCAAGCTGTACTTGAATGTGCGCAGCAAGGTGCAGGGATAGGTAATTGTAGCAAAATGGCACAATTGAAACTGTTGGATCACCCCTGTGAATTGTGCACATTGCAATAGGATTTTAGAATAAATATATTAAACATTCCCTTTATTTTGCCTATCTCGTTCACCTATGAATTTAAATTTTTCATTAGTACCTCTGAAAGCTATGCAGTTTTCATGCATTTTCCACACGGGAGCACACTAACAGGCATTCTTTACATTAGCCTACATGACAAATGAGCACAGGAATCCGCTGAATCTAGCAGTTGACATGTGACTGGGCCTGACCGTTACTGAGCCTCACATCGATTTGTTGGTTCAAGGCAAGGGACTTCAATTGCAAGACAGAGAACAAATGTTCCATATACCATTGATTTTGAACTTTTTGCACGTGAAGGTAACGTTAGCCTAATGAAAAATGCATGAAAGCTGTGGGGGCGAGAGGGGGGATCCCTGGGATTAACATGCTCGAGAACCCCTCGGCTAGAAGAAAAAGCCCCTGAATGAAAACATCTATTGTAAATTGCTCCTATCCTCTCCTGCGCTTTCCTTTGACACCCAGTGCTGCGATTGGCCAAATGCCAACACATGCCCATTGCACGGGTTTTCTTTGTCATTCTTCTCCTAGGGCTCGACCTCCAAAGTGGTGCCCAACATTATGAGCAATACGATTAGCATAGAAAAATAGCAAAATGAGAATAAAACTCACTCTGAATAGTCCGGCTTCTTCTTCTTTAACATCATTACTATTTTTGCAATCTGCAGTTCCGTCTGAAGTAAAAAAAATTACATTGGATTAATGGCATTCTTGAATTTCATACACGACACACAAGAAGAGAACAGCTTCAGTTTTGGAGGCATTAAAATTTAGAGGCAGAAAAAAACAAACAAAAAAAACTTGAATGAATATAGTGGGCAACTGCAGTGTTAGTCTCAGTAAGACTTTTAGGATTGAAAGAGCACTGAAAACCTGAACAGAAAAAGAGAAGAGTCCCTACAGAAAAATATTATGCAAGTGCCAAACTTTGTGCTGAAGCTACCATGCGTAATACACAGAACATGTCACAGGCATTTTGGTGATGATGCGGCTACAAGCAAAAAGGATGAGGTTCTCCCGGCTTCTTTCCAACAAGACAAACAATTGTGGTGAATGACACTTCCCTCAAAACACCAGTGTCTAAACATGCAGGGCCATGCTTTGCCCTGCGGTGAGATTTGGGAAGCCAGCAGAAACCCAGACAGCAAATTTTCACAAGAATGTGAAGGCATGCAGATTTTTCGATTTCACAAAACTTTTTGCTTTATCTTTTGTGGTGGACAATAGAGGCACTAGTGCATGTGCCTTCTGCACTTCTTGAACCATTCTACATAAACAGACGACGACCGTTCGTGGGACCTCTCAGAAAAGTCAACTTCATGATTCTGCATTTAGGTCACCTCCGATTATAGGTCCACTCCCGAACTTTGGAAGGCCATTTTATGAAAAAAAAAAAAACGACTTATAATCTTCAACATATGGTAGTAGTTGCTAATAATGTAGATAGCATAAAATACTACATTTCTTGGCCTATTAGTAACGTAGCATATGTTTAACCCAAAGTAGTGGTGCCATAATGGATCAATTTTAGACAAGGACTTTGTGAGGGCCAAGTAAGTAAAAATGTCACAAGAAGTTTCCATGCCTTGTTTAGCGGAGTTGTAGACAGTTTACCTGTGCAGAGTTGCAATGATAACTCCGCACAGCTCAAAGTAAGCTCGTCGAGAGAAAAAAAGTGCCTATGGCTTGGCATGAGCCAAAGTGAAAAACGAACGAGTTTTCCGATTTCCCTCAGATGTGAAACAGCACGAAGATAGGCCCGCCCTCTTGCTAGCCCATCAAAAGCATGGCAGATGACCTTGCTCTTGGTCGGGGATCCTCCACGGCTGGACCACATGGACTCGACGTCCGAGGAAGCGGCAGCCTGCTCCATGCGCCAGTAGAGGTCGTAGAACTCCGGCACCTGAGGCCGCTCTGCTGAAATAAATTTTAGAGAACGGCTACAAAATCAAATTTTCCAGCGTTCATTCTGCCTTGTATGTCAAGGTGTACATGTTTGACAGCAACTATTCAGGCACATTTGGAGAGTTTGTGATTGGTCATCACAATAACATTAGTCCAGTCTACTAAACTAGATGCACGTGAACATGTATGTATGGAGCGTTTTGCAAAGCAAATATTAATCCTTGGTTTGTGCCACTTTTGTCGTGCAAATGAGTGGAATTCTCGGCACAAATTGAACGCCATTCTTGTTATGCCTACAGATCTTTTCACAGGAGACGAAAAAAAAATACCGCTATGCTGGGCTGCGCACGGGAGTACAAAGCCAGACAATGCTGCCTCGGCAGTGTGAGTTTTGTGGAGTCGCGCCTACTAAGCCAGCCTAGAGAGGACTATGGTGGCGCCCCGGGGGCAGCTTGTGAAAAAGGTTTATACAAAAGCAAAATCAGACAGAAGCAACGCTCAATGAAGTCCAGCTCATATTCCTATACGTGCAACAGGAAGCTTTAAAGAGCATTAGGCCTAACGAGTTGCTACAACTGCATACCAATGTATGCCTGAAAATCAGCCACGAGGACACAGTTCTTTGAAGTTGCCCTACCCCGCTCACTGCACGAAGCAGCTCAGCGCAAAGTCCCATCCCTATGTTGAGCCACAACACGAGAAAGCCTGGAGCCCCCTCTTGTAGAGCTAAGAGACAGACCCTATTTACAGCAGTTGAGCGAATAGCAAAAATGTCGGTGCAAGGCGAATTAAAATATTAAATTCGAGTGCTAATCAAAATATTTTATGAATAGCTGTCGAATATTTTTCAAATGCTTCTAGGTTAAAAAAGCGCTGGCGGGGTGGTGTTTCATAGTTGTGTTATCAAGAATAAGGCAATGCAGAGGCCGAATTGTACTTCTGTACACAATTTTGTGCAACCAAAGTGTTTCCAACAACATTTTACTAGTGAAAGGCAACGATGTTATTTTCTCAGCCTATCCTCCTCTTAGAACTTTCGTGGAAGCCCAAATTATTTGGCAAACAAGGGCATGCTTCCTTCAAAATCAGAGTTTCTCATGCCTTATAGACGTTAATGTATAAAAACATAAGAAGTTTATATCCCAAAAGTCATCGTCCGACTTTTTTCAGATTTTCCACACAAGAACCTTCCGGCCATGGATTCTGCAACGTTACACCAACAACATCAACAGATTGCATGCATACCACCCCACAGCATACAGAGACATATGCCCGTGGTATGGAAGCACACCAATGCTCTACCGCATCACGTGGGAATGTACGGCACACACCGAAGAACAGGAAGGGGACAACAGCAGAGAGATGTGGGAGGCAATGCTGTCCAGCCCGGCCCTTGAGGACCAGCGGAGGCTGGTCAGGAGGGCTGAAAGGATGGCGAGAGGCAGCGGCGCCTTGGAATAGAGGCCCGACCACGCGGCGTTGCCCCGTTTTAGTGGCAACGAAGTCTTTTTCGCAAATAAAGTTTTGTTATTCTGGCCCAAAACTACATTAATCAAAGCCCACACTTCGAACACACAGATTCAATCCAGCGCTTTTGTGAAATGATCCGCTTACAGTCATAACCGAACCCTGAAAATTGCTTTGCCACAATATCAAAGTGTAATGCGGTGAAATATATAAAAATATGAAGAGGCCATTGTAATGGCACAGCGCATCTCAAATGTCGGAACCAGCATTTTTTTTAAGTTATGTAGTGAAGAAGAGGAGCTTCAGCGGCATTTCTCGGCGCATCAGGGGCATCGCCATCAGCATAAGCTCGTGCTTGCTGCGCTTGGCCGGACGCTGCTGACTGCTTCGCTTTCTGCGTTCTGCGCTGTAATTAAACACCGTTACAAGTGGCGGAGGTGCGGGGTTTCGATCACCCTGGAGCTTCGGAATCTCATTTTACAATCCATTATGCCTACAGACGCAAGCGCCGCTCCAACTCCTCCACCGGCACCGCCTTCTGTTCTCGGCGCCGGTTCTCTGCGTATGCGAGATCCCCCTGTTTTCTCAGGCACAGAAGACAAGGACGTTGATGACTGGATTTCAATGTACGAGCGAGTGAGTACTCACAACAAATGGGATGACGCCGCCAAGTTGGCCTACGTCTCCTTCTACCTGTCGGACGTGGCCAAGCTGTGGTTTATAAACCACGAAGCGGAACTCCCTACATGGTCGGTCTTTAAAACGAGCCTCACACAAGTTTTCGGGCGGCCTGAGGTACGCAAACGCCGTGCCGAACAACGCTTACATACTCGGTCCCAGCAGCTTGGTGAAAATTTCACAAGCTATATTGAGGACGTTCTGGACCTTTGCAAGCGAGTCAACGAGTCGATGTTTGAAGAGCTTAAGATCAAGCATGTCATGAAGGGCATTGAGGACGACGCTTTCCAAATGTTGCTTTCTAAGAGTCCTCGCACTGTCCTAGAACTGACCGAGTTATGCCAGAGTTTTGACGAGTTGCGCAGGCAACGTCTTTCCACCCGACGTCCCTCGGTGCTCGACGACTCTTCGTCCAGCCTTTCCACCCTTGGCATAGGAGAAGACCATGCCCCTCTTCTCTCCAAGATCCAAGAGTTCACCCGCGCTGAGGTCGCTCGTCAGCTCTCTTTGATGTCCTGTGTACCCGATCAACCACGCAGATTGACATCTACACTCCGCGACTTCATTCAAGACCAGGTCGCACAAGTTCTTCCTCCCGCCCGTGAACCGCCCCCAGTCGCCGCACCTCTCACGTACGCCGAGGCCGTTGCTCGACCTCGACAGCCTGCGTTCCAGCCAGCGCCTATGTATTCGCTGCCGCCCTTTTCGCCGCCGACCTATTCACCGCCGCCTTTGCCGATACCACCTCGGCCGCAGTTTTCTGGCCCCCAGCCGCAAGTCGGAGTCTACTCCGACCAATGGCGGACCTACGACAACCGTCCCATATGTTTTGCTTGTGGTGGTGTTGGCCACGTGGCACGTTATTGTCGTCGTCACCAGGCTGCTCAGAACATTCGACGAATGCCCTCTTTCCACCGATTTTGACACCCATTTAAATCGTCTCGAGCACGTCCTCACACGTCTCACCGACGCCTTCCTTCAACTCAACCTCAAGAAGTGTCGTTTTGGTGCCCGGCAGCTCACCATTCTTGGCCACGTCGTATCGCGGGACGGCATACTTCCCGACCCCTCCAAGCTTCGAGCAGTCGCCGATTTTCCGAAGCCAAAGAACTTGAAGGAACTTAGAAGTTTTGTCGGCTTGTCGTCATACTTCCTACGCTTTATTAGAAATTTTGCTTCCGTATGTGCGCCCCTTACGGACCTTCTTAGCGGCGACAAGGACCTTTCCACCTGGTCACCAGCCTGCGACGATGCATTCACCAAATTACGCCACCTGCTGACTTCACCACCCATCCTCCGCCACTACGATCCTGCCGCTCCCACGGAGGTTCATACTGATGCCAGCGGTGTTGGACTTGGCACTGTGCTCGCGCAACGAAAGGCAGGGTTTGATGAATATGTCGTCGCCTACGCAAGCCGAACTTTGACGAAAGCCGAGGCTAACTACTCCGTGACCGAGAAAGAGTGTTTAGCTATTATTTGGCCCTTGGAAAATTTCGCCCCTACCTGTATGGTCACGCATTTGACGTCGTCACTGACCACCACGCCTTTGTTGGCTATCCACACTTAAAGACCCTTCCGGACGACTTGCTCGCTGGGCGCTCACACTTCAGGAATACGACATCCGCGTTATTTACAGATCTGGTCGTAAGCACACGGACGCCGACGCCCTTTCTCGCTCACCTATTTCGGATGAAGGTGTTTGCCTCTCTTCCCTCAAGCCTGCACTAGCGTCATCTGCCTTGCGCAACATGACGGTGGAACAACGAAAGGATCCCTGCATCAGTGGCCTCATAAGCATTCTTTCTGATCCTCTCACTCCTTCGCCGTCTCGCGCTCTCCGCCGCCAGGCTAGCAACTTTTGCCTAAGGAATGATCTTCTTTATCGACGCAACTACCTTTTTGACGGTCGCAAGTGTCTCCTTGTGATACCCCGCCATCTTCGAGCTGCTATCTGCGAAGCTTTTCACGCGGACCCACAGTGTGCCCACGCAGGCCTTTTCAAGACATACGCTAGGCTTCGACTTGGATTTTATTGGCGTGGCATGTATACCTACGTGCGAAAATTCATTCGCTCTTGTGCTCAGTGCCAACGACAAAAGTTACCTCCCGGGCAAGTCTACCCATCACAACCTCTTCCTTGTCCTAGTCGACCTTTTGATCCCGTCCGCATTGACATTTACAGACCACTACCATCAACTCTAGCTGGTAATCGCTGGATTATTGTTGCGATAGACCATCTGACACGCTATGCCGAAACAGCCGCGCTGCCGACTGCCACAGCCCGTGACGTTGGAACGTTTCTGTTGCAACGTTTCATACTGCGTCATGGTGCCCCTCGCGAGCTCTTAAGTGACAGAGGCCGTGCCTTCCTTTCTGACGCCTTGAAGGCATTACTCAACAAATGCCGAATCGTGCACCGCACAAGTACAGCGTACCACCCTCAAACGAATGGCATGACGGAGCGCTTCAACCGTACTCTTGGCAGTATGCTGCCGATGTACGTCACCCCTGATCATTCAAATTGGGACCAAGTTCTCCCGTTCGTCACCTACGCGTATAAGCTATTACTGGGTTTTCGCCATACTTTCTTTTGTACGGACGAGAACCTTCAAATACAGTAGACACTATTCTTCCATATAAACCTTACGAGTCCGAAAGTACAACTCTGTCCGAAGCTGCCCGACATGCTGAAGAATGCCGCCAGCTTGCCCGCTCTTTTTCTACCGAGGACCAGTGGCAGCAGCAATCCCGCCAGACTGGGGACCGTTCGGCTCCAAACTTTCCACCTGGTTCATTGGTATGGCTTCGGGCACCTGCTACCGCGCCTGGCCGCTCCGCAAAACTTCTTCCCAAATACATCGGGCCATACCGCATTGTAGAGCAAATGTCACTTGTCAACTATATCGTGGAGCCCATCATCCAATCCACAGACCTACGCTACCGCGGCCGCGACACTGTCCACGTCTCTCGTCTCAAGCCATATTAGACCCATTAGTCGTTTCTTCTCCCTAATCCACCAGGATGGCGTCTTTTTGTGCGGAGGGCGATTGTAGTAAAGAAGAGGAGCTTCAGCGGCATTTCTCGGCGCATCAGGGGCATCGCCATCAGCATAACCTCGTGCTTGCTGCACTTGGCCGGACGCTGCTGACTGCTTCGCTTTCTACGTTCTGCGCTGTAAATAAACCCCGTTACAGTTAATACATTTGCAATTAAAGCAGAATCTATAAGGCAGCTTTGCCACCGTGCAAAAGTGCGATGGGCTTAAGCATATAAAATAATCTGAAAGGGCCACTGCCAATCTGACGTTGATTGTATTTGTCTGAGAAGTTTGAGTAATTACAGTGCGAATGGAATCAAATAGCAAACACTATTAGAAAAATATTCGAAAGTTTGCAAATTCGCGCATCCCTACTATCTACATAAAAACTGGCCACCCACAAAGATATCCGACACCCTCAATTCAAGCTTGCCTATGCACTATGAGCTATGTACCTTGATCTCTAAGACTACAATTATGCAACTCGCCATAGAGATGTGCAACTCAAAAACAAAGGGCTAAACCTGCTAACAAGTATAGAAACCATTGCCTAGCTGTAGTGGTGTAGCCATTATTTTTCCTTTTTTTGTGGTGTGTGTGTGTGTGCACGTGCACATTTGCATATGTTCTCAGGAGGACTTTCGGCCCCTGAAATGAGACGCACCTGGCCTCTTGACCTTGTGGTCAACTGAGGGTGCCTGCTTGGTCCTCGGCTCAATGGAAAGTGCGTGTAGCTCCTCTTCGAGCTCTATGCAAGCGGGTGGAGATCTCCGAGGGAGCATAGGGGCTGGCTGTTGCTGTGGCCGGTCTTGCTCTCTTTCGTCTTCGGCCTGGCCAATCTCGGGGGCTGCTTCCTCGGGCTCCTCATTTTCCTTTTCTTCTTCCTCCTCTTTGCCCACCTGCACCTTTTCCTCAGAGCTGCTGCTGCTCCTTGACTTCTGGTTCACCTGCGCAAAAGCACAACTCATCAATGACTGATGTGCTGCATTTGACGACGTGGTAGAAAATACAACATATCAAAACACTTGAGAGGTTCCAAATGCGACAACGAAAGACTAGGTACAATGAGGCTATAGCGAGCAGGCAGTAAGAAAAACGCAAGCACAGCACCGACAACTTGAACACTCTTAACCTTAAGGGGACCTGCAACAGTTTTCCAAGTAGCCATGGAATGGATTCACTAGAGAAGCTTATAGCCTCACGAATTCACCGCCACAAATATTTTAGAATCTGTCCAGTATAAGTGGAGTTACAAGGATTTGTCGCACCCTGCAAATTAATTCTCTCTTCTGTCGTCCTGACGAAAGTGTAGGAAGCTAAGCAGGGAGGAATGGCACGGGGGAAGAAAACACTTCAAGCGTGCCTCGTGACCTTGAGCACCTTATTGTTCCTCAAATGCACGACCTTCCAGTGTGATCGTACACACACAGGTAAACAAGTCGCAGCCTCCTGTAGCTGTCCCAGTAACAACCAATCATGCCATGCTCAAGTCAGCCAATGTCAGACAATCGACCTGCGAATGATTTTTGAGCCTGTAGCATCATCTGTAGAGAGAAAAAGCGATTTCTGGTTGACTGAGAACAAATGGTCAGTTCCAGGCCGCGTGCTGCACTATAGTATTTGGCTCGTGTGTTCTTGGGAGTCGTGATTGCCCATCGGCAGCCTTTATTGCAAAAAAAGTATAAATGTACAATTTTGCTATTTCAACAACAGTCCATGAGATGTTTTTAGTTAACTCTATTTCAACAAAAACATCTGATCCTGAAATGAGCAAACACCTCATAATTCAAACATAGCTAGCCATCTAACACGCATTTAAAACCAATGGTGACAGCAACCCGCCGCTCAAAAAGCTGCAGCGTTGTGTCTATGGGGTGCTTAACACTGGATGTAGTTGGAAGAACCATTGTAGTCAGTCCTATCAGACTCGGACACTTGTTCGAATAATTTGGGAAAGGCTAATTTCAGGATTGAAATAAAAGTTTTGTCTCATGTGTAACAGGCAAGATTTCCTAACAAGGTCAAACTAACCTGGGGTGCTATCGCAGAGATATGCCTTCGATGCCTTTTATGCTTTTCGCTTTTGATCAATGGCCCCATTGATAAGCAGAGGGTTGGTGAGCAAGAGTGAAAAGCATAACACAAGGGGCGCTGTTGCTCCATGATTAAAAGTACATTTACTTTAATTAAAATGAATTGCTAATGCTTCATCACAAAAGCATCATTTCACCAAGCTCCGCACTCTTCAAATTTCTTAAGAGTTTCCCTTGACATCTCACACTGTTAAGAAGATTCATTCGTGCACACACAATGATGAAGAAACAGCCACTAACCTCATGCTGCATTGTTGACCCAAGTGACTCGTTCTGCAGCGTCTCATATCTGAGATGCAGCTTCTGTATCTTACGGCTGCAACAAAGAGTTCCAAAACACAACACACACTTCTAAGAATTCACAATCTGCTAACGCTAACAAAAAAATGTCATGAAAGAAAATCACACATTCCCTTTCTTCCCGCAGCATCGAGCAAACTAAATATTTCTGTTTTCGCAAGTGCATGCTCATGTGGCATCCAGCATACCTAATATAAAAACACCAGGCCTGTGCGGAAGGTGCAGCACAGTCACAGCGAAAGCTAGAAGAACAGCCTTTCAGAGCGCCTTCTAAACACTCATTGGGTAACTGCTGCAAGCACACAAGCTTGATACCCACTACAGCATTAATAATAAAAATTTTAGCTTAGTAGGCCGGCATTTCCTATGCTATTTTTCGTCATTCTCAGAAGCATGGTATCCGCAAAACATTTGCCAGGAATTTTGTGCCAATTGTTCATGCAGCAGCTGACGACGATGAGGAATTATGCCTGAAGTGGGTGTGCGCCACAGTTAATAGTAGAACAAGAACAAGCTTTTGTAATGGGTTGGAACATTGGACGGCCCACTCGTTACGCTACTCGCATTGTGCAACGACTGGTTGTTCTTTCCCTGTTTTAAAACGCTTTGTAAGTCGTATTACCGTGATTGCTTTGCAGACATCAAGCCTGCCTAAGGCAAAATTACCAACAAGTCACTAACACCGGCGTAGCTCAGTGGTAGACTACAGGGCTGGCACCCAGCAGACCCGGGTTCGAATCGCACTGTGTCATTGGTACTAGGGTTTTCTTATTTCCTGCGACAAAGGTTATGCACACCGGCAGAGGCGGCGCTGCGAGAGAACCGAGTTGTGACCTAACAGCTTTCGCTGTAATACGCTGTTGCAAGACAATGGTATGCAATAAACAACATTTGCTCGACAGTTAGTAAAATGATTGATATCACAACTCTACTTTGCAACTGCTGCAATTTTCGGCGGCGAATGAATTCTTCATGCATGTCAATGTCTTGCAGCAGGGTATATATCGGGCAGACTAGATGCTGCCTGAATAAGCGCTTGAGAAAGCACTGCAACGCGCACCAGGTTTGCACTTGTCTGCCCATTGCGGAATGTGTGTTTGCCCACCAGAATTACCACACACACCTGTTTCGTACGCCCATCATGGCAGGAATATTAGAGACATTGCTGAAGCCCCTTTTTCGATGCGAAGCAGCTCTTCGACTCGTGTGTAACACCGTATGTATGCGCATCCTTATGTACGTGCAGCAATGCGTGCCCCTCATCACAGGTGTTGGCACGGTGTCAAGTACCGTATAAACCGGAATATAAGTCGATATTTTCAATAAAAAAACGAGCTAAAGTTGCCCCTCGTCTGATTTATAGGGGTGTCCAGTCAACAGTGCGATACTGTCTCGCAACATGTGGCTTGCATGTGCATGAGAAGCCGGACACTGCTATATCCGCATCCAAATCTAGTAAGTTGTTTTTTCCTTCTCTCTTGTTTGTTTTTTTTTTTTGCGTTCGTGATTTGCCTCCGATCTGTCCTAAGTTTTCCCTCTGCTTGACATTGGGTTTCATTTTTAGTATCTTTTTTTCGTTCACTAAATATGAGTAGCAGTACGGAAAGGCAGGAAAACTCAGCTGCGTTTAAACTAGAGGCTGTTGAGTTTGCAGAAGCAAATCAGAATATGGCTGCTCAGCGCCACTTTGGTGTATCAGAAAAAAGCCTGCGCTATTGGAGGGTGCAGAAAGGAAAGCTGCAGATGTGCGATCCTCCGAAAATGTAATTTGGTGGGCGAAATGCGGTTCATCCACAGCTGGAGGATAGGCTAAAGAACTTTGTGTGGGAAGTTCACGCGAGCTCGCTGCCAAAGACCGTGGATACCAATTGCAAGAAAGCTGTGTAACTTGCTCGAGAAGCCGGGCTCACTAGAGAAGAGTTTCGTACACCAAACTCTTGGGTGCGACGATGCATGAGACGCAAAGAATTTTCTTTCCGATGGCGCACATCCATCTGTCAGAAGTTTTCAGACGAGTTCAAGGACAAGCTTATAAACTTTCAGGGCTTCGTGAACAGACTTCGGGAGCAAAACAACTACATGATGGGGCAGATTGACAGCGCTCATGAGACGCCCGTGTGGTTTGACATGCTTTCAACGACCATGATCCTGCAGCGTGGCGCCAAGGATATGAAGCTGTTCACTGGCAACGAGCACTCATGCTTCACCGTCATGCCGGAATGCATGGCAGATGGTAGAAAGCTTCCGCTCTTCATCATTTTCAAACGCAAGACAATGTTGAAGAAAGTGTTCCCACCCGGTGTTGACGTTCGCGTTAACGGGGATGCATGGACGAGGCCATGATGCTCGAATGGATAGAGTAGTCTGGAATTGTCGGCCAGGTGCACTGCTCCATCTTTGCCGCATGCTGGTGATAGATGCGTTTTGTGGTCATTAACCGACGCTGTGAAGCGCGCACTGGGCGATAGAAAAACTGACCTCGCCATGATACCAGGTGGCATGACGTCCACCCTCCATCTGCTCGAGGTTCTGCTAAACAAGCCGTTCAAGGAACGAGTGCGGCTGGAGTACCAAAAGTGGATGTCCAGCGACAACCCAAAGACACCGACAGGCTGCCTACAGAGGCCACCGCTTGCGACTGTTTGTGGCAGGGTGCTTTCCGTCTGGTGTTCCTTGCCAGATTCCATGGTGGAAAATGCTCTTAAGAAATTTTCCATCAGCAACTCGCTGTACGGCACGGAAGACAACGCACTGTGGGAGGCGGCCAGCTACAAACTCTCGTCTTCAGAAGACAGTGGTGCTTCGTCTGATGAATAGGAACAGTTGTGATAGTGGTTGAGGGAAGCTCCGACGATCGGGGGTGCGGTGCTCCCAATTCGTAAATAAACCTCGTTTGGCAGTTTTGGGTTGTTTTCCTTTTTTTTTTTTTCATTTTCGGTAACCTGAACTTGAGGCGTCGACCTATATTCCCACTTGACCTATAGTCCAGTTTATACGGTAGCTCAGGCCGCAGCTGCATATAGACATCACTCTCCCTCACCCGTAGCATGCTCACCATAACGCGCACAGCTGCAGGCTACTCCGCCCGCTCGCAACACCTCTCGCTTTGCTCTCTCCACCACCTGCAACGCTCGACCGCATGTCAAGTGGAAACACTCTTTCCGCTCATTTATCTGCAATGAAACTTACGTGAAACCCAACCTACCACCTGCCATGTCTTTGCATTTCAAACAAACGCTTACTCGAGTAGACGCTACACTAGGTTTTGCTTCAAACCATTCTTCTAGCACCCGTGTCGACAATCGTTTTAATCGGGTCAATGCTGTGCACATCACTGCTGCTTCGCATCTTATTAGGGTTACCTTCGGGGAGATGGTCGTAACTTTTTTTTTTATAGAACACCGATGTTTGAGTCATTTCACACTCTATAGCGCTTTTAGATTGCATGGTTGCATTTCTGGACAGCAGCTGATTTCGAATGACTCCTCATGTAACCCTCTTTGCTCTCGTGTTTTGTTATATATATATTTCTTCTATGAATAAACCAGTTTCAGCCTGCGCTTGTTTGTGAGCCATTTTATTTTGTTTGCACTGCCAAGTTGTCATAATGAGCCTACACCAATCATGTCTATCAATTTTTCTGAACTGCATGTGTTAATTTCAGACCCCCCCCTTCCCTTTCACTACCAGCAGAGGACTCATAACTTTCACTAGTCCACAAGAGGTCTCCAAGACATCCATCTCTAAGAACAACTGCTTTATACGATGCCTTGGAGAATTATAGGCAAATTAAAACAATTTTAAACTATGTAAAACAAATTTTTTGGAGGGTGTGGATGAAATTTAAGAGCTGAATCTGGCCAGATCTGACACAAGCGTGACAAAATGCAAGCAAAATGAGTTTTTCATACAAAGACAGGAAAAAGAACACCACTGTTTGGACTTGCAGGGGATGATGCAAGATAACATGGCTTCAGAGATGAGGGGGCAAACAAACACCTGCGGCATGCCTCAACCTGTATTTTGTAGTACCTACAAAAATCAGGTGCAAGTTGGCTGGCGCAATATGTACTCTTCACAGAAAGGATTCGTCTAAAAAACTTTCCTGCACCAGAACTACCATAAACAGAACTGGATAAATTAGCATTCAGGGCTTTTCCAAATACTGCAGAATCTCTACGATACAAATTCGAAAGGAGCCTGCAAAATATTCGTATCATCCAGAATTCGTACGAACCAAGAAGAAGTTAAAGTTGATAATGAAGATGAACAATAACTTTATTGGCAACTACTTCTTACTGAAAAAAAGTCCACGATGTTCTTTTGAACTTCCTCGCCTTCACTGTCTCTCAATAATGTGCTGCAGTTCCCTCACTCACGCTGCTGGCGCAGGGCGTTCACACTTGACATCAAAAAGAGCGAAAGCGGCCAAGCTCACTAGAAATTCACTCGCTTTGCCGCTTAAGACAACTAACCTTGCCACAAAGTCAATAAAAAAAAAATCAGTCCTGGAGATTTCGCACGGGAGAATTCAAGCGAAAACGCCACAGCAGTCGGAAAAGCATATCAGCGTAACTCGAAAATGCTCAAATTTGTTCTGCCTCTCGTACATGCCACCATCGCTGCTTGAGAATTCATTCCATTCGGCCCATTTTCTGAGCATTAAAGTTCCTGCAGAGTTCTAGTTATGCATGAAAAGCATTGAAAAGAAACAGTTTACACCTTTACAAACGTGGTTTCGAAAGATACGCGAGCAGAAACGAAACAAGCGGACGCAGTGGCGGTGACGGATTCAGCTGGCAGTGCAAAAGTGAGACACGTTGGGGCATGCACATTCGCTGCTGCTGCACCTTCTTTTTCGGTGTTCTCAGCGATCGCAATCAAAACAAGGCTCTCAATGAACGTGTCTTTGTCAAGGCCATAAGCTTTGACGTGCAGCACAGGTAGTTCGCAATAGCCCTGACGCGATCCACCGCCGACGCCTTTGCCGCGATGTTTAATTTGTGGCTGGTTGTTTACATCACTTGGTTTGGGAGCTAGAACAGCCGGTGTAGCCAACGATGTGACACAAAAAGGCAATCTGCTATCACGTGGCTGGAAAAATGGTCTTAAAAGTGTGTTTTATATAATGCAGTGGCAGATCCAAAGGGGGCTGTAGGGGTGATCGCCCCCCCCCCCCCCCCTATAGCCTGTCAACACCCCCCTCCCCATCTCTTCAGTGCTTGCCATCCACCTGCTATCACCAATTAAAACAAATGAGTGGGACCACACTGTGAGCACACATTAACAGTATTTATGCCATTACAAGGTTTTCGTGCTAGTAAAAACAAAAAGTCATGTCCACGCCCCCTCCCCCTTTCCTGTGTTAATTCAAGCGACCGCCCCCGCTAAAATGGGTGGCTGAATCCACCACTGATATAATATAGTCCATCCAAAGCAACCTTAAAATTCATATCACGAAATTCGCATCAACCGTAATTGTATCATTTGAGATTCAACTACACGTTCAGCCCAAACAAACTGGAATTGTGCTTCGATTGCAAAGTCCAACTGCAATGTTACAGCGATTGCTGAGCTCGGCCATGGGTTAGATTATGACAATGGAGGTTGTAGTAAAGAACAAAAACAGCAAGGAAAGAACGGAAGAAGCGGGAGAAAGCGCTATTCTGTTTCATCCTCGTCATTTTCGTGCTTTTTTCTTTCTTCACTATGCATTTGTGCCCACTCGCCAATGGCAACAATAGCGGTTGCATTTCAATGAAGGCCAAATGATAGACGCCCTGATACCAAGCTTTAGATGCATGTTAAAGAATCCCAGGTGATTGATATTTCCAGAGCCTCCCACTACCTGAACCTCATAATTGAACTGCTGCGCCTTGTTTCAGCCCTGGCCTGCTGCGCCTTGTTTCAGCCCTGGCCAAGACCCCAAAAACTTACACGTGCTCTTCCTGGATACATGCCAGCCTCTCCTGGAGTTCAAAAATTTTGGCGTCTCGTTTTCTCAGCTGTAGCTCCAGCTCAGTAATCTGCAAATCAAGAAAATGCAGCTCTAACCACGACAAGAACGTTGCCATAACAGGAGAGTCAAGGGCAAGCTAAATGTTTAATCATCTTTTTGCTCAGTTTCAAGGCTGCAATGGCAGCAGCACATGTTGCTGCTTCTCAAGCGACCTCCAGTCACTTCAATTATCATTCTGCGACACCGAAGCAATAAGGTTGTATTTTCAAGTTGTACTGGATTAGAAAAACTTTCCTCTTTCAGGTAAAAAGAAGGCACTTAAAGTCAATGACTAATTCATAATGTGTGTAGCTAGGAATAAAATTTAAAATATTTGGCCAGTCACAGGAAAAAAAGCTGTAAAAATCAGTTATTCGCTGAAGCTTTTGTTTCTTGCAATGGCTACTACGTTACAAAACTCAGGAGGCACCCAGGACCTGTGTTTGTAAATAGCGCAAGGGTCTATAACCTCATTTCTGAACCTGCTGCATACTACACTAATTCACACGGTTCCATGAAAAAAAAAAGAATGTCATTCCCATCCTAGAAATGCACACACTAGTTCTCTAGCACCCGTACAAAATGTCTATTTTTTTAAATAATCTAACAGTCTGTTCACTCACATCATTTCCACGGAACTTCCCCTTACAGCCTGCTTAAGAAACCCCTTTAAGACATGTTTTGCAGAAACGACTGCCGGCATTGCCGAAGCCATAAACTATTGCAGAACGAATCGAGGCCGAATTACAAAAACTGCACATCAGATACAGTTCAAACTGCACATCAGATACAGTTCCACAACTTGCAAGGAACATCGACAAACCTACACTACCGTAATTCCCAACATCCAATGAAGTCTAAACTAATTCTGTGAAGACTGCTTTTCCAAAAACTTTTGAAAAAAAAATGGATTAATAGAAGTCATCACTTTCAATGTTCAGTTCTCTAAAAGACTCTGCATTCATTCCAGCCCGCAATCTGTGCAATACCCTTGCCAGCCCAAGCCACCCACCCGGTCAAGCTCTGATCCTTCAGTCTGGGACTCTGCGTTGTGTGTTGGCTGTACCGCCTGTGTGCCTAGTGACTGGCGATGCGGCGGCAAGGGCGTTTGGGTACTGTCATCTTTGCAGCCAGGTTTCTTTCCCTTCTCATCGTCTTCCTCCTCATCCTCTCCTTCAATGGCAGACAGGTACGAAGTGCTGCAGGGCGAGCTGGTACGCACACTCTGGGCACCACCGTCGCTATCCACCGGGGAGTCACTATGGTACCCAGCAGCATTCTGCGAAGCAGATGATCAAGCTTTTTACTGCTGCTCCTGTTGCACAAGTGTTCAACTGATGGGACATTTATTAAGATTATTAATGACAACCATACCAGACTGTTCGTTGCACCTATTTAAGAAAAAATATACAAGCACCACCTCCTGAACTGTGCACGCCTGCCATTCATTTGTGCGAGTCATGCCAGGTGTTTCCTGCAACCATACATATTTCTTCCTTTCTAATGCAAGTACTAAGCACATTAATAATAAAGTTTCCCCAAGCACTAATGTCAGAATATGAGCCAACGTTTGCTAGCAATTTGAAGTTTTCCAACTGGAAACCAGCGACATGACTATGCAACTAAAGGTCCAGTAGACGAATACCGTAAAATTGAGAGCCGCCCCTTCAGCCAATAAAAAATTACCAGGCAAAGTGGAGTGGATCATTTTTTCCGGAACAACCAAAATTTCAAGA
This sequence comes from Rhipicephalus annulatus, assembly GCA_013436015.1. Taxonomy (NCBI): domain Eukaryota; kingdom Metazoa; phylum Arthropoda; class Arachnida; order Ixodida; family Ixodidae; genus Rhipicephalus; species Rhipicephalus annulatus. The sequence continues at coordinate 701,154 of WOVY01001952.1, read as the reverse complement.
CGGCAGTAGCAAAATTTTGTTGCAAGAAAAAAACAGTGCATGTGAACTTTAAAAAGTCTTCTTGCTAGTGGCACAGTGGGTTACAATGATGGCATGAAACAATGCAATGTGGAAACATGGCAAGGAAGCACGTAAGATAGGCCAACGTAACAGCTATAAGCAACAAACACTGGTCTTGGAGACGTAAAACTTTGCCTATTTCATCATGGTACCACCCTATTACACAAACATCAAGGGTCACACCTTTGCTTGCAAGACTCTGTAAATTGTCAGGTTCATTTAGCACGTTTATACACCCAGTTTGGTGAGCAGCCTTTATGCAGGGCTAATTTCAATGACTAATTTCAGGTTTAGGTGCTTTGCATGGGTGCATTGCATGATCGGGGTGCCAAGTTAGGAGCGGGCTTTCATAGAAAAGAGTGTAAACTTGGAATTGGCATTTTTGGAGGCGGTGATTGCCCCGAATTTCCCTTTATGTACATCTTGATCATTTACTAGCAGAAGAGCCTACTCATGTAAAGGAACCTCATTGAAGAATAAAGATAGAGTAGGTGCATATATGGTTGGCATCTTTAATTCTTGAACGGCAACTTTCCACTGCCAATGCTCACCACTAAAGAAAAGTCTGCAAACATTGTATTCTGCTATTTCTAACATGTGGAACGAAAATGTGGAAAATCTGGAGCCCTTCCCTAATCGGGGAAAAGGGGGTAAGAGGCCTAGGCATGGGTATACTTGACATACTGCTTTTCTTTATCAGTAAAGGCCTCCACCTTTTTTTTTTGCTGAATCAGCATGGAGTCTCATGATGTAAAATGGGCCAACGAAAATACGATCACACGATCATAGAAACACGGGTTAGAAATTGTTTTATTGAACTCCATATACTCTTCAAATTTGGGCTTCCTGGTATCGACATTACACTTTGTCCAGAGGATCACTTTAGACCGTCAACATGAAATATTTTAATTGAAAATGAGTTTTGCGGAATCCCGCAAGGTGACAGAAGGGCTAAAGGGCCCCTAAACCACCGGTCAAAATGTGGTGGGAGAGTTATGCATGGGTCTACAGCGAACATGTCGCCACGAGAATTTTTTGAAACTGCGCCATAATGCACGTTTGATGATCCAAACCCGGCAATCACTCCTTTTGGTTTTTTCCTTCGCCACGCTCTACTGGTCACCTCTCTCAAAGTCACTTTGCCCTTTTTGCAAAGTGTCCCTCCCAGGCTCGAGAGGCATACATCATCGCTGACGTGCTGTTCGAAACACCATCCTATTTCAGCTGGCACGACTATGCCAACTCCGTGCTTGTTCGCTAACCGCTGTTGTCTTGCTGGCCCGTGCTTTTGCACACACACATTGAAAGGATTGCCAACATGATAAATTTGTATGGCGACACGCAGTGCCATAGCACGTGCAAAATCAGACGCCGTTTCTTCTGCAACGCGACTAACGACAAACGAAGAGTGCCGGCAGGAGCGTGCAGACTAACCAGAATACGTAGGTTTGCGCATGACCAATCGCAGCATGACTTGCGCTACGCATCACAGATTCAACTTCTCGATGACAAACGCAGGTCAGAAAGACCTACAGAAGAGGCGGTGAGGGGGGGGGCTGTTTCCTGGAATCTGTGGCGGGCACCATTGCCAAGTGCGGCATAGATCGTGACGATAATCTTCGCACAATGAGAGTGGTTACCCTAAATGTCTGAAAAATTATAAGAGATCGTTTAGGGGCTCTCTTAGGGAAATTCAATGAAGCACCATAGCAAATTACTGCTCCCCAATTATTTTTTGTATGGTTGGAAATGCATTATTGTGCTTTAGAGTACACAATGAGCAAGCATGGGTGGTAGCCTAATATTCAAGACACTTTTTTTGGGTCATGGGGACCCAGGTTTTGAACCCAAGCCTTGAAAAAAAATTTAATTTGATTAATTTTTGGTGCACACTAGCTGCGTAATTGAGCAGGATTTTTTTTTTGACATCACTGTCATAAGCTACACAAGTCAGTCAATAAAAGCTTCACTTAGAAACTTGATAACTGATGGGGTTTAACACCCCCTAGCCACGACTACGAGAGATGCCAATAGTGTAGGGCTCCGAAAATTTCAACCACCTGGGGTTCTTTACATGCATCTAAATTTAAGCACACGGGCCTCATGCATTTTCTCTAATAAACATCCAGCCGTATTTGATCCCAAACACCTACGGGTCAGCCAGTGAGAACAGCAACCACTAAACCAGCGCGGCAGGTGCTTTAAAACGTGAGGGGACTTTCAGAAGATACAGTGTCGGGTAATATGAAAAATAACTCCAGAAAGAATGCTTGATTCATTCGGTTCGGTGATGCCATTACAGCGCTCATTTGTCCACCTATCCTATTCTACCAACACGGACTAATCAAAACACAAGACTTCATTTGCTGCAGTACTGTGGCTGCGCAGCCTAAACATAAAAGTTTAGACAGTATTGGTTCTGTTTGTACTTTATAAATAGAAAGTTGATGCATACGAGGCAAAAAAAGTTACTTTTTTCATCCCTTGCATGTAACAACACAAGCAAGTGGGAACTGTTTCTTCAATTTTATAAAGCCACAAAAATAGTTTCATACAGAAAATGTGGCAAAATCACCGTACAAATCACAGCTAGAACACGCAGAAAAGTAAAAATCCTGCGATATTGCTCGTAAAAGTCATGAGGACAAACAATGGGCACCGCGCATGGGCACTGCATCTCGCTTCGCAGCAACGTGCGCTCGAGGATTATGTTGAATTTGCTCTCCTGCGCTAGGAACACATGAAACTGAGTATAGAGTTTCTGAATGCATTTCGAAGAGACTGGAAAACGCAACAAAAAACTATGCGTTTTCAGTAAACAAGCTTTTTTTCTTTTGATCGAAATCTGAAGCAATGACAAATGTTAGGGTGAACATTCCAAAACCACAATATGATTACGATAAAATTCGTACTGGAGGGCTTTAGAAATTTTGATCACACTGGGTTCTTTATAGTGCGCCTAAACGTAATCTCAAGCATATTCTTTAAAGTATTACAATACACTGTAAAGGTGTAAAGACATAGGAACAAGGAAAACTGACAACTGCAAGGTTGCACTGTAAATGCCTCCTCTAGTTTGTTCAGGCAAATTATTTGTTGGCCGCCAGCCCACTCCACTCTATTTTGCAACAGATGGAGGCTTTCCTGCCTTTGTGCAGCTGTTGGTATTTTGTGAGGCTGTTGGTCTAGTGGCTCATCTTCCTCTAAGGGCCTCGAAGCAAGTCTACTATTTCGGTCGGCTAGTCGACCAGGACTTTACCACCTTCCCTCGTATCAGCAAAGGGAGCTTGTCCTCCCCGTTGCATTAGCATCGAACAGCACTGTAATGCGTCCTTTGCTTTGTTTACGTCTTGATGAGGTTCCGCATGATGTAATGTACATGAACTTCGGCAACAGTTTGTAAAAGAATGCCGCCTCATTCAAGTTGTAAATGTATCTTCATACTGCTAAAGTAGGGCGCTCAGCTGATGCTTGCGCCATCTACGACGACGCTGCCCATGGCTTCACTTTCCTCAACAACAGACTTTGAAGGCACTCGGTGCCGTTCCATTAAATGTTCAAGCCAGCCCTTGCTGGACTTCAAATCTTGCTTGCCCATTTAGACGGCTAGGGCTTCGGCTTTTGTAATCAATGCCGGCCCATATAAAAAAAGGTTTGTAGTTCTAGCGTTCTTCAGCCATTCAAGAAGCACTCTTTTTACTTCAGCATACATACAATGATGTTTTGCTTCTGTTTGGCTGAGAAACTCTTCTCGAAGCCTTCCAGCATGACATTCTTATTCTTTAAAACCGTTGATAATATTGACGGTGGTATTCTGAATTGTCTTGAGATTCTAGACTTCTGCCGGCCTCCTCCTTCCGCCTCCCGTATCAGTTATACTTTCCACTCCAATGTCAGACACATCCGTGCAGGCATCGGCAGTGCCATTTTCACTCTATCACTACACCCGCACAATGCGCATGCACATAACAGGTTCACACAGACCTCGCACTAAACACGCGCATGTGCGTCTTCTTAACACGGATGGAAATAAACCAGGGGCCAGGGGCCAAGCCTCCGTCCTGGTCACGTGAAACAACCGCTTAGCCGCTACCAGCGACGCAGTGCCGGCCTCCTCCTTCCGCCTCCCGTATCAGTTATACTTTCCACTCCAATGTCAGACACATCCGTGCAGGCATCGGCAGTGCCATTTTCACTCTATCACTACACCCGCACAATGCGTGTGCACATAACAGGTTCACACAGACCTCGCACTAAACACGCGCATGTACGTCTTCCTAACACGGATGGAAATAAACCAGGGGCCAGGGGCCAAGCCTCCGTGCTGGTCACGTGAAACAACCGCTTAGCCGCTACCAGCGACGCAGTGGCAAGCAGCCCGCTAGAGTGCCTCGATACACTTGTCCGCCTCCGAGCCATCGAGGCACTCTTCAGCTAGCATGTTGGCGAGCCCCTCCATTCCCAGGTAGGGCGTAGAGGGGGAGGGATAAATCTACGCCACTGGAACTCGCACCATTTGCATCAGTCGGCACTGGCGTGCTTTAGCCTGGCGACGCTAGCACAAACATCGCTCGCTCAGCGCAAGAAAGGCCACTCGGCTCAGTGGCGGTCGCTTGCTCGCGGCACTGAATGCAGATTCGCAACTTGTTACTTTGCTCGAAGCAGAGCAAGCTATCGACATGCTCAGAGTAATCGGGTCTAAAATGCACATATTGGGGCCAGGACTGCGTGACACTTCTATAAAAGCGATCATTTGAATAAAGCCACTTCGTTGTAACGAGGGTTTACTCTACAGTGTAAGTACAGGTGTGGGATGCACAGGAAGCTCCCCTTGAAATATCAGACTGGAATTCGGACAACTTCAGAAGCATGATATTAAGCAACTTCTAACTGCACCTTGGCACCGACTGCCAGTGTGGAGAGTCCGTTGCAAAGATCAGCCGCGGGGGAGGTGTAGTAGCAATCATCATCGCCCTCATCATCGTCGTCAGGGTCTACATAGTAGATGAACGAAAGTAGGTCCTCATCCTTGCGTTTGAATCCTGGGTGCCCATCCAAGAAGTCTGTCAAAGTGTTGTATGCAGCCAAAACCCGGCGAGCTTGCTCAGGTTGCAGCGCTTTCAGCAGGTCCTCCTCCTGGGATGGGCCATTCTCCAGCAAGACTGCTTGCAGGTGGCTGCACAAAGCAGTAATGATAGTTGATATGCAAAGTATTATGGTACAGTAGAATGGGAAAGCAGGCAAATTAGAAATCGCACATTACATCAGGCAGTGCAGAGACCATCGACAGACCCAAAAAGCTGCAAAGGTCTTGGTCACTTTCACACTAAGCTGATCCCAACGCCACTCCTTGCATAAGTGTTATACGAGACACGTGCAGCCTACCTGGTGCAACATTCCACTGCACCAATGTGTCGCCAGCGTCGCAAGTGGTCACTTAGGCTTTCACTAGCATGCTATGAATATTCTGTGCATCTGCTATGCTCGCGTTGTATGCGAGGACATCCGTGCGATGGGGACATGGATAATAAACGGCAGTGGGGAATTGTTTTGGGGCCTCAAAAGAAAAGACAAATTATACGGAGTCAATCATATTTTCGATGCAACAGAGCATGGGCATGCGATGGTGTTTCGAAAGGGAGATTTATGCAGTCAACCTACCTGGAAGCATAGCCCACTACCATTGATGTTTGAAGGCATTCTTTGTTTTATTTAGCCCGTTTATGCTGAGTAAACGATGGCATTTGTGTATGAAACGTGTTAGACAACCTTTTGTGACGGCCGCAAGTAATACATACAATTGCTGAACTTCACGTAATGCATTTAGTAATGTGTGGCAGTTCTGCGAAGTTTTCTGTGCAGTAGATATGCCTTAGCTGTCACGTAGTGCAGCTTCATTTGTGCACGTGGTGCTATTAAGCGAGAGAGGTTGAGGAAAGGAAAAGACGCAACTTCTGCAGCCCTAAATTGAAGCACAACTCAGCGCCTGTAGGGGCGGGGTGAGGGTATTAAATATGTGGACAAGATAGAAGAAGAGAAAAGGCGTCCATGACTGAGGACGTGTGTCCTCAAGGAAGCGAAGAACCACCCTGAAGAGTGGTGCCATGCAGGAAAGAGGAGGTCCGTCTGTGTAGCCACGGGCAGACCATGGCGACAGAGTGCCATGGTCTGCGAGCAAGAGTACAAGGAGACAAATTATTAAATTTTTGCAGTCCACAACACATTTTGCAAAGCATGCAGGGATTCTGCCTTGCAGTTTCTGTTCACGAACTGCACCACTAGACAAACTGCAGAACAGCAGAAAAATAGCATGAGAGGGAGAATTGCTGGATCTATCAATGGCTTTCCCCTTACGAAAGGTAGACTGCAAAAGCAAGGAAACATTGACGGCTGACACTCTGTTCCACTAGCACTGTACAAATATTTCATTTTTTTTATTTACCACATCACAGAGTAGAAGGCATGGGAAGAAAAAGCTCAGCAGAGCTTGACTAGTTTTCAAAGCCTGTTAGTCCTAGTCCTGCAGTTACAGTACAGACATTTTCTAAACACACACACACACACACACAAAATACAAACATTCATTACATATGCCAAGTCATCAATGCATGAAACAAAATAAGCCCTCAAATTACTTCATCAAGAACACTCCATGTCATACATCGATCAATGTGACATTTTGTCCTAAACCTTTAAAACAGGAAAGGGTCATTCTTAACATTTGGTCCATAAACTGAAAAAGGCTAGTTCAGCTGTTTAGTTAAGACTTGATACATTATTTCATATTTATGTCAAAGAACTAGGCACAATTTACACAGGCTAAAGACTTTTGGAATACGCAGCAACAGTTCGGAATTTCTGTGCAGGAGGATAACCTCTAGGCAAGTCTTAAATAAGGCATGAAGTTTTCTTTTGCTGAAGATATACCCTTTCTAAACTTGCGAGCGTAGTAGTGCCTCATAAAAGCTGGCTATAATCAACCTGTGACAAAAACAGATTTGATAAGCAACAGTTTGATTTTTGGCAGAAAGGACATGATTATTACAGTGTAAAAAAACAATGAAGCATGACGCAGCTAAGCATACATTGTTGACATGGACATCCCACAGCAACATTTCAGTGAACCAAACAGCGAAGGTTTTAAAAGCTGAAAATTTCTATGTTTCAGATTCATAGCTTAAAGGGGCTCTTTGGAGCACGTTCGCACAAATTATGCACTCCAGCAGGTTTAACTTCATGGTGGAGTTCGGCGTAACTGCCACAGTGATTGTAGTACCTTCCAACCGGTGCCCTCCTTGCCATGGCCTTAGAAAGAAAAATCAATGAATTCCAATACACCGAACTACAGTTAAACCTCGTTATAATAACATGGGCTGTAGCAAAATAATGGATATAATGAGCGAAATGTTATTCCCCTTGAAAGTTCACACAGAAACCAATGTATGCAATACCTTGTTTCAACGAGGTAACATTTGCATGTTATGACATACGAGGAAGAAATTTTGCTAGTGTTATGGCGTTTATTAGCCGGCACACAGCGAGTCTACACAATGGCGACAGTAACGGCCAAAACACGGGTTCTCCACACGAGCGGCGTTCTTTTTGGGCAGACCCACTAGAAAGCACATAAGAGTTCGACCCACTTCAGTGTTCGGCGGCTTCTGTACACTAGGAAATAAAAATTTGAGCCAATGTAACGACAGCGCACAATGCAACATTGAAAAAATGCACAACGCGACTATACTGTATTCAGCGGTTCAAAACTCCCACCCCATATACTCCAGCAATGCTTACAAAGCTGACAGCGCGCACAGTTTCTGAAGAAGAGAGCATTGCACGTGCACTGCTGTTCTGAAGTCTGTTTAAAACGCCAGCAGTGTATTTTGAAATGCAATAAATAGGTGCATGAATTTTCTTTTTTATTTGTGAAATGCAGTTATTCTGTTGCGTACCACCTTGCGGGGATATGTTGCGTACCACCTTGGGGCGAAACGCTATTTCACCCACTATTCGTTTTGGGCAATTACAAAGCATAACATTTGCAGTAAATGCCAGCTGCGGCTATAACAAAATATTGGTTATCCAAGAAAATCGTGGCAACCCTCCAATTTCGTTGTAACGAGGTTGTACTGGATCTTGCCATCACTTTTGTATCCGATGTGTCCAGTCTATTCAACAACTACCAATAAATATTTAAAATATACCAAGCACTAGCAATGGGTGGTTTGCAAGTCACTCGAAAAAGTGACATACGCATTTTAAAAAGTGGCGCAAGAAATTTTAACATTGTGCTAAGAGAAGCAGATCATGCAGATGAAAGTTAGAAAAGCTACTGCTTCACCACAATGTGTTGCTCGAAAATTCACAAAAAGACTAACAAGAGACTGGCTTCTGTGACAGTCATTACACGCATTTTTGAGCGATGAATCTGAACCAACTCGACCAGTTTTCAATTGTGCTATATGTAATTTCACCATTATTGCACACAGCTAATGTTAATAAAAATTAGAACGAAGCACACATTTAAAGAATATGAATGAGACTGACCAGCTCACCTTACGATATCAGCAGCATCATCGTCAGTTAGAGGCAGGGGTTCTGGTATTTGATCCACACTGCAAAAACAGAAAAGAAATTTCAAGAAAAGATTTTTAATACCTTTTTCAACAAGTGTTTGAGGCGATATTTAGTACAAAAAATATTTCACATTAAGCTCGTAGGCTGCTGTTCACATAGGCAGAGTTCGTTTTCTAGCTTTTCTTTTAAAAACAATGCATTAGCTCAAATTTGTACCACCACTTGAGGGCAGCTACAGAAAACTACAATGAGGGGGAATTGCCACATAGGCAAGCACACTCTTGGCAGCATATTAAAAAAAGAACAAATGCAAGTTCCCTTTCTTAAAAATTGGTCAAGTAACTGTGCCAATTGTTATATGCAAACGACATAGTTGGGAAAAATGAGAGATTTCTGCCAAATTTTAAAAGATCAGAGTAGCAGTGAGCATGAAACTCCTGCGTGGAAATAGCCATGCTTGGCTAATATGTTCAGTTTCGTCCATTTTATTTCTGCTGGGCTTGCATTAAGGACTGCGCTCCTCTAAAGGATTATCGGTGCGCCATATTTCTTGAAAACATACAAAGGACAAGCAACAGTAGTATAAACTATCAAATATTTCTTTCAACTACACCTATATTTCAAAATCGCTGCACTGACCATTATTTTGTTTGGCTGTGCACAAATAGAAACTATCGGTTTAACAGGGCTTCAGTGCATGAATCGCAAGCAAAAGAGAAAACCTTAAAGTGGCATTTACTGTGACTTCACAACTAAACCAATCTTCATGTACAATAAATTAGGTGAAAAGCTGCACTTATAAAATGAGCTTCCCCAAGAAACGCGTTACTGAACTTGTACATCTTAACGAGCATGAAGCAACAATCTCGCAAGGCAGAGACTCAAAAAAAAAAAAACAAAAGATTCCCATGTCCAGTTTCCACTTTCTCTTATGCTTCCTTGTCTTTTCCTGGTGCAAGTGTTGCGAAGATGTATACTATTACAAGTTTCAGTTGCAAATAACTAGCGCAAATTTCTTTGTTGAATTGTTGAGCAACATCGTAACGATGCATCATAGAGCTGCAGATCAATGTGTACCTTAGCTTTGGTTTATATGTTTTTCCTTATGGATGAAAAAAATGATGCTGATTCAACTGAAATGAACTGTGGCCTAGTGCTCAGAAAACTGTCGTCTTTCATCACATCATGAAGTTTCTTAAAATTAATTAGGGGGAACTCTGGTGCTGCGATCGTTCAGCAACCATGAAAATGATGGGTAGTACACAGATTTGCCTAGTCTTCATAACTGCGTGTGGCAGATCGCACTTGTGGCTTCGTTTGTTGCAGTGTACCGGTTGTGCTTCGAAGTGAAGAAGGAACTCTTTTGAAATTCATGAGCCGATTTGAAATGGTGAGCCTAAAGAAATAACGTGGTGAAGGGCAACTGCTGAACATTTGCCAATTTTTGTTCCGTAAGAAAACAGCTCGAAGTCGCATACACAGAGCCAGAAGTACAAAGATTAGACAAATCCCTGCATCATACCCATGCTCGCTGAAGCGTCGTGCGTTACAGCTTCCATAGACACTAGCGCCAGAGTTCCCTCTAGTGTATATTAAGGAAACTATGCATCACACCAGGCAAAGAAGAAAAAAAAGCATCACTACTATTGCAAAGCAGGAAAGCACCTACAGACCTACTGGTTCACCTAAAAACATCAATTCTCTCAGCGAATAGGCTTGCATGGTGCAACAACAATCTATTTAACTTTCATTAGGTTAACTGCGACATAAGCGTGTACTCACCAAATAGAAGTGGTTCCGTTCTTGCGATCTCCTAGGATGTTCAGTTTATAATCCTTCCCACAATTCGAAGAACCCAGGACCCACCTCGTGAAAATTCTTAACTAATTACCCAACACACAGGAATGTTCAAACACACACATTTATAGTAATTGTTAGCAAGAGGGTAAAAGAGTGTTTTTTTGCTGCTGTCATAATTACACATTACTTGTCAGCTATTGCTTGTTGTACTTAGGCAAAAGTATGTGTGTATGAAAGGAACATGAAATACAAGGCATCTACAAAACAGCCTAAATCTAACACAACCTGCCAATTTGCAAACATGTTGCCAAAGAAACAATGTTTTTATTCACAAGTAATTGAAAGTTGTGCTACTGCAGTCCCAGTAATCTAACGACATGTTTTTTCTATGCTGGTATATTCGTATGGCTGATGCGACCAGGGTAAAAGAATGCCAAATACAAGTACTACAGCGAAATTTTTTCATAAGTTCAATAATTGTTCAATAGCTTAACTAGGCCAATAGTAAATGGTAATGATCACGTGTGCTTCAATATCTCAGTTATTTGATTTTATGCACAATGACCGTCCCATCACGAAACACGACTCCTGGGGATGATCACGACAGCAAAAACCCTTTGCAAATGCACAATGCTTGTAGAAAAAAAAAAAAAAAGCTTCCTTAACACAATACGTTTTGTTTCCACAAATAGTCTAGTATTTAACCTATCAACTTTGAATTGATGGCTGACCTATAGTCAAGATACTTTATTATGCTTAAATATGCTCTAGACAGGTTTTGTGGCTTGAATACAGCATTCGCACATATATGCTTGAACGAAATGGTGCCTATAGCAGACTTCATACCAAACACAAAATCACTGCACAGCAATAACGTAAATCTAATGGCACCTGTTCACTTGCACACAGCTTGCAAAAAAAAAAAAGGGCAACATTTTTATTGACAAGTAAACTCAACTTAGGACACTGCTATTGTGGCTATTTAACGTGTGTTTGGTATGAACATCCATAAAGGAGGTTGCAATTACCTGTAGGGCAGCACAAGTTTGAGAACAGCCGAGCAAGAAACTAACAAGTGGCTCACCTGTCTAAAACTGAGGTGCTGTCCGGCGATGACCAATCACTGTAGGGCGTACTAGGCATCCTTGCAGGTAACATCGGAAGCTCGCCCTTTCTGCAGATAACCACCCAATTAAAACCACTGGTCTACCTTTGAAAGGCCACTTCGATGCTGCTGATCATCCCTCGATCTATATGCAGCTACTGTATCAAAGTATGGCAGAGGACAACTGCATTTAGCACATGACGGGCAGCAATGTTAGACTGTCGTAATTTAACATTTTTGTGAAGTTCGTGATGTTTTTCTCTATCAATACATCCTGCACACTGCTTAGGTTACGCATTGACCTGTTTATGGCAAGCATGAGCCAAACTATAAGGCCAGTGCAGCCCATTCAAGTTCCCGTGATTCGTCAACAAAAATTTCCACAGCGTGGGAAAAGACTCAAATGCCGAAAAGAGTGCCGACATGCACAAGCGCCAACTTTACTACGGATTGTTATTCAGAAAAAGACACATATGTAGCAAAAGATTGCACAGCTCTTAACAACACACGTATACAACCGTACATGATCACTTACAAGTTACAAAATTAAAACAAAAGAAAAGACTATCTCGCGAGAGCATACCCCTGGAAAAGATACTTCTTTTTTTGTGCAAGCAATGGAAAGCACGCCGATGCACGTTTCTCTGAAGCAAGCAATGGAAAGCATGCCGATGCACGTTTCTCTGAAGCAAGCAATGTGCGCCACCTCTACGATTTCTGATGAGCCAATTATCGCTTGTATAGATTACCTCAAATTGTAGGCAGGCAGGCAACCAAACCCCTTACAATTCACGCTCAAATATTTAGAGTTGCCGCTCTGCCCATTCCATCAGTGTTCCTGTAGGCGTATATTGTTTGGCCAACATATTCCGTTCCGCGCGACACTAATACATACACCACATTGTCAACAACATATTTTGCCGTAATTCATTTTTACCGCTATTTTTTCCCATGGTACATTTATAGCATCAACATTTTGTAAGGGTACCAACTTTCCCTCATGTGCTAGAAACCAAAATTCATGTGTAAACACATCACAAAGACATAGCGTGATGCAGTTATGACCTGGGAGCCAAACTAAATTTCACTGCATAAAAGAAGCAAAAAAAGTACTGGGGTACTCACAGTGAGTGCTTGTGAGCTGACCACCCAGTCATGCAGCCGTTGGCCTCAGTGTCACTAAGAGCTTGTTGTCTGCATAATGGCAAGTTTTCATTAATAAAAAAAGATCTCTTGATATCATGAAATGGATACATATGATTCAACACAAAAGCACATGAGGACACGTCCACTTGCACAAAACACCCAGTTGGCCAAAAGACCTTGTGTGCTAGGCCAGTTTATGTCTTAGTTTGTCGAGAACTTTTTTGGTATGCGCTGAAACAGTGCAAATATTACCTCAATCTGTCATACTATTGTCGAACACTAAGGTGGGCCAATCAAATAAAACGCTGCTATGTATCAACCAATCCTTGCATAATTTTGAACAATTCATAAGCAGTCTTTAAAAAGGAAAGTTTTTTTTTCTTTAATCGAGGGAAACTTGTCAAACTATGAGCAACATTAAGATGTCGCACGTGTCTTGTTTTCATGCCTCCAGCGTTCACGTTGGCAGAGGCCTTAAAAATGTACAGATAATAAAACCGCAGCTGACGGAAATAAGCACGGGCAACGTGGAAGTGATGCAAAATTTTACATTCGAAGGAGAGGTGAGCAAGGTCCGCACAAGAAATTTTCATACCAACACTAAGGGAGAAAAAAAAACACAATCACTCTCCACAAGTGACAACTCAGAAGGGCATCTACAAACACAGCTATGCATGACCTCAAATATACAAAATATACCATATCTCTGAGGCAGCTCAACCTACCTCAGCAATGATAACCATGTCCACAGAATGTTACATTAGGTGCTATTTTAAGGTTCTTAACTAGGCTAGTAGCCTGCAAAGCAATCTCTGCAAGCTAATGAATTTAGTGAAGTGCAATTTCTCGGCAGTTAATTCACGACATCATCAGTGCTAGTGCTATGTACATTCTTTCTTAAAATACTACGCTTCTTATACTCACTTCATCCTAAGTATTGCAAAGAGTTCTGGTAGGTTTGCCTCCATGTTGCTGCAAAGCAAAAGCAAAGCAAATCTTCAAACAATGCAAAGCAAGGGTCTTATTGCAGAGTGGCTAGACATGCTGAACAAGGTAGGAAAGCAAGTCAAAAGGCAAAGCCTGTAGTTTGAAAACTTGCCACATACTCTGAGCGTTATGTACACACCATGCCGCAGAAGCTTGTGCAGCATGTTCTAGCTTGTAGTAGTCGCAGACGTAGTTGATTGATATGTGGGGTTTAACGTCCCAAAACCACCATGATTATGAGAGACGCCGTAGTGGAGGGCTCCGGAAATTTCGACCACCTGGGGTTCTTTAACGTGCACCCAAATCTGAGCACACGGGCCAACAACATTTCCGCCTCCATCGGAAATGCAGCCGCCGCAGCCCGGATTCGAACCCGCGACCTGCGGGTCAGCAGCCGAGTCAGCAGCCTTTAGCCACTAGACCCCCGCGGCGGGGTACGCAGTCGTAGTTACCTGCTAGATTAGAGATGCCTTACAATAACGGAGTATTTTCCAGCACGTACAATTGGCATTTTGGCGAGCACTAGATATTTAAAATTTTTCTAGGCAGTCTGTGCTCCCACGGGTTGCATTTTTTATGCTACTTTCATTATAATGCTTTATCTCATTTACACAATTGAAAGCAGCAAATAGTTTTGATTAAGCCTTTCTTGGGTCCTGTCACACAACTTCTTAGGAAAGGTTTCCATATTTCAGCATCTATTACGGTAGATCTTTCTTTGCAGCAAGACAAAAAATTGTTTCCAAGTAAATACATCAGTATTTTCCATTACATTACGACTGAAGCCCATGTTTCATGTATAGTAAGTATCACAAAACTGTCATAGAAGCCAAAGCATGCATAGACTTGACAACATGTGCAAGCTCACTTTTACATACATGTACATTTGTTGAGAGCGAAGAATAGCTTGCGCTTGTCAGTACAGACTCGACCAGTTGCACTGGCTCATGTGACCATTAGCCTGAAGCAGCAGTTAATATGCTTTCTCCTATACCTGTCCACATGTGCACTCATACTGGGCCTTGGTTCGGAGCAGCCTTTCATTCAATCATTCAGCTTATAGACAACTTCCAATTGCTTATCACAAGTGCTATGAATAACTCAGTAAGCGTGAGTCAAGCAGCGGGTTTCCAGGCGCATACCATCTAGTAGAAGCGTGCCGGTGTGTGCAAGCACGCATCGCTTGCCGATGCGAAACTGCCAATCCACATGAGGCGCAGCAGGCACAAGGCGTGTAAGGAAGCGCTCCCATGAATTAGCAAACAAAGGCATGGTTTTGGCTTGCAAGGCTGAAAACGCACCCGTTCATCGCCGCAGGACACCGCATGTAGTTTATCTCTTGGTGGTGGGGGTGGTGGTGTTGCAGCAGGCGGGGTTAGCCTGGCCTGCATGGCCGGCAATTGTTCCGCCTGAGCATCTCCTGAATTTGGAAAATGTCACCACGTGTCAGACAGCCCAGTGTCTCGCAGGAAGACTAACAAAATTCGTTGCACGTTCCTCCTAGTTGCCGCGGGTCCTTCAGGAAAGATGACGTCATCAACTGTCCAGTGCCTATGACCGCCTTTTCGCAAGGTGCGGATCATCGCTGCTCTTTGCATATCAAACTGTGGGCAAAGCCAAATGAAATGTTCAATATCCCCGATGTCGCCACGGAAGGCACAGAACGGGGAAGCGTATCTCCCAGTCTTGAATGACCAGGCCGGGGTGTATGCGGAGCCGGTTCTTACGCGGTACAACAGCGTCGCTTCTTCATGGGAAAGTCCATGAATTACACATTCTTGGTGTGTAAACTTGTAGATCGCGTTGAAATGATTGCGTATCACATCTTTCTTGTTCTGGTAAGTCTTGGGAGTTCTTACTTTTGAAAACACACCATGTACACACCATTCCGCAGAAGCTTGTGCAGCATGTTCTAGCCTGTAGTAGTCACAGATGTAGTTGATTGATATGTAGGGTTTAACATCCCAAAACCACCATGATTATGAGAGACGCCGTAGTGGAGGGCTCCGGAACTTTCGACCACCTGGGGTTCTTTAACGTGCACCCAAATCTGAGCACACGGGCCTACAACATTTCCGCCTCCATCGGAAATGCAGCCGCCGCAGCCCGGATTCAAACCCGCGACCTGCGGGTCAGCGGCCGAGTCAGCAGCCTTCAGCCACTAGACCACCGCGGCGGGGTACGCAGACGTAGTTACCTGCTAGATTAGAGATGCCTTACACTAACCGAGTATCTTTCCATTATCTCTTAGCTGAACAGTTTTCCAGTACAGAAGATTGAAAACGTTCACCGACAAATAAAATAACAGTGCCTAAAAAAAGCGGCCAAGTAGCAACATTTCTTATTCACAACGAGCCATGCTTAGGGTTATCTAGCATATTTTATCACTATGGGAGGCTAGAACCTCCCTTACTCAAAGTATACTTGTAGAGTTAAGAAGCAAAAACATCTGTTTTGGTGTTTATAGATGGATAGGTATTGTTAATTTTGAATAATGTTTCAAGGACATTCTTACATTTCGCTAACAAGGTGTTGGCGGCTTCTTAACCGGCTTTGGCGTAATGGAATTCTCAAACTGAAAAACCAATGCTACTCTCAATTGCAACCTGAAAAACTCATTTCTGAGGAACAGAAAAAAAAAAAAGACGTATTTTGAAACAGCTGATAAATCTTGTACATTGAGAATTTCGCAAAGCCTCCTTCGTACTTTTCATAAAGAACCAAGGTTTCAAAAAAAATAATACACATTACAAAATGCAAAACCTACGGCTAGGTCACCTTAAAAGCAGCACCCAGAAACTGGGATGTATTTCACCAATAGACATGTGCATGAGCGAAGTTTGATAACCTGGAAAGTTCAAATGCAAATTCTTAAGAAGTAGATATATCAGATTTTCCCACTCAGGATCACGAGTTCCAACACCTTTATTTTCTTGCGATAAAATAAGCAGATTTGGTGCAACTAATTTGCATGTACAAAAGAAAGGAAACTTCAAGAGCTTTTTCTTCGTTATACAGTATCAATGAGAACTAACAGAGTCTGTCAATGCTTTTTTGGTAATTAAATGCCACCCACAGTTTCATACAGAGACAAAGGCAGCCGCTAGAGTCACAGTGATCAATAACGGGCCCTTCGTACGCACGCACTCCATTCGGCCCAATGCTGTGCTGGTTCGAATCAACAGCTTGTCTTGCGCCAAACCGCAATAACTGAACTACCATTCATACTTCACCTGACATACAACATGATTAATGCATAAGGAGGTGAAAAACTTTCGCATACTTTTTAAAAATAGCAAGACTACAATGAATCCATTTTGCCGCAGCCAATCTCGCAGCATCGGCAACACTTCAAATGGGGAATAACAAAACTTTCGCAAGGTAACATTCCTGTGCGGTGTGAATTATTGTTCTGTTCATTTGCTACATAAAAGCTTGACAAGTTCACGTCACATAGACATTGCACGTGTAATAGTGCCACACTTCACATTATACAACTACGCAAGGTCACTCTGGTATGTCATATCTATGCACTGATGGCACTTTCACAAATGACACGAGTTACTAGGACGGGCTATGCTTGCACTGCACGATCCAATAAATTCATTTTATTCAATTAATTCAATAGCTTCATTCGGAACCGGAGAAGTTGCTGCATTGCACTTAGGAGCTCGCCTTTCACAGCCTGCTACTTTATCTGTTAGGCTGGCTGTGCCCGTGCACAGTTCGACGTGCGTCGCATCTGAGGGCGTGATACAAAACACAATTTAATTGCCCAAGGCATTTGGGAGCAGCAAAAAGATGGGACAAAACAAGCGGCAAGGCTATGCAGAGATATTTAGCTCACCTTCATCGCCAGCTGCAGTTGTATCGGATGTTGCCATGCTTGAAGATAGCAGAATGTCTACTCTTCGTGAGTCGACTGAACAGTCGACCCCTTTTAGCCGCTGGCTTCATTCTCACTGACCGGGATCGTGGCCATCGTGGCTTCGGCTTGCTTACATATATATACACTGGCAATCCTTTGAACAGGCTAGGAAAGGCCCCGGCCCGCAACTTTGCCTTCTCGGGTTGCAACGTTGCAACAACACGCCTTCATCATTTACGAAGTCATCAGTTCGAATAAAATGCGTGGTGTCAAAATGTTTCTTGCCCACACTCGCGTGTTCACAATCGAAGTTAAATTTGCCAGCTTACTGTCACGTTATCATACGTTTCCGTTTCTCTCTATTGCTGCCTTCCCTTGCTAAAGAGAACGACACCTTTTCACTCCTGCTTCCTTAGCGGGAGCGGCAACCCAGTACGCAGCAAGTCTTCGGCATCATCTCTTATGTGCACAATCCTTGTCCTCGCACATAATTAGCACAGTCAGAGAGCACTTGGCACTGTCGTAAGCCACACAAGTTTAGAGAAACCATGAAAGCTGAACATCGATGCCACCGGATTCAGCTCTCTCTCTATGCAGCAAAGCCAGTGAACAATCGCGAAGCTATCCAGAAAGCCCCCAACGTGCTCCTAGCACTGTCATGTGAGCAGCCGTGGCGACACAGCAAGCTCTCATCATAGCGTTTTGTGACCAGAAAAGCATTGAAGGACTCTGACTAGACCAAGAAAGTAAGAGGTGATACATGTAGTGCAGCTGAAGACAAACTGTCGCCGGCATGGACCAAACCTGCAACCTTCAAGCACCGCTTCCGATGCTCTACCCCTCAAGGTACACACCAGCCGTCATCGTCCCATATACTCTATTGGGTATATCTGAGCATTTGAATATGGGAGTGTAGGTGCCACTTATAGCCGTAAGAGTGAGTTAGCTTCCTGCCCGCTGGCGTCTTGTAGCATGTGGTCTTTTTACAAGCTGGCAGCTGACTTATACCTCCATGCGACACCAGTAGGCAAAATAAAATATGTTCCATACTCACAGTCACGGCTATTATCAGCCCTGAACAACACTCCAGCACTGATCGATTCATTTGTGGGGTTTAACGCCCCAAAACTACCATACGATTATGAGAGACACCGTAGTGGAGGGCTCCGGAAATTTCGACCACCTGGGGTTCTTTAATGTGCACCCAAATCTGAGCACATGGGCCTACAACATTTCCGCCTCCATCGGAAATGCAGCCGCCGCAGCCGGGATTCAATCCCGCGACCTGCGGGTCAGCAGCCGAGTATTTAACCATTAGACCACCGCCGCGGGGCCAACACTCCAGCATTTAAATTCAGATAAACTCAATAAAATGTATGAGAGGACAACCACCGCTGTAGCTCAATTGGCAGAGCATTAGACGCAGCATTCAAAAGTTGCAGGTTTATCCCTGCCAGCAGGAAATTTTTCTTTTGTCCACTAATTCTTCCTTTCATGCATGTCATTACTACCACTAACAACACGTACACTTTCCTTCGCTTGATTGACAGTTCGAAAGAGCTTTTAAAATTCCCCTTTGTCCAAAAATAATGAGAATGTCAACATGGAGAAATCAATTACAACATGTGCATGCATACATGATTTTCCCGATTTTGTGCAGATTTATGTTAAAGAGACAGCGTAGAACGAAAAACAAGCGATTCCTTTCAGAGGCGCAGAGAAGCGCGGAACTTATGAGCGTGTTTCGAACGTGCTCGCTCTTAGAAGGGCAGAAAAGTTGGGGAGGGGGGGCAGGCGCGAACCCATTCCCCTCGCCAACACCGCCCCTGGCATTTCTCTGGCGTAATTCAACCGAAGCACTGCGGCACTCGATATAGCAACACAGTTCGGTTAACCTAATAAATGTTGAAACTAATAATTGTTAGAATTTTACGTCCAGAAACGCGATACTATCATGATGGACGTCGTAGTGAAGGGTTCAGGACTTCGACCACCTGGGGTTCTTTTGACGTGCACCTAAAAGCACACGGGCCCCAAGCATTTTGTCATCCACCGAAAATGCGGTCACCGCGGCTGGAATTCGGTCCCGCGAGAGGGGGGCGCGAAACAAACCTAAACTACGCCTACTATCTGCATTGGGTGACTTATCAAAGATATAAAGGAACGAAACGGTACTGACACGCGATAACATTGCATGTCGAATATGGCGGTGTAAATAAGCGTACTGTTGCGACCGCACAATACGGAAGGGGTTGAAAGAAAATGCGAAACATCCTTCAAGGACTACACTTACGAAGGCAGGTTAGCAGAAGCACCGCTTGACGATCCAAACGAAAACGTGGCCTTGCGTTTTTTTCTTCGATCACGTTTCGTGGCGAACATCTCCGTCCTGCATTCGCCATTAAAAAACACGGCATTACGAAACAATACGGTGAAAACACTAAACTGCACCTCTGAAGAAGTTACGCAAATGCTATAAAATGTTCTTAATGAGTAAATAGCAGTATTTAACAAAAGGGCCACGTCCAGGGCACTCCCGTTTCCGGCAGTACAGCCAAGACACTTTTCTTTAGTTTTTGAATACGCCGCCTATGCGAGTCTCGCGCCTCATTGCGTCTCGGAAGGATGAACCGCCTCCCTAGGCGAATAACTGTAAGCCGTAAATGAAATAAGGAAGAGCTCACCTGAACTCGGTTGGGCTCCGATGGAACAGTACTGCAAGCTTCTGGACGATTGCGTAAGACAGCCGCGTAGACGTTCCAGATGCGGATGCCGAACGAGGCTCATGCAGGCTCAGACTCGCGCTCACGATCCACGTGTTATCTTCACTTGCAACCACCGGCCAATCAGACGACGCAAAGCGGCAAGCCGTGATACGCGTGCTCGAAGCGCTGCTTCTTTTTTGCCGACGCCGTTTCATTTCAATATGTCAGCGACTAGCAAAGGCACACTGTGCCATGGTAAGGAACTATAGTTTAAAGTGTTCACACACCTTCAGTAGAGTTACGCCAGTTTAGCCACAGAACACGTATACACTACCGTTCAACCACAGAACGTTCAGCCGTTAGCCAAGCTGTCACTTAGCCGGTTCGCCCTCACCTTTGCTAGGTGTGCCATAACTTTCTAGATGTCGCAGCAAGCGCGTAGACAGTTTCGGTTTCATTTTTGTGAAACTGAAACTCCTGACAAGTAGTTGCCTCCTGGCTGGTTTTCAGAGCGGTGATCAGCTGCAGATCTGCATATTAGTCACAGTTTATTAGGCATGTGCCAGGTACTTGCGAAGGTGTCATAAAAACTGTACGGTCCACGTTGCGCCAGAAACGACGTACAAGCGATCGAAAATAAATATTTGAGTATGGTCAGATACGATCAATCGCAACCTGCGCGTGATCGACAAGTGGAAAAACGCTCTAAATAGCTGCGAAGTCCAACAAAGGCAATTAACAAATGCTACAGCCGCAGAGCAACGTCTCTAAAGCAATGACCCACACCCTTCCCGCATACTCTTGCATTATTAAATTGTTTTTACGTCACCCCGTCGCGCTGGTCTAGTGGCTAAGGTACTCGGCTGCTCACATGCAGGTCGCGGGTTCAAATCCCGGCTGTGGCGGCTGCATTTCCGGTGGAGGCGGAAATGTTGTAAGCCCGTGGGCTCAGATTTGGGTGCACGTTAAATAACCCCAGGTGGTCGAAATTTCCGGAGCCTTTCACTACGGAGTCCCTCATAATCATATGGTGGTTTTGGGACGTTAAACCCCACATATCAATCGTTTTTTTTTCTTACATCAACAGCTGTTTTCGGCCAAGCTTATGACTACTGACAGTGTAACAAACCAAACGATTGTAAAAAAAAAGAGAGAGAGAGCACTAAAAAAAAACATATGACAGCAACATCACTGTGAAACACGAGCAAGTGCGTACGTCACATGGCGAGCGCCTCGCCGTTCATTGAGTTCACTATATGTCACTCGTCAGGCATTATATATATATATATATATATATATATATATATATATATATAGTCCAGTAGATCCTCCGTGAGCGGTCACAACGTGGTTTAGTTCGACGTTTCGGCCTAGAGTCTGGCCTTCATCAGGATGAAGGCCAGACTCTAGGCCGAAACGGTTTTGGAACAGATCAGTGTGGACAAAGGTTGTGGGACTGGTCGGTAGACAACAACTTATTGTGCCTTAACGCTAGAACTCCTACATTTATTCGAGGTCATTCACGCTCCGCCTTAGATTGAAGCTTTGTGAGCTCGGCCATTGCTAGTACATCGTGGACAGCTCTTGATTGCGCCTCCAACAGTGACCACTTTCCAATAATGTTCGAGATCGCTTGCCCCGTCAAACCATCATGCTTCCATGCCCGAACCTATATAAATTATGCAAAATTTCAACACGACCTAAAAACTGCTTTAGACGCTCCTTCTCAGGATGGAGATGACACTAAAGCTATGAAAATAAGCGCAGTAATCAAAAGGGCATACAAAAACGCTGAATTTGCTGTTAAATAGGCGAAGAGAGTACCCTATAACCCCTGGTGGAATTCCAACTGTTCACGAGATCACAGACGAAGACTGGCAGCTTGGAAGAAGCTAATACATAATCAATCCCCTAAGATCTGGTCAGATTATAAATTTCTTGCCGCTGTATTTAAACACACGGTGGCCCAAGCTAAAGAAGAATATGATAAAAGACATTTCGATTTTCTCTCGAAATCCAAAAATAAGAAAGCTTTATTTCAATATATGCGATCTCGCAAAATCCTGCCGTCTACATTAAATACTGATTATGAAAAACTATCATTGGAAGAAACGAAGAACTCTTTAGAGTCAATTGGCAGAGGTCTAGAAATTAGATTTTCTTCGATTATGGCTTTCAACTGGCAAAAGTCTAGCATAAGCACTGACTTCGAAAACGTAACGCTGTCTGAAGCATCAAAAGTCATTCGAGATCTACCATCGTCAGCTCCTGGTCCAGATGGAATCACAGTTCCTATGATTAAAATTTTATTCAAGCTATCCCCTGGCGACGTCCTCAATTTTATAAACTACTCTTTAAAGAATGCCTGGATACCGTATGACTGGAAAATAGCTAAGGTAATCCCATTAATAAAAAAGCAAGGATTATGTTTTACCATAGAAAATATCAGACCCATCTCTCTAACTTCGAACATGGTGAAACTCATAGAGAGGGTTCTAAAGGGCCGAATACACTCCTGGATGATGAATAAGGTCATATTGAAGCCAAATCAAATTGGTTTTCGTTGTGAATGCTCAATTTGGTGCGCCCATGCGGATTTAGAGAGTCGAATACAGCTTGCTCGTAAAAGGAAACAGTACGCCGCATTAGTAACTCTCGACATAGCTAAAGCGTACGACAGTGTCGAGCACTCTATTCTACTGACCACCTTGCAGAGTCTAAAGTTTCCTCAGTATATTACTGAGTGGATAGCAGAATTCCTAAAATCAAGGGAATTGTATTGCGTGAAGGATGGCTGTTGTTCGCATAAATTCATACAGAAACGTGGTGTTCCCCAAGGGTCCGTCCTATCTCCAGCATTATTCAATATACTGATGAGCTCTATTCCGATTGTTCAGGATGTCAGTGTCTACATTTATGCAGATGATATTGCGTTCTTCGCTGCAGAGAGCGACATTTACTCACTACATCAAAAACTGCAAAGATATATTAATACACTAGAAATTTGGTTGCAATCCATTTCATTGTCATTGAACATCAGTAAAAGTGTGCTCTTGGTGTTTCCTATAGCAGATACAGTTTCAATTTCTGTATTGTATAATCGGGAACCTATTCCACAAGTTGATTCAGTCAAGTACTTAGGAATG
The DNA here is from genome assembly GCA_013436015.1 of Rhipicephalus annulatus. NCBI lineage: Eukaryota > Metazoa > Arthropoda > Arachnida > Ixodida > Ixodidae > Rhipicephalus > Rhipicephalus annulatus. The sequence goes on along the minus strand of WOVY01001952.1, from coordinate 677,760 downwards.
ATTTATAATGAAAAGCTAAATTGGAGCCCACACATTGAATATATAACAGCAAAGGCACAACGGGCATTAGGTTTATTACGCAGGTTAAGCAACAGAAAATACGGGCTGCGCAGACACACGATGTTAATGATATATAAAATGTATGTGCGACCAATATTGGAATTTGGGTGTGTATTATTCTCGGGGGCCGCTGATTATAAAATTAAACCGCTAGTAATGTTAGAGCGAGAAGCCCTGCGAATATGCCTGGGGTTTCCCAGGTTCATGGCGAATAATATATTGTATCAAGAAGCGCGATTGCCAACACTCCTCTGTCGATTCCGCATTCTAACGGTTCAAACCTTCTTAAAGTTCTACAGTTTACCGGCGCGAAGATCAGAGTACGCATTTATCAGCGACCCTGACTCTTTCTTTCTTGCACATTGGCCTCGATTTCATACCCCTCAGATAATTTTCGTTAAATAGAAACTGGATTGCATAAATGTAGACATTAGCACAGTAATTGAAACTAATTCCTCAACCATCAACATTAGAATAGAGTACGATGAAATCTTCCCCCCCCCCCACAAGCCAAGTTGCAATCTCTTAGATTTTTGACCACTACATTAAACGATTACTTGGTACATGCCGAAACCAAAAATGTAATAGCTGCAGATGCTTCTGTCAACAATGAAAAGGCAGGCAAGGGAATTGCGCCCGATTTCCTCGGCTGGTCTTTTTCAGTAAGGCTTCCAGATTTCACTCCTATATTTGAAGCCGAGCTAGTAGCTATTATTTTAGCTCTTCGTAAAATTCCTACGACCGAGACCAGTGCAATCATCCTAACAGACTCACTTTCGGTGTGTGCAGCTCTGACAACCTCCGAACAATCTCGTGCCCTAGCAGCGTTCCACACATTAGCACCGCCGCATTTAAAACTCCTCAAATTAGTGTGGGTCCCAGGTGACTGCGGATTACAATTAAATGAATTGGCAGATGCTTTGGCACGAGCATCACTCGATGGACCAGTAATTTCAGTACTTCCCGAGTTAGAATACTTATCAGGGATTAGATATAGAAAATTCGCTATTTTTACAGATAGTTTAGAAAATATCGCACAATGGACAGATTATCAGCACCTCAAATTTCATTGGAAAGCCCAGTGGAGTCCGTCAAAAAAACTTGAAATTATAATCTCCAGATTCCAGTGCCGCGTCCCCCCGTTAAATTTTTATTTACACAGAGCTGGTCTGACACTTTTCCCCCTTTGTCCGTTCTGCGAAGAATCAGAAGCTATTGAACATTATTTTGGCTCATGTCGTAACTATGCATTAATTAGGAAACGACTTTTACATATTCCATTTGCGAAGCTAGGTTTAAATTTAACCACAGAAAATGTTTTAAGTTTTGGTGCCTCTGTTTTGGGAAATTGCCACAGAGATGCATTCGATGCGGTGTGTAATTTTATTCAAGACTCTAAACGTTTTTCAACATAAAGCCCACGTTAACAGATACTCAAAAAATGTGTCGAAAAGTAATTTACAATTCTGGATAAATCCGTGACATACCAAATTAATCGTGTTTGGCAAAACCAGCTGTCTGGTCGGCTCCAAAAATCAAGTTGTAGCTATTAGTGTCTGCATTGTTGTTGATTCTTTTTTCTCACAATCTAAATATTTGGTTTCTTTCTTTTTTTTAGCAATTCACTATACAACTCCCCCCCCCCCCCCGTTTTTTTTTCGTTGTAAGCAATAATGAAGCTATCGTCCATATGAGACTATATGTTCTCTTGGCCAAACCCCCAGAGTGGGTACGAGCCATGGATTAGAGGATACAAACAAACAAACAAACAATGCATACACTGATTACGCCCCCCCCCCCCTCCCCGTGGAAGCGGCCAGCCTGGCCGCTGCGGGCGGGTAGTCAAGGTGACGAGGAACGTCGTGTGAAAAGCTTCATGCGGGAAACGTGTACAATTTCGGTGCTGCGGTAACGGAGGTCAGTTGGCACGACAAGAGGCGTCACACGATAGTTGACAGGTGAAGTCTACTCTAAAACAACATATGGGCCGATGAATCGAGGCTGGAACTTGTCGCAGAGACCAGGTGTGCGAATCGGTGTCAATAGCAGCACCTCGTCACCCGGTCGGAATGATACCACAAGATGAGAGGTGTCGCAGACGGCCTTCCTTGCTTGTTGCGTAGCTTCCGTGTTCATACGAGCGCGCTGGCGGCACTGGGCAAGGCGAGAAATATATTCTTCGCAAGAAGATGGTTATGGAGGGCCATTGCTGGTGAAGAAGGAAACATCGATAAAGAAAGTAGGTGAACGTCCGTAAACGAGATAAAACGGTGAGTAGCCTGTTGTGCGCTGAACAGCGGTGTTGTAGGCGAATGTGAGGAACGGTAGAAGTTTATCCCAGTTTCTGTGATCCGGTTGAATGTATACGGCGATCATGTCGGCAAGGGTTCGATGAAATCTCTCGGTCAGACCGTTTGTTTGAGGATGGTAGCTAGACACCGTCTTAAGTGTAGTACCAGAAACGCGAAGAACTTCAGCTAAAAGTTGTGATAAGAACACCTTTCCACGGTCACTTAGAAGAACACGAGGAGCACCATGACGTAGTATTATGGCCTGAAGGACGAAGTCAGCAACTTCCGATGCTGAACCAGTAGCTACTGAAGTTGTCTCGGCGTAGCGTGTCATATGGTCTATACGGCGGTGACTATCCATCTATTTCCAGCACCAGTAACAGGAAGGGGCCCATAAAGATCGACACCGACGACCTCGAAAGGTGTTGTAGGGCACGTCATTGGCTGTAACTGACCAGCCGGGGGAGATGTCGGAAGTTTGCGAAGTTGGCACGGAGAGCAGGAACCCACGTACTTTGCTACGCTGGTAGAAATCCCAGGCCAATAAAAGCGGCTTCGAATGCGGTCGTAGGTTTTGTGAAAGCCTAGGTGGCCAACAGTCAAATCGTCATGAAAGGTTGAAATCGTCATGAAAGAACTGAAGGGTTGTTCATCGTCGATTGGCGGTTGGTACAGCGAGGCGAGCAAGGCAACAGAAGTGAGAGTCACGTCCGCACTGGTGTCGTTGGAGGTGGCAGCTGGAGTGTCGAACGACGCCGTAGGTAGTGGGCAACGAGAAAGAGCGTCGGTGTCTTGATGTTTTTTGCCCGATTTGTAAATAATCTCAAACTGATACTCCTGTAGGCGTAAAATCCAACGACCCAAGCGTCCGGACAAGTTCTTTATTGTAGAAAGCCAGTATAAGGCGTGGTGGTCCGTTACGATGGTGAATTGACGGCCGTACAGATAAGGACGGAACTTTTGTATGGACCAAACCACAGCGAGGCACTCCTGCTCAGTGATGGTATAGGTTTTTTTCGGTAGAAGTAAGCACTCGGCTAGCATATGCGATGACCCTTTCCCGTCCAGAGTTATCGCGTTGGAGAACAGCACCTATACCGCAACCGCTGGCGTCGGTATGCAGGAGTGTTGGGGCGGTGTCATCAAAATGGCAGGGTACAGGCTCTGACGTTAAAGCTTTCTTCAATAGGTGTAATGCCGACTGACATTCCTCGGACCACACAAAGGGTACATTAGATGCAAGTAGTTTGTGAAGTGGCGTAGCTATTGAAGCGAAATTTCGTATGAAGCGACGAAAATATGATGCGAGGCCAAGAAAACTTCGCAAATCCTTAAGTCTTGTGGGGCATGGAAATCGAAGCACGGCAGCGATCTTTTCGGGGTCAGGGCGAATACCGTCTTTGCTGACGACATGACCGAGAGTCTTGATGGATTTGGTGGCGAAACGACACTTCTTAGTGTTGAGCTGCAGACCCGCACCTGAATATTGTTAGGAAGGAGGTGTCGGGACATGACGCCACGTCCGTGACTGTGGCGACCTTGGGTAGCGTGGTCCCGGCTGGAGCCACCCGAGTGCCGGAGAAGACGAGTCGAGGAGCCAGTGTAGATGGGAAGAAAACGTTTATGTAGAATATTTACTTGTTGAGAGTAGCGTAGAACAGCAAGAAACAGATGAAGCACCCCGAGCGTCTCATGCGCTCGCGTTTTTATACACTGCCTTCCCAGGATTCACTGCGAGGGAGGACAAGTCAGTTCAGGTCGCTCCTTTAGGATTGTTCTCTTCCACTCCGACCCTCTGCAGACTAGTGCGCCAAACCAGTTTTTAGAAAAGTGCAAGGACACGCACACCCAGTGGCACAGGGAAGAGCAATACGGCACCACTGGCCCAGCTAGCTCCTTGCAAGCCCCGAACACAATGCACCAAGGCGCGGTCGCTGGCCCAGGAATATAGAAAGCGTGCTCTTGGCACAAGTCCAGATGCGAGGCGCATTGTTCGGTGCCCCACCCAAAGGAGGAGGTGGAAGCACAGGCTGCAAAGGTCCCTCCTGGTAGTCAGGGGAAAAGGGTTTTTAGGTCCACGGGCACAGCAGACTCACCACACCACTGTTGTAATTTTAAGCCGCCCTGGAATGTCGCTCCCGGCATAACAATATGTAAAATCTGACTCATCAACTGGTATAAGTGGCGAGGTACTGTTCACACTTCTTGAACTTGTACTAAATTATAACCATTTTGAGTTCTATGGCAAGCACTTCCAGTGGCACTGCAATGGGCACAAAAATGGCCCCAAACTTTGCGAGCACCTTCATGGCTTCCTTTGAAATCCAATTAATTGAGGGACACACCTTGAAATTCTTCTACTATAGAAGATACTTAGACGATATTTCTATGATATGGAACCACGATGAAGGAAGTATTTTCCGCTTCATAGAGGATTTTAACAAGTTCCACCCGTCAATTAAACTCACGCACAAAATTTCCAAAACTAGCATTAACTTCTTGGACGTCACTGTCACGGTAAAAAATGACCACTTGTCAACAAACCTTTACAAAAAGCCAACAAACTGTCAAATGTATCTACATTTCAACAGCAGCCATCCAAAGCATTGCAAAACGGGTATTCCATATTCTCAAGCCTACCGGTACCGAAGAATATGCACCGATATGCAGGAATTTGACAGACACGCAGAACACTTAAAGCATTCCTAATTGAAACAAAATTATGCTAAAGACATTATTGACAGTGCCATACTACGTGTTCGCAACGTGAACCTGAATGATACATTTAAGAGGCCAAACAGAGTATCTAAAACGACTTCCCAAACGAACTTTGTATACTAACTTATTCCTAATCAGTGCCACAAATCAACAACATATTTTCCAGCCATTTCAACATAATCAGGCAAAACAAACGACTAATTTCAATTTTCGTGGAGCCACCTCACGTGGTGTACCGCAGGCATGAAAACCTGAAGGACATTCTTGTCAGAGCAAAACAAATCCCTCCAAAATTCAATCAGGGTGTCATCCCTGCGGAAAAGCTCGCTGCAAGGTATGCCCACAGATGGTCACAACACGTGAATCAAAAGCGAACTTCTCGGATTTCAAATTTTGCATAACTGAAAGACTCCATTGTGATTCCAGTGGCGTAATATACATGCTACATTGCAGCATCTGCGGACAAGAATATATCGGCCAAACAGACACGCCATTTCAGCTGCGGCTCAATAATCACCGGTATCACGCCACTTCACTGCCGAAGCTACCTTTATCTAGTCATCTGCGCCTGCCAAACCACAGATTCTAAAATATCAGCGTAACTCTTTTACAGTTCGGTTTCTCAAACAGGCACGAACAGCGTGAGGCGTATTATATTTTTAAATTTAGAACATTAGTAGCCCGCATAATCGAAAGGAAGGAAGGAAGGAAAATAGGGGGAAAAGAACGGCAGGGAGGTTAACCAGCCTATAGGCAGCCGGTTTGCTACCCTGCGCATGGGAGAGGGATGAGGGAGATGAAAGATAGTGAAGGACCCCAGAAGACTCTCCTGCCTCCGAGAAGCAAGCCAGGAAATTGGTGACAAAGATTCATAGCTGGAGACCATGCTTGTTTTTTTGACGGACTCGTACTTGTACACCGTCCTTGTTTTTTCTTTTTATATTATTTTTTTCTCACGCCTGTATACAAAGTGTTTACGCTCGCCTACCACTTGACGGCCATTGAGGGGGAACGGGCATAGATAAAAAGTAAAGAGCCGAAAGACCCATTAAGGGGAAACCCTTTCCTTACGCGCGCCATCATGGGCACCTTCCACCACCACGTCGACAATCTTGGGTGGCCCGACACACGTCGAGAACTGGCCGGCACGGGATGAGAACCAGATGTGGACTTACACCGACATTTGAATGTGCACAGTCTGGTTTTGTGCTCAGTGGTCACAGAGTTTTGTTTCTTTTTAAGTGTGAATACACTTTATAAGCGACCCCAAACCATCCACCGCCGTCGGCGGCGTCCGCAGTCTTCTCTCTATCTTTAAAAGAATGAGAACCCGCTCGTTTCCGGCGGCTCTCCGTCGCTTCTTTCTAGTTCCTCTCCTTCTTCTGCTTCTTGTTGTCTGTTGCTACCTCGTTCGCGCGTTTGTCTTCTTTTTTTTCTTTTTTTGGATGGTCTTCAAACTGTGAGGGTTACCCTCTGCTACGGCAACTTGTACCATTTCACTTACATCCTCCGAAGAAGGCTGGTCCACCAGCCGAAACTGTTAGGATTAAATAAATATTTTATTGTTTTGTTTCCTATACTGCACTATTCTCGAAGTTTATAACTTTTATTACGGTAGCCGGAAGAAACTCTGATCATCTATTTCATATATATATATATATATATATATATATATATATATATATATATATATATATATATATATATATATCATCAGCCTGTCTACGTCCACTGCAGGACAAAGGCCTCTCCCATGTTCCGCCAGTTAACCCGGTCCTGTGCTTGCTGTTGCCAATTTATACCCGCAAACTTCTTAATCTCATCTGCCCACCTAACCTTCTGTCTCCCCCTACCCCGCTTCCCTTCTCTGGCAATCCAGTTGGTGACCCTTAATGACCAGCGGTTATCCTGTCTACGTGCTACATGCCCGGCCCATGTCCATTTCCTCTTCTTTATTGCAGCAATGATATCCTTAACTCCCGTTTGTCCCCTAATCCACTCTGCTCTCTTCTTGTCTCTTAAGGTTACACCTACCATTTTCCTTTCCATTGCTCGCTGCGTCGTCCTCAATTTAAGTTGAACCCTCTTTGTGAGTCTCCAGGTTTCTGCTCCGTAGCTAAGTACCGGCAAGATACAGCTGTTATATACCTTCCTCTTGAGGGACAGTGGCAATCTACTTGTCATAATTTGAGAGTGCCTGCCGAATGTGCTCCACCCCATTCTTATTCTTCTAGTTACTTCAATCTCGTGGTTAGGCTCTGCGGTTATTACCTGCCCTAAGTAGACATAGTCTTTTACAACTATTACCTATCGCAAAGCGCTGCTCCTTTCCGAGGTTGTTGTACATTACTTTCGTTTTCTGCAGATTAATTTTAAGACCCACCTTTCTGCTCTCCTTGTCTAACTCCGTAATCATGAGTTGCAATTCGTTCCCTGAGTTACTCAGCAATGCAATGTCATCGGCGAAGCGCAGGTTACTGAGGTACTCTCCATTAACTCTTATCCCTAACTGTTCCCATTCTAGGCTTCTGAAAACATCCTGTAAACGTCCCTGCCTTACACCCTTCTTTATTGGTATTCTGTTGCTTTCTTTATGAAGCACTATGGTAGCAGTCGATCCCCTGTAGATTTCTTCCAGAATGTTTATATATATTTCATCTACGCCCTGATTCCGCAGTGTCTGCATGACGGCTGATATTTCTACTGAATCAAACGCCTTCTCGTAATCTATGAAGGCTATGTATAGTGGTTGGTTATACTCTGACCATTTCTATATTACCTGATTGATAGTATGAATGTGGTCACTTGTTGAGTAGCCTGTTCTAAATCCTGCTTGTTCCTTTGGTTGATTGAATTCTAATGTTTTCTTTACTCTGCTAGCAATTACCTTTGTAAATAGCTTGTATACTACAGAGAGCAAGCTGATCGGCCTGTAATTCTTCAAGTCCTTGTCATCTCATTTCTTATGTATTAAGATGATGTTAGCGTTCTTCCAAGACTCTGGTACTTTTCCCGTCAGGAGACACCTCGTAAATAGAGTGGCTAGTTTTTCTAACACAATCTGTCCTCCATCTTTCAGCAGATCTGATGTTACCCGATCCTCACCAGCAGCTTTGCCTCTGTGCATGCTCTCCAAAGCTTTTCTGACTTCTTCTATCATTACCGGTGGGGTGTCGTCTGGGTTACTGCTAGTTCTTATAGTATTAAGGTCGTGGTTGTCTCGGCTACTGTACAGATCTCTGTAAAACTCCTCCGCTATTTTAACTATCCTATCCATATTGGTAGTTATTTTGCCTTCTTTGTCCCTTAGTGCATACATCCGCCTTTTGCCTATCCCAAGTTTCCTCTTCACTGCTTTGACGCTTCCTCCGTTTTTCAGAGCGTGCTCAATTCTCTCCATGTTATACCTTCTTACATCGCATACTTTACGTCTATTAATCAACTTCGAAAGCTCTGCCAGTTCTATTTTGTCTGTTGTACTTGACACTTTCATGATTTGACGCTTCTTAATTAGGTTCTTCGTTTCCTGGGAAAGCTTGCCAGTGTCCTGTCTAGCTACCGTGCCTCCAACTTCCACTGCACACTCCGTGATGATACTCGTCAGATTATCATTCATTGTATCTACGCTAAGGTTGGTTTCCTCGCTAAGAGCAGAGTACCTGTTCTGCAGTGACACTCTGAATTCCTGTACTTTCCCTCTCAGTGCTAGCTCATTGATTGGCTTCTTGCGTATCAGTTTCTGTCGTTCCTTCTTCAAGTCTAGGTGGATTCGAGCCCGTACCATTCTATGGTCACTGCATCTTACCTTGCCAACCACTTCCGCATCCTGCACGACTCCTGGGTGTGCAGTCATTATAAAGTCTATTTCGTTCTTATTTACGCCATTAGGGCTCCTCCATGTCCACTTGCGGTTTTCTCGTTTTCGGTAGAAGGTATTCAAAATACGCAGAGTATTGCGTTCTGCGAATTCTACTAGTAGCTCTCCTCTGGCGTTTCTAGGGCCGATGCCATAATCTCCTACTGCCTGGTCTCCAGCCTGCTTCTTCCCTACCTTTGCATTAAAGTCGCCCATTACTATAGTATACTGTGTTTTCACCTTACTCATTGCCGATTCCACGTCTTCATAGAAGCGTTCAACTGAAGCGTCATCATGGCTGGATGTAGGCGCGTAAGCCTGTACTACCTTCATTTTGTATCTTTTATTCAGTTTAATTACAATGCCTACCACTCTTTCATTAATACTATAGTAATCCTCTATGTTGCCAGCTATGTTTCTGTGAATTAGGAACCCTACTCCCAGTTCTCTTCTGTCTGCCAAGCCCCGTTAGCAAATGACGTGCCCATTCTGTAGCACAGTATAGGCCTCATCTGTCCTCCTAACCTCACTCAGCCCTAATATATCCCATTTAATGCCTTCTAGCTCCTCGAATATACAGCTAGACTTCCCTCACTAGATAGCGTTCTAACGTTAAACGTTGCTAAGTTCAAGTTCCAATGGTGGCCTGTCCGTATTTAGAGATTCCTAGCACCCTCTTTGTCCACGAATTTATATATATATATATATATATATATATATATATATATATATATATATATATATATATATATATATATATATATATATATATATATATATATATATATATATATATATATATATATAAGGGAAACAAGTGTATACCTAAGGGCTCGTTTTTCCGTGTTTTAACACAATATTAATGAGATATAACAGACAGTAATGCCAAGGAATGTACAGGGGAAGTTATTAAAACCAATGGAATGTAAATAAGAAGAAAGAAAAGTGGATGAAAAAATCTCCCAACTTTTCACAGTTTATACATATATATATATATATATATATATATATATATATATATATATATATATATATATATATATATATATATATATATATATATATATATATGGCAGAAACACAACTTTGTGGTTGTCTTAATTTCATACCAACGGTTTCGACAGGTGGACCAGTCTTCGTCAGGGTTTGCGAACAATTGCGACGCTATGCGAACATGCCGTATCGACATGGTGGTGCAAGAAGGAAACGGGAGAGAGCGACAAATTCGTGGTGTTTTACAGTGGTGACATGCTGTGCCGAACAGTTTCTTCTTCGTCTCATTCGCTAGAGCAAACCCAAAAGAACCAAACAAAAAAGAAAGAAAAAGAAAAAAGGTAAAAAAGGAAACAGGGGGTAGGAGGAGAAAAAAAGAGGGGGATAGGGCGGCATCCGCGACGCGTCTTTGAAGGTCACCGAGGGACATTGTGGGTGAGCTTGGATGGCAGGCAATTACCTGTAGCAAGACGAGGCACTCCGGCAGGGAGAGTGCCTGATTGGGCCCCTTCTGTGGTCAGTTAGAAAAAGGCAAGCAGAAACACGTGTTTCGTTTTCCCTGAAACTATACTGACACATTCCATATGTTGGGGTAGGGGCAAAGATGGTGAAAGCACAAAAGGCGGTTTGGAAAGTAAAGCGGACATCTCGGGCGGTAAGGTACACATTGTGAATATGACTGCCTGCTTGTTTGCAGCCCTTTTGTACCACTCCCCGAAGCGCTTGTGGTTGAAATCGGCTGGTGCTGGTTGGGCTTTCCCACTTAAGGCAAACATAAGTTAAACAGAATGGCAAAGAAAACATTAAGAAAGGTGAACAGTGAAAATAAAACAAATAATAACAAACATAATGGAATGGGTGATATCCTGCAAGAGATATGTGCTCAAATCCAGAAACTCAGGGAAATGCAGACACACAAGATGTAACACAAAAATGAAATAAATATGATAAAGATAACAATAAAATAATAAAGAAATAAAAATCATACAACAAAGGTACATATACGAATAGTACATGGAAAATGTTTTTCAGTTAGTTCATTTCCCCGATAACTATTGGGCACCTCTGTTGAGCATATCGGGAATAATAATAATGATACTTTTTTTAAAAAACAACAGCTACGGTTAAAAATGATTTTTTTGTAAATTTTAAAATTATTAAACACAATTAAAAAGATTAAAAATTTAAAAATGAAATCTACGTCACACTCGATTCCTGTCCCATCTCACCGCTGCACGACCTAAGGAACGATAGGTTGCCGATGCTTTCATTGATACCGTGTGTTCGTGTTTGGAATTTGTGGATGAAGTATGACTCCCTTTGTTCCCATTCACGAGTCCCGCGGAAGCCTGACTGGAGGAGGGTGACTCGTATTTTCTCGAATGAGTGCCCTGGCAAGTTCAGATGCTTGGAAAAAGGCAGATTCGGCAGACTGCGTGCGTGGGCTCTGTGGTTATTGAACCATAGTCTGAATGCCATACCAGTGTGACCGATATACTGCTGGCCACAGACATCACAATGCAGCATATATATTACGTTCTGGCTGTCACAATTCAGCGTGTCCTTAATTTTGAATGTGAAGTGCTATGGAGCTCTGGTGTGCTATGGGGCTCTGGTGTGGGGAACAACTACCAAAACTAACTACAAAAAACTTGTACTTCTACAAAAAAGGGTTTTCCGCATATACTGCAACCACCAAGCAAATGACGCAAACTTGAGGACAGCACCTTTACTTCACAGATATCACATGCTTCGTGCTGATCAAGTCTATTACATGAAAATATTACAAATCATATACATCAAAAAATTGTATGAGCCCAACGAAGGAGCTAGACAACACACTTATCCTATCCGCCAAATCTTACGCCGTCCACAAGGAACACGAACAAATTATGGTAAACAAGAGAACTTGTTGTTGGGCTAGTTGGTAGAGCATTTCGAAAAGTTAATTCGAGCGCGAAAACTTGACACGACCACTCACACACGCACACACCCATGCATCAAACACACAGCGCTCACTTCCAACTGATTTATTCATAGCTCGAAGGCTTGAATATATACAGGACACATTGTGCGCACACACACCAAAGAAGGCCAACAGCATACATTATCAAAACGTACAGTTAATTAATGTCATAGCCTTAGAGCTTAACTTAGAGAATAAATGTACGTTTTGATAATGTATGCTGTTGGCCTTCTTTGGTGTGTGTGCGCACAATGTGTCCTGTATATATTCAAGCCTTCGAGCTATGAATAAATCAGTTTTAAGTGAGCGCTGTGTGTTTGATGCATGGGTGTGCGCGTGTGTGAGTGGTCGTGTCAAGTTTTCGCGCTCGAATTAACTTTTCGATATGGTAAACAAACTTTTACCCACCAAACAACTTCCATATTGAACAAATTAGAACATAAGGTTAATTTTGATTGTACAGAAAAAACATTAAAGGTACAAGTTAAAAAAGTGCTGATGCAGGAAAACATACTTTTTGTTGGATCCTAAAAATACTGATGTTAGCAATGGTAGTAGTCGGGCGATGGAAATCTTGTACTGCATGTATTTTATTAACTATAAAGTATAATGGTTTGTATCACATGTCTCTAATGTTCTAGTCTGATCGTAGTAGTCGGGCGATGGAAATCTTGTACTGCATGTATTTTATTAACTATAAAGTTTAATGGTTTGTATCACATGTCTCTAATGTTCTAGTCTGATTCTTTCCTGAGTGATTGTTATTTAAGTATGTTATGTAGTAAGTATGTTACAAGATTTGTACAGTCAGTCAGATTCAATGTAACATGATATCTTTTGGCAGCTATCTTTTCTCTGTTGCTTCTTTTGTTCGTGAAGGACTGATGCCGCGAAAGATGTTTTTATTTTTTTTGATGTACTAACTGTGTGCAAGGGTGTTGGTTCCTCTGTCAGGCTTTATGCCCTCAGCCCCAACATCCTTTTGTTTCTTGTGTCTTGTACAAGAAAACAATAAAACAAATTTTGAAATTGAAAAAAAAAAGTCTGAGGACGAAGCCTCGGCAAGAGAGGTTGTAGTCATGTGTTTGCAGACTTGCAAACGTTGTTCCCCGCATGGCTTACAACCCCACTCACTGCTTTCAGACTCGGTCGTCTTAGCTCTAACTCTTATGTTCTTTCCGTGGCGATAGACCACTCGCGGCGGCTCCGTGAAAATTGAGGATAGACGCGCACTGTGCTGTATAATGTTAAAATGTTTTGAAAGGATATTGTTGAGGTGCGGTAGTGTGGACGAGTATGTGACGACAAGGTTAGTTTGGTCTTTCGAATGGCGTGGTTTAGAGCCCGACAAAATTTCATTCCTACCTAAACTACGTACCCGGCTTATAGCATCATCGATGATTTTCTCTGGGTACTCTCTCGCCACAAGGGCCGTTTTAAGATCCTTGGCATGACCTTCGATATCTGACACGTCCGAACGAATTCGGTGGTATCGGTGTGCTTGCGAGTATGGGATAACTGTCTTGCAGTGCATGATGCGGATGGCTACTCGTAAAATGGAGGTACTGATGGCGATTCGTTGGTTTTTTGTATAGGTATGATTTTTATTTCTTTATTATTTTATTATTAATTTAATCATATTTATTTCATTTTTGTGTTACATCTTGTGTGTCTGCATTTCCCTGAGTTTCTGGATTTGAGCACATATCTCTCGCACGATATCACCCATTCCATTATGTTTGTTATTATTTGTTTCATTTTCACTGTTCACCTTTCTTTATATTTTCTTTGCCATTCTGTTTAACTTATGTTTGCCTTAAGTGGGAGAGCCCAACCAGCACCAGCCGATTTCAACCACAGGTGCTTCGGGTAGTGGTACAAAGGGGCTGTAGACACGCATGCAGTCATATTGACACTGTGTACCTTACCACCCGAGATATCGGCTTTACTTTCCAAACTGCCTTTTGTGCTTTCACCACCTTTGCCCCGAAATCTGCCCCCCCCCCCTCCCCCAACATATGGAATGTGTCAGTATAGAATGTGTCAGTAAATGGCATATATATATATATGCCATTTACCCAAGTCTGGGCACCTATGCACACACGAAAGGGTTGACACCCATTATTCTGAGAAAGAATTCATCGCCACGTCCCCGAATCGCTCTCGTGCCAGTGCGTGGTGTTTGTACTGCACGGCGTATCGTATTTGTGTACTACGTTGGTACACGTACTTGAGACAAACAGTGATCCGACCGCTGCTCTCCATGAAGCTCAGGCGGTGCCTTCAGCAGGGAGTCCACCATCCATCCGAGCAATTCTACGACACGGAGACCCACGCTCAGCCCCAAATGAGCGTTCGTCTCTGCGTCCAGCTGGTCGAGGTACACGGCTCCCTTGATCACGTCGCGGTCGCACAGTCGGACGGCATCGTCCATTTCCAGAGTGCTTCCAGGTGGAAACACGACAGTTCTGTTGACCAGGTTGGGCCAAGCGTCCGTCCTATTTACCAAACGCACGTGGAGAGAAAGGTTTGCCGCCGACGTCCGTATTGTTTGCGACTGGCGGACCATCGCGGCACCCAGAAAAGTGGAGATCAAGTTGTCCATCGCTATGATTATAGTGATCACGCTGGAGCTCCCATAGCCACCAGTGTTTCCGCCGAATACTGTAAGAGACCTCGCAACCCAGCGCTCATAGTCAAGTTTTCGCCCCACCCGTCGCGTTTTCATCCACCCGACAAGACTCGGGCTTCGCAGCAACTCGACAGCCGGCTTCTCATCGACAGTGACGTCCACTTGGAACCACAGATGCAGGTTCTAGTTTTCCGACATGTCTACGAGCACTTCCATAAGAGGCAGCGTCGTGTCCCGTGGCCAAGGCAGGCCGCGGTCCTCCAAAAACCGGCTCATGAGTTCGAGGTCGCCGTTGGTGTCGGGACTGTGGCGCAGGCAAGCACGCACGAGGGCACCCACGTGCCCGCTTTCGCGGGCGGAGAACGCCGTAGAGAGGGCCTGAGTTTGAGCGTCGTGCTCGGCCCTGGAGCGCGCTGAGCCGGAGTGCCAGCGACCGCATACGAAGCCGTAAAGGTCGTCGCAAGGCTGCTGCCGCCAGTCGAGTGAGTCGTCCAGCTCGCGGGCGTAGCGCCTGCAGGCGATTGACGAGCAGCGCATGGGTTCCAGCGCGGGCAGCCAGTCGTGCGGCGCTGTCGCCTGGCGGTGTCTCAAGATGACAGTAGCAAAGCCCACGCATACAGTCGCTACAGCGATGATACGTCATCCGCAGCAAGCCCACAGCAACCGCTTCGTGACCTGGCCTCGAGGAACTAAGACCCACCATGGGACCTGCTGCAAAATGTTTGAACTTGGTGAACTATTCACTTCGCTGCGGAATTGTGTGCTCATGGAAGTTGTTTTTGTAAACAAACTAGCTAGCGCCGAGGAAGGCCTTACCAAGAAGACTTCCGGTGCGCCACTTCCGTCAATGCTTTTTCAATGGTCCCAGGGGTGTTTTCCTGGGGTGTTTGAGTTCATTGTTCTATTATTTCAGGCGCATTTCTCAGGATGTGTTTAGAGCAATATCTATAGCGGCTGCATGAAGGGGCTTGGCGTTGCGTACGGGAGAGGTACAAACAGAAAACGCTTAAACTGCAGGAGAAGTTAGTCAGCGCGCTTAATTTGGTCAGTTGGTCCTGCACGTCGATGATGTAGGTGCGCTTTTGAAGACACGGACACAGAAGAGACAGGACACACCTGTCTTTTCCCTGTCCGCGTTTTCAAAGCGCACCCACGTCATTTACAGACCCGAAAAGAGTTGCCCGATCTATAGTGAAGTTGTACAAATGAACCTTTCCACTAGAGCTGAAAGCCTGCCCCGTGTCAAACCACGAACATATTTGTGCTTTCGTCTAAGCACGCAACCTCAGGATAAAACACTTATTTCGGCGTCTGTGTCACACCAGGCACTTTTTATAGATCAGCGGCGATCTGAATCGCTCGTGATCCGAGGTGTTTGGTGCGACTGATAAATTATAAAATGTACTATCGGCGTCAAATGAAACCAGAACAGCGGCAAGCGTTCGCGATGATATAGTGCGTGCCGTCCAGCTATCACCGCGGACAGGCCCGCATATATGGGCAGAGCTGCCGAGCAGTATGTGCGCGCCTATCAACGACACAAGTAAACCCACGAGTAAACTATTCAGGGATCAAACTTTCATGTAAACCCCTGCAGCTAAACCTACAGTCCTGGTTCACACCGAAAAATAAATTACCTGGATTGTGCATGGCGATGTTCATTGGGGGCAGCAAAACAGGCGATTAGTCATTTGTTCGAACAAATGCGAACTGAGGTCCTTATAGGGGCTTTATTGCGAACCCACTCGCAGGCGTCGTTTTTTTTAAAAAAGAAGTGCAACGGCAACAAAATGAAGACACCAAGGCGTAAAATTTGTGGTGAGCGCATAGCTGCTTTGTGTCCCATGTTGTTACGAACAGAACACGTCATCCATGAGAAACACCTTTGCGATGGATTTTCAGTGTTAGCTTTCACGTTTTGCTACCCACATCAGGCGTTAGCGCCCTTGGATATACCACGGGTGGAAGACGACGGCGTGCGACGTTTTTCCTGTAATTGGGTGCCTTCGACCAATATAAAACCTTAACATCGATATCTGAGCCGTTAGTCCGCGCTGGGCTCTACATTGCATTTAATGAGGTGGGCAGGAGAAAACTACTCGCTCCTTGTGGGAATCCGGCACAAGTTTTCTCGCTCGATCACTGCAACGCAGGCGCTCTTTCGTCTCCATCAGTCGGAAAATATGACGTTTTGGCTTTCGGCTATAGCATATAAAATTAGTTCAGGCTTGCAGACTGTATCCTGTCACGACACAGCTGTGCCCATGTTGCGAGCTCTTCCTATGAATAACTTTAGAACTACAGTGCAGAAGTTGAACAAGAATGACTCCCGAATGAAGAAAAAAAGAAAGGAGAAAGAGATATGCCTCCGAGTAACCGATTAATATCGAAACAATTCGCATTGCAGTGTACCAAACAAGACGTACTGTAATGTTGGATCGATACGGTATCTTGCGGAACTCTTACTTTCCAATCAATTAGATTGGTCCACTTGAGCGTCGTTGAGCATAGTGCATGGCACAATCGTTATCCGCCGGTACACGTGCAGTGTATACAGCTGGCGGGATTCACGCAGTAAAAGCGTTTAGGAAGGAACGCGATACATCATATGTAGCTAAGAAGGCTACGTGCCATATCTGAACTGTACGCAGCAATTTTTTTAAGCTGACTGAAAGTTCAAACTCCTTATGTGCGAAACAAAACGAAGTCGTAGGTCGCCCTCCCCCCCCCCCCCCCCCCTTCCCTGGTTCTTTCTTACCCGTCGGTTTTCAGAGTTTAGGTGCGACTCAAGGTTCAGGTCGTCACCTCTTGGCCACTGGTCGTGAACTTCAAGGTCGTCATGGTCGCCAACAGTACGCGTGACTGCGCCAGTCGGCATCTTGTTAGCCTCTTGTAATCTGTTGTTGTTGTTGTTGTTGTTGTTGTTGTTGACGACGATGACGACGACGATGATGGTGGTGGTGGTGGCGGCCTAAACGAATGGCTCACACCCACTCGGCAATTGGCCAAAAAACGATTACTTAGTATATCACACATTGTTTTAAATCTAATGAATTTTAAAGAGGTTAGAATAAATCAAATTTTACTAATTGAGATATTTGCAATCAAAACCGCCTTGATTCGATTAAGAATCTTTGTACAGCGGTAGTACAGATATCCCGGCGACAATGACCTAATTGGGAGGCTCTTAAGGAGAGAATATTAGAAATAATGAAATCCAATCTAATTCGATTAAAAACCGATTTAAGAAGGTTTTTCCGCGGGGACTTGAAGCGAGTACACGATAAAAAATAATGCTCGATTGTTTCATCCTTGTTGCAGAATGATAAAAAAGGGGAAGGAGCCAGACTAGCTCTATACATGTAGTGTTTTGGCACTCTACAGTGTAACTTCGTAAAAATAACTTCTTATTTGCGTGTTGACGAGAATTTCCTTCATCATCATTCATAATTCATCAGTGGGGTGCATGCACGCATGCATGATGGCGATGATGATGAACCTCATCTTTGAGGCGCTTCCCCATTAAGGAGGATGGACCAACAAGTGGGCAGTGTTGCGGGTCGGAAGGAAGGTCGCTGGAGGATACGAAAACAAAACCCGGTCTCTTGTGGTAGCGTGGTGTAGCTTCGGGTTGAGGAAACGAGCGCTTACAAGATGGGGATACGAAAAAAAAAAACAAACAGGTTTATGGCACTATTTACAAACATTTACAGCATGAGGTTAAGAGTTCGCAAACCACGAATGTGGTGGTTGAACCGCTACACAGTTCAGAGCCTTCACAAACTGCGAACGTGGTGGTTGAACCTTTACATTGGTTCAGAGCCTTCACAAACTACGAACGTGGTGGTTAACCTTTACATGGTTCAGAGCCACGTCCCGCACTCTGCAGCGTCCTTATAAGCCCTGTCGGGATCCTCCTTCTTGATGGGAACACCAATCACACACACACAACAGGTGAGGGGTACGAGCATGCACGGCGCACGTGAACATCCAATTTTGAGTCGAGATCACTGCACTGAAAGGTGGCGCCAGAGGGGCTCTTGCTCGTCGTGTGTGTCGCAGGTCGAGGGTCCCAAGCTTCGGACAGCAGACATCAAACGGTCCGCCAATCTGTCCACTCAATTAGCAGGGCACTTTGTGGCGGCGGTCGCCGTTTCTTCAAAGGAAGACGCTGTCTTTGTTGTCCTCTCTGGAACGGCTTACAGCTTCGTGGCGACACGACGTCTCATCCTCCGGCTAGCAGGGACAATACCTGGCGGGCATAGGCAGCCGCCAGTCGGCTACCTCTTTGAGGATTAAAAGAGCGCCGCTCCCCCGTCAGCTCTCGACGCTGGTTCCAAGAAAACTGGGGTTCCAGGCGTGGGAACGCTGCCGGGCTACGCTTCTCAGCGACAGCATGGCGCCTACCGATGGCGGTCTAACAGCTTCCCACTCGCCAGATGAGTCACGGAGGGCAGCAGTCAACACTGCTGCTCGCAGGGACGACGAAAGGGTCAGTAGTTGAATGCCAGGAACTGGCCTTCGCTTGTGGTATGGTCCGGGTGATTGCCGAATCTTCGACAGCATCTCTGATACTCGACCACATGTACAAGCAAGCACTCGGCCCCCTTCGAACAAACCAAGCCAAAAGAGGGATGGCAAATCAATTTTCATTTCCTAGCTTTAACAAAAGCTCACACTCTAAACTCTCAGGACTCACTTGAGCTGAGAAACCAGACGTGCTACCTTACAGATTTACATAATAAGATGCACGAAAAAAAATTAAAATATCAATTTTGATACCGCAAGAGCGCCCCAGAATGGCTTAGAAAGAGCGGCTGAGCGCGTCAGCGTTTCCATTCAATTTGCTCTTTTTTTTCCTAATGTCAAAATTATATTTTTGAAGAATCAAGCTCTGCCTTACAAGGCGACTGTTCTTTGATGTCATGCTTTGCAGCCAAGTAAGGGGACATTTGTCTGTCTGTACTTTAAATTTAGCACCTCCGAGATAACGCTGCAACTGATCAATGGCCTACTCAAGGCAAGCGCATTCATTTCCTGAAGCGCAGTACGTTATCTCACGAGAGCCTCAATTCTGGCTCAAGTAGAGTGCATCATACTCGTTGCCACTGTCGTCGAGACATAGAACGGCAGCCTCCTTCTTTTTGTCGCTGACTACTTACACCGGTTCTGTCCCGCTGAGAGCATCGGTCCGCAACTCGAATTCAGCGAGCGCTAAAATTGTTCTAAAGTCCGTTTTTGTTTACGTGTACCAATAACCGTCTACTACTGAGACATTAAGCTCACCAGCCTCCCGAAAGCTTAACCGAAACTGTGACCTAACGGTCTACCTCAATGGTTCGGGAAAGCCTGATGATCTGTTCATGGTCACTCGATCAATCATTCTTCAAAGAATTCACCAACAAAACTGTGAGACGAACACTGCTTTCTAGAAGGTCGATTTGGTTAAAGTTACCTGTCTATGCTAACGTCTCCGGGAAAAAAGGAAATAAACCACTGAGCTCTTCTGAGCGTTTTCAATTAACCTTTTTCCTACAATGCTGCAAAATGCACGGCACTACTAACCAAACGCTTTAGCCTTCAAAGTTGATCTAATTACTTATCAAAAGCACCCCACAACACTTACACTGGTTTATGCTAAAACCGTGCGCCAATTGTTCTCAATTCTCATAGCGCGTAACGACTACACCGTGTCACGCCAAGTTTAATCATTTTACAAAATTATTGGTTTATTCTAATATCTTCCCTCAAATGCTCATTCACTCCCAATCGACATGGCAGTGAAGGCACGCAATATGAGACTAAACCTTTGAAACACTAAAAAAATGAAACATTTTGTTCAGTTTTTCTTTGCATATTCGTACAAATGATTAAAGTTTCGGTGCCATCTTTCAGCCTTTGGTTCGGTGGTTTTCCTTTTGAAAACTTTACATCAAATCTTGTAACCTATACAAAATTAAAACGACTCAAACATGAATCACCAATGTTGCCCTGAATAATTATACTTACTACGCGCGTGCAACAATTACTCAAACTGACCATGCCCCCTTTTCTACAATAGATTCGTCTGAATCACACCCGATGGGGTTGCGGTCCCGGTGGTTTTCGAACACGCGAGAGGCTACAACATGCACAAACTCTAAGCAGTGCACTGCCGTCACACCTAATTTTCCACTTCGGCCTGTTCCCCTCAGGAATTTGAAAGGGACGCCAGAAACAGGGGGAAAACTGGGGCCACTGTCCCTTTGTGTTCGCCCCGACGCGGTTTTTAGCTTTTGTGATCTTTCGACGTTGACCCTTCGGACAAGGTCGCCTTCCTGAAGTCGAACTAAAACGCGCCTTTCCTTTGGGTGATGCACCTCCTTTTCCCCCTCCAAAGCTGGCTCGCCGCTTGTGCCAGGCTGAACGCCACCACAGACGTTTACTAAAACTGACTGAATGCCTACCCCTTCGTCTTTCTGGCGACGGGGTGGGACTAGTCCTAGGCTTAGGCAGTGCCGAACGCTTTCGCTTCTTTGTTTTTCGGCGATGTTTTCTTGCCTCTGTTCTCTCGATGCCATCATCATGTCGCGTCGTGACCTCAGAAGTCGGGAAGCTCGTTAGAGCTTGTGCTACATTTTTTCCTCCCGCTTACGCTTTTTGAACTCTGTATCACGACGGACTGTCGGACCAAATTATCTCTGTCGACGCTGATGAAACCATTAACTGGGCCTTCTCCGATGGCAACGCTGCACTCCTGAAGCTTCGCGTTCTTGCTCTGATTAGCCACTGCACTAATCATATCTACATGTGAAAATTTCGAGACGTCCTCTCGAGGCATGGGGATGGTTTCCAGCTCCTTACTGAGCCCATTAGGGCTGCTGGCACACACCTCATCCTCGCAAGGACCGTCTTTTGATACTGTCTCTACCTCGAGACTGGCCAAGGGCTCGTTCTCGACATGCTCTAGATTGACGCCTTCGAGAATATGCGGGTTATTTTCTTGCGCGATCCCTGGTCCTGGCGCTTCATGACGTGCTTCAACGTCCAGCGCTTTTTGACGCGCCTCGCTTTCAGACTCTTGTCTTTTTGGTTCGCGCTTTCTTTTAGACTCTTGCCTGAGCTGCTCTTCTTTTCTAGAGACAGAAGTTCCGAATATCCTGAACATTTCTGCCTTAACTACATCATAGTTGTTCGCGTCCTGCTCACTGAGTCGCGCAACAGCTTCATCTGCCTCGCAAGGCAGAACCGTGAGTAGCCTATGACACCATGTGTCTCGTTTAAATGACAGTTCCTCGCACTTCCGCTCAAATATCATAAAGTACAAGCCAATATCCCCTGAATCTGTATATGGCTGCATGTACCTAGACATCCGGAACTCGGCCTTCAAGTTGCGATAAGGTACCACTTGCTGGGGACTACTGCCCGACCTATTTCTCAACTCGAGTTCTCGTTTGCGGATCGCAATCTCGTGCTCCAGTCTTTCTATTTCACGCTCGCTTTTTAAGCGGCGTTTCTCTCTCTCAGAGTGCTGTCTTTTTGTTTCACGCTCTCTTTCGCGCTCACGCCTCTCTTCCTCCTCCTCCTGCTGTCTCTTTCTTTGACTGATGAGGTCCCATGCTTCACTGAGCTCCTCATCCTCAGCCCCCAAATCATTAATGACTTGTATGATTATGGGTTTTCGTGCCAAACCCTTTGTATTGATCCCCAATTCCTCACACAACAGCAACAAGTCCGGCTTCTGCAGCTCCCGTAAGTTCATGATCGTAATGAGTGCTCGCTACTTCCAAAATAACTTTCCGAAACGGCGAAACTGAGTCTTTCGGCAAAGTTAACTACCAGTTATAAAATTTAACCCTCTTTTAGAACCTGGTTCACTCAAAGGAAAAGCCAAGCACTCACCCATACGTGATCCATGTCTCGAGCCAGCTGCTTCCCCTGGGCCGACTGTTGTTGTCACTTGTAGCTTCGAATCCGACCGCTTATCACCAGTTGTTACGGATCCCACCGCTGCCACCAGTTGTTGCGGCTCGGGGTTCTGTGTCGTATCCCACCTCTACCAACCAGTTGTTGCGATCCCACCGCTGATCACCAGTTGTTGCGGGTCGGAAGGAAGGTCGCTGGAGGATACGAAAACAAAACCCGGTCTCTTGTGGTAGCGTGGTGTAGCTTCGGGTTGAGGAAACGAGCGCTTACAAGATGGGGATACGAAAAAAACAAACAGGTTTATGGCACTATTTACAAACATTTACAGCATGAGGTTAAGAGTTCGCAAACCACGAACGTGGTGGTTGAACCGCTACACAGTTCAGAGCCTTCACAAACTGCGAACGTGGTGGTTGAACCTTTACATTGGTTCAGAGCCTTCACAAACTACGAACGTGGTGGTTGAACCTTTACATGGTTCAGAGCCACGTCCCGCACTCTGCAGCGTCCTTATAAGCCCTGTCGGGCTCCTCCTTCTTGATGGGAACACCAATCACACACACACAACAGGTGAGGGGTACGAGCATGCACGGCGCACGTGAACATCCAATTTTGAGTCGAGATCACTGCACTGAAAGGTGGCGCCAGAGGGGCTCTTGCTCGTCGTGTGTGTCGCAGGTCGAGGGTCCCAAGCTTCGGACAGCAGACATCAAACGGTCCGCCAATCTGTCCGCTCAATTAGCAGGGCACTTTGTGGCGGCGGTCGCCGTTTCTTCAAAGGAAGACGCTGTCTTTGTTGTCCTCTCTGGAACGGCTTACAGCTTCGTGGCGACACGACGTCTCATCCTCCGGCTAGCAGGGACAATACCTGGCGGGCATAGGCAGCCGACCAGTCGGCTACCTCTTTGAGGATTAAAAGAGCGCCGCTCCCCCGTCAGCTCTCGACGCTGGTTCCAAGAAAACTGGGGTTCCAGGCGTGGGAACGCTGCCGGGCTACGCTTCTCAGCGACAGCATGGCGCCTACCGATGGCGGTCATAACAGCAGCAGGATGCACACCATCCATCAGGTGTGCCTGCACGCGTGCATGATGGCGATGATGATGATCCTACTCTTTAAAACGCTTCCCCATTAAGGAGGATGGACTGACAAGCGGGCACCAGGATGCACACCATCCACCAGGTGTGCATGCACGCGTGCATGATGGCGATGATGATTAACCTCATTTTTAAGTAGCTTCCCCATTAAGGAGGATGGACCAACAAGCGGGCAGCAGGATGTTTGCTTAAGTAAACACATAGACATTCACCATTCATTTCTGATTGGGATGGCCGACAGCTCGTCGCGTGAAGTATGCGGTTGCAACGAAACAGTCGAGCACCTTCTATGTGACCGCACCCGCTTCAACTGTGAAAGAGCAACCATCTCAACCACACTAGGCCAGCTGGATAACCGCCTCTTGAGAGAGAACAAAATCCTGGGGACCTGGTCTCCAGCCGCTCTGAGGGCGTGGTTGTGGTTCCTGCAAGCAACCGTACTTACAGACGAACTGTGACTGTTTGCGGACAAAGTTGCTTCTTATACAGTGCTCGAATAGTGCTCTAGTCACATCATCTTTTTTCCCTACAGTCACCTACTCCGCTTCTTCTGTTTCACTCTTTTATACCCCTTTTCTCCTTCCCAAGCACAGGGTAGCAAACAGAAGCCTTCTTCTTGTTAACCTTCATGTCTTTCCTTTATCTTTCTCTCTCTGTCTCTCTCTCTCGCTAGACACTAGGGAGTTTTAGAATAGCTCACCGCGAGCCCTTGCGGTGCGGTCGCTGCCACTGCGCATGCGTCGTAACGCGAGCCGGTGTTCGCGTTCGCGGACCGCACGCAGAAAATCTGAAATTGCGTGCAGCGATCGCGGCCCGCATGTGGCCCGCAATCGCTGGTTTTGGAGGATACGGTGTCGTTGCGATCGTGCGTTGCGGTTTGCAGCATGACAAACGCTATTCTAAAACTCATATGGCACCCGCTACGCCCGCAGCGCTTGCAAACGGTATTCTAAAGCTCCCTATTCACCTGCACATATATATTTAAGGGCTGGTCACTGTTAAGCGGAGCAACTCGCAAGTTCTCGACTAGCCACCGACTAATTCTCATCTGAGCTGCAAATAAAACAATTTTTCGCCTATAAGCTAATTGGAATTTCACAATACGCAAAGCCCTATTCTTACCCCCAGAAGATTCTCATTAGCGAGTACTCGAGAAAACGTAATGTGGATGGCGACGCCAGCTTCAAATTGCCGCGCCAAACAACATGTCGCCGGACGACGTCGACCAGGCCGTACGTAGATTCTAATGGGTAAACATGAAGCACATCATCCTGCGAGAGCCCCGTAGACTTAGAAAACCAAGCTTCAGGAAATTTAGTTAAACCAATGTCTCCAAAATACGTAAAATACGATTTGAAACCTGGCGTAAAGCACAGAAATTTTGGCGCGAAATTTAAAGCAGATACTTTGACCTTAATTTCCCCCCTCTATTAACAAACATATGATGGTGAGATAAACAACGTTATCAAGTTTTCATGGCACAATTTATCGATCTAACCTGATTCCTTGATTCACTTTGGTGTTCCTTTAAACTCCTTATGAGGTAGGTACACTCTTTCTGCTCTTCTGACTCTGAAATGTCTTTTTTTTTAATATATCTTTCTGTGATGCACGAAGCCGAGTTGTTCGCATGCGCAGACATGATTATTCAACCGATGACTTCAAATAGGATTGATAGAGCACATACTAGCACATGTCTTTCTTAAAAAAAAAGTAAGTGACAGACGACTGATTGCAGAGACGTAGCCAGAAAATTTTTTTTCGCAGAAGGTGGTGGGGTTCAACTATATATCCTTTATTATCGTTTGTGTATCTTCGCGCAAGAGTTTATATGTGTGCCGGTATATATGCACGCAAGCAAAATTGAAAAAAAAATCGGGAGGGGGGAGAGGAGTTTGTACCCCCTTGTGGCCGCGCCGATGACTCATCAATTACGACACTTTTGCCACCGTTATCTAACATGAGCCAACGTTGTGCAACGTTCCACTGACAGATGTTGGATTCGTTTGAAATTGGCATCATATCGCTTAACATAAATCCGACGGAAGAAACTCGACACTTGGATATAAAGTTTCCGTTACGTCACACAACACGCTCGCACAACCTTGAATGCTCGCCGACCGCAGATCGTCCGCCACACTGCCTACAAATCCTTCGTCCCGGAAGCGAAGGTTTGTAAACACACGTCCATCTAAAAATGTACGCGCCCAAAAAAAAAAGCAACAAAAGCCACTGCCGTAGTGTCAACGTCCTGTTTCTGGTGCCAGTTTTTAACGGATGCTGAACAATATCAAATATAATACCACGGTAACACGTTAAGCTTGCGTTATAGGCGCCCACAATCTGGGACAGCAGCTGTAAATCATGCTGGACGTGAAAACGCACACACGAGGGAACTAAGTCAAGATACCTCAAACCTCTCTCTTTTTCTGTTATTTTAAGCTGTGACACGGTTTTGGACTGCTGACTTTGTACGTAACCACCAAGGAAAAAAATTCGGCAGATCCCACGTACCCGGAATCAACGCTATGCGAAGCATGCGGAAGGGTGGTGACCGTGTTGCATTTTTCTTAATTGAGCGACACCTCATGAAGTGACGCTAAATATATGTACAGATGTTGCACGCACATACATATGTTGAAGAGTTGCAGATGTTTATATAGCCAATAGTTTGCACTTGCGCAACGATGCCAACTGGAACATGCGTATTAGCAACACCAGAAACTGATACGAAGCGCTGATGCTCACGAAGATGCTGGCCCTGGACCCTGCTACATAAATCAACTTCAGCTCATGGCACATAACCACAATTGACGTCAACCCGACGCGACGGCTGTATCAAAGAAGTACATACGTAATGTTTATAAAATTGGGTAGGCAGCACGGCAACCGTGCACGATTGACGTTTCACGAAAATTAGCATCTATTTGGAAAGCTGTTTCGCCCCGCCGCGGTGGTCTAGTGGCTAAGGTACTCGGCTGCTGACCCGCAGGGCGCGGGTTCGAATCCCGGCTGCGGCGGCTGCATTTCCGATGGAGGCGGAAATGTTGTAGGCCCGTGTGCTCAGATTTGGGTGCACGTTAAAGAACCCCAGGTGGTCTAAATTTCCGGAGCCCTCCACTACGGCGTCTCTCATAATCATATAGTGGTTTTGGGACGTTAAACCCCACACATCAATCAATCAAAGCTGTTTCGAAACCTGGCGTTGCTCTGTGGTATAGAATGCTTGACTGCCACGCAGAATTCTCGGGTTCGAGTCCTGCTGGGACCCTGAAATTAATTATTTGGATTCGTCGGGGTGTCAAGGTTGCCTATGTCAGGTTTTTCGTAACACTGCACATTTATTCTATGCCTTCATTGGTCGACGCTGCCGATGTCGGGTATTGCTTAACGCTCATGCGTTGAGTGAGTGAAACAACTTTATTGACAATCCGGCATAAAGGGTGCGTTAAGATTACTCATGTGTGTTCTCGTCGTTCTTGGGTAGATACAAAGTTTCGATCCCCTGTGGCACATACCCGCATACCAGCGGCACATACTCGCCTGCGGATATGTGCCACTGTCTGGCGAGAAATGTTTGACGACGTACGCGACGGTATTAAGACAGTATTCATGTTTTGACCAGCACGTCATATTCGTCAAACCATGTTACCCTCCCAAGCTAATTTTGGTTCACGACAAGTTAAGGGGGTGTTCACAAGAGCACCCAAACGTAAGCGGCTATAGACAGATATTCTCCAAGTCGCCGAAGTTCGCTAAGAAATGCTTCACATGTAAAATATACCGGTTTTCTTGAGAAGGTATATACATGGAATGCACATGGCTGTCACAGACAGGCCCACAATAAGTGGATTAAACTCATCAGTTGAAAAGCACAATATTCAAGCCGATGGCAACGTCACGCAGTGCTTTCGCGGCGTTAATCTATCTCTTCGATTTTAGTTGCGAGGCATCTTATGGTCGAGTTCACACTCCGGTGTGCCTGTGGTGTGCCCGCTTTCACTGCGCATATGTGTATTTCTGACGTGCGAGAAGATCCCAAACATATATGGTCGCAATGTTTCGATCATGCTCAAGTCTCGAGTACACATTTGTGCATGGTGAAACAAGCGCCAATTAGCACAAAGACTCGGAAAGGACACAGGACGAGCGCTTACTAGAAACTGAAAACTTTTATTTCTGAACGAACACCCTTGTATATGCTTAAAACGTGTTTTTATCGGCTGTATGCCATCGGTTAGGGGGGCGGTCTTACGCTATTTCACGTTGTTCGTGATAATAAGGGGTCGTTGTAGTGGTGACGGACATGGGTGTTATGCATACGTAAGAGTGTTTGTTTCGAAATGAACAGTTTAAGTTGCTAGTATGTGCTCGTCATGCGTCCTTTCTTAGTCTTCGTATGCTTATGGCGCTTGTTTTATCATTCATTTATAGCAACATGCCCAAGTGGCAGTCATCCTAGACATATTTGTCTCGCGTATGTTCTCGTAGTACGTTACGCGAGATCAGCGTCTCCACACATATTTTCACCGTAGTTAATATTATCATTACATTCTAATTTTGCATGATTTACGAAATACCTGGCTGATTTGTTTACAGTCAAGCCATTCTCCTCTGTTATCTTCACTGTCTGTATTAATTCTGAGTAGAACTAGTCTACTATATACTGTGCATGACAGACTCACGGTATATCGCTTGAAATTGTGAGATCCAAACAGTGAGGGCACGAGCTTTCTGTCCTTTCAAACGAACGTGCCAACAAAGCAGGATGCCACGAATTTTTCAAGTGTTGGTGCATGCTCTCCCGTGCACTGCTGCGTAGAAGTGCGAAAGTGAAACGCGTGTCGAAACAGCAAGCCCTGATTTGTAAATAGCAGAGCACGTCGCGCAGATCACGTGACGGCACGCCGGCGAAGTGTCGAGTGTATGTCTTGCCAGGTGCAAAAGCAGCTTAAATTTCAGACTAACGCTGACGCATAGATCGTTCCCAACGCGCGCGCACCCTTCTTCCAGACACAACAGTCGAGAGGGAGAAAACATATTTTGCATGGTAGAACTCGCCGAAAGCACATATGGGAGAGAACGAAAGCAGAAGAGGTTTTTTTTTTGGGGGGGGGGGGGGGCGGAGGCTTTCTACACTTGATTCAGGGGCGTAGGCAGAAATTATTTTTTGGGGAGGGGGGCACCCCTTGGAATAGTAATTTATTGCTGAAAAATGTCAGGCGGGTGGGCACAGGCCCGGTGTGCCATCCCCCGGCTACACCACTGACATGATCCCAGCGGAAAATTAGGCTAAGCAGAGCTTGGGGTCTTGTCTTTGACTGTAGCGTGGCCTCCGTGTAGCGTGGTAGTGATGGTGCAACTTGAAATCAAATAGACCAAAGAGAACACCCTTTTTCATCGGTAGGATGCGAATCCACAACCACCAAAAGCTGTGGCTTTTAAAGCGTGTATATTATGGGCCCTGCCGGGTAAAATTCCAATTAAGTTAACGTGAAAACTCAGTTGGCTCATGCTTGCATCTAGTCCTCTTGTGTGACCGTGTTGTGGTAAAAGGAATCCAGAAGAAATCATCTTTCGGTCTCTTCATCTCTATATCTAGGACATTTCCCTATCGCATGTCGTGAAACACGTGGTATACGTGTCCATCATAACGTGTAGAAAAAAGCATGCGCGTGATGGATCACGTTCGTACGGTGCGATAACTAACACTCACTGGGTCGGCAATACCAGCTAAGTATACGATTCTTATTGCAAGGGGTCGTCAAACAAAAGGCGAGTATAAGTACAGTGCGAAGTACGAAACGTGTTTCTCAGCTCGCTGGCATTTTTGGTGTTAACCAGCTTATTCATTTTTTTTGCAGTGATGGAAAATTGAAATCCTCTAAACACTAACTATAGGAGCATCGCCAAGCACACGAGTATGCATGTCATAATTTTCGCGCATATCTTTCCAGGAGCGATTATTTTATCGCGACGTACGTTTGAGCAGAGCGAGTTAGCACGAAGACACTCGACAGGATCGAGCGTAGCCACAAATCTTTTTTCGTAGGCAGCGGGGGGGGGGGGGGGCGATTATACTTTATATTCGTGCCGGCATTATATATGCACATGCACACTTGAAAATTTTCTTTTCGGGTGGGAGTATCAGTGACGTAGCCATAAAATTTTTCCAGGATGAGGGGTTATATATATATATATATATATATATATATATATATATATATATATATATATATATATATATATATATATATATATATATATATATATATATATATATATATATATATATATATATATATATATATCATCAGCCTGTCTACGTCCACTGCTGGACAAAGGCCTCTCCCATGTTCCGCCAGTTAACCCGGTCCTGTGCTTGCTGTTGCCAATTTATATGTGACGTATGAAGCGATGATTGGTAGAAGCCGAGAAGGAAGAAGTGCAGAATGGAATAAACATGGCGTATGAGCCAGGCCACGTCGCCAATACATCATAGCGTCACACGAGTCGACAGGATGAAGACCTGGCCACCACTCATCAACCTCACATCATTCACGAAGCCACCTGCAGTACGCCTCAACTGAATATCGACCACAGAAGAGGTGATCTCAGGCGCATTCAGTTACCGGCACCATGACAGAACCATCGACTGAGCTCGACATCCCCAAGTACACCGGATCAGCGGACGACGGACCCGTACAGGACTGGTTCAACCTATTCGAGGTCCACGCCGCCGCTGCATCCTGGTCGGAACGGGAGATGATCATCAACTTCACCGACTACATCTCCGGTGAGGCATTCAAGTTTTACCTGACACACATATTCGAAAACGACGAATCATGGCAAAAGATCAGGGAAGAGATGATTACCCGTTTCAAAGAATACGATGAAGACCTGTTCATACCTCATCAGTGGAAGGCTTTTCAACTCGCCCATCAGAGTTACGCGAAGTCTTCCCGCAGTAAGCCTATTTCCCAAACGAGACCTCAGAGAAAATATACCACCATTGTACCATCGTATGACTCGTCCAAATACACTTCACGCATTACAACACCAACTAGGGACTTGCACGTCGCAGCAGAGAAGGTAATGCCACCGTATGCCGATAGGAATGTAGACCATTTTGCCAAAAGACCGGACTTACGGTTGGATTTTTCACGGGTAAATAAATCGGCATTTCCAATGTATTTACGGCACCATAATACTTCAGGTATTACTGAACAACCCGAATCACTTGATGCTTCGTGTCGCACACATGGCCCACACGGCTTCGGACGCATGACGGCATTTACGCACGACGAGTTAGTAAGTCCACATGAAACCAAACCAGGCAACGAATGTTCACAGAAACATCATTCGTTCGAAGTATTCAGCTCAGCAGTTCCATCTCCTGTCATTAACTTTACTGATAAACCTGATGAAGCACCTCACAAGATCGTAGCATTTACGCATGACGAGTTAGTAAATCCGCACGAAACCAACCCAGACAACGAATGTTCACAGGAATCTCATTTGTTCAAAGTATTCAGTTCAGCAGTTCCACAGAGACAGAAGCATTCCCAATCAGCATCTTGTGAAGAAGAGTGTTCTGCAGAAGCGTCGAGTGTTCATCAATTACAAGATCGAAGTGACGTGAATCCAGTATACAACCTCACTGCCAACAATGAAAACAAAAGCAGAGATGCGACTTCTGATGACACAAGTAATCTTCAGGCAACCACCAACAATGAACGATTTATGAATACAGAAGATTCAAGTGCACGAAACCCCGCACATTGTTTTATGCCGGAAACATCTGCATTGATTCACGTCGCAGAAGCCTGCGAAGGACCTGCTAAGAATCCTGACACAGCACGATCAATGTCACACCACAAACAAGTCGACGAAACCAAGAAACTACAACGTCAACGTATACTTCAATATTGTCAACGACGAAAGGAAACCTCATCGAAACCACTTTTAAGGCTCAAAGAACATTGCAAAAAGCCCCATCGTCGTGGATACATTCTCCACCAAAGATCAAGAATGTGCCTTCCATCAAACCATCTGCGACATCGCCATAGAAAAAAAATTGCCCGCAGCTTCCCTCGGGGGAACACTGAGGAGGATGCGGAAGCATGTAATTGGTTAACGGGTGTTAAATTGCGACTTACTTGGGTCGATGGCTAAATTGGTTAACGTGGTTGTGAAATGGGGTGTTAAATGAGTGAACACGTACGGCACGTATGCGAAAGGGCGGTGTTTTATTTATTGCGACGAACCAACGGACGAGCGGCAACTGAGCGAGCGAGCGCCGACCTTGAGTATATATACAGCGCGACGGCGCATGCGCTGTCAGCTGTCGAATGTTCTCGAAGGAGAAGCGCGCGCGCGGCACAGATGGCGACGGCGCGACGGCGCATGCGCTGTCAGCTGTCGAATGTCCTCGAAGGAGAAGCGCGCGCGGCACAGATGGTGGGCGACGGTGCGACGGCGCATGCGCGCGCGTCAGCTGTCGAATGTTCGAGATGCGGTGCGGACGGCGCGGACGGCGCACTACAAGGCGCGAGTATAAGTTGCTTCCGCATCTAATATGTTGAACGATTTTGAGTACTTCGTACTCAACTATGGGAGAGCACTGAGCCGTCCCGCTAAAACAGTTTAGTGGCTGGTAATAGACAGGGGGGGGGGGTAGAAAAAGTGGGTAACGATTTAGAGCACAGCGTACTCTACTATGGGAGAGCTTAAAGCCGTCCCGACATGCCTGAATACACAGGCATGGTTCAGTGTGCACCGACATGCCTGAATACACAGGCATGGTTCAGTGTGACACATGCCTGAATACACAGGCACGGTTCAGTGTGCACCGACGCTCGCGTAGGTTTTAAATAGCTAACTTTACCGTACAAGCTCATGTTTGTGTTACTGGTTTCCGTACCAATACTTTACCTTCCTGGTGCATTTAATGTGAAACTTTGACCGTTTTAACTCGGACACATGTATGCTTTTGAAGTGCAACAAATAACCTTATACTTGATGAACGCGTGAATATTGCAGTAGCAGAGAACGAGTGATTATTGTATCAGACGTAATGAATTAGCTCAACTAAGGCGGTGCGGACGGCGCGGACGGCGCACTACAAGGCGCGAGTATAAGATGCTTCCCTATCTAAAATCTCCAAAAGCCACAAAAGCACCCCTTACACTAGGCAGAAACACAGGCAGCGCCCAATCAACCTCGATCAACGCACACGCAAGCTGCCTGCACGACCTGTGCCACGACGAAGAATTCCATGCCTACGATATTCGAACTGTCCATTCTGCAAGGTGTTCGAACCTCGTTTGTTCTTCACAAGAATGCCGGCTGCGATTTCCGCTATCTCCATGTCCAAAGCATTCTTGTGTTATCCAGGACGCAACCATCAGCCTCGCCCACCAGAACTCCGGCGTTAACCGGACTGCTGCACTCTTTCCTGAAGTTTTGCGAGTTTACGGAACACCACGGGGCCATGAAACCAATTGTGCATTTTGACATTTGTGACTTCTCAACCTCTCTTTGTGTACTTTTCCTTGTTCGTAATCCATGCCTTCTTTCGGGGGGAGGGGGAATCGTGTGACGTATGAAGCGATGATTGGTAGAAGCCGAGAAGGAAGAAGTGCAGAATGGAATAAACATGGCGTATGAGCCAGGCCACGTCGCCAATACATCATAGCGTCATATATATATATATATATATATATATATATATATATATATATATATATATATATATATATATATATATATATATATAAAACTGACTTCCCCTCTTCCCCCCTCACCTGGCTACCCCAGTGACTACAATCGTTTCATGCGCACCCGATGTCAGCTGAGCAGTTATACTTTTCTCTCATCGATCATGTCGGTAAGCTTGACAACTCGAGACAAGCATTATTGGGGTCATATACAACTTCTGTTTTCCGACTTTCATCATGAATAATGATCATTCTACGCGTACGAAAGCGCGCGTTCCCGGGTTTCCGCGGTCGTTGTTCCGAGTGAAGTGCGCGCGTCCGTGGACTCGTCACAAGGACGCGGTTCCCTATCAGCGATGCGAGGCCGTTTTCCCCGTGTGCGCACGCACGATGCGCGCAAGACGCTCCCGGGGGTACGGGTTTTCGCTGCCGCAGCGGGCCGAAAGTTCACAGCGCGCCGCCGCTGAACTTGTGGCCGAGCCCGGCGAGCGCCTCCTCGGGGTCATTGAGCGAGCGCCTGCGTGACTTGGGCGCTGAGGGCCGCACATTCAGCGTCAGTGTTGCGTTGGTCAAGAATGACGCGCGACTATGTGCAAGTGGCGGCCCTGGTAGTTGTAGTAATTAGAGGAGAGAAAAGACGCCTAATTTCCTCTCTTATAATCCCTACCACCACTACCAGGGCCGCCACTTGCACATAGTCGCGTGTTATTCTTGACCAACGCAACACTGACGCTGAATGACATGCGCAAGAGGCGCTATAGCAAATATTTTACAGCATAATAAACGAGGGGTGCCGAACTTGGTTGTTTTTACGCAGTATGTAGGTCTTGCAAAACGACTCGCATATCTCCAAAATGACTTCTTTTTGGGCGAGTTGATGGCTAGATTGCGTAGATATGTTTGACTGAGGCGTAACAATACATTTCGCAAGAGAAAAAAAACTTGGGGGGGGGGGGGGGTTAAAGAAGACAATGCACACGCAGCAGCCTATTCGAAAGTGTGATTGGCATATGTGCACGTACAGTACCGGAATAACTGCATCGGAAATATTACTGTACCTTCTCAAGACCCTGAATATTACGCTTAGAGACCTGTATGTACGAACCACCTTTTCCATTAAAAAAAAAACACACATTTCCGTCTTTCGAAGTTTCCCGCGCGCCCTAATTGTGTAACGGTATGTGAAGGACGTGTGAGTCGGGCGTGCTTACTGAGCTGCTCATGCCATTTGTTACGGCGTAAACAGCACACGAAACAGAGCATATCCGCTATGATACCAAGCGTCTCATGTGCGTTCAAAATGCTCAATTGACTCACAGTGCGCGCGTCACAGATAGCGCGATACGATCGCGTCGTTGATTCGGCCTGCGGAGCGGCGGCGGTAGGTGTTCTGCGACAGGGAAGCGCGTTCCCCAGGCAGCCGACCGCGCCCTCTCGCGCGGACAGCCCGAAGGTGCAGCAGCAGCGCATTCGTTGGGCCGGCGGCATACGGGCAAGCAAGGGTCCGCACGGAACTACGGGTTCGTGGGGGTGTGGTGGTGGTGCTGTCAAGCCATGTCCGGCGACGATGGCCAGTGGGAGGTCGTACCTTCGTATCTCGACGTGCTGCGGGGCGTGTACAACGTGTGCCACTACGGACTCTACGTGACTAACGGCTCCGAGTCCGTCAGCGCCACTGGGCCTCATCGACGTTCTTGGCCCTTCATACCGCTCGAAGATGTCTTCGTGGTCCTCGTGCTGGCCGTCCTTTGGACTCTGATCAGGCGGCTGCTCACCGATCGTGTCTTTAAGGTAATGCCGCGCGCCTTCGCCTGTTGCTGTCGCAGTTGCATCTCGCGACGTGCTTTGCTCGCCGCGCGCTCCCCTCCCATTGCTGTGCGTGCGTCGTCGGCCGGCTTGTCACAAGGCGAGTGGACGCGCCCACCGCCAGAAATCGGGTGCACTCCGTTCACACAGGGCACACGCTCGCCCCTTGCGGCTGCCCCTGCCAGGGGTGCCTTTCACTGGGCCTGGCTAGCTTTCGCCGATGCGCACCGTCGATTGCGTGTCCGTTCGCAAGGCTGATCGCAGACACGTTGGGATAGAGGCAACAACGCTATCGCCACGAGTTGAGCAATCGCGTGACCGATAGCGACGAATGTTTTGATCATTGTTCTAATGGGGAAAAAAAAAAAAAAAACGGCCCGCATTTGAATAGCGTGGCCCCCACGCCTACGCGGTAGTTCTCGCATTGTTTGCTTCCGCGTGAGATACTCCGACAGCCTCTATTTACACAATGGTCGTTCGTTTTGGAAAACGAAACTGCCTCTATTTACACAATGGTCGTTCGTTTTGGAAAACGAAACTTGCTTCGACGAATGCTCGCCTTCACTGCCTGCCGGTGCCATTTGCTGATGGGCGGTTTTCACCCCCCCCCCCCTCCCCCACACCTTGCGACCATTTCTCTCATTTGACACTTGGCTTGCAGCGCCTTTCCGCCCTCCTTCTTTCTGCAGTTATGATTGGTCTGTTCTCGTGACTTCATTCTTACGTAATATCGGTCCATACTACGGACCGACTTTCTTTGTATGTTGGTAGCCTCAACTCCACAATGTGTGCATTAGCCCCGCCGCGGTGGTCTAGTGGCTAAGGTACTCGGCTGCTGACCCGCAGGTCGCGGGTTCAAATCCCGGCTGCGGCGGCTGCATTTCCGATGGAGGCGGAAATGTCGTAGGCCCGTGTGCTCAGATTTGGGTGCACGTTAAAGAAACCCAGGTGGTCGAAATTTCCGGAGCCCTCCACTACGGCGTCTCTCATAATCATATGGTGGTTTTGGGACGTTAAACCCCACAAATCAATCAATCAACAATGTGTGCATTAGTGCGACATCTTGCTCACTGGCTATTGAATGAATATATATTTTAGAAAAGTGACTACTTAAGTGTTGGTTATAAACGTGCTTAATTATCACAGTACTCATCTATCCTAGAATTATGTGATGGGACATGTGGTACAGTCCACACATACAAAATGGGCAAGGACATTGCAAAAACATGAAAGTACTCAGAAAAATTAACCAGTACTTGTATTTAATGATGCACTGTGGTTGTGGAATTATGCACTTTAGTGCAGTGACTCAGGTCTTGTCCACCTTGAAATTCTTATTCACATGCATCCCGAAAACGATTGTGCAAGTGAAGGCAAATGAATAAGTTGTTCAATCCACGGCCCCGTGATTGATTATGATGTTCATCGCAGTCCACTGTAATTTTTTAGAGACACCATTACAAACTACGAATCTCCAAGGAATGCAACATCATAAAATGATACATCATGAATCTCTCTTCTCGCTTAATGAATGTTATGTTGAGCCACCATAATAATGCAAATGAAAATCGTGGCTATTGGGTTACATGTTTGCAAAATGGCAAAAAACTGATACCTGATAACATTGCCACTGTACAAGTAATGTAATGGGGTTATAAATGTGCTAAAACATCAATTAATAAAAAAATAATAATGTAGTATGGATACGACAACAACCTCTGTATCTGTGTAAAAGCACAGCAATGAATATAATGTTTCGAGAACATTATGAAAGATGAGCTCAATGAATCTGGTTCATCGCTGGACAAAATGCAAGTTTTTTTTTTGGTTTTTTTTTTGTCACTAAGGTCCCCAAATCTGGTGAAAACTATTCTTAGGCAGTCTTTCTATCACCCGGACTAATTAGGAGGCGAGCAGATTGAGGTTGAGTTAATAGACAACTCAAAGCAGAAGGACACTGGGATGGTAAATCCGTTACATGGAAACCTGCAAAGTTTAGGAAGTTTAATGAAACAAAAACTGCCATGTATATGAGTGTATCACGAAGCTACAGCTATAGTTTGGTGGCTCAGTGCTTTGTCCATTTGTAAACAAAGCTACCATGGAGCTGGTATGAAGGTGAAAGTATTTGTAGTAGAAGTGTGGATTG
This sequence comes from Rhipicephalus annulatus, assembly GCA_013436015.1. Lineage (NCBI taxonomy): Eukaryota > Metazoa > Arthropoda > Arachnida > Ixodida > Ixodidae > Rhipicephalus > Rhipicephalus annulatus. Next base: position 640,570 of record WOVY01001952.1, on the reverse strand, counting down.
TCATAAATGAACATGAATGAAAGGTGGATGATTACACAGCGATGTTCTAGATGTGAGGATCAGCTTTTCTTTCTTTTAAGTGGTACTGGTTACTCTGCTTCACTGGCTCTTGCACAGTACATTCAGATGCAGAGCAAAAAGGCACGGTTGATATATTTGTGTTAATGAAAGACAACACTGCTTATTATCCCAGTGCAATGCTGAGTGATACAAGCGTGTTACTTGGAGTGTCACACTTCTGGCAAATTTCGTGCCCAGTGTTGGCTCTGGGAATGCCTAGCTGATGCATTGTAGTATATGATGAAGGCAAGTGCCTCTGCATTGCATTGTGACTGCATTTGGTTCTTTAGTGTTCAGACAGAAGTCACTGGCAGCTCAAGAGAGTGCCAACTGCCATGTGTTTGTGTAACCTCTGAACACTGTATACACTGAGCCATTGACAATATTGCCACCTTCATTTGGAAGTGTTAATGTGCTGTATAATTTTTGAGATCTGCTTTGTGAAATTGATTGGAGGGTCACATGGTGTTGGTAAAAGCAAATTGACCGGATCTCTCAACAGGAAGTGTGGCCTACTGATCTACTCAAAAAAAAAAAAAAGCATGCAGTCCAAAGTCTACTAGTGTTTAGCAATGTGGTGGAAACTCAGATGATAAGAAAACTTGAGGGCCTGGCTAGGAGAAGCAGTGTTCAGAATGACAGCAAGATTAGGCTGAGTGACGAGATTAACTTTGCAGGCTTAGGATGAAGCCGTCTGACGCCAGGCAAGCGATTAGACAGCAGGGAGAAGCACTTATCACACCCTAAAAATGAGGTGATGATGCTGATAATAGTGCTTCTGTGCTGAAAACTCCACAAGTTAGTTGCCTTCATAGAAGGCTGATCATGAGAAAGGAAGTTCAACTGGCATTATTTTTTGCCATGTTATACCATAGCTTCTTCATGAACCAAGTGTTTATTCATGACTTATCTACACTGGGTATTTGTTTTTGTTAAGTTTAATTTCAGTGCAGTAGCTTCATGTGTACACACCATATTATTTATATAGTTACGAGTGTCATTGTTAAAATTAAGCTAATCCAAAATGCCTGATTATGAGTTAGATGTGATAGTTCTTTATTTCTAATAAATGCTTTATAGAAATACGAAAGATAGTAACTTTGGGTTATTTCACTAATTCAGACAATTAAAATACCGCTTGAAACTTTGTATTAAATTACTGAAAAAATATGATTAAACAAATTACTTAAGCTGAGGTGCACAAGCAATCCAAGTACAAAAGAAAGATACCTAGACACAGTACAGTTTAAACAAACAGTTTAAGGAAAGTGGGAGCGATGTATGGATGCAATGTTTTCTTTTCAGCTGGCAATCATTTAGGCAGCATTTGCACGTCGTTGGAGAGGAAGGTCGATGGTGCGAAGCAAGGCAAGGGTTTTTGGCAGGTCGAGCACAGGGTCAAATAGGTCGATTTCGCTGTCACTGTGATGTACAACATTCCGCTTTCGTGTGGGAAGCGTTATGCTGGACAGATGGGGTGCTGTGTAAATAATAGGCTCATGGATCACAAAGTTTCTATAAAGAGACAACCGCGCTCCAACGTTTCTTTGCATTGTAGTGAATGCGGCTGCGCACCCTCGTTCGTTGATACGACAATGAAGTCTTAACTCGGGGATGGGGTAGCGCGGGAATTCAAAGAAGCGTATTTTATCAACAAAGCAGTGAGTCATGTGTCGCAAAACCCTCGGTCATGTTTATTGCCCCTGAGGTAGCCTTTCTGGAAACGCATCACTAATACAATCTGTTCATATAATCGCTTATATATGTCTGTTTGTTTCAATAAATTCTCAGTTGTCAGAGTGCGCTGTGTCTAGGTGTCTTCCTTTTGTGCTTCAATTTCTCGCACACCTCAGTTTAAGATGAATTACCAATTTGCTCAGCAGTCTATGCTTCTCAATTTGCTTAAAACGTGACGTCCACATGGCTCTCACAAAAGTTACAGTGCTGTCAATTGCATCATATAGGATATCCGAAGAAGGATGAAAATCGTATGTTGTGCATCGTACAGAGGTTCGACATTGATTTATGATTGACACTATTGCGAAACTGACCTCTAAGAAGCATAAGCTACGTTTGCAAAATATTTCAGGCTTTAAATAAGCATGCTGCTTCGAGAAGCTAGTGCATTATTTTTTAAGGCCCTAGTAGAGGGTATTATAAAGACAAAGATCAATAAAAGGATGTTGTGACGCAGTATATTATAATAAATAGTAAACATAAGTACACCGTACAAGCTGGTAAACACAAAGGTCTAAAATTCAGACGAGGGACAATGCACGAGCAAAGCAATATGCGAATAAAGTTATGCATAACAATGCATACTTGTGTATGAGATTCACTAAAGAAAGCTATAAAAGTAATATGCAGTGGTTGAAATATAGTAATTCATGTCAATAACTGTCTCCCAAGTGCAATACACTCATCTGCATCAATGGAATGTTGTTTAATAAGGAGCGCATTTTCATTTTTCATGTGTGTTTGAACAAAATCGCTTTAAAAAAGTTGAATGTTTGGTGAGTTATTGGTGTTGCACGCCTGCATTCGTCCTTTCTCTTGTGCCATCTCGTAGCGGTATTCATGATATTACTGTGCTGGTTGATTCAGACTCCCCTATTTCCACTCCCTCATGCATCGCTGGCTCGTCCGACCAGCTGCGTTTGCAACGGTTGTGATAATGACCTAGACGCCAGTTATGCAGGACTGTTCATACATTGCGACAGCTTTTTATGGCCTGGCAGTCTTGCATTCCCCCATTGTTTCTCTAAAACAGGTGGCAAAATATGAACATGCTCAGTGTGTGTGCATCTATATATATATATATATATATATATATATATATATATATAGTGTGCTGCATGCATGTGGTTTGCATTTCAGAATGCATATAGTCGTTGCAGTTCAGCTGAAACATTTAGGCCAAATACTGGGTGGCAACAGCTGCTGAAACAATAGAAGCTGACGTAGACACCATATGCTAGATAGAAATATTTGCGGAGTGATGGATGAAAGCCACTTGAAAGCCACTTGACAACCTTGTAAATAGATGAGACATGGCTACTTTGTCCTTATCTCCTGCATGGTTTATTGGTTTATCTTTCAAGCTGGTTTATTTGTTCGTTTTCTTTTTGGGGCACATAATCTTCTTTCCTCCTCTATGTCGATAGGCTAGCCTGTTCCAGAAGTGTTTATTTGTGTAGTTGTGTTTGTGTGTATGTTATTAAACGAAAGTGTGGGTGATATTTATTGTTCAGGACAAATGACACATTAGTGGTGAATTATTATTATCGTCAGCCTATCTTTACGTCTGCTGCAGTACGAAGGCCTCTTCTGGTGATCTCCAACTGACCCCGTCTTGCACTAGATTCCTTGTTACAGCTGCAAATTTTATTATTTCAGCACACCTCCCGACTTCAGAATCCACACGAGGCCTATAATTTGAAAGAGTTAATTGGTATAAACTTGAGCCTGTTGGCATGGCTTCATAGCAGGAAACAGCATCGGAAAATAGGACAAGAACAAGGGACAAGACGTGGCACTAGCTACAGAATGAGCATTTATGCAGAATAAAGGAAGCTGGCTTCTCTGACCAGTTCTTGTCAGCGTTGGTCGAAGTCATCCTGAAGAAGCATCGTAAGGTGGCGATACCTTGTGTTGCAGATTTCAGGGCAAGAGTGGTGGTCATGCTCTATGCGCGCGGTGTTTCGAACTAGATCAAAAAGACTGCTGCACATGCCAGCATAAGGGTGGCTTTCAGGGTGCCAAACAAACTTTTTTTTAAGCACGAAAGTGAGCGGCCCTCACCCAAACACCGCCGTTTACAAGAAGCAAAATGCGATGGAGTTTGTGTCCTGCAAGAGTGCCGTTATCTATGAGCTAGCAGCGTCTCACAATGGCCTTTACATGGAGCAGACATTGGGCGGCCTTCACACCAGTCGTTGATGCAGTGACCGGCTGTGGGAGCGCAAGGATGACCTCGGCCGAAAAACTGGCAATCTGGCAATACATTGTGTCAACTGTGACTGCACTCCTAATTTTGCACAGGTATGCGTCTTGCACAGATATTTTTATTACCGCGCCTTGGAAACTTTGAAGCATTCACAATTCATCTATTGGGCCATCGTGTGTTGGTGCACCGTCGATCATACAAACTGGCAAGGAGAAATTAGCTCCGCATTAGAACATTCAATATTCATGGACTACACGGGACGCACGTGTATGGTTTCTCCTTTACCGATTTTTTTGTTTCTTTTTCCAGAAAGGCAAATAGACAGTTGCACTTGTGAAATAAACGCTCATGTTGTGAGCCAGCACCAAGCTATGTCTGTCTTTCTTGTCCTGCTGGCCTGCGGAAAAATAATTTATAGCCCATGCACCGCATTGTTACATACTATGTAATATTTGATGTCATGCTGTATTACAAATTCATGAACGTCCATAGTCTTTATTTTATAAATACATCATAAAATATACGAAAGAAAGCGCTTCAATTGCAAGAAAATTTTTTATGCTGTTTGAATTGTTTGGGAACTTTAGAAAATTGTGTCCACTGAGATGTTCAAAGTGTGTCGCATTATTCATGAAAGTTTATTGTAAATATCAAACGAGAATCAACAAAATATTATGTTTCAGAGCTCAATACTGTAGTCAGCAATATTGATTTAGTTGTGTTTATTTATTATGCACTGCTTTTTGTATGCTTTGTTCAATGACTGAAACATCCTGTGTGGTCAGTGCTTGCTATAGATGTAAAAGCTTTCGTTCCCTTGTCTTCATATCATATGTTTAGCTTAGTCTTATTTCATTTTGTTGATGCAAATCAGTTAACATTTCCAACGAAATATGAAATTGAAAGTGAGAGGGAAGAGCATGTGTATTTTGTTAAAACTGTGACCGATCTAATTTTGTCCAGGATATAGGAGAGAAAAAAAGGGGAGGGGGATGTCGATATGGTAACCCTTCACATAACTTTGTGCAAGTTTGCCTATGGAGATCATTGCCAATTTAATTGGCAGCACAGAAATTTTGCAGTCAGCACATGTGAAAGCTCTTTCTTTTTTTATTGACAATCATGAAAAGTGTTCACATGGCAGTCACGATGAAACTGTGTGCAAGATACAAACCCCAGCATGTGCAGCTTGCTCTTCGTTTCCATGTTAATCATTACCGATTCTGCCGTTTCTAGCCAAATGATATAGTAACTTTATAGTTTTACGTCTCAAAACTGACATGATTACGAGGGGCACTGACTGGAGTGATCCATAAATTTTGACCACTTGGTGACGTTCTTCAACATGCACCTAAATCAAGTACAAAGGCCTCTAGCATTTCGGCTCCATTGTAACGTGGCTGCCACAGCCAGGATTTGATCTCGGAACTTTCAAGTCTGCAGTCGAGCATCGTAACCACTAGACAATGGCAATGGGTAGTGGTTAGGGACCCTGGAACTGTTTTGACAATTATTTAGAAACACATTGGACCCATAGACCAAGTTCTAAGGGCAATTGGAGACTGATTTGAGCTCTCTGCGTAAACTGTGTAACTTATTACAACGCTTTAAAGCTGTGAATCACTCCAGATCGCTGCGACTCGGCCAAACACGTTTTCAACCGCCCATGCACCAAGAGACACGCTCTGCCCCACTGACGTTATCGTTTCCAGCTGATCTGAATGGCTGTGGAACGTGCAGCACAGATTGCTGGTATCGGATTGGCGGCAGGCTTTACGCGAATGTGGTCTCACGCCACATCGTGACACAGGCGCCGTGAAGGCTGAGCGTAGCCCCGAGCGCTTGAAGGAAGAATTGAGGGTGAGACGGAGTGGAGGAGGAGGGTACTTATTTAGTGCTTGTAGCTCCGTTAATAATGGGTGATTCGATTGAACTCTGGTGGCAATGAGTTGCTCCAGTAGTGGTCTAATCAAAAATGGAATGTGAAAAAAAAAAAAAAACGTTTCAGGGACCCTTTAATGAAATGTCAAGCACTTGCAAGATTGCTTATAAACTTTGAAAATGAGTCCATTAGGCGTCTCATCCGATTCTCTATATGCAGCCCTTGGGATGGTGGCTCTCCCTAGAGCCATCGAATGTAGCCAAGTTGCCTGAGAGCGCCTGGAAGCTGCTCTACTATGGATGTGTCTGGCTGCTCACCGTGTACATTGTGGTGCTCCAGGGAAAGTACCGCTTCTTCCAGCAGCCTTTCTCCGTTTGGGATGGTAAGCTACTACCATCTCTGCTGGAATATTTCTGTTTAGTCTACCCTTCTGCTTTTGTTGCAGAGTTTACTATACTTATCTTAAGGGGAACGGTAAGTGTTGTGGTAGATGCACGAAGATGTCGACTTTTCATGAGCACGCTAAAGGTGTCGTAGAAGAGGGGGGGTTTTCAAGGTGTGACGGGTTATAAGCATTCTATATGTGACAATGTTTTATTTTTACTGATAGCACATGCACGCTGTTGTTTTTTATTATTATTCATAGGTTGAGAAATGTTATATGTTGAAAAATGCCATAAGGATCTAAAAATTGAATTGGGAGTTTTTCTTGGAGGGAAGGGGGGCTGGAAACAAGCTACAATTATGAGTCCTGCCATAGTAGTTGTTTATCGTGTGTCTATAAATCTAAATACTTCTTAGCTTTAGCATTTTAACCCATTCATAACGTTTATGCCATTGCTGGGAATTGAAATATGTTCCTTTGTGGCTTATCAGAGCAACACCATAGCTAAGCCACCATGGTGGGTTACCTTGAAAACTTGTCCAGGGTTGTATGCTAGTATCCTATGTGAGCACTCCTAATTAGTTTTTTTACTTGTTTTTTTCAACAAGAGTAAGCAAAACAAGGATGTTTTACTGACAAACAAAGGCTGTCTGAGATAGCTTCATTCTATGAACGCTTCATCTATTTGGAAGTGACCACGGAGTTGAAAAAGCCAACTGTAAATACCCTCAGAATATGCCTTGATATTCGATGAAAAGGAGATTATTATTTACAGTGATACAGTCTATTCCAATGTTTGTGGTATTTTGACATTTTAGATTAACTGCTAAGGTTTCTAAATAGGGGCACAGTGGTTTGTATTGTGGTCAAACAGTAGTGCTGTTGCTGGATGACTTCGGTATGATGACATAATATTGTGCTGAATAACTGTGTCTTTCTTGGCCAACATTGGCCCTTACATCATTATGTCCCATCATCATTACCACCTATGGATGTAACTTGCTATTATTAGGTGTACAACACACATTGTCTAAAGCCGAATTCTTTATATTTTATAGCCTCTTGTATTCCTTATTCTGTGTTCATTGTCATGCAAAGAAAGTTTGCTTGGACATATTATGTGGCATATGCAGCAACAAGTGTGCTTGCAGAACTGTCGCATCATTCGCCAAGTAGGGAGAATTACGTTGTAGCACATGCTAGTTCATATGAATGTTATTTATGATTGCTCATTCAAGCTAAAATTCATAACTCCTGCTTGTTAGTTTTCATGAAACTACATGCTTTCAAGTAGCAACGCACTGAATTGCACGTCATTTGCAAAAGTACAGATCACCCTTGTGAAAGCATCATTTCGAGTTCAAGAACTTGGCTTAGCTTGGTCAAGTGTATGTCTACAGCTAGGAAAATGCTCCAGCAGCAAATTTTCTCCTGGAAGTGAGCAGCAGCTTCCACTTTTTCACTCACACAATATGAGACGGAACAGACCAGAGAACGTCTGCAGATACTTCCAGATACGGTTCATATCACGTGCTGTTCAGTTCTCGACGTGTGTCGGGCCACCCAAGATTGTCGCCGCGGTGCCGGGAGGGTCCGTGACGGCGTGCGTAAAGAAAGGGTTTCCCCGTAATGGGTCGGTCGGCGTGCGGCGTTCGTAAAGGAAGGGTTTCCCGTTAATGGGTCGGTCTTTGTTTGATGACTGATAGCTGTGTGTGAAAGCACAATGGGCATTTATAACTCTTGCAATAATCTATGGCACTTGCAGTTGGCAAAAGTATGACCATTGAGGCTAGCTTATCATCTCCGGTAAAGATGATCGCTAGGATACTCGATTTTGTGTCACTCATTGATCATCACTCTACTAAGCCGCAATGCAAAATGCTCGCGCGAATCCTGCACGTTGCAGAAATCTGCTTAAAAGTGAAGTGGTCATTGCTGTTTGTAGTACCTGTTATTTTTGTTTAGCAACCATTCACAAGTAGAGAGCACAATAATGCGTTACATGTTTTCATTATGAACAACTTAGTCAACGTAATTTTTTGGTGCTCGATCATGCAAATTAGCATTTACTTCCATGCAAACTCTTGATCACAGTAACAGCTGCTCTCTGTGGTGCTCCATATATATGGTCCTAAAGCAGCATAAATAAACAGCGATCTTTGTCGGTGTCCCGATACAACTTTGATGTTGCGGTTGCAATGCCATACTCATGGATAGCAGATATCTGGGTTAATCCCATCTTTTGGTGTCTACATTTATCTGTGTCACTAAAGTGTTCTAGGGTTATGCGTATAAAGTTTAGAATTTTAGTGGAGATATATCCACATGAGATCATCGGTGCGTACCGGTTTAAAGCCGGTACGCACCGATGATCTCACCAGAGAAGGATTGGCCACCCTGGTGCAGTATCTGGCCACCCCCTCCTGTAGGCATTCGTCAATTAACTCACGGCCCTCAGTCCCCACCAGCTGCGGAGCAACTGACCACGGCGGTGGTCAGATCTGCAAAGCAGCAGAGGGTGCTAGGAATCTCTGGATACGGACAGGCCACCATTGGAACTTGAACTTAGCAACGTTTAACGTTAGAACGTTATCTAGTGAGGGAAGTCTAGCTGTATTATTCGAGGAGCTAGAAGGCATTAAATGGGATATAATAGGGCTGAGTGAGGTTAGGAGGACAGATGAGGCCTATACTGTGCTACAGAATGGGCACGTCATTTGCTATCGGGGCTTGGCAGACAGAAGAGAACTGGGAGTAGGGTTCCTTATTCACAGAAACATAGCTGGCAACATAGAGGATTACTATAGCATTAATGAAAGGGTAGTAGGCATTGTAATTAAACTGAATAAAAGATACAAAATGAAGGTAGTACAGGCTTACGCGCCTACATCCAGCCATGATGACGCTTCAGTTGAAAGCTTCTATGAAGACGTGGAATCGGCAATGAGTAAGGTGAAAACACAGTATACTATAGTAATGGGCGACTTTAATGCAAAGGTAGGGAAGAAGCAGGCTGGAGACCAGGCAGTAGGAGATTATGGCATCGGCACTAGAAACGCCAGAGGAGAGCTACTAGTAGAATTCGCAGAACGCAATAATCTGCGTATTTTGAATACCTTCTACCGAAAACGAGAAAACCGCAAGTGGACATGGAGGAGCCCTAATGGCGTAAATAAGAACGAAATAGACTTTATAATGACTGCACACCCAGGAGTCGTGCAGGATGTGGAAGTGGTTGGCAAGGTAAGATGCAGTGACCATAGAATGGTACGGGCTCGAATCCGCCTAGACTTGAAGAAGGAACGACAGAAACTGATACGCAAGAAGCAAATCAATGAGCTAGCACTGAGAGGGAAAGTACAGGAATTCAGAGTGTCACTGCAGAACAGGTACTCTGCTCTTAGCGAGGAAACCAACCTTAGCGTAGATACAATGAATGATAATCTGACGAGTATCATCACGGAGTGTGCAGTGGAAGTTGGAGGCAGGGTAGCTAGACAGGACACCGGCAAGCTTTTCCAGGAAACGAAGAACCTAATTAAGGAGCGTCAAATCATGAAAGTGTCAAGTACAACAGACAAAATAGAACTGGCAGAGCTTTCGAAGCTGATTAATAGACGTAAAGTATGCGATGTAAGAAGGTATAACATGGAGAGAATTGAGCACGCTCTGAAAAACGGAGGAAGCGTCAAAGCAGTGAAGAGGAAACTTGGGATAGGCAAAAGGCGGATGTATGCACTAAGGGACAAAGAAGGCAAATTAACTACCAATATGGATAGGATAGTTAAAATAGCGGAGGAGTTTTACAGAGATTTGTACAGTAGCCGAGACAACCACGACCTTAATACTATAAGAACTAGCAGTAACCCAGACGACACTCCACCGATAATGATAGAAGAAGTCAGAAAAGCTTTGGAGAGCATGCACAGAGGCAAAGCTGCTGGTGAGGATCAAGTAACATCAGACCTGCTGAAAGATGGAGGACAGATTGTGTTAGAAAAACTAGCCACTCTATTTACGAGGTGTCTCCTGACGGGAAAAGTACCAGAGTCTTGGAAGAACGCTAACATCATCTTAATACATAAGAAAGGAGATGACAAGGACTTGAAGAATTACAGGCCGATCAGCTTGCTGTCTGTAGTATACAAGCTATTTACAAAGGTAATTGCTAGCAGAGTAAAGAAAACATTAGAATTCAATCAACCAAAGGAACAAGCAGGATTTAGAACAGGCTACTCAACAATTGACCACATTCATACTATAAATCAGGTAATAGAGAAATGCTCAGAGTATAACCAACCACTATACATAGCCTTCATAGATTACGAGAAGGCGTTTGATTCAGTAGAAATATCAGCCATCATGCAGACACTGCGGAATCAGGGCGTAGATGAAATATATATAAACATTCTGGAAGAAATCTACAGGGGATCAACTGCTACCATAGTGCTTCATAAAAAAAGCAACAGAATACCAATAAAGAAGGGTGTAAGGCAGGGGGACACAATCTCCCCAATGCTATTCACTGCGTGCTTACAGGACGTTTTCAGAAGCCTAGAATGAGAACAGTTAGGGATAAGAGTTAATGGAGAGTACCTCAGTAACCTGCGCTTCGCCGATGACATTGCATTGCTGAGTAACTCAGGGGACGAATTGCAACTCATGATTACAGAGTTAGACAAGGAGAGCAGAAAGGTGGGTCTTAAAATTAATCTGCAGAAAACGAAAGTAATGTACAACAACCTCGGAAAGGAGCAGCGCTTTGCGATAGGTAATAGTGCACTTGAAGTTGTAAAAGACTATGTCTACTTAGGACAGGTAATAACCGCAGAGCCTAACCACGAGATTGAAGTAACTAGAAGAATAAGAATGGGGTGGAGCACATTCGGCAGGCACTCTCAAATTATGACAAGTAGATTGCCACTGTCCCTCAAGAGGAAGGTATATAACAGCTGTATCTTGCCGGTACTTAGCTACGGAGCAGAAACCTGGAAACTCACAAAGAGGGTTCAACTTAAATTGAGGACGACGCAGCGAGCAATGGAAAGAAAAATGGTAGGTGTAACCTTAAGAGACAAGAAGAGAGCAGAGTGGATTAGGGGACAAACGGGAGTTAAGGATATCATAGCTGCAATAAAGAAGAGGAAATGGACATGGGCCGGGCATGTAGCACGTAGACAGGATAACCGCTGGTCATTAAGGGTCACCAACTGGATTCCCAGAGAAGGGAAGCGGGGTAGGGGGAGACAGAAGGTTAGGTGGGCAGATGAGATTAAGAAGTTTGCGGGTATAAATTGGCAACAGCAAGCACAGGACCGGGTTAACTGGCGGAACATGGGAGAGGCCTTTGTCCTGCAGTGGACGTAGACAGGCTGATGATGATGATGATGATGATATCCACAACACATTTATGTATTTTTTATACCTCCACCGAAGTTCTAAACGGAATAAGTGCCACCTATTTTTCACTGAATACGCGGCAGCGGTATTGCCGATGCTAATCTCAAGTAAATTGAAGTTGGATACCTGTCATCTGGTATTGCGGGCATCTTTTTAAGTATGTGCAGAGTTACTCAGTTTGCCGTGTATCTCGCTGGTGCTAACCAAAGCAAATTTCTGCAGGCTGGTCCCCGGAGGTGACTGTTCCTTCGGACATCTGGTGGATATACGCTGTACAGTCTAGCTACTATGTGCATGGCATGTATGCCGTATTGTATCAAGACCTGTGGCGCAAGGACTCGGCCGTCATGCTAGCGCATCACAGCCTAACATTGGTGCTGCTCGGCATGTCCTACACATTCAGGTACTGGACTGAGTTGTTTGTTTTCAACTTAGCGACACATAGTGGAGGACCATAGTTGATGTGCAATTCTATGTTCCAATATGTTGCCTGGCGATGTTAGTTCTTAATAAGAATTTTTAACTCCAGTCGACAGGTGCTGGCTTTTGGTTTATGCTGTATCCGTTCTTCAGTATGTTCTTGCTTCGCTACTGCGATAACCTCTTCTTTGAGGGTCAAAGCATGTATGAATGAAAATGATTAACTATTACGATAGTCATTAATGTGAAAAATGAGTATACCTCTGCGTGTTTTTTTTATATTACCAGACAACAGAAGTGCCAATATCATGAGTTGTGTAGGTGAACTACTTTTGATATTACCGAAGCTTACAATCAGAATTATTATAACTGTAGAATGTCGTTTTATCTATTTTGAACAGTGTCTAGTGACTAGTGTAAGGTGGGCATGTTTCATGAATCTAATGCCTTTAATTAAAAAAAAGGTTTACTTTTACAATAAATTACAATACAACAAAGTCAATAAGTATTACAATAGCCTGTTTAAGTTTTTCTGAAATGAATCAGTTATGGTCGTTCGGAAAGCAAAGTTGACTCAATACATCAATCTAGTTTAACGGTAAAATTGTGATAGAAAGCAAATACTGAGAATTTTTAGATGTAGTGGGATTAGAAGATAAGCTTTATGTTACCCCAGAAAATGTATCTGTTTCAATTGCTGATGACTTTGATGATCATTTCTCAAGAATTAGTGAGGACATATACGAACAGTCTGCCCTTAATGTTTCCACAACAGGCTTGAAAGATTTGTTAAAAGCAACTTTCATTTTTGCGAAATAACACTTGATGTAGCAAAGTCTATTCTAGGAAAGTGTTCTTATGAACAACTATAATGAGGCATCTGGACTCGGCAGTATTTAGGTTAGGATCCTGAAAAACAGTATCGATATGTTGTGCAGGCCCCTTTGCCACTTACACAATGAGCAAGAACCATTACCCAAATGTATCGAAAGCCTGTAAGGTTATTCCGGTGTACAAAACTGGTAATTCAAGCCACCGGGGTAATTATAGCTCAGTAACTATTCTGTGCACAGTGAACACCATATTTGAAAAACTCATTGCACTACAATTGAATGCATTTTTTGTTAACAACACTATCTGCCTAGAGCAGCATAACTTCATTGCAGGTAGATCTACTTCAACCACCATGTCAACTTTGTCACATTTCGTTAACACAGCTATAAACAGGCAAGATATTGCAGTGTCGGTATTTCATGATATAAGAAAGGCATTCGATACAATCTTTCTCGCTAGACTGTTCATAATGCTAGAGTCTTGTGGAGATTATGAAAGTGTGCCTTAATTCATCCAGAGCGATTTCCTTGTGCGAAGACAGCAAGAAGTAATTAACGAATGTTGCTCTAGTTTCATTCATGTCACATGCAGGATAGCAAAGGATTGGTTCTGGGTCTCATTCTGTCTTCTTTATATGTGAATGACCTATCGCATGCTCTTAACTTCACAAAAGTTTTAATGTATGCCGGTGACACAGTATTGTTTTACTCAGCTGACATACTTTTGTCGCTGAAAGACATTACATCGTAAGAAATAGCAATAATGAATAAGTGGTTTACAGAAAACAGGCTAGCTATAAATGCTGCGGACACTCAATACGTCATATTTCACTCAACCAGGAAAACATTGAACTTCAGCAGCCTTAATATTTTGCTGTCCAACCAAGCTCGGAAAAGGGTCGAATATTCAAACACTTAGGAGTTGTTCAAAACGTTCATTTGACATTACTTTCCTCTCTATTTTGGTCAGCATAGCACAAGCATAGTAATTAGGATAGGTTGGCACGTTCTTTCAGTGATTCCTCTCTAGCTACTTGCACATATTTTTTACTATCACAACAGTTGCTTTTCGAAATTTTTATCGTCATCATGTTCATACATTTTCTGGTGGACTCCTCAGCTACAACACTAGAAACTCCCCCAACACAGATGCCAGAGAGAAGTGTGGTGTCTGTGCAAACACCCTTTAATGTAGAAAATGCAGGGCAAAGACATTGACGAATGAAGGTTTGGATAGTAAACAATTCTTTTTGCCATGAGCAGTGGTGGATCTTCAGTAAAGAGCAGAGGTGTAAGCCATAATGACTGGATGCGTTGAAGCAAGATTTTTTTCTGAAACTTTTTGTGCTTGCAGTGTTGGTAGATTGCTTTTTAAGGATTTTCTTAACCGCCCTTCGTGCTTGGTTATATAACACTCACAGCAGAAAGCAGATGCCGCTGAGAACTCTACACTCAAATCTTTAATTCGTGCCCAGCAAGGAGAGCATACAAGTGAGGTGTGAAGTTGCCACTTTGTCAAGCACCCTGCCCATACAGAAGTGCGTCCCCACTATCTACGGAGCTGCTGGTGGCCGTTGTATGGTGCCATACACCAGAATGGTGCTATTGGCTAGCAGGTCACTAGACCAAGAGGGGCTTTTGGATCAGATGCGCTTCTTGCCGCGGGATACTGCAACGTGCCAGTGTCGCACTCCATGGTGTGCAAAAATAACACATTAGTAACACTACCATCTGCTGGAATCACATGGGGAAAGAGGGATCCTGTTTCATGACGTTTGCTGACGGTCATGACGTGGTCGGTCACAACTTCTTTTCTCCCTTTGTCATTTCCCCTCCCTCTGTAGCCTCCAGGGTGCTCGTCGAGACAAAATAAAAAATATGCGACAAAACCCTGTAACTCTGCTTGTTCCCGACAAACTCAAAAAATTTTCTCTGCGAATAATTTGTGAGGCAATGAACCCTAATGCCTAGTTTATTCAATGAGTACACTCAAACCTCAATATGACAAATACGGATACAGTGAAACCCCGCTACAACGAACGCCGCTTCAACGAAATTTCTCCTACAACGAAAAATTCACGGAATTCCGTCAGCAGTTCATAGGAGTCAATGCGTAAATATTGTCGCCACAACGAAAACACTTTTTTTTCTGCCGTCCCTCTTCGTCGACGAAGTCTAAAACGTGCGTTGGCACCACCAGAAACCGCCACTGTTCAGCAAGCATGGGCGCCGCCATTGCTCGATAGCGATAGCAATGAGACTGCCCTGCCAGACTCTGCTTTTGCCTCTGGCTTGCTTTCGAGCCGCAGACGATACGAAGCTGAAGCTCAGTCACTCAGTTCACGGTTTCCTTCACGCAGCTGCTGGGTGCAACCGCGGAGCGATGCCTTTTCCGGTTCCAATGCTTATTTTATTCGCGCTTGGCCAGTGTGGTACCTAATCAGAGCGGATGTTCATCCATGTTATCAACCAAATCAGCTCTGGGAAGTTTGAATAGTTCAAATAGTGAAAATTCCAGTGTGAATTGAGTTGAATAGCAAACACTATTGGAAAAATATTTGAAGTTTCGAAAAATCACACATCCCTGCTATTTGATGCAAAGAAAACTTCTTGTGCAGTTGACTAGGGTGGTCGTTTGCACCTAATTGTGTCAGTGGTTTGATTATCTGCCTTTCCCTCATTCACCCAGGTGCCACAACATAGGTGTTCTAGTGTTGGTGCTGCACGACCTGTCGGATGTGCTGCTCGAGTTCTCCAAGCTCAACGTGTACCTCAAGGTGCGGGCTGGCCGCAAGCACGTCGTGCACGACCGCATTGCCTCCGCTGCCTTCGTCTGCTTTGCCATCACCTGGTCAGTGCTGCATTTTTCTTTTTCCTCATGTTATCTAAGTCCAGAAGTCATTTAAAAGAGTCGCGAGCCATTTCATAGGGCCTGTCAAGAAAACACATCCTGCAGATAGCAGACACTGCGATGAACATATAAGCCAAATCTTGCAATCATGCACGACAAGAACTTTCAAGTGAAGTGTGAAGTTGCCATCTTTTCGGGTGCCCTCTTCTTATGCGGAGGCCTGCCCTCAGTAGTTTTGTAGGCGCCAGCACCCGCTATTTGAGGTCAACAGCTGGTAGCTGGTTGGCCAATAGTCGACATAAATCAAGTGCAGCATTTAGATCAAATACGCTTCTTGCCACGGGGTTCCAGTGCAGTGCTCTATAGCACGCTAACATGACACAGCGAGGCGCACTTGTACACAAAAATAACGGGAGAGACCGATTGCATTTCATTCCGTGTGCTCAAGGTCACGACGCGCACTGACGTAACATCTTTCCCCCATCTAATCCCTCCCTGCTTAGCTTTCAGCAAACTAATCCAGGTGAAAATGAGAGTTAAATCACTTAAAGCGTGAAACAAGGCCCTTAACTCCACTTGTTTTTAATAGCTTCGAGAAATTTTTGCAGCAGTTGATTTTTGAGAGAGAAATGGAGAGCAAAGGCAGGGAGGTCGACCAAACTTGGGTTGTAGCTTTGCGCGTATGCAAGACCGTCTGCCAAGGTCCCAGGATTTTTTTTTCTGCAAGTGCTCATGAATCCAGGTGACGGAGCTTGGCTTCCATAGCACATCATTCAGATTGGTATGATGGGCAGTGACATAAAATGTGCTCAAACGTCTCCTCACAGGCGCAAATGCCACACTGCTGGCCATTCCACTGAGGCACGAATACGCATTCGTAAATGCCAAAGCCAACCACATGCGACACCGCAAAGTTTCATCATGTCCTGAGAGTCCGGATGGGAAACAAAGTTGCATGTTTGAATCGATCGAATACAGGCACGTGTTGGAGAAACCCTGCATATTCTATTGCGGAAGCGTGATACTGCGAGCAAATAATTGTAGTCACCGCGCAGTGTCCGTTTTGTAGCATGGGCGTCCGCAGGTCTTGGTCATGAGCCGATTGAGCTGCTTCATCTGCACGGTCTTTGCCGACAATTCAGCAATGAATCGGCAACCACTGAAATATAATATGTTCTTCCTAGACAGCTTGGTCATAGTTGTGCCATATCCGATACTGATTGTTCGTGTAATTCGTGCCGTAAAGCAAATAGAAGTGTCTGTAAGGCTGACCTCAAGTCACAAGAGATGGTCCATTGATTAGGTTGCTGCTGAAGAATGTACTTGGTCGCACCTTGAAGTGCTGTAAGTTCTGGTTTTGTTGACATCGTGATGTGAGAGAACTTGTATTGTAGCGATATGTTACCAGATAGGCAACCACTGCACCTGTAGAGCTTTTGGAATTTGTAGAGCCATCGGTGTAGACATGCATGTGGTCAAAGTAGGTATTGTTCAACAGATGCAAAGTCAACTGCTTCAGGGCTAGTGGTGACATGCGTGCCTTCTTTAACAATTCCAGGAACCGATAAGCGCAGGTTAGGTTGACTGTGCCGTCCCCTCTCGAAGAGAGCGGCCAGGAGCCGTGTTTGCCTTTCGAGTGCCGCCAAAGGAAGTCGGGGAAGACGCTTAATCCCTTAATAGGGGCTACTTCCACGTCTTGAAACCCCTTTTTCCTTTGTTATGGCCACTTTAAACGGGCGCCGCAAACGACCTTCAGAGCGTCATTTGTCATCTTCTCTGTCAGCTCACGGAGAGAGTGAAAACACCGGTCGTCGACGGAAGAAGAAATGCCAAGCGGCGGGCAGACTCACCCTACCTGCCCGAGCAACAGCACCGCTTTTTTATGGGGGGATTTACTGAGTGCTTGTGAATGTTTGTTGAAATGTGACCCCAATTCCTGTTAATTAAAGTTACTTTTGTTTAAATGTTCACGAGTGTTCGACCGTTAACTGGCTGGATAGCGGACGCTTTGACCTGTCAAATGCGAGCTGCGAGACCAGCATAGTAAAAAAGCGCTTCAACTGCCATCGGCCGCCAACTCAACGTCCGCCGGCAATGGGATACGTCGCCACGGCAAGACCCCCGGTTGAACCCAGACACACGCCCATTGCAAGGATATCATCGCCAAGGAGTTGAGCAGCTGACAGCAGAAGGGCAGCAACAAGGTGGGCTCATTTCATCTTTCAACGCTCAACGCGCAGCTTAGCACCATTGTTTCACATACGTCCGCTCCGAGACAAAACGTGCAAGCAAGAATGGACCAGGACGAGCTGACGCATGAGTGTCCAAATGTCACACCACAAGATGAAGCTTCCGCATCAAACGTTCGGCCGCAAAGAAAAACAACCCTATCGACGAGGGCTAAAGAAATGTACCAAACGAGCCGCGAAGAGCACTGCCGCAAACTAGATTCTGTTTGGAAAAACGTGGAGAGCGCTCTTCAGGCACTGTCACGCGCTAAGGAAGAACAGTTTACCGGCGCCAAAACGCACCTTCGTGCAAGTTACGAGCGCTACGAACGTGCTACCGCAAGATACTCAGCCTTTCTCGAGAAGGCGAAGACGTTTGAAGCCAGACACGAATTACGGCTCCGACAGGTAATCGATGAAGACCGTGAGACGATCGTGAGCGAAAAGTTACGAGAGGCTACGCCACAAGAACGCGACAAGGCACATGGAACAGCATCGCAGTTCTTTCTATCGGTTCACTCAAGAGCTTCTTCGCGATCACGACGATCGGGCTCCTCCACGATTAGCCTGGCTGCTGTGCAGGCCCGCGCGCAAGCAGAGGCCGTCAAAGCAAGAGCTCAGTTTGGACGTAAAGAGGCCGCAATGCGCTTAGAAAAGGCAAGAATTGAGGCCGAGCTTGAGGTACTACAGCATGAAAAAGAGGCAGCTGCTGCAGACGCGCAGGCAAGTGCACTCGAGGCAGCTGTGGAACAGGATGGCGGGGAGTGTGTGCGCCCACACCCACCTTTAGACCGGACACTACGGGTTTGGAGCTACATCACTGAGCAAGCCGCCATACGTGATGCCGAGCTTGCGTCTCTTCGGGTGCCTGTTGTTCATCCGAGAAGCCAGAGCTTGGAGCATGCCGAAGTAACCAATTACCTCCCGGACTTCCGTGACTATCACCAGCCGCCTGCGTACACGCCAGCACCTAACAGTTCAAGCTCAGAGCTTGCCGGCGTCGTTAAATTCCTGTGCCGCAAGGACCTTGTCTCTACAGGACTTACGAAGTTTGATGATCGACCTGAGAACTTTCGAGCTTGGAAGTCATCTTTCAAAGGCGTCATCAGGGATGTAGACCTTTCTGCGCAGGAAGAGCTCGACCTTCTAATCAAATGGCTTGGTCCTGAGTCATCGCATCAAGTTCGAAGATTGAAATCTGGTCATGTGGATGACTTCTCTAAGGGCTTAAACATCGTGTGGAAACGGCTCGACGACACCTTCGGACACCCTGAGGCAAAAGAGCGCTTCGTGCACTTCATGAAAGAATATAAAAGAAGGCGACGTCGTGCTCATCAGGGACAAAGAAGCAAATCGCAACGATTGGCCCATCTGCGTTGTCACCCAAAGCCTGCCCAGTGCGGACGGAATGGTGCGCAAGGTGGAGGTGAAGATTGCAAGGAATGGCGCAATAAGGAAACTCTGCCGACCGATGTCAGAAGTGGTGCCCTTGTTTTCGCCATCAACAAACTGTGGCGTCTAACAAGCAGACACCAGACGGGGAGTGTGCCGTCCCCTCTCGAAGAGAGCGGCCAGGAGCCGTGTTTGCCTTTCGAGTGCCGCCAAAGGAAGTCGGGGAAGACGCTTAATCCCTTAATAGGGGCTACTTCCACGTCTTGAAACCCCTTTTTCCTTTGTTATGGCCACTTTAAACGGGCGCCGCAAACGACCTTCAGAGCGTCATTTGTCATCTTCTCTGTCAGCTCACGGAGAGAGTGAAAACACCGGTCGTCGACGGAAGAAGAAATGCCAAGCGGCGGGCAGACTCACCCTACCTGCCCGAGCAACAGCACCGCTTTTTTATGGGGGGATTTACTGAGTGCTTGTGAATGTTTGTTGAAATGTGACCCCAATTCCTGTTAATTAAAGTTACTTTTGTTTAAATGTTCACGAGTGTTCGACCGTTAACTGGCTGGATAGCGGACGCTTTGACCTGTCAAATGCGAGCTGCGAGACCAGCATATTGACAGAGACTCCACAACGCAAATTCCGGACGCATCGCAGGTTTGAAACCAAGCAGTAATGTGTCGTGGTGTTTCGTCACAATATGGCAGAACGAAGCATGAGGCCTCTGCACTGGCAGACATTCTGAATGATGTGACAAAAGCCGTGATGAAGGCGGAATGTGCACTCTCAGTGTCTCAACAATGATATACGTCTTGACCGGCTGTTCGTGTGCGATAGCGATAGATTCAACTGTCGACGAGCATCTTGGAAGGCCAAGACTTGTTAGAAACGCTCGGGCTTGTACGCTCTGTAGTGCACAAATTTACGAGGCAGTAAGCTCTGATAATGAGGTCAATAGATGATTGGAACAGTGGTTACAATACCTTTAATGCAGAAGGATTTGTACTCTGTTGCCTGGGATCATTCCAGCAAACAGTGATAACTAAGCATGTGCAAATGTCCTATATTTCCAAATGTGCAGTTTGGTATTGTGGTGTTCTCACTTACTCCAATTCGAATTTCAGTATTTTTGAACAATATGAATAAAACGTAAAGGTGTACAATGAACATTTGTTTTCAGTGTGCCATAGCCAAAACAAGCCAAGGACGATGAATTAAATTACAGTCTGGCTGATTTTTTGCATCTGCGTGATTATTCAAATGCATGCAAACACTCGTTGTCATTTTATGTATTGAAATAGTATATAACAGTGGCCGAGATCTCGGCACTCTACATGAAATTAGCCACAACAGCTAGCACTGTGAGAGTGAGAAAAACATTGGTTTGCAGGTATTTGATGCGCCTTCACTACTACCCATGCAAGGTGATGTATGCGGCCAGCACAGGACTCTTCGTCAAGCAGGTCTTTCCAGCGCACTTCCTCTTCTTCCTGGGACTACTGTCGGTGCTTCTGGTCATGAACATCTACTGGTTTGGGGTGTGTCCTCAACATATTCGTTATTCAATACTTATTAGTCAACAGTACCTTATATAGTTTAAGACCACAGCGGCATCGCACTAGATAATACCTACACAGAACGAAAAAAGGTGCACTTAGCAACAGAAGCTTCAGTGGCAGCAAAATGTGATGCAGATAGTGAAAATAACAGAAGTGATGATGATAGCTAGCAAAACCATAAGCTATAATGTCACTTCAAAATGAATTAGAAAAACAAGAAAAACAGATATTATAAGCTAAGAAGATTGTAAAGGACTCTGTTTGTCTTTGTTTCTTTTGCTGTCGTGTATTACTTCTGATGTAAATAGAAATAAATGTGTATGAAAAAAAAAAAACCTTTACCGTTGGTGCAATGTAAACCCACAGCCTTCAAAAGGTGTTTTTCGGCTGCTTTAATTCATGTCGAATGAGAGAAATATTTAGGAAAAGAAACCAATTCCTGTTGTCGATGGCTTAAGTCCTTTCAATCGTCAAAATAACATATTAGGCTCTCAACATTTAAAATTAAGTTTATTATGAGGTTTTAAGTGAACACATTGACGCAGGTCTCAGTGGCCCGCCATGCTGAATTCTCAAGTGACACTGGATTTGAGGATGTGGCGTGGTTTTGCAATGGCACTTGTGTGAATGAATAATCTGATCGGCTTTTTAGCGTTTGTGTCGAAACCTGGTCGCACAGGAAGGAATGAAATAAACGCTCAGTGCGGCCTCTGCTACATATATTTGAGGTCATTTTGATGTTTTCTGCACTTCTTTCTCTAGGATGGTATAAAAGGTTTGTTCGTACTTCATAGTCAGTACACAAAGTACTATCCAGCGATTTGTGTGTTGTCTTGTCCTTCTTATGCCATCATTCTCTTTGAACCATGTAACTTGAAGACTTTTTAGGCTTGTTCTAAAAAGAGCTGTTTGCCCACCGTGCTATCTTAGCAGCTGTGGTGTTTGGCTACAAAGCATGAGGGCTCGATTGCGATTAGCAGGTATGGTGGCAACATTTCGGTGAAGGCAAAAAGGCAAGAAGACTCCTTGTACCTAGGTTTTATGTGAACATTATGTTGGCGTAATCCGGCAGAGTGTGTAGTCACCAGGCAACAGAGATAACTTAGGAGTTCAAGCCTCTGAAAAAAGTCGGGGTATAATCAGGGAATTCATCAATCAAGTGAAATAAGTTGGGGAAAAGGGCTTTTTTATGCATTGCCCATATCTAGTGTACAAACTCGCATTCCAGTGACAGCTTCCTCTAACTGCTATAAGGCATGACACACTCTCAGTAGTACATCTGCGGAATGTCATCTGTGGAATGTCCTTCAGGTACCAGCTAGTACCTGAAGATGGTGAAAACAGTGATGTCGATGCAAGTTATGTACTGTGTACCGTAGTACTGGTGTTAGTGCTGGAGGTATTGCCACAGCCTGTACACAAGCGGGATTCTTCGTGTCAGTCGCTCTGTTTTGCCATCTGTCTCTGGAAACCAGATAAGGGAACTTGCTATGCTTTTCGTGGTTCTCATGCCTGAGTGCGTCTCATGGAGTAAGTCTATGTTTAGAGCCGTGGGAAGCATGTTGCGGTGTCGCCAATAGACCAAGTACAGTCGCCGACCGTTTATTCAGGCTCGGCGGGAACCGCCAAAACGTCTGAATAATCGGCAGTCCGAAAAAACGGATTCACTCGGAAAAAAAATCACTTTTATAGGCCCTATCGCCCGAAAAAACTGTCATGTCTGCACCCACGCACGCTTCCGAGACGGTTTGCTTGGAAATAGAAAATTCAGACTTCAGACTGGGGTAGGCCGCCTTTTACCTGGCGAATTATATCCGCTTTCTTCGTCATCGTGAGCATCTTGTAGCTCCCATGTCGGCCGCGTTTCTTCACTCCCGACGGCGCAGCAATGGGTGGCGTTGTAGCCATTTCAGCACGCCACGGAACACGCAAGACAGCGAGAACACAGACAACAAGACGAATCAGGCCTAGCCTCAAAAGCAGCTGACTGACACTGCTGACAAACGCCACAGCGAACAAATGCCACAGCGAACAGCTGACTGACACTGCTGACAAACGCCACAGCGAACAAATGCCACAGCGAACAGACTCTGTAGGTGGCTTGGTTTGGCCACTCGACTGGCTAAAAAAAAAAGCGTCGCCAAACATAGCCTTCGAGATCGGTAATGGCGATTTCTGCGTGCATTTTGACACTGGCCAGGCATCCAGCCATAGCTAGTGCAGCATATCAGTGCTGGCAATCTAGCAAACATATTGTTAACGTCACTATTTAGCGTGTAGTGGTGTATGGCGACGCATCCGGTCAGTCAAACGGATTCCGAATAACCGAATGGCGCACAGTGGGGCATCCAAATTTTCGGTCGTGAGTTTACATTAGGATCAATGGGGAGTCTGGCGGTGCCATGAAGATGTCCGAATAAACGGGCATGTCCGAATTTTCGGCGTCTGAATAAACGGTCGGCGACTGTATTAGTGGTGAGGAAACTCGGTCTTCTTGCTGAAGCATGGTCGAAAGCAGATTTGCTCTTCAGACGAACATTTCGATAAGCCTTTCTTGATCCAAGATTTCACTGGGGTTGTGACGGATCTGTTTCTATAAAATGTGCCACTTCTCTGACCGTAATTACCACTTTTCCTAGCACTCGGAGTACTGGGCATACTCTGGTGGATCTGCTGTGCTGTTATTGTGCGGCTTGTTTGATAGCAGCAAGTGACTGAAGGCATCAGCATTCGAGTTTTCTGCTCCCCTGCGATACTGAAATGTGTACCGGTAATGATCCAAGAGAAGAGCCGCATCTGAATCCTTGCCACAGCTGTGGGAAGAATGACTTTTTCTGGGTTAAACGTACCTGTCAAAGCTTTATGGTGAGTCACCAAAATAATGTAATTGCCATCAGCATCAAAAACACGTCACCCCAAATACAAGTGCCAACGCTTTCTCTTATAGCTTAGAATGGCTTCGTTCTGCTTTGTACAGCATTCTGAAGCGAAATTCAGTAGAATAATCAGTGCCAATGATGCAATGGGACAGTACTGGCCCAATTCCTATAGGTGAAGCATCACATTCCGACTTTAAAAAGTTTGGTACGGTCAAAGTGTGTCAGCAACATGGACATTTGTATGGCCTTTTTAAATTTTCGAATTGCTTCCTTGTGCGTCTGCCAATGGGCTGATTTCTTCTGCCGCCTGATAAAACCTTGTACGTGGAATGTGCTCGGCACAGCGCATGATTTGAAGTCAAAAATAAATGAAATGAAAAATGGCAATGCACAAGTCCTAGTTAATTTGCAAGTGCAGGCTTATGAGTGCTCCCAGCCACGATGGTCTCATTTCTATGGAGGTGAAATGTTAGAGGCCCGTGTACTGTGCAATGTCGGTGCACGTGAAAATATCCGGAGCGCTGCATCATGCAGTCTCTCATAACTGTGTTGTGGTTTGGGACGTAAAAGTCCGGATATTATTATTGCGTGTAAGCAGTGCTTCCAAGGCTGCTTCAGCCTAGCACATTCAAGTCGTTAGCTCTGAGCAACGTGTCTCAAGATAAAGATTATGGAACTATGCTGGTTAAATTTTGTAAACCTTTGCCTCAAGTGTCTGCAGTTTTGCTTTCTATAAACTGTCAACTGGAATGGAACCGAAATAATAAAAACCGTGTCAAACCTAAACCTGCATTTTTTTTACTTTTCTCAATTCAAAACTTTATTCTGGCTCTTAAATGGGCAGAATGCAATTTTCTTCACAAGACTTTTTGCCCACGTGATCTGCCCCCTGAGGTGATTGCTGAGATATTTTTCCATTGTGTGCGATGCAGATGATCGTGCTGTTTGCGGTGCGGGTTGTGACTGGTGACATTCAGGAGCTGGATGACACGCGCGATTATGATGTGGTTGAGAAGATGTACTCTTCGACTGCCAGCAATGGCCATCACCGAACGTGAGTACCAGCAGCATTACCGAGCATTTGAGGCACAAAGAAATAACACACAGAATTAAAAAAAAATTTTACGCTCTTTGTCAATCATACTTTGGCTAATCGAATGGTTCATTGTTTATTGTATCTGCAGGAGCGTGTGTGGTGTAAAAGTTAGCAAGTTTAGAGAGCTGGCATGAGAGTGGACGTAGTCGTCTGCTAGTGGGTTCATTATGTTGCGTAATGGGGTGAGAGTAGTTTTAATGCCTCGATGAGAAGTGATATGCCTGGCTTGCATCACAGTATCGGTCACGACCACCTGTGCGGCGGTGGGAAGCAAACACAATCATTCTGCTGGAAAATAGTGGGCGATTTAACAACACACGTATTTCACGGCAACAGCATTGAAGAGCTTGATTCGCAGAAATTCTGGTGTCGGTGTTAGCATTAGCATTGTTCCTCCTGAGTAAAAAAAACTGGCATTGTTTATGATCCAGAAATCGAAATGTAAATCAACATGAAAATAAATAAATAATAAAAATATTCAGCCCGAGTGGGAATCGAAACAAAGCCTTCTACATGACCGGCAGATGTTCTACCGCAAACCTGTACAAGTGCTTGAAACTGTTCGGAAAAAGGAAAAGGCCTTACACTGATGTCATATGGTGTGAGGAGTCTCCTTAATGCACATAATATTTCATGGCAAATAATGTAGAGCTGCACCAAGCATGAAAAAAATTGCACAAGGAGCAAGTAGTTTAAAGGCCCAACCATCACAAAGCACTCAAGTGGGATTAATCAGCAGCAGCAGCAACAGCAGTTGCACAGGTGCGCATGTTGTCTTGGAACACGAAGTGGCTACTTTGCCAATTCACACAAAACAAGAATTGCAGCGTAGCAGACACTTCACAACCGTACTTGCATTAGGCACTCTAGGATAGTTTGAAGTGGCTAATGTTACATGTACAGACGTTTCTTTCCTTGCGGCTCGATATCATTGTCCACGGATAACCGAAGCTACTAGCGATTGAGGAGGTGATACAAACGGGGCTCGCTACTGCAATCGTGTTTTACCCCTATAGGCGAAGCTCAATCGTCCTCCAGCTGGTTGTAGATTTTACGTCTGCTTTAGCATTTACAAACTGCAATGGGAGCACTGAGGTGCAATACCACTCTTGCAGGCCTGACGAAGCTGCAGTCCTGCGACCAGCGAGCCAAGATGATGCGGCCAAACCAGAAAATGGCTTCCAGAACGGCTGGCATGGAGGCTTGCGCGAGCGCCATACGCAGTCGCAGCCGCAGAATGGCTCTTAGCCGACTGTGGTGGCCAGGTTGCACTTCCCCACTGTCTGTTAGACTAGGATTGGCTGCCCTCTGATCTGCTTGCTGAGCCCGGAAAAAAAACGACACCTTCCTTGTTGGCTGCGAGCGTCTGCTTGGAGTATGGGGACACCCGAAGGCCAGCAACCATGAGTTGGTGCTTTGCTACTGTTACTCGAGGCACATCACGCTGCTCTAGGTTAGGCAGCATGCGCGTGTTTAAAAAAAAGGCATTCCTTGTAAAATGTGGTTTGCGAGAAGGAGGAGTGTCCTTAGCAACACACCACTGAGTGCCGCCGCTGCAGCAGCTCTGCAACAACATTTGTGCAATGTTAGATACAATGTTATTGCGTGCACTGCCTTGCGCTTCCGATAAACACTCTAACACTTGGCTATAAGAGAGTTTTGAAGTATTACGCTATTTCTGTATGTTCCGCATAGTCTCCTATTGAGAGAAGCACACTTTTTTTAAGGGATTCACACGTTTGAGTGTGTTTTTTGCCTACATCATCTTGAGCAAATGGTACGGTGCATCTCTCGGATATGCCATGCTTGGTTTGAAATCGAAAACCACTGGCCATTGTGGTCCTTTGGTCTCGTGGCAGCCTCTGCAAGGCACCTTGGCACAGTTGCTGACAGCAGGCAAGCCCACGGATAGCGATTAAGGAAGGAGTGGCACTTGGAGGAGAAAACTTGACAATTTGAGATGTTTCAGTGGGCAAAGTTTCTAATCTATTCTAATTTCGGACGCTTTGTCGTGTCCAAAAGAGTGTCTTCGCGTGCAGTACCTATGCACGAACTCCTCCACTGTGCTAGATGACTCGCTAACGTACTCAAACCAAGGCACTGGAATAAAAAATTAAGTCTGAGTGTTTGCCTAGTTAACTCTTCAAGAATGTACCGTATATCTGAGGAGCTATGGAAACTAGGGCAGGAAGCTTTCTTGTGACTTTGCTCTTTTGCTTGTTCGGCATGAAAGGACCGTAACGGCATCATTGGATTGTATTTTTTGAGTGTTCTAAATCTTTTCAAAGGCTGATCTTGTTTGGATCATCAACAAGGAGGGCATTCTGGCTACATTTAGATGATCAAAAGCAAAGACCCAAGACCAGATCAAAGCGCTTAGAGGGTACATCAAATATCAGCATTAGAATGGCTTAGGGCTTAGAGCGATAAGAAAATGTGCTTGTGTCTTTGCTTGTTGTTCAGCATTTTTTTTCTCTTTGTTTGCTCTTCAACTTTTTTTATTACTTCTTTTTTGTCTCGTCCTACTCTCTTCGATTTTCTTGCGTGACGTTCGAAATGATTGTTTCTGTGTATGCATTTGCACATTTGGTATGTTACATTTGATATATGATAACCCAAGGTATAGACGTTCGCGTGACGGCTGGAGGATTGTGCAGGGCAAAAATTGTGTATTTACAAGCTTAGTGAAAACTGCTTGAGCTTCTTGCTAGAAGCATCCACCACACTCTCTGGAAACCATCAGCTCGGTGACTACGTTTTTGATAGAATGGTCTTAAGTGCTCAAGGCAGAACGAATCTGTCTGCTATTTTCTCGTTAACTGCAGTGCAGCATCTTGTGCCTGCGTTGTACCTCTAGCTATTTCTAGACATCTCATGGGTGTGGTCCGTTTTCATATATACTTTGAGATATGAAATACAGCAGCTTGCTTTTTTGTGGTCATTGAATTTAGTACCAGATATCTTGCTGAATGTTTTCTGATGGCAGGTTCTCTTCAGTGTTCATATGCGAGTCTGGTGTAGCAAGATCAGAGTGAGAAAATACAAAAGACTGCATCACAAACAATGCTTTTTGCTGCGTTTAGGATGCAGTTGCAGCATCATAGCTTGTTTAGTGTTGCACTACTGGCAGCTACTCGGACATTTGGCTCTGTCTCAAAGTCTACAGGTAAATTTCACATAATAAACACTAAATATTTGTGCATTGTGTAATAATCCAATGCGTTAGAGGTCACCGTGAGCTGTGTGTGCTCCAGCAACATCACAATGTGCGCATTCTCATTTGACCTTGTAGAGTCATTATGATCAGCATAATTAAATACAATTGCATGTGTACTACATTCAAATGTAGGTCGTTCCTTTTGGTATAATTTAGTTCTTAATGCCACTCTCCATGTTCTCAGTGCAGCAGTATTTCAGATTGATGAGCTAATTTCAGCAGTCACGAGATATTCGTTATATTGAGATTTAACTGTACGCATTCTTCAAACCGGCACGGGAACCAGGCACCGCATAGTGCGGGTCTTTGTATTTTCCCAGGAGGCCAAGCAAGCTTTTTCCTCTGCTCGCACCGACCGGTAGCTGTTGTTTCAGTTGCAGAATGTCCTGGTTTGGTGCGTCTTCGTGGAAGTATACATTTTCCCCATTCTCCACTAAGCTTTCGTCTTGATACCAGAAACTTGCTGCTGGCGTCAAGATAACATTTGTTGCAAAGATTGCGATTGAGGCTTTTAGATCTCATGGTGGGTATCAGAGTTGCACTGTCATGGCAACAATGGCTGTCAGTCTGCATGGGATAGCATAAACAAGGTCAAGAAAGGAAGGTAGTACAGGCATGTTTTCCTTTCCGACTTGCGCTGTCTTCAGTAAATGCATATGATCAAGCCAATCTATGCTCTCTATCCATCCCCTGCTTGGGGATTCATGCTGTGATCTCGATTCTTCTGGGGTTCACTTCTAGTATACAGAATCTCCCATTACAGCGTCAGACGGTATGCTTAGTTCACTATGACATATTAACAGCAATATCGCGGCAAACATATTGGGTACCTTGCAGTGATTGACGTAGGCTTTCACATCCAATGGTTGCACCATTCGCAACATCTCTGTTATTCGGTATCTCTGTTATCTTCTTTTTGCGGAATATTCCGTTCATCCTGCGTAGTCGAGTGCTAGGTCATGCCCTTTGTTGCACTCCATTATCGGAGAATCTCGAGAAAGCAGATTCTATTATTTTGTCGCTTTCGCTATATTTAGGCACCACTTTGAGCTGTCTTGCTATGTGTTAATCGTAGCCTAAATGCTACTTTGATTCCCCCACTTCAACATTTTCCAGCGACATTTCGAAACATTGCACCACATCACTCATCTTCTCTAATTTTTCGTTCTTTTCTTTTTAATCGCTCCCTTTTGATGTGTTATCACATAACTAGGAGTAAATTTATCATAGCAATATTACATCTACACAAAGTCTCTAAGAAAAACCTAGAGGGAATTGTGAATTAGCTTATGTAATGAATATGGAATAATTTTGTAAGGTGACGGTTGGGAATGCTTTCTATGAATGGTACTTTGTTGTTTGATGGTCACAAAATAGGTCACAAGAAGTGGGATTCACCTTGTGTCGGTGAAGTAAGAAATATTGCACTCCGAAAAACGTAAATTTGCCACTTATAGTACTTTCTTCTTCTAACGGTGAAGTGTTGCACTTTTTATCAAAATGTAGTTTCATTATGCAATTCATTTTGGCAGCTAAATATTTTTCTCCAAAGGTTTCATTTCATATTCACATTTTTGCTGCCTCAGTTCTAAAAAAATATAAGCAACACACAATGGCCCTCATAACGAAGAAATACAACCAAGAAATTTGTGCATCTGGTAGAGACATAAATTTAACTACTGTACACGTAATTTTATAACATTGATTTTTCTCTGCTACATCATGCTTTGCTTTTTCATGATATTCAAGTGAAACTGGTTTCAGAATTTACAGATGAAGCAGTGGACAAGCAAGCGCCAGGAATTGAATTAAGAGCAGGAGACGTAGGAACGCGGTCAGGTTTAATTTTGCCATTGTTGGCCACACTGATTCTTGTATGTCGGCCTCGGACAGACTAGTCCTACTTTAAATGCTTCTGCTGCTGCAAAAAACTGAGCCGGTTCTCACTCTTTTGTAGAGAATTAGCACGAGTTAATGAGGGGGGAGGGGGCAAACTGCTTTTAGTGGCATCTCGTGTTCGGTAATTCCCGTGAATTAATATGGATGTCGATCACCTCGTTTAAAACATTTAAAGGTGTGCCTTGTACTTGAGTAGGTGCTTCGCATTGTTTTTTAAATTGAGTATCTGCTGTGCGATGCATTGGAAATGATGCAAGAGCTGAAAAGGCTTTCGTGCAAGTCTGCAAGAAAAGTTAGTGTACATTTCCATGATATTTTCTTAGCTGGACATTCTGTACATCGGTTAACAATGTGGCCAGTGTCGACAGGCTTGTGCTTCACGTTTATATTAAGCAGAAATTAGCTTCAAATTAGTACGATAATTTCAGCTGCATAAACTGAAATGTGCACGTTGAGGATATATAAAGGAAATGTTGGCAGGCTAACCCTTTTCTCAGCCGTTTGAAGGTTTCATTCCAATTAACCTGGGTGACAATACTACATAGCTCGAGTGCTAAGTGTACAAGGATGCCACCTCTTGATCTTAATATTCGAGATGGCTAGGGTCCCCCGGGGTTCCGCAGTACGCATATTAGCAGTGTGCTTGGTCTGCCTGTCAGCACGGTTGGTCAAACTGTCTCGAACGGTCACGCCAAGGTATGTGGAGTAGCCTCCACACTGGTGCTGCCCCGGATTCGCTCCGGGGCAAACCTGGAAGTGCGCTGCGTGCCTCGCTCAGCCTCCCCTCTCGGCAACAGGGTGTACTGCTGTGCCTGCAGCCTTTACAGCTGCACCGCATATACATTGAGGCTTTCTTGGGCCTTCTTGGCTTGGCGTGGTGGCTGGGCGCCCTTGTTGTTAGGTGCTAGTGCTCGCACTCGGGAGCGGCAGCTGTTTGCTGGATGGAGTGCGCTGTTCCTGGGACACTTCTGTTTCAATGTTTTTGGTGGTTTCACTGAACTGGGGCAAGGTACCTTGTTTTTCTGCATCTCATAAGCATCATGGTTTATGTTTGAAGCATTTTTCTTCCTGAGTTTTTTTTTGTGTGTGCGTGATTTCGGAAGGGAATTGAGCCACTTTGAGGTGCTTACAAGTGTCGTTGCCTTATTGAAGGGGCGCTGAAGTGAAAAATCAATTCAGCTGTGTTATGACAAACTCCACTTCTGTTGAAGAGATAAAAGAAAAAAAAACAATTGGCCAGTATTATTTTTTAGAAGGCTGATGAAACTTGTGTTAACATCACTTTCGATGTTCCTGCAGCATCTCGTCATGATGTGATAGATTTTGACAACAATTTGGACCGTTTTTTTGTCACTAAAGTTACCCTCAGTTTTTTTTTTTTAACTAGAAGCTGGAGACCGAGCTTGATATGTTTTAGAACCCTTACGTCATCAGGACAGCTCAAAAAAATTGAAATATAATTGACCACCACTGAGGTCTCAGCACCAAATTTCAAAAGATTGTTGAGTCCTCCTTCGCTTTTATTTAAATCTTGTAATTCATGTGCTGTTGCAAAATTAACATCAGTGCAGCCTTTGCATGATGCTTTCTTTGTCTGAAGTTTTCTATTTAATGTCCCTTTGATTGCATCTAGTATTGTTTGTTTTTGTATTGAGCTTGCCCGACTGCATTTGTTCTGCAGCCTGAACTTGCAGAAAGAGTGGCTTATGCCAAGTTCTTTTAAAAAACATTAAAAGTTTCCATGAAATTTTCAAATGAATATGCTAAATGTTAATGTGAACAGCCTCTGTTCAGCTAAGTGCATGAAATCAATAGGTTGATGTTTGGTGAGAAACTCAATTTCACCTCGTTATTTCATTCACTTTGAGTGGGGTTCACCTTGTAGGCAGGGTTTAAACTAGCTTCCATGTGCTTGGTTGCTTTACTTTTGCAGCCAATATTACCCGTTATAACTTTAGGACAACAAATGTCATTCTGAGGCGACATTTTTGCCATGTTCCTTGGTGGTTTCATTGTTTCTGGGGCATCAAGGTTGCTTTTTTTTTAACGTGCAGAATTTTATATGCATGAAACATGCTCAACAAATTGAATGCGTCTGTAGTTATCTAGGAGAAGGAAGAAAAGTGTTTCATTGTAATGCTACCAGATAGCTGGCACCATTGTTATTGAGGCAAGTATTCAGAAAGCCTTTTATATGCACAGTATTCATTGTGCATTCACTGCAAATGAACATTTGATATCAAGTGAGAATATTGATTGTGTGTTTCATTTCTACTGCACTTGCACCACATGGGCTTGCTTCCATGTGAGCTGCTCTGTATTCACAGCCTTTGCACAGCAATATGAATGCATCTGTTTCGAAGTGTACATGGCAGGCTGCGTCTTTCCTTAATAGGAGTTGTTTATGAAGCTTCCTCTTGCGTATACTATACCCAAGCCATCTATTGCTGAGAGTGGATCACATATCGTAATTTTGTTACCTTTACTCTTAGATGGTGGTTTGCATCAGTTTGCCTTTGAGAGCCCCAAGCCCTCCCTGGGGGCACATACCGTTGGAATTTTTTTGCGTTGAGCGTGTACCTGTCATTACTTTAGTAGTTATACTTGTTCTTGGTGGTAGGTGGGCACTGGTGTGCTGTGTACCTGCTCTTCGTAGACATTTCTTTTAGCACCGGCCCTGTATTTATTGGTAAAAAAAAGCTCACCGTCAGCCCAGCTTGCTTCCTCTGCTGGCTTCCGAGAAGTGGTCTCTCCTTGTGATGAAACACGATGCCTTGTTAGGAAACCTTGGACCTGTTGGAAGGCTGGCTGGCTTTGTGTGCTGCTCTGCGGTGTGCACAGACTTCACAGAGGAGATGTCAAGATGAAAGTGCCCCGACGGTGGCCAGCGATTTTGGTTTGTTTGGCCACCGACAACGTGTGCACACTTGTGCTTTGCCTGACAACTGCTTTGCTGCTACAGGGGGTACACATGCTGTAACTATGACCGGCAGGTGTGCCTGATGGTATGGCAGGCCCTGTGCAGAAAGGAACGTGATGCACGGCATGGCAATGTCAATCCAGAGGTTGGCAATGTGTGGAAGCGAGGCTATAGTCATACGTATCACAGAAACTTACTCCAAGGTTCATGCCCTCTTTTATGTTATTTGGTCTCTTGGCCACACCGGGCTAGAATAGCGTTTCAAGTAAGGCTATTGCAAAAATAGAAATTATGTGATGCAGTCCTACAAAACATTGTACCCATGTTGCTTAATTTGCAATTCAGTGCAGTTGTACAAAACAGAATGAAATCATAGAAAATGAATGTGACAAGCGTGAATAGAATAACACTTTGATATTGGTAATAGCTGTTGTTTGCACAGCATAGCAGAGGCATCAGCTGTCTCCAAGCATCTAGCCCTATTGTTAGTAGGGCACTGGAGTCAAGTAAAGACATTTAAATTTGAGCATTATGTTATGAAAATTAGTGACACAGTTAGATGACAGGCATTGCGAGGAAGCAGGGTAAGCTGAGTGTTCAACCACCCAGAGTTTCTCATTTGGAATGTATGCGTGCACACATACACATGGATAATATAGAGGTGTCCGACTCCTCTCTTTACTTAGATTTTGGCTATACTGTTTTTAATTGGTGCAATGATTTTGTGTCTGTGAAAGTCTAGTGAAATAATTTAAACTGAAGCAAACTGCTAGCATTAACGATGTGTGTGTTTGGATGAGCATCTGGTGCTGTTTGTTTTCCTTGAAACAAGTTTGCTTCAGTGGTGTCTTCCCTCCGCAGGCTTTTCAGAGCTTCCAGCATTAAAGCAAACTCTTGGTGAGGTTTGGGTGGTAAATGCATCTGCGTTTCTGCTCGTCGTTCTTGCCAGTTCCATTCAGCTCAGGGCCTGTCGTACTGTGCACATATCGAAATATCAGAGGCTGTGACATTGAATGCTACTGCTTCCATATGTTGCGCTAATCATGTTTGATCAGTGCGCATGTGCTGTGCTTGTTGCTTCTTGGATCAGTTTCCGTTTTTTTTTAACTGCCTGCCTTTTTACCACCGCAGTGATCGATGATGCAGAGCTGTAGAAAAAGAAACACAAACAAAGCTAGTCCGACTTTTCTCATGTGTGCATGTGTGTATGGGCTGGTTGATACATTTTGTGTGTCACCTTTCTCTTTAGGTGTCTATGGTAATTTTTGTTTTGTTTTTCTCACATTGCCCCCTATCGTTAACGAAGTGTTCATGAAATGTGTGTCTTAAGAGAGAGTTTGTTCTTTGAGCATCGGTTATTAAGACCCATTATATGTAAGGTGTGTGTGCTACTTATATTGCTAGCACGGGAACCAAGCGCGTGCTTGCAGTGTAAGCAGCGTGTATTTCTTTTTCTTCTCTGCCTTTTGCTGTTTCTCCTCGCGTGCATACTGAAGCGTTATTTCCACAAGACACGGCATCCAAAGCATTGGAGCCTTTTGAGAAAATAAATACGTACATACATGTCATTCTGTGTCATTTAATTGTCTCAACTACACATTTCATTTCTTCCTTCAGTACATGACTTTACCGATTTCGCAATTATTTGTGGTTCCTTTAAAAGATGCTGAACAAAGAGAAGCAGATTGCTTGAAAATTGTCTGGAAAGTGACATTATGAATGTTAGAACAGATTATTTGCAATGAAGCCCATGCATGGCACACATGTGCACACAAACTTGTGAATGAAGCTTTTGACTTCAGCCCTGGCTTTTGTTGTGGAGCGGAAAGTGTGATTGTGCTTTCAATTTCGTGCGAATGAGTTTGCAGGCATGGCATAACAGCCGGAAGCGATCTTTCAGTATCTAGGGCACTTTTAAGTGTGTAACACTTTAGAAGCCTGGCTTGTTTGTTTTGGGCCTTCATAGAGTGGCAATATATATATATATATATATATATATATATATATATATATATATATATATAATCATTTCACGAAGCGTTATTTGCGACTGTCTAGGTGTTCGGTATGAATGATCACAGTGGAGTGAAGTCGGCTGTCTCTAGACTTCAGTAAATGCATATATAAATGTCATACAAGTTTACATATTAGTTATTTCTCTGCAAAAAGCACTACTGTGAATAAATCAACTTCAATGCCCCTCAAATGGATACCGCAGTGCTACTATGGAAGGAGGGTGCGCTCGCGGCTGGGCCCCCTAGTCCCCCCTCCTGACTTCAAGCCCGCAATCCACGGAGGAAGAAATATTTAGGAGGTGAAACTCCCGTTGGAACAGGCGTACAGATAACGTCGCATGAAATACAAAAATAACATGTTCTGACGGAGACATTTCAGTTAATGGTGTCTTGCGGCGCAAAGTTGCAACCACGAAAAAAAGAAATGCCCTACCTCCCCAAAGGGCATCGTTAGAAAATGCATAGCGTAGCGTCCATAACGGCGTTTCGCACGTAAGAACCCATAGTTAGAAAAAGTTTTGTTTTATTACACCGTGCGGCCAATAGAGCCGTTCGCCGCACGTGGCGTTCTTCTGTCGCGAGAAATGCGGTGTGCGTTTCCAGCTCTAGTAGCTAGCGTGCACGGTTAAAAAATGCTATGAAGTAAACAAAACAGCGTTCTCAGCGTTTGCGTTTCACAGCGGCGCCTCGAGCACACATTTCCGGATGTTCTTGAAAGGCGCCCAGCCAGCGAACGGTCAAGAGTGAGGAGCGAGCAGACGGCAAAGCGGGCGCAGGGAAGAGAGAGAGCGAATGGCGATAGAAGCAGTGGCGAAACACTGCACCTGCCCTCTTCTACACTCTCGAACCACATTCTCCGGTTGCCAGGGGCGATGATAAGCGCGCGCGCCTGCATCTGTTACTATGGGGAAGGGAGTAAGAGCGGTGCTGCGGACAACGCCGGATGACTGACATAGCCCGACTAAGAAATGAATTCGGGTTAAAAAAAAAGCAACGCTCGCTACCGGGCGAGTGTGGCCAAACGCGCTCCGTGTCCTCACTCCGTGGCTCTATAGTCCCTAGATTTTTAACAGGAAAAAATCTAGGGACATTATGTGACTGCGGCAGAACGTGAGCAACGCGCGCGACCGCTTCTCTCGAAAACCGAAACAACAGCAATACCCTTTTCTGCCACAAGACACCGCCAGCATGAAATGCAATGTGACAATGTTAAGGTATTACTACGCAGTGGAGTTGCACCTCCTATATTTTTCGCCCTCCGTGTCGCAATCAAGCGCTCAATCCAGACCTAAAACTAGCAGTACTGAAAACCGGGTTGAAATAAATGGGCCAGGTCAAAAACGGAGAGGGCGCCACCTCACAGAGCGCATCGTCACAGAACACCTACCACTTTGGCATCGTTGCTCCTCCCTCCCACTTGCACTTCGCTGGCTCTTGGACCACAGCTTGGACGCTACATCCGAATGGGAAACAGCCTGACAGAACTCGCTGCAGAAGACACGCACCTCAACTTTCCAAACGGGCAGGAAGTCGTTAAAACGCATAGAGAAGCACTGTGCATGTTGCACACCGAGTTTGCGAATCTCCATATTGAGGAAACCTTACATGCTTGCCTCAAACATTGGCGTCATCGGCGCTCTGGTAAACGAAGCAGTGGGACCTCTACGAACGAGAATCGCTGTGTGACCATGCTACGCACTTCCTCAGGTTTCACAGTGGTCGAGCTGCATTTGTATTTTTAAGGGCGAAAAGCTGGCTCCTCTTGTCTAACCTTGTCCTGCGTCAGGCGTAACTGGCAGTATCTCCCGAACAGTATAATAGATGGCGCTGTCTCATCAACATTTATCGTCTCATTTCTTACATGACGTTGGTCCAATCGAAGTTCGTGTAATAGAACGGACGCACGGAAGGAATTATGGGCGGACGGATGGATGCACGAATGGACGCATGGGTGGACGGGCAGACGGATGCACGGACGGGTGCGTGGACGGACGCATGGACGTTTCGCCCCACTCATCATCATTGACTCCTTGGATATGCTGTGATCCTTTCATTTTGTGACGTGGACAGGAACGTCAAGGTATCAAGAGTGCGCGATTTTCATTCGGTCGAATACGAAGAGAGTACAGGTGAGTTTTTTCTCTTTCGTTCGGTGTTGAATAGAAACACATTGGCGCCAAGAGTAATTCAGCTTTTCAGTAGGTACTGGGAAATGAGAGAGTCGCAGATTGACATGCCGCGTGCCTATGGTTCGTGAGAGATTCAGCTGAAAAAAAAAAAAAAAAAGCTGTGACAGATAGATTCACAACGCACGCGTTTATTATTAGGCTAAAACAGGAAGGCACGAAGTGACAGGGTACGGACACCATACGTGCAGGTAACCGTTCCGAAAATCGGTATGTTGTCAATGGAGCGTTGCGTACGTGTGCCCGTATTGTCACATAGCCACGAGAGAGAGAGAGAGAGAGAGAGAACTCCTTATTGAAATGCAGAGAATTTAGCCGGCATGTAAAATTCGCTGACTTTCTACTCTGCGTGGGGAAGGGGATTGAGAATTGAAAGTACAAATAGAAGAGAGAGAGAGAGAGAAAAAAAGAGATTGTGAATATAGATGATAGAATAAAAAGAAATAATGGAAAGGCCACCTCTTTGACCATTGAATGAGGACGTGCATGCATTCTATAACCGAGAGATTCAGCTGAAAAAAAGGCTGTGACAGATAGATCCACAACGCACACGTTTATTATTGGGCTAAAACAGGAAGGCACGAAGTGACAGGGTACGGGCACCATACGTGCAGTTAATTAACCGTTCCGAAAATCGGTACGTTGTCGATGGAGCGTTGCGTACAAAAATGGAGCGTTGCGTCATTGCATGCATTCTATAACCGAGAGAACTTTCTCCCTTGACTGTGTATTGGGACCTTTAGCCTGCCCCACTTTACAGAGGCGTGCCACGAAACTTTTAATTTCGTACTTGGACAGCATCGGTTAGCTAGACAAGCTGTAGCTGTAGCTTGACACCACCAAAAAACTATTAATATAGCCACGCTAGTCTTATTTACTGCTTTACTCAAGTAAACGAGCGTTTCAGTTGTTTCAAAGTGGGAGCTGTCACGATGGAAGAACAGCCGCGAGAAGTAGGGAACGATTCAAACTACCCGCGCATTGAGGACGTTCTTTTAGTGTCTACCAGCTGCCGCCACGCACAACTGCCTTGCAGGGAACGTCAGCGTTTTTTTTTTTCTCTATATTCACCGATTTCAATAAAACTTTGAACATGTGTTCAAGTTGGTACCGTGATGGTAAGCGCCAAATTATACAACCGTTGGTCATTAAGTTTTTTTATAAAATAAATTTTAAAACTGGTAGCTGATTCTGGAACCATACTTGTAAACTCGGGCCATCGTGTGTATGCGACATAAAGGTGTAGCCACCAATCATTACTAAGGGCCCGGTAGGCGTCTACTCTTTTTCGAAAACCATGCAGGCCCATACCGCTAGCTTTCCCAGCAGACGGATGCAGTGCGCGCTTTCTTCAACGAGGTGACGACAACGCAAGCTTTGTCAGCTGCATGCAGCTTGTTAGTCATCGTCGACGTGGGGTCTTACAATATTGAACAACGAGGAAATCGATTCGGGACATGTGAGATGCTTCACGTTCCTGCGGTTCGAAATCACGAAGCGATGCTTCCGTGCTCAGACAGTAGGCGCAATCATCGCTGAACTTGTCACTGGTTAAGTTCAGATGAGCCGGAACAGCTTGATTCCGCGTCGGATGACATCGCCAACACTGAAAACTGACCCCGAAGGTCGCGGGATCAAATCCTGGCTGCGGCAGCCGCATTTCTATGGCAGAGAAATGCACGAAACCCCTGTGCTTAGATCAGCAGTTGTGGGAACTTCCGGAGCCCTCCACGATGGCGTCTCTCGTAATCATACCGACAGGAGCTTTGGAATGCAAGACCTCCGCTGTCATTGTACTTATTACCGAAATGATCTTTTTCAAATATCACCAAGGATGCTTGCACAAAAATATGGAGTATATCAGGCATATACTGATATAATAAGGCTAAAACGCGCGACAGGGGTTACTCTATAGGTTCCTTTCTTTTGGAATCATATACTCATTTGGAAAAATACGAACATATTGGTTAATCAATTTCACATATGCTGCGTGGCGTACAAACCATTGATGATATGAACCCATACCCACACAAGTAAAGGTTTACCCACGGCATTCCACGCCATGGAAGGAAAATCGATAGTTCGCACTTTCGTGAACAAAACGACCGGGAATTGCAGTACACGACCATTTGATGACCTAAAATTGGATCTTTTCCCACCTATTTTCCCTTCTATATTCTTTTTTTTTCGCCATGTTTCGCGTTGTGTTGTCTCTTTTGTCTCCCTTACGTTATAGGAAAGAAGGAATTCCTTCGCCAATGATCAACGACATGGTTGCTTATTGGTCGGCTTCTAACCAAGTTGAATAATAATAATAATAATAATAATAATAATAATAATAATAATAATAATAATAATAATAATAATAATAATAATAATAATAATAATAATAATAATAATAATAATATAGTTGAAGCTATTTAACGAAGTTATTACCGTGCTCGATTCATTAAATTGAGAGGTTCGTAAAATCATGAAAAGAATTTTTCAGTTCGCCGAAGTTTCGACATGCATGTACCGTAATAAAACACAAAAGCTACCGTAACATTGTGTTTCTTGCCAACCATAGCTTGCTTGTGTGAAAAAAATTCTAGGGCAACCTGAGGGCGCGCGAAGAGGCTCCACGTCCGGGTTACGCAGGCCACGTGGCGTCAAGTTATCACAAGTTGCCGATATGTAAAGACCGGGACAACGAATGCGGTGATTGTTGGAACAACTACAGCGACATCGGCCTGTACCACATTTGGTAATTAGAATTTAGCTCTACCGATTACTCATTCAGTCCGTTGTTGCGTGCATATAGGCGTGGCATGCAACTCCTTATCACAATAAATCTAGAGTAGTGATAAGGCTTGGTAGATGTATTAAAGTGATATCGTATGGCTGCATGCTTGGTGAAAAATTCAGTTTGGCCAAAATTATAGTATAACTGTTTTTCACTCTTTCATTTCAGAAGAACGTTCGTTTATTCGGGTTTAGTGCTCAGTTATCTTCGTTAATTCGGGTAGATGACAATACTGAACTCTACATACTCCCATTGAGACAACTATTTTGTCATAGAATGTCCACTGTCACCTTTAGACTCATCACGCATGACATTTTTATCGCATGTATTGATCATCGTCACTTAACTAATAGTAACATCATCCGGTTTTCCCAGTGCAATAATCTTCTTTTGCCGGCCGTAAGGGCAAACTACGGCAAGTTCTCAACCTTATTTACTAGCAGAGCCATTTGGAATTCATTGCCTTTCGAATTGAAATCATCGCATAACATTCATATTTTCACTTCGCGCAGCAAGAAACTTACGTTCAGGAATTAATCAACTCATCCGATTTGCGTAATTAACTGTGAATAACTCTCCACATTTCTGTGCTATTTTACTACTTCAGTTTGCCTTTGTATAATTGATAACACTGATAATGAAACGTGTTGCATTTGTCACGCAGAGTTGTTAATATTGTTTTTAGGAGCGAAGCTCCTTATAGCGGCACCCGTTCGTCCCCCGCAGTATGTAACAAGTATAACATTTTGACCTCCAAGGTGGTGCCGGTGAGAGACTTCTTCTGTGCGTTGTTGAACAATAAAAAATAGTGCTCAATGTACATGTCAATGGCTGCTAATGGGGAATGAGAGGCAGGAGCATTCGGCTTTTAGTTAACGCGCAGGTTGCGATCACCATTAGCAGCCATTGGCATGTACATTGAGCACTATCTGACAAGAAAGGGTTGCTACGTTATACTCGCTGGGTGTAACCTTTTTAGCTTTAGAAAGGTATAGCGAGCGTTGAGCCGCAGTGCCATGAATACAATGAACTTGTATATACCATGAATGAACTCGAGGTGGTTAAAAATGGGAAGTAGATACGAAGCGCAAGCCGTAAGAAAGTAAAAGCCGAATTCTCCGCCTCTCATTTCCCATTAGCAGCCATTGGCATGTACATTGAGCACTATCTGACTGAAAAAGTTTGCTACGTCATACTCGCTGGGCGTAACCTCCTTGGTTTTCGAAAGGTTTAGGGAGCGTTCGGCCGCAGTGCCATGAATACAGTGAACTAGAATATACCATGAACTCGAGGTGGTTAAAGGTGGGAAGTGGACCCGAAGCGCGAGCCGTTAGAAAGTGTGCGTGTGCCACCTCTCGTTTAGTCCTTAGAATGTCCGCTGGATGGCGGTGCTTCTATATGGGGAATATATGATGAAAAGATGCGAGATGGTGGTACTTGGAGTGTTGAATAGATGGACGAACGGACACATAGACAGATGCATGGATGGACGCATGAACGGACGCAGGGGCGCTGCATGGACGAACGCAGAGACGGACGCACGAACAGACGCACGCACGGACGGGCTGATGGACGCATGGACGGTCACACTGACGGACGCATGAACGGACGGAAGCAAGAACGAATGGACGGATGAATTCTTCGCCCCATTCTCCATCATTCACTCCGTGGATATACTGCCATTTTTTTGTCTGCATTTGCTTTTGACTATTTCCATGTTATTTTTCAATAGTGAGCATTACCATTATGTTGTGTATGGATCGTATTTTTATTTTTAATCAAGCTTATTCATTATTACTCACATGTCCGTATATTATTGCTGTATTTTTTGTAATTACCTCATCCATGTAGCCATAGGAGGTCCCCCTGTCAGTTTCGCTGAAACTCTGGGACCTCCTGCTGTAAAACGCTAACCATGTAATTCAACTGAACTATTTAATAAACTTGGCTTGACTTGACATGTACTTGCCGGGGAATCGACCTTTCTTTGTCAGATCGAAAACTTCATCAACTCGGGTTTCGTTAGGTCGAGTTCCAACAGTAACACGTGCACGCTTATGAAGGGGGCATCGCTGCGCCTCCCACCCTATACGCCAGTCAGGGGTTTCCGACATATGACGGCTCCACATGTCTTCACCACGTCATCCAATATTTAACTTAAGCGCCGGCGTTTTCTCGTTTGTCTCATTTCATTCGCCGTCGACGCGTGAAACATGCAACGTCATTCGCGGGCACTCATCTGGCCTGGGCTGTGAGATGCCTGCAGCCTAAAGCCAACAGAGTAATGTTCCCGCCTCCCATCATTAATTGTTTCGTGGGCGTCGGTAGAGGGGAGCCGAAAAACATTTGCGCTCCCCTTTACCCCCAAGCTGCACCAGAGCTGCTTCCATAGGTCAGGAAAACTTGTGGAGCTCACCCTGCAGACTCATTCATGAAATATATCTTGAGCTTTAAACCCACTCGGACACTCACTCACGACGAAAATTGTCCTGACTGATTCGGACTCACGGCAGGAAAATTTCATTCAACCGGACTTACTCGGACTCAGACTCACAAAAATAGGCTCACCTGAACTCATTCAGACGCATTGCTCGATCTCAGACGGAGTGAGTCCGAGTCAGTCATGAGAGAGTTAGCCGACCTATGCTTGCCGCTTTTCTCTCCCACTCTGATGTAGCACGGGTTTGCACCCTCTATGCTTGTTTTGCTTGTTGCGTACTCACTTGAACCAGATACCTCCTGTGAAATTCAGTTTACCCGCAAGGG
Organism: Rhipicephalus annulatus; assembly: GCA_013436015.1. NCBI lineage: Eukaryota > Metazoa > Arthropoda > Arachnida > Ixodida > Ixodidae > Rhipicephalus > Rhipicephalus annulatus. Next base: position 597,857 of record WOVY01001952.1, on the reverse strand, counting down.
TGAAAAAATGATTGCGATAGCAATAAATTAGTGTGTTGTGTGAATTAAGGCCAGCAGATAACTCCATTGGGATACGAGTAGGCGTAGCCCTACAAAGCATTGGCATAAGGTAATATGGTCGCTCCAGAGAGCGAAGTGGTTTTCGCCCTGCCTGACACTTCATCGCTAAGTAACCGTTGAGAGCACAACACGTACAAGTGTATATGAGCTACCTATACTGGTCATAGTCGGGATACCGCAACCTTTTGATCAAATTTCGTAGTTGCTGTCACAGCGACGCAGCTCCTCCGCCCCCTGGCACCCCTTCCTGCTCCTTCGCCCGACGACACGGACCGGCGCGTTTCATCTCTGCGTGAGCCTTTGCAAATTTTCGGGTCGCGCACAAAACGTACGACGTGTGGGGTGATGTTATCGTTTTGGACAATATACAGAAAATGACGGTGACGCCACAAATGCGCCTGCAGTGTACATAGCTGCTACTGCAATGAAACAGCCGCAACTTTTGAGAAGTATTTTTTTTTTCTTAAAGCTTGCGGTGAAACGGGACGGATAACCACCGGAAATTGTCTTCACAATGACCACGTACTTGCGTCAGAAATCGGGAAAATGCCTCTATTCCTCATTGGATACACTAGATATAAAGAAGGCAGCACCTAGCGCCAAAAATGGCTGTGAAGCGACTGCGGTGATCCGATGACCGCAAGATATGTACAACGAAATAATATTTTAGAAGGAAACGAGAAAAAGAGCGGCCGTTGCGAGAACATTGCGAAGCGATGAAAGCCCTGCGCCAACGATGACATGCCCAAAGATCTATGAGATGTGCGAACGTTCGGCTCAGCACGAGTTTTGTCTCGGGAGTTCAGACTTGCGTGTCGCGTCTGCGACTATTCATGGTTTAACTTGAACCACTATGAGCTGGTAATCAACATAGAAACAAGCTAGCATCACCTATATTTAAAGCCCAGCAACGAACTAGAAAAAAAAAACGACTAGAATTTAGTACCGTTCAGTTTCGCTCTTTCAAAGCTCGCGTGCCTTAATGCAAGCTTCGCCACTTTTTGTTTGATCTTTTGAAATCTCAGTGCTCGCCAGTTTCCTATCAGGAATGCCATGCCACACTGATGGCGTGCACGTCATTCGTGACTTGCAATTGCACCGGCAGCATGGAAATGCACGCTACATTATGATATTCCTGTAGGAGCACGACCAAAAGATATTCCAAAGACAGCAACTGCTTTTAGAGTTTATGCACGTAACACTGTTGAAGGTTTTCAGGTACAACGCTATATATATAGCTTACCATCTTTGAAATTAGCTTTCTCTTCGGGCAAAACTTGATTGATTGATATGTGGGCATTAACGTCCCAAAACTACCATATGGTGACACCATAGTGGAGGGCTTAGGAAATTTCGGCCACACGGGGTTCTTTAACGTGCACCCAAATCTGAGCACATGGGCCCACAACATTTCCGCCTCCATCGGAAATGCAGCCGGGATTCGATCCTGCAAACTACGGGTCAGCAGCCGAGTATACCTTATAGCCACTAAACCACCGTGGCGGGGCAGGGGAAAACTTCAATTAATATTTTTTATTCAGTGTTATGCTCTCTCTCAACTTCGTCTCTCACACTTTTATATATTCAAACTAGCGAGAGAAAAAATAACAGAAACAAAAAACACCCGTCCAATGTTTTGGCACAATTGAAAAAAAAAGCATTTCACCGATATATATATATATATATATATATATATATATATATATATATATATATTGGTGAGCGGAATAGTATCGGCCACTAAGCGGGCGAAAATGAAATGAACAACATGGCAGCGCCATACGCACGTTATCTGTCTTGATATTGGCGTTACGCAATCGCTAAGTTAACTTAACGGGGAGAGACAGAAAGGAAGGAAGCTTTCGCTCTTTGAAATTCTACGGCCTATACCAACCTTTTTCCTTTCTATTTCTGCGGGCTAGTGTCTGTTCGGACTCTCTAAACGTTTACGAAAGCGCAAACACAGCTCTGCCCAGTAGCATGCTTCGCTTTATCGACCAAATTACTTGCCAGAAGCAGGTCGAGGAAGTACAAAGTGCGCGAACAATTTTTCAACATGACTCAAATGCAGGCAAAAGTTCACAAAAAAGCGAAAAAAAAAAGTAAAAGACAGAAACCTGATTACGGGAAAGGAATTCCTGAAACACCATGCCAAGCTCCTAGGCAACATTCCCGATAAGCTCGCCAGGAATATTGGATCCGCACGCTTGCGGGAAGCTCAGGAGGGAAGCACTGGAAAAAATATAAAAACAAATAAAAATAAACAACCACACGAACTTGCTTCGACCGTCCGTTTTCTCTATAAAAGCACATCGCTTCTAGTTTCGAGGGAGCAAAGTTTATGAGGTTCAGTGCTTGTTAATATTGCGTGGCTCAACCTTACAAAAACAAAAAGAAAAACACGAACAACTAGTATGTATGTTTGGCAGTCACGACCCAAGGCGTGTGTGCAGCAAGCAGAGGCGTAGACAAATTTTTTTTGGAAGGGGGAAGGAGGTTTTCAGTAGAACGGCTAACTTTGGTAACAGGTCGTTGTTGTGAAAGTGTGTAAACATCTTAGTATCATTCGAAAAGTTAAAGCATAAAAAATTTCGGCAGGGGGTGGGTATAAGAACCCTCTCATCCTTTACCATCTATATGCGGAATGCGTACGCATGCGTAAACGTGACGCCTAGTCATAATCTACACAGAACGGCAGCATCGCTTTGGTGAAGTTTTCACGGAAGTCGGAGGCTTAACATGGTAGCAAAGGCGTGTAACCAAGCATGGTAGTAATTGGTGCCTGTACGAAGTGATGTGGTCCTCTTTTGCCAATAAGCGGTCACCTAAGCTCGGGAAAGCGCGACCAATACCTATGACGTGGTAGCGAGTTTCAGTGGGAAAGGAAGGCTTCACTTTTGCTTGGCTCTTACATCTTCTGTGGCTACTTAAACGAGACGAAACGTCAAATAGTGGGCATTCACATCGGTTAGATAATCCAGGTCTGGATCACTTACAGGAATGTAGCCAGAATTTCTTTTTTTTGGGGGGGGGGGGCAGGGTTCAACTATACATCATGTATATTCGTGCGTGTATGTATTCACAAGCAAAATGAAAAAAAAATGTCGGTTGCACCCATGATCGCTTATACGACTGTGGTGTAGTAAGGCACGTCATCGTGATAAGCAGACCACTTGTAGAGATTATGTTGCATTGTACGTCGGAGGCAAGGTGGTACTTTAACGCTTAACGCTGAATAAATCCTTATCTTCCTGGTTCTCGACTTGGCACGTGGTTGGAAACACAACAGTGGTGACAAGGGTGGAATTTAAAGGAGAAGTATATACAACAGAAAGCAACGCACGCAGAGGCATTGTGCAGGAATATGACATGTAAAAAAATTGCCCGCAGCTTCCCTCGGGGGAACACTGAGGAGGATGCGGAGCATATAATTGGTTAACGGGGTGTTAAAGTGCGACTTACTTGGGTCGATGGCTAAATTGGTTAACGTGGTTGTGAAATGGGGTGTTAAATTGCGACTTACTTGGGTCGATGGCTAAATTGGTTAACGTGGTTGTAGGAGGGGGTGTTAAATGAGTGAACACGTACACACGTATGCGAAAGGGCGGCGCTGGTCGAAGGGACGTCGATCATTGTGTTTGTGGATTCGTTGGAATTCATTTCACCGCGACCTTGGACGTCGACGCGCCGTACAAACCAACCGACGAGCGGCAACTGAGCGAGCGAGCGCCGACCTTGAGTATATATACAGCGCGACGGCGCATGCGCTGTCAGCTGTCGAATGTTCTCGAAGGAGAAGCGCGCGCGCGGCACAGATGGCGACGGCGCGACGGCGCATGCGCTGTCAGCTGTCGAATGTTCTCGAAGGAGAAGCGCGCGCGGCACAGATGGTGGGCGACGGCGCGACGGCGCATGCGCGCGCGTCAGTTGTCGAATGTTCGAGAAGCGGTGCGGACGGCGCGGACGGCGCACTACAAGGCGCGAGTATAAGATGCTTCCGCATCTAAAAGTAAAGATGCATGTGAGGTTGACACGCAATTGCCTGGGTGCCTGGGTATGGGAGTGGTACATTGAACATGGGGCCAAATATTATTGTTGAGCTAAAAATAGCCGCGGAAATCCGGGTACGATGGGCAGCTCGTTATGGGAAGCACGTCATTGCTTACGAATAAAATGAACTATCCAGTCACTTGTAGTCCAAATGTTTCTAAAGTCAAAACTGAAAAATTATAAACTGACCCGAGTTTCCTGAACCAATTCGGTCCCTTCTTCATGGGTGACTTTTGGGCCGGCTCCGAAACTAACGCATTTTCTTGCTGGTGTCCCCCTCTCCATCGTCCTTCTTCCCGCCCTCTTGTTGCTGCGTTGTTTTTTTTTTTTCACTGGTTCCGTAGACCGTGCACGCATGCACTAAGCAATGTTTCAGTTGAGTGGTTAACATTTCCAGGTGTTGTTTGGATTTGCCAGGACTCTAAGAACTGCCCTTTTGTGCGGCTATCTTCTGTGTCGATGATCCGGGCGTCGTCAAAATTTATGATGAAAAAGAAGGACGATGGAGAGTGGACATCACCGAGAAAAGTCGCTGGCTTCGGAGCCGGCCAAACAGTTACCCCTGAAAAAGGGTCCAAATCGGTCTCGAAGAGCCGAATCAGTTTATAGTTTTTAAGTCTTAGCGTTAGAAATGTTGAACTTCAAGTGACTGAAGAGTTTACTTCATTCGTAAGAATTTTCACCCAGCTAGATAGATCTCTGTCGAATATGTTCACCTTGAAAAAATCATTGCCCCCGTTTCATTTCTACATTCATTGCGAAGTTTGTTTGATTTCGAACAAAAACCAAAATGGTTGGGTGGGGTAAAGAATGGAGAATCCTGCGCTCGCATATCTCAGACAAATTCAACTAACAACGCACCGATGACGCGCGGCTGGCCAACGGGAAGAGCACTGGTGATTTTCAACCATGTGGCCGTTCTGTTGGATTCTTCCATACCAAGCGAACAACAGTAGTCACGCTCGTACGGTTAGTCACAATTGTGGAAAGCGGGGACATCCGTCTCGGATATGTCAAGCAAGTCGCCACGGGGCCGACAGGGAGCAAAGCGCACACGATCTTTGCGGATGCCAGGATAGAGTCTACACTAGCCAGGATGATGACAAGAATTCTGGGGAAGCCGAGTGCATGAGTAGATCTACGTCAATAGAGGGGACGAGATGTCCGTTGTCTGATTTGAGCAATCTTGGGCTGCTTAGTTACCACAGCTGCCACAGGGTACCATCAAGTGTTCACTAGCACGCTCATGATCACACCGGAAGTCAGCCGACGCCCCCCCCCCCCCCCAAACAAAATGCTGGGAAATTGCACCACGTCGTGCTAAGCTTGGCCCAGTGAAGCACGGGCCCGTCGCCACTCGTATTTCCCGTCTACCGAGGTGTCTGGCTTCACGCGAGTACGCGCTTCTTTAGGACGTCCCATGGCGGTCTCGTCACAATAGGGCGCATCCAGACTAGGCAACTGCGCGAGCGTGGCTTGGCCAGGTGGCGTGTTATCTGGTCGCTAGACGACGCTTTGCGTACTTCCTCTTCCTTTCTTATTTTCTGTCTCTATTTACTCCTCTCAATTTTGTTGACCTTGTGTCTCTCTGCATTTCTTTCTCACTGTTTCTCTTCCTCTAATCCTTTACGTTCAACGCCTTACTCTCTCCCCTCCTCCTTTCCCCCCTTCTCACGATCACATATCTCCTCATCATGCTCACTTCCCTTTCTCCCACCGCTTTTTACAATGTACTATACAAGGCTATGCTACGATCTGCAAACGATCCTGGATAGCCGAGTGATTAGGACGCTTGCCTTCGGGTCGAGGGCACGCGTATTTGGATCCCGCAACGTGAATAATATAGTTCTGCCAGGATTTCTTCCTCCCTCTTTGCACAGATCACACCCTAGCGGTTGGTAGTAGGTCTTGCCATAATCATGTTGTACATACCCAATCATGACGATGACTAGTGTAGGCATGTTCTTCCGCAAGCATATGTATACTAATGGCTCCACGAACCGCCAGTGTTCGTCCGGTGCAGTAGTTGTCCCAGCAAGAGCTGTTACCATCAGCTTTAGGACTGACCACTGCACGGCGTCTACAGCAGCGGAACTAGCTGCTTTGCTCGCTGCACTTTGTGTGGTCAATCGGGAACCACCGCAACAATGGTCGATTTTCAGCGACTCAAGGTTTGCCCTACAATCTGTGATCTCAGCAATGCGTCGCGGGCCGTACGAACAGCTTGTTTTCGAAATTTGATACCTTCTTCACACTTCTCACTAGAAAGGGCACCATGTGACGTTTCAGTGACTGCCAAGTCACTGCGGCGTCATAGAGAACGAACATGCCGATAGGGCCGCACGGGCAGCTCTTGAAGGTACACGAGAAGAAGTCATACCACTTTCGTGGACCGATGCTGCCAGTAATCTTCGACGACTTACACGTGAAATCAAGTTTTCACTATGGTGCCCACCAAGCGACCAGACCACCCAGACGAATCGTCAACACCGCCAGTCCTATTTGATGGCTCTCCACATGCTCACTGGGCTCGACCGAAGAGAAGCCACCCTTCTTCATCGCTTATGGCTCGGGGTACGTCACACTTACAAAATCTTATTGATTTGTCATAGGAATGGCCGACCACTCTCTCTGAGACGCCTGTCGTTACGAAGGGACGCTACACCACATCCTGTGCGACTGTCCGTTGTATGACATTCAGAGATAGCCACTGGCGTCCGTTCTTGCGCGCATCGACAACATCCAAATGTCTGTGGACACTACTCTTTCAAGTGCCCGGGAGAAGACATTGCAACAGAAGGCGACAAAAGCATTGTTGAAATTCCTACGCGACACGGGCTTGAATAAGCGGCTGTAACAGCAATGTCACACACCACGAAGGACAAGACTGGACTATGACAGAGTGTGTGCGTGTGTACTGCTTAATGTGCTCTGTTTATCTATCTTCCCTCTATCTTTCATCTCCTCCATCCCCCTCTTATGCGCAGGGTAGCAAACTGGCTGCCTATAGGCTGGATAACCTCCCTGCCGTTCTTTTCCTCATATTTTTCTCTCTTTCTCTATTTGACGAAAGGCAGAAAGTGCTCAAGTTGATGAAGTGCCGATATACATTCCTGCCGTCTTGGTAATTTTCCCAGCGCTGTGAAGCTCTAAGCCCACATGTCGGGACGAAGTGAAAGAATTAAGCGCTCAAGACGAGCGACAAATGCCTGTAACTCCTCCCGCACTTGTCTGATTTGATTATTATTATTATTTGGGTGACTGATTCACAATTCGTTCAGAGATTTCATTCGATGATTACATAAAAAAATGTTGCAGGGCCCCTTTAGTAGCTTTACCTTAGGATACAGGTAAGAGTGATGTTGACTCCGCTTACGAGAAGTTGATATATGTGAACGCTAAAAGAGTGCTCTGCTAATTTCCCTTTCTTACTTCTTTCTTTCTTTCTTTCTTCTTCTTTCTTTTTTTTTCTTTCTTTATTGAAATTTCCGTCTATAATCATATAACTTCCTGATGAACTGTAACTTCACATTTTAACAGCATTTATAGGAACACTAAACCACCCAGAGGTCGAAATTTAATTATGGTGTTAACTTGTGCTTGAGTGTACAACGAACACGCCGTGATGAGAGTCTTAACGCGGCAGCTTTAAAGAGTTCGTTTCGCACAAATTCCGGCGTCGGCATCGTTGGTTGTGAGCGAAAAATCATCTTACACGTGAGCGAAAAGTCGAGAAAGATGCAAATAAAAGAAACTATTCCTAGTGGGACTGAGGATCGAACCCGCATCGTTTGCGTGGTGTTGCGTCCCGCTGCCAGTGACGTGTTCGAGACTGGCATGCTGTCGCCACAACTCGGTCCCACGAATGCGGCTACTGTTTCTAGAAGCTGACCACGGTGTCGCGAGACGGGCGCGCTGGTGCCACAACTAAGCTCCGCGGAATGCGGTGGCTGTTTCGGGAAGCGGAAGAGTCGACGCTGTTTCTGGAAGCGGGTGGGTCGACGTAACAGAACTGAGCAATCGGGCCTTTCGAGCTGAGGGGGAGTCGGGCTCCGTGGTGACGGTTCACACCCCTCGATTCCTCCTTTTACCGCGAGCCACCCCTGCCCTTCGTGAAATGGACCGAGGGAGAGGGAGAAAGGCGGGAACGACGGGGGTAAAAAGGACGAAGGGGGACGAGAGGGGCCCGAGAAAGCCGAGATGGCGGGCGCCGGATCAACGAGGACCAGCAAACGTTTTCCCTAAATGTAAATAAATCACTTTTTCAAGTTTCCTAAATGGAAGTCCTGCTTTCATCATCGGCCTGATCTTGGTCATCCCACCCAATATACCCCACAACGCTACAGTGGCAAGAGGGTGTTCTACCACACGGCCACGCGTCTGCTTGGAAAAGCGGTGAAAATAAGTTCCTCTGTTTGGAAACGCAGTGAAGTAACTTTCATGCCAAATACACGCCTCTTGTATACAACGTGTATAATGTCGCAGTAATAATGCGTGGCGCAAGCTTACATCGCCATCGGACGTCAGAACATGTGATTATAATAATGACTTCATGGTTTAAAGCCGGTCGCCCACTACTAAAGGTACACACGTTACAGTGCCTACACTGTAAACCCTCTATAGCGCACGCCCTGATAAGGGTCGCCCCGCCGCGGTGGTCTAGTGGCTAAGGTACTCGGCTGCTGACCCGCAGGGCGCGGGTTCGAATCCCGGCTGCGGCGGCTGCATTTCCGATGGAGGCGGAAATGTTGTAGGCCCGTGTGCTCAGATTTGGGTGCACGTTAAAGAACCCCAGGTGGTCTAAATTTCCGGAGCCCTCCACTACGGCGTCTCTCATAATCATATAGTGGTTTTGGGACGTTAAACCCCACATATCAATCAATCAATCAATCAATCATCAGGCCCTGATAAGGGTTTTATAAACACCATTCAAACGTAGTAAAAATTTACTCCCCAACAGGATGGGGTTGTTTGATGGATTTAGGGGAGTATTCATTTACACCCACCGGCGAATTTTTTTCAGAAAAGTATGGGAGTAAATTTTTTCAACCACTGAAAAAAAATAATGTCAGCAGCCATACTACACGCAAACGAATATGCAATTAAGTTACCATCGAAGCCCACGTACGCATAATATTAGACAACGTTCGCATAATATTACAACACTCACAATCACCACAGCTCACGGGTCGCGCTGCAAAACCTCAGTTAGACATATAGGCGCCGTATTTTATAGTGGGTGTATAGCAAGCTCGAAAAGATTTCACGCACATGATTGCCCGTGGTTTAAAGCATGCATGCAGCCATTTGAGAAAGCTTCTCTGACACAAACCACCTGTAGGTGTTTGAAGTACACACTATAACGAAAAGATAGCGTGCTATCGCGTTCTACTTGTAAAAGCAAAGCTTAGGGATCCCCCCCTTTTTTTTTCAAGACAGGTACACGCATTTTATGATACAAAAGCCACTCTCGCTTTTCTCGCCATTCCCTTCGGTCGTTAGCTCGTCTCCCCTGCTGGCCGAATGAGCCTGCCTCCTCAGAGGAAATACACGACTCGGAGCCTGTTCACCGTTCTAAGAAGATAAGCAGCAAGTGCGAGTGCCAGCAGCCGGACAAACAGGTGTTTAGTTGACGAGTAAATGACATGTCACGGCGAAGATCGGAGGGATGAGGACTGGCGTAAGACACAGAGCGGATGGGAGATTATTAGTGGGAATTCGCGGTGCGCCCGCGGCTAGCAGCGCTGCCACATTAGGCATTGTTGATTGCGACAGCATTCTGAACACGATGCGCGCGTGGTTTAAGGACCCTTTAACCTATACATGCTAATACGGAAAGCTTAATTCTAGCTTCAAATAACGCACCCGCTTCTTGGCCGAGCCCCGCATTCTCAGCATAAAGAAAACAAAACAAAATCCACCTTTTCATCGGTATTATGAGCTGCATTTTGCCTCCTTTATCTTGGATACTTTGCGCTGACCGCTTTCTCAAAATTAAGTCGCGGAACTGTTTAACCCGAAGCCCCTGCTACATAGATTAGCTACGCAGGTGCAGTTTTGGTTGGTCAGGGGTGTTGTGAAGCGCTTCGTCTCTTACCCCCCGTATTCTAGAACGTCCCTTCACTCAATGCTCCACCTTCACTTGAGAAAGCCGATGGGAGCGCCGTCCCTAGTCACGACAAGTCACTGCACATTAGCCATAATCTGCTGCGATTCTTGAGTAGGACAGCGCTATTTTCAGCCGAGCGGTGGCGCAGTGCTCAACTATGTCGAGTGAAGGGTGAAAGTCGAGTCGAGGAGCGTTTGTGAATACGGGGGTTAGTCAAACAAAACCACTACAGACAGTCGTGTCGACATTTCGCATACAGGCGCGGCCGGACTGAAAGACAGAAGACAAATTCAAACGAAAACGCGCCGAAAGGGGAAAACGTGACACTGTAAGAAAGGCTTAGTTAGAATCGTGCATCGCGGTTCGGTCTATATCGAATCGGTGCTTGCGCGCGAGAAGCTTAGCGAGAAAACGAAAGGCATTCGACGGCTTGACAGCCAGGTACAGTCGGGGTCCACGGGTGCGTGGACGACGGGCCCGCGGCGTCAACTGTTGGTGGCGGGCAAAGCGACGCTCTTTTCTATCCGCGCGGTCTCCAGAGGGAGTGAGCGTCGACATTTTAATCTCTCCGAAGCCGCCCGAGGCCACTGGATCGCCTCCCCCCCCCCCCCCCCCCCCCGGAGTTTCAAGAGAGCTTTTATTTAACTCTCTTTTTCGTGCCTTTTTTCGTTCCCCTTTTAACTCCCTTCTTGCTCCGTTTCTTGCGATACGATTACGCCAAGCCAGCCCCGGGGGTCTTCGAAGCTTGTCACGCGAAAAGGCGTACATTTCAGATTAACTTCTTTTCTTCTCGCTGTGACAGGTGTCTGGATTTGTCGAATTAGTTTTCGCGTTTATTTCTTCGGTGCCGGTACACGCGGCTCTGTGCGTTATGCGTGCCACTATAGAAACGCTTATAAAATTAAAAAAAAAGAGTCTCGTCCGAGGCCGAGAAGTGATTCTAAATCGTGGGCTGGCTACCTTGGGGTCATTTAATATTCAGATTGCACGCTACAAGACTGCACTCCTCCTTAAAAACCTATCCCGAAAAGCACTTTTCATGTGTGGTTTGAAATTATGCTGCTCTGTGGGCGCCTTCTTGCTCTTTCCCCCCCCCCCCCTTTCCTCCTCACTCAATTATTGCGGAGAAAGTCAAGGCGCTTGGAAACGGCAAACGTCTCATTTACTCCAGCTTTGGCACGCTCAGGTTTTCCTCGCTCTCCCACTCCCACAAATTTTTCCGGGGCGAGTCCCTCGCGGATTGGTAATGACGTGCTACGTATCGGCAGCGTTCGCTCGTGGATGAACTTGGGCTCCTCTTTGCTCGTGCCTTGTCATTTTCCTTATTTTGACCAAATTCAGGCGACACGATTTGTTTTTTGTCATATGCTGTATAGCTCCTTAGTGACACAGTGTAGAGCTACTTCTTACGTGTACATGTACGTAATAAACGCAAGAGCGCGTATTCAAAGAAATGCGTGTAAGTTTCTGTGGTGTAGTGGTGATCTGCGTATACAACAAACTCTGGCTTAGCCTCATAAGAGGTGCTATAAAGGTCAAGGCCGTGTTGCCACATCTCTTCGTTAACTTATCAAGGCGAAAGCCTTACATGCTTCATCAAACAAACAAACAAAAAACACGTACATCCGGCGTCCCGTCGCTTCAGCGTCAAACGAGTGATGCAAGAAGTTAGCATCACGTGATGACGTTACCATATAGCTCCATATGCCATCACTGATCACCAATATTCATGACGACATCGCGACGTCACACCATGACGTCGTCTCATGACACCACCGTGGTTGGCCAAAGGTGGACCAATCACGAAGGCAGTGCAAAATCAGCAGATGTGCGGAAAGCTTGCAAGGCCTTCGATCTCTGAGGCAGTGCAATGTCACGTTAGGTGCGTAAAGCTTTCGGAGAGAGGTGGATCAACGCTTAGCTATAAAGCGAGATTCAGTAAAGGAGATGAAAAATGTACATGCTGTGGAGAAGCCAGGGAAACGATGGAGCATGTTCTGGGTGCGGATATATCTACCCCGGAGTACGATTTGGTAAGAGCCTACGTGAAGTGCTGGTTTTTAGGGACAATCATGAAAATCTGAACACGTCCGAAATGTAAATAAGTAGAAGACAGTTAGAAGAATAGACTGCAGAAAAGTAGAGAAAGAACAAAAATAAATACAGGAGAAATGAAGGTAATTCTGCAGTAAGGTGCAGGGAACTGAGATTGAAGGCATAAGGCCAACATTAAAACAGTGGTTTAAAAAAAAAATTCGAGGATAATGGCGTACATGTCACCGCCCCCTACAAAGGGGACGCTCACAGCACCATCTACCATCTATCGACTGAGAAGATAAAGAAAAACAAAACGGCTTTCACCCTGGAGTGATCTTTTTCGAATACATACGGTGCCCTAAAAATTTTGCACGTCCAGCAAACCAGTGTCTCTTAATGATGGGAATACAGCAAAAACACGTGACGCTTCCCCAAAGGCAATGGTGGACCTCTAGGAAAACACAATTGTTGCTGTGGTCTAGAAGCGTGATCCGGAAGGTTTCCTTTCGCAAACCCACATGTGGGAACGCTTCTTAAAAGGCAACGTTTCCACGCCGTACAAGTAGCACAGAACCATAAACAAGGCAAAATGTAATGTGCCGGCTCTGTGGTATGTTTCTGATCGCGTCTACAGTCCACCCGCGGCTGCCATATTTTAACGGGCACAGACTGCAAAAAATTCCAGTGTAACGGTGCTCTGGATGTGTTGCCAAAGGGAGCCGTGCAATGAAAAGGAAACCACAAACTTCGCTATAATGTCAATATTGCGGCTTCAGGGTGCAGAAATGTAAAAGGTGTGTGTGTGCAACCCTCGCTAGCAAACGGCCGGCTTGATGTACGTCCACAAGCGAAGCTTAAGGGTGGTTCGGGAAGTAAGACATTGCTAAATAGCCCCACAATGATCAGTCAATTCATCCTTACGCGGGAAGCACTTATCGCAGGTGAAAAGAACCGTGCATGTTTCCTATTTTGTTTTGTTTACTCCCCTATATATATATATATATATATATATATATATATAATAAGCAGATGCACAGTGTGCATCTGCTTATGAAATGACCCGTTAGCATTACGTTTCTCTCTCACGACTCGCTTCGCAGTGCTGCACAGGACAGTGCAATCACGGGAGGCTTCTAAGATCACAGGACCCTGATTACACCCGCACCACGACATTCGCGTGGTTTTACTAATTCAACCTCGAATGAGCGCCAACTGTAAGCAGCCTCGAAAGCAGACGCTTACACAGACCGCATGCGCACACGACGCCTGCCTAGGTGGCGCTAAACGCTCGCTCCAGTAGTGATGGTTTGCGTGACGTGTAGGTGTAGGAGGATCTTTCAGTTCCACCCCATTAAGCCTAACGGCGAGGATTACGCGGAAGAGGCTGCGCAGCACCCTTTCAGCAACAGGGTGGTTCGCTATAATTGGGATCCCGCTACATGCCGTGTGTGTGTTGGCGTGCGTGAGCACGCTGTGACCTGTTGCGCGCTGCCAGCGCGTAACGACGCATGCGCAACCGCACGATCATGTGCAGCCGCTGTTGGCGCCGATTAACGCGCCTGTAGCGAACGACTGGAGGCGCCAGAGCGGTTGCGGCGTCGTTAGGCGCGCAACGCATTTCGCCATCAGCACTAACCGGTAGCGTCGTCGAGAAAAAATCAGTCCTCGACAGACCGCTTATACCCTGCGAACGCTGCCGCTCTGCCCGCTAATTACTGGCGCTTGCTACGGCGAGCTACACCATGCCCGCGATCAAGAGAGTCCGCGGCAGGCGACACTTGCTAACGAGTGCTCCAACGTGTGGCGCACTGCCTTCCATTCCCGCTGTTTCCGTCTCATCATCAACTGATAAAAATATTCTGCGAAGCATTGTGCATTTTCTTGACACGAGGGTCCCCCGTCGCTAATAGCATCGTGTTTACACTGAATTATGCGTACCGAACCACATTGCCCCGCCGCGGTGGTCTAGTGGCTAAGGTACTCGGCTGCTGACCCGCAGGTCACGGGTTCGATTCCCGGCTGCGGTGGCTGCATTTTCGATGGAGGCGGAAATGTTGTAGGCCCGTGTACTCAGATTTGGGTGCACGTTAAGGAACCCCAGGTGGTCAAAATTTCCGGAGTCCTCCACTACGGCGTCTCTCATAATCAAATGGTGGTTTTGGGACGTTAAACCCCACAAATCAATCAACCGAACCACATCGTACTATATCTTGTTGAAATGAAACTCAGCTGCTTGAACCTGGCTGTTTTAGGGGCGAAGCTCCTAAAGGCATGGGTTTGTCTATCCCTTGTATGTATGTATGTATGTATGTATGTATGTATGTATGTATGTATGTATGTATGTATGTATGTATGTATGTATGTATGTATGTATGTATGTATGTATGTAAGTATGTATGTATGTATGTATGTATGTACGTACGTACGTATGTATGTATGTATGTATGTATGTACGTACGTGACCGCTTACAGCTCCACCTTTGCCAGCTGCCCACTACTTCATCCTTGCAAACATCCCACTACGCTCCATCACCGATCCACCACTTCACCGACCATGAAACAAATACTGTTGAGAAGTAGCCAATATGAAATACAAGATGGTCGTAAACTTGTAACCAGGTGTGCGTTAAAGAACCATAGATTTTCTCACAGTGTATCTTCCTTGTTTGTACGTGACCACCTATAGTTCCACCTTTGCAAACTGCCCACTGCTTCGTTCTTGCAAACGTCCCACTATACCCCATCACCGATCCACCACTTCACCGACCATAAAGCCGTTATGAAGGGGGAACTGAAGGGACGTATAGACTTACGAATTGTAGAATTTCTTGTAACGAATATATACAGTATCTGTAAATATAACCCTCCAGCGCTTCAGCCCACTCATCATCTTCACTCCGTGGGAATTCTGTGATTTTTTAAAACTGATGTGCGTCGTGAGAAACGTTAGCGAATATAAGAACAGCGCAACAGACAAACCCCGACGAAGGGACCTAGGCGAACGAATAGCACAGATCGTCGTACTGCCACTTTGGCAAATTTTCACGAAGGAACACGCGCGATCATAGGAGTATGAAAGGTGACAGCGAAGAAGTTTGCGAAGAAGCTATAAAAATCGCATTCAGTTACACAAGGAAATACGATACAGACGTATCTCTGAGAGAGAGAAGAATGAATTAGGAAAGTAGGTGTAGCGGATATATATTAAGGTAAATATACAGACGTGGTGCAATAAAACATGTATTTTCAGTGTGGAAATGCGGTGAACAGTCGAGAATGCCATCTATAGATGCGACAGAATTAGGGAACGTGCTATACGTGATTTAAGTGACAACAACAACAACAACAACAACAACAACAACAACAACAACAACAACAACAACAACAACAACATAAAACACAACATTCGGAGACGTTTCTGTACTAAGGGTGTGCCAGCACAACCACTAGTTATAGACGATATTGTAGCTAAATGAAAAAAAGCGGAGGAAAAGATGATGATGATGATGATGATGATGATGATGATGATGATGATAATGATGACGACGACGACGATGACGATGATGATATGTCCAACATGGTGGAGACGCCGGAGAAGAAGGCAGGAGGGAGCGCTTAAAACAGAGGGCATGCTCATAAAGAAATAAAAACTAAAATACAGAAATATACTTAAGATACACTAATTAACACTTCCAGCGCTAGCAGTTCTCGGCTTTCAAAGAAATAGTAAGTAAAATAAGACAAATAGCCACAATACTGAAATTGGCGCATGTAAGGAAGTTAAGTTAACAGTGATAGAGCGTGCAAAAACGTATTTACGGAATCGTTTTGTCTGTCTCAGAAAATTACATACGACACGAATATAGCTTCGGCATAAGCCTATAGTGTCGGAATAGTACACTCCGCTCGGCCATGTTCCAGTCAGGCCGTGGCAAGCTCCGATAGAGTTGGTCGTAAACGAAAAGATGAAGAGATGAGGAGGCTGTGATTAGTCGCGCCGTCAAACCTAAGAGGCGTGCTTCGCGTAAAGGATAGAGCTTTCAGATACACGTGCCAGTGCCGAGTGGCGTTTACTTTGTTGTACGTGATAACGGTCGAATCAATCAAATTGAAAAAAAAATGAAGCCTCATTATTACGAAGTTCCTCGCGGTATAAGGGAATCCTTTCGCCATACTCCATCGTGACGGAATTTTTCTCTCTCTTTTTTTTTCCCAGAACATTGAATGTTCAGTTTCAGGCGTCGCTTTGCCGTTCCGTGTAACGCCTGGAAAACATAACAGAGAGGACAAGAAAAAAAAAAGATAAAGTAAGTAACAAACAAACTAGCATTGTCTCGATTTCTTCAGCGGTCTCGCAACCGATTCTGCCCGTTCACAAGCAATCCGGGCAGCTTTTTATCCCCACTTCACATACCTTCCTGTCATTTATTATTTTGGTATCTTTCATGCTTCATCATCATCTCGTAATTGCGCAGTTACACCTCGAACGCACCAATCAGACGTCGAGGTGTAATTGGGCTCGAGAGTGCACCCGCTTTGCAGCGCTCGCGTGTCAGCCCCGCCGAATGGTTGTAGTAATGACGACCGTCGTAATAACAACAACAGCGAATAAGCGTGCGTACCATATACGAGCCAAAAGCGGCACGGTGTCACCTCGTTTCCGTTGCGTTTCCCTTCGCCTTTATCGCCGTGGTTCCGCGCTTTGATCCGGGCGCATGAAGAAGACTTTCGCGACCGCGCGACTGGCAAGTAATTTTCCTCGAGTCTCGGGTGGTTTACCAAATGGGAGAGCCCCTCGGCGATATTAATCACCCTCCCCGCTGCCCTCTCCCCCCCCCCCTTCTCGCGGCGCTGAAACGGAGCATGTACTAGTTCGGACTGAGTCTCTCCACTCGCCCTCCATACATCCCGATACTCATCGGCGAGCTTATCCCTCCATGTAGTCATCAGCGGAAACAGAATGTTCGCTCCGCACCCCCATCCACCACCTCCCGTTCTACCTTTCTGCCCTCTTCCAAATGTGTCGACTTCAGTATTCTACTCAATTTTTTAAAAATTTTCTTTTTTATGTTCGCGGTGGTTTCGAAATGTACCATTTGAAAAAACAAAACAAAAAACAAAACATAAATGATAAGACACGGAAGCAGAACATACGATTCCCTCGTTTCCGCCGCTCCTTTAGATGTGTTTTTTAAGAACGAAGTCGACAGCCGGTGAAATTTGGTGTGGGTTTTTATTACTCACTGGCGCAGGAGTCAGCCAGAAGGTGGCTGGCAACCACGATCTTCGCTCCATCATTTTTCCTCGCCCTGCGGGTAAAACCTATGTTCAGCTCCAACTCCCAACCCCTTCCCCACACATTTCGTTTTCGGGCCACGTTGTAACTTGACCTGACCGAATGACCTGACCGAGTACTGGCTTTATTTCATACGCGTTTGAATTTATTCAAAAATCGCGAGACGAAATTCAATGAACCATTCGCACGTCTTGGCCTTCTGTGTACTGGCTGTCTCATCGAGTTCGCGGGAATAAATGCAATTCATTTGGAATCATTTGTCGCGTTTCCGCACCCTAGTGATTGTGGGGGGCGTTGCGCAACAAAGCTATTTGTTTTGCAAGACACGCAGTAGCTCAGTTTAAAGGGTTTAACCTTAAGCTGATCGTCACTGGCGAGTGTTCCGTAGGAAATATGTGGAAACACACAAGCACATACGTGCGCACCCACTGCAGAAACACACACAATACAGACACACAAACAAAATTTGTACGAATTGAAACAGATCATTTGTTGCAATAGGCGTACCCGCCGTTCCAATGGGGTATCGGTGTTCTCGTGAGGGAGTGCCGCACATCGATATATCACAAAATATAAAATCGTAAGCAGATACTGCGGTTTTCTATACCTCTCTGTAGCTGTCAGCGAGGCCCCACTTTTTATTATAAATATTTCATCGATTCACGGTATCGAGAATTGAACAATGACGAAAAAGGCTTTTCAAAGCAGGACTACCTCTGGCGAAATTCACTGCAGAATTTATGTGGTCATTTGTAACGGCACTTTTCGCCAATGCGGCTGAAAAGTGAGAACTGGCTCGAACGTCATCATTCATTTTTTTTTACTTCATTGGAGCTGGCGCTCGCAATCTAGTGTCCATTATTCCTGTTGCAATGTAATATTTTTTGCTGTACTGCATGTCACTGTAAAAAATAGAAAAAACACACAGGTTGTTTGGAAATAAATATCCAACGTGTATGGCAATTACAGAGAAATAATTTTTTTGCTTACCTTCTGTTTATCGTATATTCCGCAGTTTTCAACTTACAATCTCATCATTCTTTTGTTATTCCGCAGAAACATTTCTAAAGGACTTGCGAACGCTTTTCAGTTCAACACTTTTTGAACGACGGGAAAACAAGAATATAAAGAGTAGGTCAAATTCTGCAGCATTATATTTCATTTTCGTTCACAGTGACATGCACAAAATTTTAACGTGCCTGTGGTCTCAAAATAATATCCTGAACAAAAATTTTGTTTTTTCGAAAATCGCTTCTAGATAGAATAAATATATGTATGCGGTTGTACTGAAAGTAAAGGCTGCAGGAAGTGCGATGAAGTGATTCGCCTGCGCTTCAGAGAAGTTCGCTTTCACGGCCAAGCGCGCGCTGGCGTTCCAATTGTTCGGCCTCCTCGGCGTCTATGGCGCGAAAGGAAAGCTTATATTGCGGTGCAGTGACACCCTCTGATTTATCCTTTCACTCCTTCTCGTCTTCCGTTCCATTCCCGCCTCCTTGCTATGCTATACCAAACATGACTATGGTACAGGCTTTACCCTGCCCGTTCTTTCCATTTTCCCCACCTTCTTTTCCTATCCGCTTGGTGTACTAACCACGGCCACGCCATGTTCTACCGTTCCCGTCTTATCTCCCCCTCCTCACCGTCATCTCCCTTTTCCACGTGCTATACTGTAGAACACATGGATATGCTATGCTTCAGCCGTAAAACAGCAAGTTCCGCTAGTTGTTTTGATTTCATATTGAACTTGGTTAACACTGCAACACGAAACTCAAGAGATTTGAAACTTGATCAATAGTGGCGCTGTTCACCAAGTTCTATATGCTTTAGCCTCCACCTCATTCTTTACCTCCTCTCCACCCTCACCTTCCTTTCCCACCCTTTGCTATATTCTTAAAGCTCTTCCTCCTTCATCCCATTCTCTCCCTCCCAGTTCTCTTCCTCATACTCACATCCTTTTCTTACCCCTTGCTATACTGTACTATATACGACCATCAGAAGCTTTACCATCCTCCTCCCCATTTTTATGCTCCTCATCATCCCTTTACTTTCACACCCATTTCTTACTATAGTGCACATTGACTATTGTGTTATACTATGGTGGCTATGCAATGCTTTACATCATCCTCTCATCATTCCCGTCCTCCTCACCTCCTTCCCACCACCTTGCAATACTGTACTTATGCATGCTACGCTATACAATCCCTTGTCTAAGGAGAAATGTCCTTGTCTCTGCTCATTATCACTTCCTTTTCCCACTTTTTCTACACTGTAATATATACTACTATGCTATACTATGCTGGCTATGTGATGTTTTACCTCATCTCCTTCTTATTTCTGTTCTTCTCGCCCTCAACATACTCATCCTTATCATCACTTTCCCTTTCCTACCTTCTTACCATGGCTGTGCTACACAACGTTTTGTCTGCGTGACGACATACATGGCTAATTAGCTATGCTAAAGTTTATTCTTTCTTCTCCTCGTCACCCTTCTTTCCCTTTACCACACCTTTACTACATTATACATGTTGTTGCTGTATTATACACGATGCTACTATATTATACATGTTGTTTATTACCACATGTCAGCGGAAGCTGACATTTGATAATAAATGTGTAGGTCAGACGGGTAGATGCATTAACGATCATTTTCGCGAACACAAGTTAAATGCCAAAAATCAAGAATAATTATGGCCATTCGGCAGTACATTGCTCGGAATGCGGTTGCGCACATATATGTACGAATCCTGCATTCTACTGGCAAAACATAAAAAGACGTTCGGGAGATAATTGAAGCCGATGCTATCTCTCGCAATAAGTGACCCGTGTTTGAGTGCACCATCAGTTCACCCTTTAGAGCGGGAGAGGGCTTTTCTGCTTGGCTAGTGGATAGACTGGTGGCGCCACTGTGCACGGATATATGGGTTGGCGTTTCCTGAAAATAAAGTTGTTGAAGTCAGCGCATTGTGTTGTCGTCCCTCTCATGTCACTGTCGGTTAGAGCTCAAGATGACATAGAGTTCATTAACCTCGTTAACTGGAAATAATTTTCGCTAAGTCATATGTGCACCCCGACGATGTAGCTTAGATACGTTGTCTGCGCGAAAAGACATAACGTCTGTGCCATTTCCTCTTAGGAAGATGCACGACGTAGCGTAACCAGGTTTTCCACCACATTCGCTCACACAATGCTCAAGCCGAACACCCTCACTTGAAGGTGTGTCGCTTCAAATCCCAGGAAATAAGTTTCAATCTAGTAGAACTCGATTTGCTGGTGGAACAGGCGAGGATGTGGGAGGCCGGCCTAAACTAAGCCTGCGAGACAGCGGCGCACGCCAGCGGAAAAACCGAACCATTGGCGTGCTGGAGCATCAAAACAGATGGTCTGGTTCTCAGCAAACTTCCAGAAATGTTACGAGTGAAAACTGTTTTCGGGCGTGCGCGCCGCGCCTGGTCAGACGTGTCTCGAGCGGGCCAAAAGCGGCCGCTTGCACTGGTCGTTGAGATTAATCTCTTTCGCACGCAGTGGTGGCGTTTACAAGTCGAAAATCGTGACTTCCGTGCACGAATATGGCGTGCCTGTTGTCTTTCCGAGGCCATCTCAAGAATACTGAGCACATACTTCTTTTTTTGCATTCGCGTTACGAACACTTCAGCAAATAACTGCGCTAGGGAGAACTTACTGTGACTTTTGTGCGGCCCTTGCAAAATTTCTTTGCGCAGGATGAAGAGCGAATGCAGGGAACTTTGATCGAAGATGAGCATTAGCTTGTGTGAAATGTAGAATTGCAGTTACTTCAAGGCACAAATTTTGGTCTGCCTGTTTTTGTCTGTTTGTTTGTCACTCGAAACTATTCAGCCGCACGACCAAAGTTTGCAACTTCCGCAACACCCGGCCATCTTGATCTGGTGGCTGCGTTCATACTTGTGAACATTGTCGATCAAAATGCAAACAATACGCCTATCTGAGGTGCAACGTCAAGACGTAAGTGTTAGGTGGTGCGTTTCTTTACTAGAAGCTGCATAGATACGTAATTCTAAATGCCCAGTGTTTCTTACGTGACACCTAATGCGACGCTATGAACTAAAAAGCGGGTGATTGCTACGCTTCGATCGCTAAGACGATATGGTGCTGCCATCTAATAGTGGCCCTGCATTCTAGTAGCGAGTGTTGTGCCATTCTCATCCCTGTCGTCCCTGCAAGAAAGTGCGCTACTTAACCATACGGTATAATGACAAGCTTCTGTTTGCCGACGTTGCCACCAGATGGCGTCTATATCTCACGCAGAGATTTAAAAGCGGCAACAATCTCTAAGACACGTATAGCCCGGGCCAGAAATCGACGTAGCCACGAGGGCCGAGCCAATTCAGACGTAGGGTATATTAACATGCAGTGTGGCAGGAATAAGGTCAAGTTGGAAGAGACAGAAGAACAGCTAAGGGAGGAGAGGCCGATGGTATATGGGTTTGTAGAAACACCTTATAGGGACATGGAACAACCACCTAACAATCCGGACTACGCATGGGGATATTGTAAAAGAACAGAAGGCCGCAGAAAGGGGGTGGCATTGGGGCATTTATTCATAAAAGTACAGACTGGCAAAGGGTCAAGCAGGAGTGCAAGGAACATTTATGGCTAAAAGAGAAAGTGGCAGGGCAAATGACGCTCCTGGGTTTTGTATACTTGTGGACATGGGCAAAAGCCAGAGAAAAAAAAAACAAATGATGCAATGCATAGAAAATGACATTGACGAACTAACACAGGTAGGCTAAACAGAGGTGTTAACCGGAAGATGATGCCAAAAGAAAATAGGATAACTTTTTGAGCTGCAATATAGAAGCGTCCGATTTGATCAGTGACAAGATTAGAAGAATAGGGGCTCAATGGATGGCGAAAGTAAACAAAAAGGATAGAAAGGCAGCTGCAAAGTTTCGGAACCATCTCACTTCTCTGAGTAATAAGACAAGCATGAAACAGAGATTTATAACAACAGTTCAAGGGGTCAGACTAGAAGTGGATGAGGCAATGGAATATATAAAAGCAATGATGACAGAAAAATTTGAACACCAATAAAACGCTACACGCACTGTACCAGATGAGGATGGGTTAATTAGCTCAGCGGCTCCACTGGGACAACGACAGTGGGAAAGGGCAGAGAAAATGGTTCCTAATAACACATTCACATGCCCTGATGGCATTCCAATCATGCTAATAAAGAATCTAGGACCAAACTCTAAGCAAACATTAGGAGAGGCAGCGAGAAATCAATATTAGATGGTGAAGCTCCCAATGAGTGGAACCTAAGCAGAATGAGCATGATATGAAGGAAAGGGGGACAAAGCCGATATAAACAACTACCGTCCTATAACAGTGACATCAGTAGTTTACAGGCTGGTGGTGCAGATAGTAAAGACTACAGACATGGGTGGAGAATGAGGGGGTGCTGGGAGAACTACAAAATGGGTTCCGTAAACGAAGGAGGTTGGAGGACAATCTGTTTTCATTGATGCAGTGTATTGAAATAGCGGAAACAAAACGCAGGCCCCTGTGGCTGGCATTTCGAGATATCAAGGGAGCTTACGATAGGGTGATTCAAGAAGACCTGTGGGGAATACTGGACACACTAGATGTGGAAGATGGAATAACTAATCTTCCAAAGGATATCTATAAAAGTAACAAGGTAGTTATCAAATGAGAAGAACAGGTATCTGAACCTATAGAGATACAACATGCGCTTCGACAGGGATGTCCTTTGTCAGCTTTGTTATTTAAGCTGTATCTCCGCGGACTATAAGCCAAATTAAAGGGGAGTCCACTCGGGTTCATCCTCTCTTTTGCCAAACAAGAAAAACGCATTGAACAGTCATTACTAGCATTGATGTATGCAGATTATATCAATCAATCAATCAATCAACTTTTATTTCTCATAGAGAAATATGGGGGGTGACGGAAAAAAAGCCGCAGTACTGCGGCTTGACAAAGCTCCGGCCCCCTACAAAGTCCGGCAGTAACAATGATCAACCACACAAAAATTGATTTTGCTGGAAATAAAACATTTGATTTGAATGCACATTGACAGGAAGAGGCAAATGTAGCGATTTCTAGGAGAAACATGGGAGGACTTGTCTTTATACATCATTATACATAGTAATACACATTCATAAGACTTATGGAAAAAAGGACAAAAAAGAAAAAACACGAACAGTTGTAGGTAATGTTACGTGTACAACAGAAGTTGATAAATAGTCCAACAAAAACTGCAAAGGCAATAAAATCAGTATTACACTGAGAACATAAAAAACGTTAAAAAACATGCCGTAGTCATTGGTAAACGACATGAACGTAACAGTCATTTGAACGAAATCTAAAACAGGTAGTAATTACCAACACTGAGCACATTTCTCTAGTATGAGAAATGTTATAGCCTCGGTTTATTATGTGGACCATGATAATAAGTCCTATTGGTGAAAAGAAGATTACAATTTCAACGCACAGTACAAAAAAAAAAAATTCACATGAAAAAAAAAACAAAAAAAGTAAACAATTTCCGAAAGAGAATGAGCAAGCCAAACGCACGCAGTCAAAAAGAGAAAAAAAGAGAAAAAATTAATATATATTATATAGTAATAATAGCCAACAACAAGGAAGATCTGCAGGGATTGATAGACATCTTTGGTAATGAGGGAGATAGGTTAAATTAGAAGTTCAGCAGGGAAAAATCGGCAATCATTATTTTTAATGATAACAAAGGCAGTGAGCATGAGGTACAGGAAGTCACGCTAGAAATTGTAGTTTAATACAAATATTTTGGCGTATGAATAAATAACGGGGCTGAGTATCTAAGGGAGCACGAAAGATACGTAAAGACTAAGGGCACAAGAAATGCAGCTGTAATGAAAAATAGGGCACTGTGGAACTACAATGGGTATGACGTTGTGAGAGGGATTTGGAAAAGTGTCATGGTCCCGGGTTTGACGTTCGGAAATGCTGCCTTGTGCATGAAATCAGAAGTTCGAGCAAGATTGGAAATTAAACAACGTGGCATAGGTAGACTTGCTTTTGGGACCACACGGGAATACCCCATATCAGGGGGTACAGGGTGACATGGGATGGACATCGTTTGAGTGCAGGGAAGCTAGCAGCAAGACAGAATTCGAGGAGCGATTGAGAAAATTGGGAGAGGAGCGTTGGGCTAGGAAAGTTTTCAGCTACTTGTACATGAAGAATGTTGATACTAAATGGAGGAAGCGAACTCGAAAATTTTCAAGCAAGTATTTAGACAACAGCAGAATACCAAGCCAAAAAGAAACATCGGTTAAGAAGAAGGTGAAGAAAACAGAGAGGGACATATGGAAGCTGGGAATGCTGACGAAATCATCACTGAAGACCTACCAAACTTTTAAGCAGGAAATTGCAAGGGAAAAGATCTACAATATTTCTCGGGGTAGTTATATGCTCTTCGAGGCTAGAACGGGAGTATTGAGGACCGTCGTACCGAATAAATTATGAAGGCACAGGCATGTTATGTAGTGCGTGTGGAGAGGAGGAGGAAACTGCTGAACATTTGATAATGTTCTGTAAAGGGCACCCCCTTATAGTCGAAGATAATGACGCCGAAATTTTCAAAGCATTAGGGTTTAGGGACAGTGAATGCAAAATAGACTTTAAAGGGGTACTGACACAAAATTTTGGGGCCGAGATAGCCTGCGGGGTCGATTCTCGTGAACATTCGTATATCATCTGCAAGATATCAACAGCAAATATAGCTTGGGAGGTATTTTAAGCTTATTTTCAATTTTGCGTGAGCGACCGACTCCATAGCGTTATAGACACCATCAGAGGGAACCCCGAGGTGACCCCCTATTTCACGTCACGTCACCACGCTACGGTGAACACAATTTATAATGACGTCATAGATGCCATTTTTCTTTTGCCTTGCCGCGTCAGTTCTCGCAGTCTATATTTATCGGCGGCTAGTTTCGAGTCCGTGGCCGTGGCTCACACTTAGAAAGTTATGTGTTTGGCGACATTCCAGTCCCGTTTCCCATTCGAAAATTATTTTTTATGCGGACCGTGCGGAAGTGCGTCAGAGTTTTGTGTGCTGACGCGGTCAAGAGCTGCACACGCTTGGTAGCGACAGTTGCATCCAGTTTTTGCAACTCTCTCAAACCGAAACTGAAACTGATTGATAATGAGGGGCCTGTAATTATTTATCTGTCGCGAGCTGCAGCAAACTATGTGTCGTGTCATGACTAACAGGCCACCAGCAACGCATTGCAGCAGAAAAACACGACGCCAAGGTTTTTGTGTCAGTACCCCTTTAAACGGGTAGAAATAACCAGGAGAAGGCTAACTGAGCGGTAGCTACAATGGAGGTGCGAGTGAAATTCAATCCTTAAACACACAATGATAGTACTTAACTGTATGGCTAGGTGGCGTGAGCCACCACCCGATCTAAAGGGCACAGCCGGATACATACAATTATTCGGATACATCCATGATACCTAAAGGTACCATATAGAGTAACTAACACACAGTAAACGCAGAGTAAAGTCACTGGAACGAAGAAAGTACAGGGACCATCTACCCACCGCTATAGATGGTCCAACGCGGCTGAAGCTCCGCCGACGCGCTGTTGATTTTGTGTGGAGTAACGCATATTAACGCGTTGCGTGTGCTTTCGTAGCCTCGAATGAAGCATATAATTGTTGTTGAAGTGATTAAGAAAGAAAAATTGGCAATTTTCACTTGATTACACGGGCGCGAACGCGTACCAACGCGACAAAGAAATGCGAACCTGAGCGCAGCATTTGAACACTCGGCTTACGGCAGTTATTAAATGCAGAACATTTACTAGCAAAAATTTTCTACCTTGAATCGTCCATTCATCCATCCGTTACCATCCGTCCATCCGTACGTCCATCCATCCAATCGTACGTCCATCCATCCATCCGTACATCCATCCATTCCATTCCACTCCATTCCACTCCATTCCATCCCATCCCATCCCATCCCATGGAATGGATGAATGGATGGATGGAAATCCATCCATCCATCCATTCATGGGCGTCGTCTACTTGATTCCGCTGACCTGAGGGAACGCCTATATCGGCCAAACCGGCAGGTGCATGAATGACCACCTCTGAGAGCACCGAAACAACGTGCATAATATGGTACAAAGGCGCCTTGGCATCCATTGACGGGATTGCGGTTGCAGCCCCCTCTTCGATCGGTGCTGTATAATGGCAAGGTATAGGAATCAGCTAAAGAGGAAAAAAAACACTGGGTAGGTGATAACTGCGCAACGTACTAACTTTGATAAAGCAACAGACGGGGGGCATCTGTTTTTTCATGGCAGTTAGAGCGTGATTATCTGCCTGGGCTTTGAGGCAATCGAGGACCCGTCACACGTGCTATGATACTGACACATCGATTAGGCTTGTCCTTTATCCTCCTGTTCTATGTATTTCTTTTTCGACGCATATAGTTTCCTACTCTGCTAAACAAAGTTAGTTGGAAGTCGGCGCTCTTTCTGCATACTCTGTTCCTTTATTTCAATGTTCGCGCGCTGAAAAAACTTGCAAATATGACCGGCAGTAAAGGTGCCGCTGGAACTGGCGGTGCATGGCCTTCAGCTGCGTTCCCGGGTTCCACCTTCACCACAAAACAGGCAGGGACAGCTCAGCAATTCGATAGCTTCAGCTTAGATAAGGTTGTTGCAGAACCGTGTTGCTTGGTTGAACTCCTAGCACCTCCATCACAAAACTGTTACGGTTGATGTGAGGTCAACTATGTTTTTTTACAGATGAGTTCAGGCAATGATAGGTGATGAGAGCGCCTGTAGGCCGAACCAACTAGCTTCCTGTTTCTCGTCATTTGTCCACACTATAGCACGGCACATATACAGCAATATGTGTTACATCATATCTATCGAATATAACCTTTTGCGTTAAGCCAGAACAGCAGCCCCGCTGCGGTGGTCTAGTGGCTAAGGTACCCGGTTGCTGACCCACAGGTCGCGGGATCGAATCCCGGCTGCGGCGGCTGCATTTCCGATGGAGGCGGAAATTTTGTAGGCCCGTGTGCTCAGATTTGGGCACACGTTAAAGAACCCCAGGTGGTCGAAATTTCCGGAGCCCTCCACTACGGCGTCTCTGATAATCAGATGGTGGTTTTGGGACGTTAAACCCCACATATCAATCAAGCCAGAACAGCCGCGGATCGATTTCGTACCAGAGTGGTTTTTCTAGACGTATTTTCTGAACATTCGGAAAACCGGGAATGGGCACACGGCCGGGAGTGGTTAAAAAAGAGAAAAGAACACGATCGTCACTGATTGCTAGTGCTACTAGGAGATTTCTATCTCCCTTTCCGAAGTTGTACAACCTCTCCCGGAATTCACTCACCAAGTCTACAATACCTTGCCATAGTAAGCCCAATGGCAAACCGGCCACCTGTCCACAATCTACCGTTCAGTGTGGCACTGCAGGACTTCAGGTGTTGAAGGGAGAGAAAGAGATGAAAAGAAAAAGACATTGGGGCTAACCTGATGGCAGAATCAGTTTGCTACCCTGCACATGGGGGCGTGAAAAAAGAGATATAAAAGTGGACAGAGAGGATGAAAGAGAGATAAAATAAAAAATAAATAAAAAAGCGTGCACACATGTACACTTGTGCAGGATGTCAGAGTCATTCGGGGAGGCCGGTTGAACGCAGAAAGCGCAGTGACGGCTGCACAGCCTTTTTCAGTGACGTTAAGTGTTGTCTATAGCATAAGATTCTGGAGTCCTAGAAATGAATTGAGGTGATAGACCACTTAAAGGTGCCTGTATTTATGCAGTAAAGTTCCTTTTTTCGTATAGTAAAGTACCACATTTTCATTTTACTTTGATCGTTACGAATTGAAGAGCAAAAATGCATGAAGCATCCAAACTCGTCACGTGCCTCTATGAGGAATATCAGTCGTGGTCCTGAGTTCAAGCATGCAAAGCAGCCATCTGTTAGGCGTTCACAGACTTCGTAATCACTGTTTCCACTTGTGACATAAGGAGATAAAACTCATCCCGGTGGAAAATGGTACTTTCTTTGTGAGAAAAAAAATTGCCCCCACATCCCCGAAGGGAATCGTGAGGAAATGCGAATGCATTGTTTAGCGTTCATAACGGCGTTTCACACGTGAGATCTCCGTGTTAGAAGAATACTGTTTTTTCTTTCTTACACCGTGCAGCCAACAGATCTATACACAGCAAGTGGTGTATTTCTGTGGCGAGAAGTGTGGTATGTGTTTCCAGCTCTAGTAGCTAGCGTGCATAGTTAAAAAGTTACCATGAAGTGAAAAAAAAAAAAACGGATCGGCTCGGCGTTGGCGTTTCACAGTGGCGTCTCGAGCACACATTTCCGGATGTTCTTGAGAGGCGCCCAGAACAGCAAACGGTCGAGAGTGAGGCGCGAGTGGACGGGAAAGGTGGGCGTAGGGAGGAGAGGGAGGGAAAGGCGAAAGAAGGAGGGGCGAAGCACTTCTGCACCTACCCTCTCTTACACTCTCTTGCACCACATGCTCCCGTTGCTAGGGGCGAGGATAAGCACACGCGCCCGCAGCTGATGCTATGGGAGAGGGTGGTGAATGGATCCCGACGGACGCCTGACATAGCCCGACTAAGAAATGCATTCACATTTAAAAAGCTTTACTTTGTCGGCACCTTGAACGCGGCCTTCAAAAAGCACTCGTAGTGCAGTGAAGGACCCTTCAAGTGTTAGGCCAAGGGTCGAACGGGTTGTACAGGTTCGTAAAGTTCACTGCCGAAACCGTCAGGGCCATTACAATTTTTTATCCCCATATCTGTCCATTCGTAGCTCCATTACATAGGCCACGCGTGACTGATGGTGGCACACGTTGGTAGTGGAAATGGTTTGTTGATGAACGGGATAGATAGATAGATAGATAGATAAATAAATAGATAGATAGATAGATATTAATCAGATCAAAGGCTACTGTGTGCTGCCCCTGTTGCACCCATGTTGTAGGGTTATCTATTTTCAGATGTCGTCCATAGAACTGGTTGCGCGCAGCAACCGTAAGGTATATATGAACGAACTTCAAGTGCATTGAAAGCATGGCCCCTGTGCCAGCCGCTATTGGACTTAATCCAAGTGGCTGATTCCTTTTTATTTACCCTACACTGTAGAGCATCCATGCACAAATAAGAAAGATCCATATGTGCTTCGCATGTGCAACAGTTCATCAGTTTGTTAAAGTAAAAAAAAAAAAGATTCGCCAATTCGTCGCATCGATGCTTCAGCTTAAATTCAACGACCAATTATACGCTTTTCTCAGCATTTCATGAACAAACTGCGTGAAATATACGCTAACATGCACGAAGCTTATGACAATGAATCAGCTTACTCTTTTTTGTTTGTGGTATGTTGCACTGTCAGGCGACGCTGGTAGCTTTTCTTCATGCATTTTGAAGGTACATGCATAGGGCGTGTTCTTTGACGAACAAATCAAGTAATGCATGCTGTTGGGCAAGTTGTTTAATAGATTTTGATGACGTTTAAACTGCGCGAGAAAACACGTTAGACACACATGTACGTGGTGTGTATGTGTTACGTGTGTCTAACGTGTTGTCTTGATCGCGCAGTTTAAACATGTCTTCAGAACAAATCAAGTTAGAAGCTTTGTACCGGAAGTGTTTACATTGCGAGCGGTTTTAATTTATTTTGTTAACCATGCAATGAACACACGAACGATGTGCGTCGCCGTTGGTGATGCCTGCTGCGTTAATGCGAAGGTGGATTGACTGATTTTGCCGGTACTCAACGCAGAGAGAGAGAGAGAGAGAGAGAGAGCAAGTGCGCGCTGAAGTAGAGGCGCGGGAATCGGCGCATCTGTTGCAAGACTGCAATCGGCTGCCCCCGCACAACACAGACAATGGGCGAAGAATTCCGTCACCTTTGCGCAGAGAAGCGCACCACGTGGTCTTGGTTTGAGATCTCCATCTCTCCACCAATATATATATATATATATATATATATATATATATATATATATATATATATATATATATATATATATATATATATATATATAATAGATATATATATATATATATATATATATATATATATATATATATATATATATATATATATATATATATATATCTATATATATATATATATATATAGTGGGAGTAATAATTCAATGGGCCAGTTAGTCTTCGTGAAGGTATGGGATATGGCACAACTGGAGCGTTGTCAACAAGGATAAATATATTTATTTCCCAACAGTTTCGGGAGGGTCCTCCCTTCATCAGGGGATGAGTTATACTGACATGAACTTCCAAACTTCGTTGCTGCCGCGTCCCTCTCGCCTTGGAAGATGTTTGCGAGAGTGAGAGTGAACTTAAAAAAAAGAAAAAAAAAACAAAAAAAAAACAAAAAGGGGGACTAAAAAACAAAAAAGAAAAAAGAAAGAAAAGAAAGAAAGTAAAAAAGAGAAAGAACCACTGTCAACACTAAAGGTAAAGGTAAAGGTAAGAGATTAAAGGTAAAGAGCGGACCGACACATTAAGGGGAAACCCTTTCTTTACGCACGCCGCACGCCGACCAACCCATTAAGGGGAAACCCTTTCTTTACGCACGCCGTCATGGACCCTCCCGCCACCGCGGCGACAATCTTGGGTGGCCCGACACACGTCGAGAACTGAACGGCACGTGATAAGAACCGTATGTGGGCGTACACGGACAGTTGGTTTCGTTCTCAGTGCCTATAATATATATATATATATATATATATATATATATATATATATATATATATATATATATATATATATATATATATATAGAGAGAGAGAGAGAGAGAGAGAGAGAGCGTTAGGAGGCTGATACAAAGCTGGAGAATTTTCTCTTCACAGCGAACACTAACCTAAACTAAGCTTTCCTGCAGATTAACAAGCGAAGTGGGCTTACTGGATATGCTTGAAAGCTGTGCGTGAAGTAAACACACGTTTAGTCGCAAGATGCGGGAACAAGACTACGCCCACCGAGTTTTCGCGCAGGGAAACTGATTTGCTTCTCTGTCACGCTCGCATTCTTGGGCGTCTCGTATTGTCAGCAATGTTGTAGCACAATATTGCGGACGATACGAGATGATATATGCTATATTGCAGCACATATAGTATACACTATTATATCGCTCGGCGGCGATATAAAAGTGTATACTTGGAACTACCTTCTCAGTTAGTGTTACAGAACTAAAATAATTTGTCGAGAAAACGTTCTTTTTAAATGAAATATCCATAATTTTAAGGGGTCTTCTACTTCCGGAATATTATACGTAATATTCCGGAATCTATTACGTATTATTATACGTAAAACCCCAGCAATTATAATTATTCAGCAAGATACGTGATGATTGGCGCCGCAATAAGCAATTTTAAACAGAGATTGTGACTGACAACGACGTAAAAATCATAACGCACTATCTGATGCAGACGGTCAATGCTCTCTTAACGAATACACCGACTGAAACTAAATCGATATACACCAAACCGTGGAAAATATCATCGTAAATTTATTTTCCCGAGACTTCTTTTGGCACCTCTCGTGCAAGTGGTTGAGGTGATGGCACAAAGAAAGATAATCACTACACAGTAGCGATGCAGAACAGCGCTATCGGTATTATCGATTATCGTGTGACTACCAAACTATCGATAGCACTATCGATAAAAAGTTTTATAGTACGGTATCAATAGTGTAAAATCAACTACATGAACTCACTGCGCCGTAAATTTTGTTCCTAAAATGCGTGATAAATGGTGGCCCTGGAGGAGCAGACCGAAGCGCAAGAAAGTTGACATGCGTGCATGCATTCCTTCACCAAAATGCGTGGTTTACATAGTTAGGTTGAATTGTTCATCCGTTCATTTGTATTACATTATATGAGTTTAAAGTACAAATATCAAGTAGCAACCGTTGATGTTTACATCCCAACATGAGAAAAACATAAAGATATCATGTTTTTAATTGTAAGTTGTAACTCTTTGCTTTTCAATATAAATTTTGAAGGTAAACCTCACAAAGCATTTTCGCGGCTGAAATAGGTTGTTTCTTTCGTCAAGATATTTTTCGTAAACGAACTGAGTATTCCTGACTGTATATCGCTAATATTTTGATGATATCGGCGACCATAAACGGCATACTTATTCACAGTACTATCAATAGCGTTGTCCGTAGTAATGCTACCGATGGTGCTATAGATTACACTACCGGTAAGACAGACAATAGATTATCGATGATAGTACATGGGATACATTCCTTGCACTATCGATAGTTTAAAAGAAACTATCGATGCTATTGATAGTACATTTACCGATAGTTTTACATCACTAGTGCTTTCTCATTTATGAAAGAAGGGAGAAGACTGGCCGCAGTCTGCATGTCGATTTCAAGTCATCACATCTTGGCTCTCATTAATTACATGCACCGCAAAGTTCGATGAGACTGTTTCTGTTAGTGAAACATCAAATAACCACAAAATGGAAACAGACTCGCAGGCGACCCTAATACTTAGGCGTATGGCACCGGCAGATGGGCGTCACTCTTCGCGTGCTTCTAGTGATGCAAAACTATCGGTAAATGGACTATCGGTAACACCGATAACATTTTTAAAACCATCGATCGTGTAAGAAAACTATCGATAGTACTACAATGGATAAGCTATCGTTAGCCTTACTGGTAGCGTGATTGAGAGTACTACCGGTAGAATGGCTACAGGTTATACTATTGATAGGGTTGTAAATAATTATGCTGTTGTCTGCCGGTATCGCCAAAGCATTCACGATAGCCTACTATCAGCAGTGCTCATTTATTTTATGAGAAACATTCTTACGAAAAAAAAATAAAGTACTT
This sequence comes from Rhipicephalus annulatus, assembly GCA_013436015.1. NCBI lineage: Eukaryota > Metazoa > Arthropoda > Arachnida > Ixodida > Ixodidae > Rhipicephalus > Rhipicephalus annulatus. The sequence continues at coordinate 564,393 of WOVY01001952.1, read as the reverse complement.
CCGTGGGGAACATGTCAAACCATGTCCATTAAAAATTTTTGTTCAGAAACACTTACAGTTTACAATTTTATAAAAATGGAGGCGTATCTGTGCGCTTAGCTGGCAAATGACGTCGAAAGATGACAGTATTGTGTTTGGAGAGAGAGAATAAAACGTTTATTTGACGTTCTGCACGAGAAAATTGGCGAATAGGCGCTGCGTGAGATATAAACGCCATCTAGAAGTAATTAAAAAAACAAAGTTTTTCGAGAACGCAAGGTCAGTGATAGGTGGCGGCACCATGTAGTTTTAGTAAAGCTTTAAAAACAGCCATTTTTCTTTCCCTTTTTTTTGTCATAGCGTCGCATTGCCGACGCCGCCTAATAAGCACTGCATACGTATCTATGCATTTTAAAAATAAAGTAACACACCACCTAACGCTCTTGTACTGATGTTGAACCAAAACTTGCGTAATATTTGTTTTTTCATTGGCAATTTTCACTAGTATGAACGCAGCCAGATCAAGATTGGTGGTCATTCAGCAAGGGGTTAAACTTTCGCCGTTGTGGCCGAGTCGATTGACAGGCAAAAACAGAAGAAAATAGACACAGACCGACAGAACAAAATATATGTGCCGAAGTTACGTCCTTTTGCAAGCACGTGAATATTTTGACACTACAATTTTGCGCACTTTGTATTTTGCTTTATTTAACTGCCACCTTCTGTACTGTGTCGAGTCCAGGGGTTCGACGTATGAATCTTATCTTGAGCCAATACGACGGCTGCGAAAACGGGCTATACGTACGATTACTGTCTCACCTTACTACGAACATAGCAAACCACTTTTTTCTAGGTTAAAGATCTTACCATTTGATTTTGTGCGGAACTAAAATTAGCTACATGTATTAACAGTGTCGTCAGGAACAATCAACCATTCCCAATTTCATTACTGTGTATTCCCCGACACCAAACGAGGAACGAAACTTTTAACAACTTCAATATGCCGCCCATAAAAAACGCCTATAGCAAACGTCTACTACAATATACCGGAGTGAAAGTTTGGAATGGCATACCGCGTTATATAAAGAATACCCAGAACTTTTCCCGATCATTGAAAAAATACTACTTTGAAATAATTTTCTCTGCTTGAGTTGACTGATACTTTAGGTTGTAATTTTTATTATGTATATATATTGCCATTTATGTGTTTAGTGTTTGCTTTGAAAGATGTATTCTTTGAAAGATGTTTCAATACCCTTGTTCTCTGTATTAAGCCATATAAGAGAACTACTATTGATATTGCAACTACAAGTATCATTCTTCAGTTCTGTACGCCACTAATCACCAAATACTTGTGTTTACTACAAGTTATGTACTTTCCCTTTTTTTATGTTCAATCGAATTCAAGTGACTGTTGTTAGCAGATAAACATTACTTCTTGTATACCAAATTTGAATCGTTTACTTCTGTTTATTTTTAATTAGAACTATTACAGTTTCACTTATGTATACTTTCGATGGGACCCGCACTAGCCTTTGGCTATGGGACCATACAGTTTGTGCTTATTTTGTATAAGATATGAGTGCAATAAAGATCATTGATTCATTCATTCATTCATTCATTCATTCATTCATTCATTCATTCAAATAATATCGTCTTTTAAAAAGATTCTTCTTGATATCTTCATGTTGGGATGTGAACATCCCAGCAGTCGTTTCTTGATGGTTGCAATTTGAAATCACGGAATATAGTATAGATGTGAAGATATAGGCAGTTCCGGCATATATAACGGCTTACTTTGTGCTACGGATGAGCAGTTCACCCTAATTATAATGTGCCAAGCAAGTATTTTGTTGTCAAGGCACAAGTTTGTCAACTTTCTTGCCCGTCAGCCTGCTCCTCCTGATCCACTATTTACCACGCACCTTGGGAGCGGAGTTTATGCTGCAGTGAATAAGCGTGGTGAATTTTACACTATCGATAAATACTGTACTATACACTTCCTATCGATAGCTCAACCGATAGTAGTTTTACCATCGATAGTTTGATGGTCACACAATTATCGGTAGTATCAGTAGTGCCATCGATAGTTCTGCATCATTAACGCATTTGTGTATTACTCGGGCTAACATTGAGTTCTGCCGCAGGTCGCGGGATTGAATCCCGGCTGCGGCGGCTGCATTTACGATGGAGGCGCAAATGTTGTAGACCCGTGTGCTCAGATTTAGATGCACGTTAAAAAACCCCAGGTAGTCGAAATTTCCGGAGCCCTCCACTACGGCGTCTCTCATAAATATGGTGGTTTTGAGGCGTTAAAACCCACATATCAATCAATCAACCTTGAGTTCTGACGCGTTGCCGGAGCGAATCTCAGGAGCCACGTAAGAAAAAGCACCTCGTTGAGATCTTCTCCGCCCGGCCCAGGGCCCGCAAATATCTTAGCTGTTCTAAAGTCACTTGAAGCTTCACCCGAGGACACCATATATGCTCTTTCAACAAACTCAAGAAATTTAATTATTCTTCATTATTATTACGACAGCTAATTGGCCATATTTCATGTAGACTTATGCTCACATATAATATGTATCAAATATAACTCTTGCCTTGAACCCGAACTGTCGATGTCATAGCAGTCTTATTATTTAAACCAAATTCCTGAATATTGGAAAACTGGAAGTAAGTTCTCTACCGGAAATGTTCGGAAGAGAACAAACAGAGCTATAGTTGTTGCTCATGTCACTAAACATTACGAGCTGTGGCAAGATATTTCAATGAAAGACTAAGCGAACAAAGTCAAAGTAAACATAGGCGTTATGGTGAACTAGAACATACATGCAGGTCACAACAATCGGCATCAAGTCGACTTACGCACATGTCGCAGACGCTTCAGCATGTGCGAGAACGAATGTCGTGCGACGCGTCTGTAAGATGTCGTAGGTGATTCGTGACGCAATCACTTGCTGTCGCTGCTTGTATGTCATATGCACGCTCAGCACAATTCTTGTGCGTCAATCCGACATGAAACGGTGGGGTGCCAATAATTTAGCGCGCGTGCGCCACAACAATGCATCTTTGAAACACAACACGTTCCAAAGAACTGACAACTGAATTGATTGATGTTTGTAAGTGCTAAAAGTGACTCTAGAATAATCATGCAAATCTTTTTTTTTTGCAAATTTACTCCCTTTGTTTCTTTCTTTGTTTCGTTCTTTACTTTTCTATTTCTTTATTTTTATGCTTCTTCTTTTTCTTTCTTTGTTTCGTTCTTTCCTTTTCTCTTTCTTCATTTCTGTTTCTTTTTTGTTATTTTTCGTTTTCTCTCTTTCCTTGCTTCTCTTTATTTGTTTCTTTCCTTCTTTCTTTCTTTCTTTTTTCTTGCTGTAGCCGTTCGTTCGTTCTTGCTTTCGTCCGTCCGCGCAACCATCTGTGCGTCCATCCGTCTGTCTCTGCGTCCATCCGTGAGTCCATTCATCCATATGTCTGTATGTCTGTCTGCCTGTCTGTCTGTTCGTGCGTCCATCTGTCCGCACGTCTATCCATCCATCCGTCTGCTAGTCTGTCCTCCGTCCGTCTGTGCGTCCATCTAGTGAACACTCGAAGTACCGCCATCTCCCATCTCGCATCCCCTGCGGCACATACTCGCTCTAGTGCGGGTATGTGCCACCGTTGGTTACGTACTACTACATACATACAAGGGATGGAGAGACCCACGCCCTAAGGAGCTTCGCCCCCTAAAGAAAAAAGAAAAAAGCTGAAGGACGCTTGAGCTTCGCTTTCAACTCTACAACGCGATATATAGTGTAATCGGGACCCTTCATGTCGTCTTCTCAATAGATGACCGGCAGTTTCGCTTCCCGGTGGACACCTACACCATGCGGCAAAAAAAGCAGCGCCTCCGTGGGTAACATCGGTCGTTTCAAACTGTTCTAGAATGCCTGATACAAGTACTCTTGCGAGGTGTCAACTAAGCCATAATTCTTCATTTCTCAAATTCAAATTAAGTGCTATGCACCCGTACGGACACGCACGCACCTGCGCCGCTGCAAGCTTTGTTAATGTTGTTGCTAACAATGATAATTAATTATGCTTGCACGCTTTGTAAGTGCTAGACCTCCAAACAAACCACTCGTTGCGCAATACGCATTTTGACGCCTGTTGCGATTCTGCACTTCTGCCATACAATATTCTATATGCCTTGAGGGGACTGCATGACAAACGTGTGTTTTTTTTTTTCTTTCGAAATAGTACCAAGTGCTGGCTTGGCTCTATGGTAGAACACCTGCTTGTCACGCAGTAGTGCTGGGTTCGATGCGCACTTGAACCAAAGGTGTTTCTTGCTTACTTATTTACATCGATGTGAGTTGACATGCTAGTCTCCAAATTTAGTTTATTCAAATTTCCCAAATTTTCCACATGTTTTACAAAAGACTGGTGACCTCATTCAAAAGCTCATAACCTTCACTCACATGATTATAACCTCTTCGTTTGAATCGAATGAGCCTGATTAGACGTATCATGTAGTTAGCGGTTGATGAGGAATATATATTTTTTATTATTCGCGTATATATAATTAGATGAAAGCTTCACGTTAAATATTTTTGGTGCTAGTTCTATAGGCACAGCTGTTAGTACAGTCCTGGCGTGCCGCTTTTTTTTTTCTTGTCCTTCGTCTTCTTGGCTGGTTTATGCATTAGCGTCGTGCACCACATGACGCAGATTTCAAAATTATTTCTATGCCATTGCGACTGACCATACGTGTTTGTTTTGCGCCTTAGAAAAACTGTTCTGCTCCGTTATGTTCTGTACTAGCTGCTCTGCTTTTTTTTCAAACAGGCTTGCTGCTGGGAGGTTGTGGCTGAAATATCACTTGGGCTTCCCCATTTCTATAAGTTTTGTGGAGGAAAAAAGGAACAATGACAAAAATGAAGTAAATGTGGAAATATAGTAAATTGAACCAAATGACTAAAATAATGGTAATGAATGGTTCACGTGCAGGAGCTCAGTTGACCATAGAACGTTCTCATGCGCACAAAAAAGTTCTACGCCCACAGCATACGGGCTGACACATCCATTCGTAACATATAGCTACGCATAGCTGCTCGTCACAAGCTCTCATCTACATCCATTAGGCACCAATGAGTTCTTGTCCACAGATTCTGAAGAAAAACAGACAAAAACAAACAAAACGTTTAAATATAATCGCGAGCCTCACAACGGTTAGTTTCTTGCACTTGGTGATGCGACGTCCGAGAAGGAGTATACACGCAAACGTCTGCAGCGTTGTACCTGCACGCCCGCACGGGTCAAGTCCCGACATGGTTGATGTCTCGCAAGGGAAAGGATGAAAGGTGAGGGTGGGACTCTTTTGTTGCCGCTATCCATCAATGAGGTGAGGGCCTGCGTTCGTCCAGCAACATGCCGGGGCGTGCCCGACGGACATAAGGGCTCACTGCCCGGCAACATTTGTGCTAATTGGCACAACGCAGGAAAAGGCTGCGCTGCAAAGTTGAGGACAAAAAACTGGACTGCGCTTTCCCTGTGTGGGTCCAGTTTTTCGTCCTCGACTTTGCAACGCAGCCTCTTTCCTGCAGTATGTTCCAACGAGCTCCCACACAAGCTTTTCCGGGGCAACGCGCCACAACGCATTTAGAGTCGATGAAAAAAAGCTTGATAAAATATGGTAGGTGTCGAAACACGGAAATAAAAAAAAGAGAAAACACAAGTGTTTACCAGCAATTATAAAAGGCGTGTGGTGTCGGAAAGGAAAGTAGGCACAAATACTTTTTTGTGAATGCTCTATCCTCTTTCTGACCCTTTTCCCCACCCCCGTACAGGGTAGCAAACCAGTTCTTCTAGGTTAACCTCCCTGTATATTTCTTTTATTTATTTCTCTCTCTCTCTCTCTGGTGGCAGGTGACCCATGTATCAATCTGGCACGCGTGAGAATCTGTATACATGAGAGACACATTTAAGGCATTTGATTTCTTCTGCATGCCGGGGTTTATCTAAGGCTACTTTACTCATGCGCTACTGTCGATATGCTAATTTTCCCCATTACACGTGTTTCCTGTGTCTGTGTAAAATAAACAAACAAAAAAGATGGCGTTCGTGCCATCACCCCTGCTTCGAATTTCTAGGTTTGGGAGCTCAGATGTAAACAATTTGGTATGCGCAGTGTCATATGACACAATAATTGCCTTGTTTCAAAGAAAGTTTTAAAACGAATCACCAGTTGGCAACAAATTTGACATTATAAGCTTGCGAACTTATTTTTTACTTTTTATTTTCGGAGAAGTTGTAATATTTTCTGTCGAAAGAACGTGCTGTGAAGCCGGAAATCACTCCTTATGAAAAGTGATACCAGTGTTTCATAAGTCAGGCTTCTGCGTGGCCAATGCACTGCCAAAATAATTGTATAAATGTACGTTGTAACGACTTCGAAGCTAGAGCAAGTTGACAGACGGAGAAAATTACGCAACACGAGTTTTTATGTTTCGCTTTGTCTGTCGTTGTTCCTGCGATATAAATTAATTACATATAATACGAAAGAAACTGGCCTCCCATACATGTTACTGAATGTACTTTTGTAACGAAATGGGTTTTCGGGGGTAACAAGTCTATTCAAAAACAGGTGCACGGGAACGGGGCGAAAGCTTTGCCTAAAATAACATGCAGATTAATGGTCCTCCTTCAAATTCACCAAATTTGACTCGGATTACTTCCGCACTTGCCTAATCAAAACATTTTGCCACTTCATGCGCAGCATCAGAAGTGTTTTGTTTTATAAAACGCTAGTAATAAGCTTCATATTCTCGTGGCAAAACCTTATATTAAATTTTTCGAAGTATGCGCGTGAAATGTAAACCATTCAGTAAATGATGGGACTTTGAAGCGGTGGAAACTCGTTCTGTAAAGGAATGTTTCCGGAGCCAGCAATACCTATTGTTCAGCGACTTGTCGCCGCGTCGAAAGTGTATAAAATGAGACTCAATCCTCTATTCATCTTCAGTATACTATCGGCGTTATATCGGCTTAAGTCTGTACTCAAGTCTTCTCACAAATATTTCAACAATGAGCTACCCTTTACTACACTCGGCAGTAAACGATTAAAATAAAGTCAGGCAAATCCCGCACTGTGGGAATCGACGTGTTATGCGAAACATTGGTACGTATATAGCAGCCTATGCTGAATCATTTACTTTGAGCCATAGGTTAAAAGGTGGAACAAGACCTTTGTGTAAATCGAGCTGTGCCTATATCATGGGCTTCTCTGGTACACCGAGACCACGAGTATAGTGACGTGTAAAGGTTAATAAGCCATGGTCGGACCTATTTATTGCCGTGAAGGGCGCGCTATGATGCGATAATGTGAATATACATAAAAACCGGTCATCGGTGTGTTCGAGAAACGTTTGACTATAGCTTGCTGACCCATAAGTGTACGTATGTGGGTAATGTTCATTAAATTCATGTAATAGCTGATAGCTAACTCAGCGACGACACTTTGCTTTGTTTGACCTAACGCTTGTATATTGTCTGTTATTGAAGCAGTTGGAAGGACTGGCGTGATTCTGTGTAGTAGAAAACTTGACTGCCATGCAGAACGCCTGTTTTCGATTCTGACATGAGCCGTGAATTTTGTTATTTGCTTCCATTCGAATATCCTTTCATGATGTGGCGTTATTATTTCCAAAGACTGGGTTGATAGACTGTGAATCACTTGTGGCGAATACCCGCATGCCCTGGGCACAGTATGGGGGAATGCGCCACACCTAAATGGTGGAAAGGGAATCTGCTAACCAAAGTTTCTTATGATATTCACATTATCGCACCGTAAAGTGGGCATCGTTACTGCAATACATCTGTACCCTAACGTGTGGTGAAATTACAACAGAGTTGGGGCGTATCGGCACAATTTTTTTTTTCAGGTTGGGGGAAAGGGGCACAACCTTGATCTCAAATTAGGCTGGGTACGAGGATCCTGCTCTGAATACCATGACGAAAAAAAATGGGATGGAAAGGGGTCACAGGCTCAGTGTGGCGCCCATTAGCTGCACTGCCTCATGACCATATGTTATCCTTTAAACGCCAGTGTATTCGACGTTCCTGGTAAGTTCCCTATGCGTACACAACTAATTACACTTACAAAGACACGTCGATCCCCTTGCTCAAAGACAAAAAAAGAGAAAAGGAATGCGCAACTAACACAATTATTCACTCGCTACATGCATAAAAAAGATTCCCATGAGACATGGCATACACCCCTCCCCTTTTTTTTTATTTCACGACCTGCGCATCTTCTTCGTTATACGCTTAGGTTTTTCTATACGCCAATTTTGGCGTATACCAGGTTGACATAGCCTTGAAAAGACCAAGACATAGATAGATAGATACATAGTTAGATAGTAGATAGATAGATAGATAGATAGATAGATAGATAGATAGATAGATAGATAGATAGATAGATAGATAGATAGATAGAAAACAGAAGAAGAAGGAAAATTGGCAGAGTCCACGTACAGTGGGAATCGATGATATGCGAAGCATGAATGAGAAAGGTTGACATGTCACTTTAAAATCAGCACAACGTTACGAGGTGGAGGTAAATGATGCCATACATGACTTCCGTGTCATGATTATCATGTTTGGATGTGTCGTTTACCTTCGTCATCTATTCACGTCATGTGATACCAAATTTTGTATGTGTGGAGCTAGCAAAACGCCCTTGAGCATGCTATGAGCGTGGTATATTGTCATGTTCTTACATGACACGCGCGTCAGGATTATCATGTTTGCACCAGTCATACATTTCGTCTTCCATTGACGTCACGTAACATCAAATTTGGTATATGTGGAGCTAACAAAACGGCCGCGAGCGCATCATAAAGGGCGCAATATACTCCCGTGCAGCGTTGACGCGCACGCACGCTGGGCACAGCGACGCTACCTTAGCAGAACGCGAGTACTCTATAGTCTCACGCCAGATGCGATCGGCGCGATCAGCGTCCGTCGGCGTGACCCGACGGCAACCGGCTCGAAATGCGACATGCTGAATTACGTGCCGATGCGTTATCCAGACAGCACTGCGTCTCCCTCTTTTCGTGACGCAGGGACGCTGGACGCGCTGAAACGCGGATGCGTCAAAGCAATGCAGTGCGGCGAGTGCCTGCGAGTATATGGCGGGACCGGCGCCTGGCGTTGCAAACGCCGGCGAGACGCAACGAAATGAACGCCGGCGAGCACGCGCACCGCGTCATGTCGAAACGTATTGGTGCCTTGACTGTGGCATGTAGTCATGTTCTCACACGACATACATCTCATGATTATCATGTTTGCACCAGTCATACCTTCGTCATCCAGTGACATCACGTAATACCAAATTTGGCATATATGGGCGCTTGCGAAACGGCCGCGATCGGATCATCAGTGTAGCATGTAGTCACGTCACATGACACACAAGTCGCGGTTATCATGTTTGAATGTGTCATTTACCTATTTCGTCCGTTCGCGTCACGTAATAGCGAGTTTGGTACATGTGAAGGTAGTAAAACGACCGTGAGCGCATCATGAGCGTAGCATGTAGCCATGTTGTTACATGCCACGCATCTCATGTTTATCATGTTTGCACCAGTGGCATACCTTCGTCATCCATTCACGTTCCATAATACCAAATTTGGTATATACGACGCTAGCGAAACGGCCGCAAGCGCATCATGAGCGTGGCATGTAGTCATGTTGTTACATGACACGCATGTCAGCATTTTCATGTTAGGGCCCGTTGTTTGTGTTCACCGTGCAATCATGTCGTACCATTCCAGTTTTGCAACATGCCATGTGAACGAAACCACCCTAAGAGCTGCAAGACCATGAAATGTAAATCATGACGTTCATGACATGATTTTCATGTTACGAGTAGTCAAGTATGTTCTTCATACAGTCATGTTATGGCATACCAAGTTTTGCATCGATACCATTATCGAAACGGCCAGGAGAGCAAAAAGTCGTAGGCGGCTAGATAGATAGATAGATAGATAGATAGATAGATAGATAGATAGATAGATAGATAGATAGATAGATAGATAGATAGATAGATAGATAGATAGATAGATATGCTCAAAGTCGCCGAAGTTCGCAAAAAAATGCTTCGCATTTAAAAGAAAAAAAAGTCAAACAAAGTGTCTTTGATTCGCTAAAGAATGCTTCGCATTTAATACGCTTAATGCTTGTGCGAATTTGATGGAAATGTAAAATTTACAAATCACCTTTATCGGTAACCCGCAAGACGCAGGACGTTTTTGTCTCATAAGTAATATTGTGACTCAAATCTCTTGCCTGAATTGCGTGAATATGCCTCTGTAGATTTATAGGCTCTTTTTAAAATCTTCCTCACAAAAATGACAGGAGTCCGAGGTGCTTTAAAATGCGCAACAATATACAAAGCTATTGCAACGTCGTTTCTGTTGTCCTTCTTTTGCTACTTTGTTTGCACTGCACAATACTTTCTCGAAATAACGTGTAAGCGTAGAGCTGTATTCTCGGAGCAAGAGGAGGAGGAAAGCAAGGCGGCCAACCAGACTCGCACCCGGTCGGCTACCCTACACTGGGGAAGAAGGGATGAAGTCATAAAAAAATTGGCAGATCCTACGTACAATGAGAATCGTTGATATGCGAAGCATGAATGAGAAGTGTTAATATGTCACTTTAAAATGAGCACAATGTTACGAGGTGGAGGTAAATGATGCCGTACATAACTTCCGTGTCATGATTATCATGTTTCGATGTGTCGTTTAGCTTCTTCATCTATTCACGTCACGTGATACCAAATTTAGTATATGTGGAGCTAACGAAACGGCCTCGAGCACGCCATGAGAGTGGTATGTTGTCATGTTCTTACATGACACGCGTGTCATGATTATCATGTTAGCACCAGTCATATATTTCGTCATCCATTGATGTCCAGTAACACCAAATTTGGTAAATGTGGAGCTAGCAAAATGGCTGAGAGCTCATCATGAAGGGTCCAATATACTCCAATGTAGCGTTGACGTGCGCACGCGTTGGGCACTGTAAAGTGCCAACCACTGGCACGCGTATGCACGCGCCTACGCGTCAAAAGCGTCTGGTCGCGCCTGTGGAGGAAAAGGGCGCGCAACTACTGGCACGCGTCGACCGCGTTGACGCCCACGCGTCCAAGGCCGATGCACAATGTTGCTCGATCTTTTGGCTTAGAACTGTCCAAGTTCAGCACAGAATGGCACGTTCTCAACTGGAGCGGGAATGTATGTTTTAGAGGATATGAGAACACGTTAACAAGTTGATAGTGCTTCAAACACTACAGTTTAGACTATTTTAGAAGTAATTGACATTTCAGTGCCCAAAGTAACTACAGCGGTATGCACCAGGAATCAACATCGGTGCGTGCGCCGCTCCCGCGAATGAACATTCGCGTCTAGCATACTGTACGTCTATCATAGGCGTGTGCAGGGTTCTCCTTAAGGAGGGGGGGAGGCAAAAGTTTGTCCCAGTGCCCCTCCCCAGGGCTGACTTAGCACCCCCTCCCTATTATGTTAATATATGGAGTTGACATTGAGCTCTCCCCCCCCCCCTCCTCTCTGTGGTGAATGAGGCGTGGCTGCCCTCCTGATCAGGTTTACAAACCACCGGGTTTCTATACCTGCACTACCAAAGTTACTAACAATATCTTGCATATGCTGGTACCTTCAGTATATTTACCAACATATTTTATATCAGTCAACTTAATAATCACGCCTGCAACTTCATGATCTGACAGAATTAAGTCAGTCATAAGACTACAATTGAGGCCAGAGTAGCAGGCTTTCGGCTGATGTGCGTGTTCGAAATATCTTCTAATGCAACAAAGCACACCTGGTTCTTATTGATACAACTGATATTGGCCATAAGATAGGAACCAAATACTGCGTAGAATGCCTTCGGGCATTTTCCATAGTCGAAATGTGCTCTAATGCAACTAACTGTGCCTGACACTTCATGATGTGACAGATATCCGTCATAATATTGCAACTGACCCCTGTATGGAAGACTTCTGGGCGTTGTCTTTAGTCAAAGTATTCTCTAAAACGACAAATGACACCCAACTGTTCATGAAGTCACAGATATCAGTTATAATATTAGAACTGAAACCTTAATGCAAGACTTCTGGATGTTGTCTTTAGTCAAAGTATTCTCTAACACGACAAACGACACCCAACTATTCATGAAGTCACAGATATCGTCATAATATTGGAACTGAACCTTGAATGGAAGACTGCTGGACGTTGTCTTTAGTCAAAGTATTCTATAAAACGACAAATGACACCGAACTGTTTATTAAGTCGCAGATATCGGTCATAATATTAGAACTGAAACCTTAATGCAAGACCTCTGGACGTTGTCTTTAGTCAATGTATTCTCTAAAACGACAAACGACATCCAACTGTTTATGAAGTCACAGATATCGGTCATAATATTAGAACTGAAGCCCTAATGCAAGACTTCTGGATGTTGTCTTTAGTCAAAGTATTCTCTAACACGACAAACGACACCCAACTATTCATGAAGTCACAGATATCGTCATAATATTGGAACTGAACCTTGAATGGAAGACTGCTGGACGTTGTCTTTAGTCAAAGTATTCTATAAAACGACAAATGACACCGAACTGTTTATTAAGTCGCAGATATCGGTCATAATATTAGAACTGAAATCTTAATGCAAGACCTCTGGACGTTGTCTTTAGTCAATGTATTCTCTAAAACAACAAACGACATCCAACTGTTTATGAAGTCACAGATATCGGTCATCACATTAAAACTGAAGCCCTAATGCAAGACTTCTGAACGTTGTCTTTAGTCAAAGTATTCTCTAAAACGACAAACGACGCCCACCTGTTTATGAAGTCACAGATATAGGTCATAATATTGGAACTGAACCCTGTATGGAAGACTTCTGGACGTTGTCTTTAGTCAAAGTATTCTCTCAAACGACAAATGACACCGAACTGTTTATTAAGTCGCAGATATCGGTCATAATATTAGAACTGAAACCTTAATGCAAGACCTCTGGACGTTGTCTTTAGTCAATGTATTCTCTAAAACGACAAACGACATCCAACTGTTTATGAAGTCACAGATATCGGTCATAATATTAGAACTGAAGCCCTAATGCAAGACTTCTGAACGTTCTCCTTAGTCAAAGTATTCTCTAAAACGACAAACGACACCCACCTGTTTATGAAGTCACAGATATAGGTCATAATATTGAAACTGAACCCTGTATGAAAGACTTCTGGACGTTGTCTTTAGTCAAAGTATTCTCTAAAGTGACAAGCCGCACCCAACTGTTCATGAAGTCAGATATTGGTCATAATATTAGAACTGAACCCTGTATAGAAGGCCTTCGAATGTTGTCTGCAACCAAAATGTTCTCCAATGCAACAACCAACACCTACTCTTCATGATGTGATGGATTTAGGTCATGAGACTGTAATTGTACACTGTGCAGAGGGCTTTCGAATGATAAGCGTATCGGAAATATCCTCTAATGCAATAAACCGCACCTTGCTCATAATGATACAACAGATACTGGTCATAGGAATCGAACCAAGCATTACATATAATGCCTTTGGGCATTTTTTGTGGTAAAAATATGCTTTAACGCAATTAACTGTACCTGAAACCTCATGATAAGACAGATATTGGTCATAGGACTGCAACTGAACCCTGTATGGAATACTTCTGGATGTTGTCTATAGTTAAAGTATTCTGTTAAACGACAAACTGCACTCAACTCTTCATGAAGTCACAGATATCGGTCATAATACTGGAACTGAACCCTGTATGGAAGGCAGTCAAAATGTTCTCCAATGCAATAAAACATACCTGACACTTCATGATGCAACAGATATTAGTGATCAGATTGGAACCAAGCACAGCGTGGAACACTTTCAGATGGTATATTTATTTATTTTCAAATACGGCAGCCCAATGTGAGGCTACTGCAGAAGTGGTGTACATATATACAAAATGAAAGCATTTTAACAGTGATATCACAGTAAGTGTGCCAACGTAAACAAATATCACTACCCCCTGAGTGCACCCCAATAAGAAATGAGAGAAACAGAACATTAATATGATACAAGTGCCTCCAAAAAGTCAGACACACTGGTATCACGAGCAAAGTCAAGTAGATCATTCCAGTGTTCGACAACTTTATTTGAACGTGTTGGAGAGCACTAAAAATGACTTCTAGGCTGGACTGTCATTGCAGATCAGTGCTCTGTTGGAGGTTTCTGCACTTTGCAGCTAGTTTCAATATCTTTTAACATTTACAAAGTGTATCTGACACTTCTTGATGAGACAGAAATTGGTTTTGAGACGGCAGCCAAGCACTGTGGCTTTCACATGTCATAAATAGTCAAAATACCCTAGAATGCATTAAAACATGCCCAAAATTTTTGATCGGACAGATACCGGTCATAGGATTGCACCAGAGCACCATACAGAAGTTTTGGCAAGGTTCTTAACATAGCCTAACTGAATGTGCTTAAGTGCATGCATATATAGTCCAAGTTAATGTGTATACTAAAAACCTGAAAAGAACTGAAGCAGTCCTTGGAAACACATACAAAGATTCAATGTTTGGAACCATCTAATAATATCTTCAGCTCATTACAGTCTAGAGGAACAGATAAATACATGCACAGTTCTGAAAGATCTCATAAGTCACATGAGGCATTTTGCATTTCTTCTATACAAAGTGCAGTACAGTACTAGTGCACCTTCATTCTTTCTGTGCATACATGTGGTGACCTTCTCTTCCTACTATTGTGTGATCGTGCAGCTAATTTCAAATCAGGCGCTTCTCACAAGGTTTTCAGTTATCTGTCTAGCTGTAAACAAAACGCGTGTTATATTATAGTGAACTGTAAAACGACGGAGAAGCACCATCGTATGCCTACAGCTATGAGTATCAGAATGAACTATAAATTAAGAATGTGTATGTTAGAATGCCTCCAAACAATGTATGTGCAACTGAGCGTGGCCGAGAAGCAGAACAAGCGAGAAGTGAAATAGCAGGCAATACCAGCAGCCCTTAATCACGCAACTTTCTTTTTCGATCACCACAGCAACCCACGCTCTAGTTTCTATCTTGGATATGAATAGGCATGAGACTGCTGACAGCTGAATGTGTCTGCGTCGCTGGTACCCGTCACGAAATCACATCACACTGATACCAACCAGAGCACGCTTGTTAATAGCTTGGCAACACACGAAAACGATTTGCACCGAAGCCAACGAATGTTTCAGCGTCATACAATTCGCGAATACACTTATATAAGTACGTACGATTTCACATCACCAAAATGTGCTGGCTAGTGCGAGGTTCACTTTCAGCGATGATGAATACCGATGTTGAAAACAAACACAGTGTAGATAAAAACTCCTCCGTATGCACTACGCAATGTTTTGGGCGTCGTATACGGTGTCTATGTTGCGACGGAAACTACCGTAGATCTTTCTCAGCCGATGTTCCTCGCATGTGTTGGTTCATACGAACTAGACGGTAGAGGTCTACGCTGGATCCAGATGACACCGCTCTGAATTGCCTCCGCGGTAGGCGAGGGCTCGCGCTCAAAGCTTCGAACCTCCGAATTCTGTTCACACATATTTTTAGCACAGAAAATCACAAATCAAAGCACGAGAACCCCGACATGCTCCAGTAGTCTGTGCGATGTTTTCGCTCGGCCGACGATCGCACTCGGGACCGGTGCCGGCATTTGGTGGATTTGTCGGCGTCGCTCGAACTCGGCACGAAACCGCGTCACGCTGGTAGCACTCGCAGTCGTTCGTCGTTTCGTTGTCGTTCTAGATTACGAAGCGTTCATTCAGGAACGTTTGGAGTAGTTTTCATGCTTGCTTTCAGCACTCGGCTGTGCCTTCGAAGCGGCGGCCATTAGGCACAGCATTCGGAGTCATCGCGGCCTCTGGTTGGTTGGCGCCGCTGTACGCGTGGTGACGTAGCGTACGCGAGGCGAAATATCAAGCCCGGCTTGATCCATCGCGCCTGCTCGCGTATGCCCCTCCGACGTCGACGCCGAGAGGCGCATTTGACGCTTTTGACGCGTAGACGCGAGCATACGCGTGCCAGTGGTTGGCACTTAACGCTACGTTAGCAAAACGCGAGCACTCCATAGCCATGACGCCAGGCGTCACCAACGTCTGTCGGCGTGGCCAGACGGCAACCGGCGCGAAATGTGACATGCTGCATTTCGCGCCAACGCCATAGAGTAACATTACTCTATGCCGATGCGTTACCCGGTAACACTGCGTTTCCCTCTTTTCGTGACGGAGGAACGCCGGACGCGCTGAAATGCGGATGCGTCAAAGCAACACAGCGTGGCGCGCACATGCGAGTATAAGGCAGGACCGACGCCTGGCGATGCAACGCCAGCTTGACGCGACGAAATAAACGCTGGCGAGCACGTGCACCGCGTAATGGCGAAATGTATTGGCGCCTTGACTGTGGCATGTAGTCATGTTCTCACATGACTGCATCGCATGATTATTATGTTTGCACCAGTCATGCACCTTCGTCATCCATTGGCGTCACGTAATACCAAATTTGGCGTATGTGAAGCTAGCGAAACAGCCGCTAGCGCATCATGAGTGTGGCATGTCATGTTGTTACATGATGCGCATGTCGTGATTATCATGTTTGGATGTGTCATTTACCTATGTCGTTCATTCACGTCACGTAATACCGAGTTTGGTACATTTGAAGCTAGCGAAATGACCGCGAGGGCATCATGAGCGTAGCATGTAGTCAAGTTGTTACATGAAATGGATATCATGTTTATCATTTTTGCACCAGCATCATACATTCGTCATCCATTCACGTACCGTAATACCAAATTTGGTATATGTGACGCTAGCGAATTAGCCGCGAGCGTATCATGAGCGTGGTATGTAGGCATGTTGTACATGACACGCATGCCATGATTTTCATGTTAGGGTCTGTCGCTTTTGTTCGCCATGCAATAATGTCATACCAGTTTTGCAACATGCCATGTGAACGAAACCACCGCAAGAGCTGCAGGACCATGAAATTTAAATCATGACATTCATGGAATGCATTTCATGATTTTCATGTTATGACTACTCAAATATGTTCTTTATACAGTCATGTTATGCCATACCAAGTTTGGTATCGATATCATTAACGAAACGGCCAGAAGAGCTAAACGTCGTATAGGCGGCTAGATAGATACATACGCTCAAAGTCGCCAAAGTTCGCCAAGAAATCCTTCGCATTTAAAAGAAAAAAAGAAGGAATAATGTACTGTCGGGTACATTATACGGCATCAAGCTATTGCTTAACACTGTCAGATAAAAATAATTGGCTGTGGTTTAGTTGAATTGTGCCTGGGCGTGCGTATCGAGAGGCGTGCAGCTCGTTCTTCGTCCGTCTCCTCGGCTCACTGCCTCCTGCTGGTTTCGTTCCGACGACGAAGCCTGGCTGCTTTCAGTCTCTCCGACTAACTTTTCATATCTGCCGATGAAAACCAACGAGCCGCCCCTTCTAAATACTGTATGATGTAACGCCAGCTCCCCCTTCGATGTTGCAATGCGGTTTCACCGGCCCCTCCTCTGACGTCATAGCGAACCGGCGAGCACACGACCAATGTTCTTCTCTCTATCTCGCTCCAAAACAGTATCAGTACCCACGTCGCTTTTCTAGCCTGGGACACGTGGAGCAATGATCCAAGGATTTACTTTTCTGAAAATGGTCTGTTACGTGTAGTTTGTTCAGAGGATTGCGTAGAACGGTGCGATCGCCTACAAAAGGATCAACGTACCAGGGATGTTTCATTGTTTCGCTGCTATTGTACGAGCCACATCTGGAGGAGCCTGCAAATCCTATATGCGATAAGAGTACAGCTTTGTGAAAGCCATGCACTCCTAACCACAGGCGGTGCACTCGCGCCACGGCGGGAGAGTGCTTTGGAATTTGCAGCTTTTTCGGTGGATTGCTGACTGCGTCGGTATTAAGAGATATGCATATGAAATATCTCGGTGGCTCTATAGTTTATGTAGTCGGTGGTTCCAGACACCGGTGAAGCTACATATAGTTGTAATCTTCCCAAGAGCGTTGTTGTTGGGCGACATCAGCACTGCGTCTGTTATCTTTGCGTCACTTATGAGCGTACGAAACGTCCCAACGCAGTGCGCATACTTCGATCACCGACACTCCTGTTTGGCTAAAATTTTCCGCAAATTTGGAATTCCCCTGATGTGCAGAATGCGCCACGACAACATTACAAGCTGTTAGTAAAGAAGGTTTCTGTGCACCATTGCGAAACATTTCATCGTAGCCTGCATTGAAACCATTCTGCTTTTGTACATCGTCTATACGTCCCATCCATGTGGTTTTGATATATGCATATTCTGAAATCTGTGTTTAATCTAGTTATTACGACACGCAAATTCCGCATTCGAGGCCACAGGTTTGAAACCCAGACTGCCAATACATGCGTATTGCTTGAAACTCATTCCGTTTATAGTGATTTCTGTGACGTGACAGAGGGGGAGAAACTGTTCTTATTGGGTTGGCGCAGCAAAGCTTAAGCGTTTTAGAAGTGGCGTTAACCATATGGCACCAGCGTTTGTACAAACTTACGGAGTCACCAGCAGTCAACACCATACCGATATTGCACCCATCAAAAGTGGCAGAGCGCACGTAATGATTTTGTGTGAATGAGTGCTTAGTGTAACCATGGTGTAACGTATACATGCATCACATTGTGCCATAATATGCTCATCCAGCGGCCGTGGCTCACCACTGTGCAAGAACAGCGTCCCTGGGATGGTATACTTCCATAAACAGCAGGTAAAGAGGCCGTGATCGCACCATGATCGTGACATGTAAAGTATGTCGTTCACGACATGCAAATCAGGGTTTTTTTGTTGTGACATGTCATTTATATTCATCATTCAGTGATTTTATGCCTTCCTAATTTTGGTATACATTACATTCACGAAACAACCGGGAGAACACAAAGTTGATTGATTGATATGAGGTGTTTAACGTCCCAAAACCATGGTATGATTATGAGAGATGCCGTAGTGGCAGGCTCAAGAAATTTCGACCACCAGGGGTTCATTAACATGCGCCCCAAATCTGAGCACACCGGCCTACAGCATTTCGATTATTGATATGTGGGGTTTAACGTCCCAAAACCACCATATGATTATGAGAGACGCTGTAGTGGAGGGCTCCAGAAATTTCGACCAGCTGGGGTTCTTTAACATGCGCCCAAATCTGAGCACAGACCTACAGCATTTCGACTATTGATATGTGGGGTTTAACATCCCAAAACCACCATATGATTATGAGAGACGCCGTAGTGGAGGGCTCCGGAAATTTCGACCAGCTGGGTTTCATTAACGTGCATCCCTACAGCATTTCCGCCTCCATGGCATCAGAAATGCAGTCGCCGCAGCCAGAATTCGATCCCGCGACCTGCGGGTCAGCAGCCGAGTACCTTAACAGCGGCGGGGCGATCGAGAGCACCAAGTCGTAAGCAGATAGATAGATAGATAGATAGATAGATAGATAGATAGATAGATAGATAGATAGATAGATAGATAGATAGAATTTTCTAAATTTAATAGAGGGACCTCTAGAGCTGTGATCGTTCAGCGATCATGGCAATGATGGGTATAGTACACGGATTTGTTTACAGTCTTCGTACTTGTGGGCCTCCAATCGCACTTGTGGCTTTGTTTATTGCTGTGCTTCGGTTTTGTTTCGAAGGAAAGAACGAACCCTTTCTATGTGACCCGACTTGAAATGGTAAGCCTAAAAGATGAGTGTGATGAAGCGCAACTGCTAAAGAATATCTGATTTTTCTTTCGTGACAGGAGGAGGAGGAGGAAGGGAAGAAATGAAAGGCAGGGAGGTCAACCAGATGCACGTCCGGTTCGCTACCCTGCACTGGGGGAAGGGGTGAGGGGATTAAAGGAGAAGAGAGAGAGAAGTGAAGGGAAACGTGTGTCTAGATGTGACCTTGTCCATTGCACGCTTATAAGCGGTCGCGTAGTCCGGTCGTCCTTAGAAAACTTAGCAATGCCCGCGTTGCTTTGCTGGCCAGCGACGCGTAGAGCCATGAGCCAAGTATCTTCTCTTCGGAAAAAGGTCTACTGTCTAGTGTCTCTAACGTTTCGCGTAGCAAGTTGCGTTCGCTCGCAAAACGTTCACATGAACACAGTAGATGTTCTATTGTCTCGTCAGTGTCGCACGATTCACATCGGGAACTATCCGCTATTCCTATGCGAAAAGAGTACGCCTTTGTAAAAGCTACTTCTAACCACAGGCGGCACAGTAAAGTTGCATCCTGGCGGGAGATTAATTCGATAAACGAGTTTTGTGACAGAACAGCTTCAACGCAAGCGAACCCAAACAGAGCCGGAAGTACGAAGATTAGACAGATCCGTGAACTACCCATAATAACCGTGCTCGCTGAAAAGTTCCCAGAGTTCCCTCTAGTGTGGCAGCTTGGGCTAGTTGGTATGACATGACGATAGTTATAGCGCGAGAACAGAACGACGACACAGAGACAAGAAGGACATGAAGGACAGCGCTCATGTCCTTCTTGTCTCATAGTCGTCGTTCTGTTCTCGCGCTATAATTATCGTCGTTCCCTCTAGTGTATTATTAGGAAACTCTCTGAGATAGATAGATAGATAGATAGATAGATAGATAGATAGATAGATAGATAGATAGATAGATAGATAGATAGATAGACAGATAGATAGATAGATAGATAGATAGATAGATAGATAGATAGATAGATAGATAGATAGATAGATAGATAGATAGACTCCTAGTAGCCGAAGTTTGCTAAGAAATGCTCCGAATTTAAAAGTGAAAAGAGATACCTCGTAAGCAATACGGCTTTTCCGCAGTGTCAAGAAAGGACTTAGCAGGAAACGTTCGCACTCTGCTGTAAAGGCGGGAACCCAGCGAGTAAATTGGTGTTTCCGTGCGTTTGCTGGGTAGCTATATATATATATATATATATATATATATATATATATATATATATATATATATATATATATATATATATATATATATATATATAACTGCCGCAACGTTGCCTAGTCACACTTAATATTTCATTGACCCGCTGCAGTTGCCTGCATGAAAGGGGGGCTAGGTGGTTATGTAAGTGGTAGGTTGTGGAAGCAAACGGTCTTTCAATTTTTGCGTTTGTATCAGCATCGATTAGAAGTGATTGTGACTGCTCCTTACGCCAGATCTGAAGCTTTCCTCAAACTCTGTTCGCGTAACGCTAATCATGCCGCGCATTACGCAGTCCGTTCCACCTCGTTTGTCCTCTCCCGTTGCCGATGAGACGGCGTCGTTCTGTCGTCGTACGCGTGTTCTGTACGCGGCAGACATCGGTGTACAGGCGCGCCTCTCGTTTTCCGCAGTCATCAGGGCGCGCGCGTGCCGTCGTGTAGGATATCGGCCTTGTGGTCGGGGCTTCGGCCACGTCGCGAGTTCGCCGGCTCCGAGAGGGGGGCCAGCCGCGGTGGTGGCATTGGGGGGAGGCAGCAGCATTGATGGCGAAATGCTGCGACCACGGCTTGCGAAGAAGGGACACGCGTTCGCAAAGCGAGGAGCTGCACGCGACAGCAGCGAAGCAGGGCAGGTGGTCGACTGGCGGGAATCAATAGCGGAGGGGAGGTTCGGCCGTCTGTCCCGAGCGCACGCACACACCTCCCCCCTCTCTGCGGCGGCGCCCATATACCTGCCCCTACCTCCGTCCAGGTGTGCGCGGCCTCCTCTCCTGGCGCGACGTCATTGGTCCGCTCGGCCCGGTGACGTCAGGTGGGGCGCACCACAAAGGTGCGCCCTTGGAGGGAGGGTTAGGCTACGGTGGGGGTTTTTGGAAGAGGGGGGGATGACGTGAATTAAAGAAGGCGAAGAATGAGGCAACAATAAGAAACAACAAAAAATATTGCGAAAGGCGCAAGCCACGGCCCAGCGAACAGCGACGCTGGGCACATGGGCGGCGAGCGAGAAGCCGGCGGCTAGCAGTTGTTGCGAGGAGATCATCCGAGGAGAGTTGCCGTCGGCGCGGGCGGACTCGTGAAAGCGCAAGGCGCGTCAGCCGCAGGTGTGCGCGCCTCCACCGACAAGCAGACTCCGGCCCTTGAGCCGCCGCGCGTGCTCGCGCCCCACGACGCTGCGCTGCTGCCTTCGTTGCCCATCGAGGTGCGTCTCCCCATGCGCGCAGTTAGGCCTAGCTAGAAGAACGCCGCCGCACGAGACCACGACGACACACGGCCGGATTACGAGAGGCGATCACAGCGGCGCACCACGTCGTCCCCCATGTCCGTGGCCAACACCGAGAGCTCGATGACTCTGAGCCAGAGCATGGATTCCGTCAACACGGTCGCCGAAGAAGAGGTGAGTCGCGCACACGTTCCGGCACGCGCGCGCATTTAAATGCACGAGGCGATAGCCGCATGCTCCTGTTCCTCAGAAAGCCTGACAATGGCGCCACCAGCGATCGAGCAGAGCAGACGCAGCTTGGCTTTTTTCTTTGTGTTTCACCTTTCTATATGTCAGCTGTTGTCGGAGGGTATACTTATATATTTATGCAAGACAACATCTGCCGTCTGCCTGAAAGCGCCGTTGCCATAGTTGCCCTATTCTTTGCCGGCAACGCTGCATGCTCATTTAGCAAAGGTTTCGCATACGGATTTGTCGCCTACTGATTCCGCGTGTGCTTACGTTGACCGCTTTGAAGAGGCTATTTGGCATGGCGAACTTGAAAACGCATTGTATCTTGCGGGTCTCGATCGGTGCATGGTTCTGGAATAGAATAGAGACACCATTAGCGTGATATCTTTGTACTTCAAGCTACACGATGCTTGTCAGAAACAGGCGTCATGTTTCTTGCTATATAAGGTCACCAGTCTCATCGCCGAGCCTCCTTCACGGCCCTGCTGTGCACTTGATGAAGGCTGATGTCTTCGTAGCCTTTGCAAAGGAAGTACGTTAACGAGTTTGCGACAGTACTGGCTTAAGTCAGCGCGTTGACAAGTGCGATGACAGAGCTTCCGTGTGTAAAGCGACGGGCATGTAAATATCGCACAGCGTTTCTGCCCGCAGGAATACGGAGGTTCATGCCGGACGCTGGACATACAAGCAGCTATACTTGACGAACTGTCTTCAATGCTGTACCTGGACTTGCGAGGGGAACTTACGGCTGCTTACGGAGAAAGATGGTAGCCACGCTTGTGACGCTAAAGGGGCCCTGTAACGCTTGAAAACATCGGTGCTGACTGCATAACTTTTAGTAGAACTCACCAAAACTATTGCGTGCGGAAATGACAACGGAAGGCGCAAACCTGTGATTGGACAAATGTAACGTTAGATGTGATCGCGGCCTTGCATCAAAACAAGCATTACTATTGGATTTATTTTTTATTTAGCATGGTTTTTCACTGAACGCGCAATAAAATAAAGCTCTTCGACTTCTTCAGCTTGAAAACTGCAAAGCCGGTCAAAGAGTGCGCCGAACGCCATGGGGCTAGGAAACGCACCGCGGGGATGCTCTATGCCTCCTTCGAAAAAAACTAAAAAAAAACGGAAGATCGTTGACATATGTAGACGCCATCGCAAAAAGAAAGATCAGTAAAGCTACAAAACATTATAGAAGCGTTCGCGAGCTGCATGCTCGTTTCGCCCTATGTCGTTCCTTCAATCACCACATTATTTGTTACCATCACAACGGCGTCCGCAATACGTTGGACATAACGGGCAATATGGCATGGAAGCTTCCTGTACGGTATAGGTCTTTCAATTCATTTCATTGGGCAGCCTTCCTACGTCACCGGGTGAGGAAAACTTGGTCAGATGAGCCCGCGAAAATCGAGTTGAGGGTAAGCATGCATGTATTTTGCTATCTCTACGCAGAATAACTTAGCAGTGCGTGCCCCTATCACTGCCGTTCTTGCAGCACTTATCTGTGAAGCCTTCAGTGTGTACGAAAACAGCTAGAAACACACGTAAAACGAAGAGGTCGTGAAAAGTGTGAGAGGGCCACTTGAAGGCAGCCTGAAGTTGAGGACCCCGATGTTACCTGCTCAGCGCGTTTCTGGCACAATCATTAGGACGTGTCCGCCAGTCGCAGATAATTTCAAGATTTCACCCTGGTATATATAGAAAAAAAGAAGCTCACCATGCGGTTCTGAAGCTTGGAACAACTATGTGGAATTGAAGTGAGCATTATACATGTTTATCAAGATGTCCACATAAGTACTGCTACGTTGTTCTCGGACAAGACATGCTGTGCGGTTTCATCATAGGACATTCGCATTTTACTTCGTCTCTGACCCCTGAATAACCACGGACAAGGTGCTGGAGCTCTTGAACAGACGCCACTGAGATTTTAGGCAGGAGACGATTCATTAGCAAGGGTGCGCGCTGCCGCGTATATATCTAACTGCCCCGTGAAAAAGCCCACAAGGCTTGAGGGGAACAATCAGGACATGCCACAGCGAAAGCTGTACAAGTGGCCTCTCTAGAGTCCGTCGCAAGCTCTCTTGAGGCGACTATAGTGCAAGTACAGTATACTATAACGCCACAAATCATCGTAATTTTAGCTCTCACAATTCTTCATCGGTAAAAGCGATTTTGTCTTATACGGCGTACTCAACATATTCAATTCAGCTAATGAGGTCAAATACGGAACGAAAGAAGGACTTCGAAGTCTGTAACGTAAAGTCTACATTCAGATGCTAAAATATTGGCGTGGAATTAAAAAAAAAACCTTATTCGACCTCGATTTTCTCTTGCAGCTTTAACACGTGGTGGCGAAACTAACGACGGATAAAAAATAATCTATGAATATAACCTGGTCTAGCGTTTCACTTTCATGTCCGTTAAGTTTGCTGCGCAGAAGCTCACTAAGATTTCAAAGTACATTTGTAATCCAGCCCCTCCGCGGTGGTCTAGTGGCTAAGGTACTCGGCTGCTGACCCGCAGGTCGCGGAATCGAATCCCGGCTGTGGTGGCTGCATTTCCGATGGAGGCGGAAATGTTGTAGGCCCGTGTGCTCAGATTTGGGTGCACGTTATAGAACTCCAGGTGGTCGAAATTTCCGGAGCCCTCCGCTACGGCGTCTCTCATAATCATATGGTGGTTTTGGGACGTTAAACTCTACATATATGTCTATCATTTGTAATCCTACACAGTGGCAGGCATCATAACCGTGTCGTATTCTCGGCAACAATACCCCCCAGAATTCCAGCTCGCGAGTTGCGATTGACAACCTCGATATATGTGATCATTCGCTCAAACGGCATTCCAGGTTGATAGTTGTGAGTTATTTATGCGTTCCCACCGTGCAGAACTGTGGTTGTGCCTGTTGCTTTGTCCTGTGCTCCCACATCTTTATGGGAAGGAACTAAATATTTGACGCCCGCTGGTTCGCAGACAACAACCGCGAATTCATCTGAGCACCACTGACTGACGGCCCATCGGAATTGGCTTGCCTTGGATTTCCATCTTTGCTTTGCACACAGGATGAATGCAGCAGTGGCGAAGTCTGTTAAAAAAACTGTTAACGATTTAGAGTACTTGGTACCCCCATGGGCCTTATACTTGATGAAGCCCTGTTGAAAAAATTGTTAAGGTCTCAAGGTACACATGTGTTTAGAAAGAATGTTGAACGATTTTGAGTTGGAACTGCATGTACTATGAGAGAGCAAACAACCGTCAGATAATCATTGCTTATTTCTAGCGGACGAGAACATGTTGTTAGAAAAAATTTATTGTCACAAACGTCAATAAAACTCAACAGAACATTTTCTTCGTATAGACATACTCTAACGATGATGACAAAACAGACGTCATTTACATGAGCATGAATATGAGATGACGTTGAAAGAACATGTACATTCGATGGTTCACACAAACACAACCACACAAAAATATTTCAAGGTAAACAAGAGACACAAATAAAACATGAATATGTACATTTTGCATATTTACATGTTGGCATGCCATTTCTGCCAGTGCATCGACACATCAGCCTACCAATACCAGGCCGGCCATATTCAGTCTTTTTTTTATGTTAAAACATTGCAAATGGGAAATTAAAAATGCACCGTTACATCTATAAAAATGCGTCCCTCAAAAATTCTCTGGTCATACGTGTACAAATACGCGTCGTTTTCTAATAAATGATGACCTCTCAATCGTGGGCTTGTCGGTAATCATCTGTTTCTGGTATGGTAGTTTGATCTTTTATCTGCGTAACTCGTTACTTCACGTTGCCGCATTACATTGTGGCCTGTATATGATCTCATGCTTGTCGTAGTTGTCTGTAGCAAGTGAAGTGTTGCGCTGCTAGGCCTGTGCATGGAGGTCCGATTTCTGGCATGGAGGCTGCAGGAAACAGTTGTGCGGGAGCATTACGCAATGCTGCAGGGACAAAGAAAAGAAGAGAAGTCCAGCATACAGACGCAAAGCTTCGCCTGCCCCCATTTGTCCGTTTGGACGAGGGCTGCTGAATTTTTAAAGCATAATTCATGCCTATAATTTTGCAGCGTTATAGACCAAAAAGTCTATATCATATCATGACAAAGTACTCGCCAGAATGTACTTGTATGTACGGCGAATCGTACGGCGTCATTTTTCTGTCATGCTTCTCTCGTTCTTCATTGATAGCGTATGCCATGTTGCTCTGTCACGCGCACAGAAAAAAAAAGAAGAAAACAGAGAGTGCCATGCTCTGATTTGTCTCGCACAGCGGGTGGCCAATTTTAGATTGAATCCCAGCCACGTGTCACTCTTTTGACTGACGTCGTTAACATCTCGAACAAAAGAATTTTGTTTTTCGAAGTGGAGTGTGTACGTCTGCCTGTTTCGCAACGAGTATACCCTTCTCGATTCACTCTAAATGACTCTCGCACCAAGTGCTGCGACATTTTTGTGTGTATCAACAGCGCAGCATAGATCACTTTCAGCTAAAAATGAGAACAGCTTGGAGCTCAAGACTGCATGCGGCGTCATACGCTTCGGCCAATGCAATTAAGTTAGCGCATGAAGCCTACAGACTTACATTGCTTCAAGTAGCTCGACTTATCAAGTTTTTTTTTAGCTTTAGAGACAGGGCCAATTAAATGAAGTTTAACAGAGAAGTGGAGCTTATTGGGCAGCGCTGCATCCCCATGAATTTTAAGAGTATTCTACATTTTCTAGCAAAGGTGGCGGGATCGAATCCCGGTCGTGGTGGCTGCATTTTGACGGTGGCGACAAGCTTGATTGAGGTCGTGTGTCCAAGTAAAAAAACACCAAATGGCCGAAATTTGTGAAGCCCTCCACTCCGGCTCACCTCATAATCATATCGTTAATTGCTTTAAAGCGTAACACCCTAACAATAGATTACATTTTTACACTTTCAGTATCAAAAACAAGAAGAGACTTCATACATGGTGAAACGACACAGTTTTGTGTTTCAGAGTGGTTTTCTACTGGGTCGACTTTTGAAATAGAAGTGGAGTGCATGGTAGCAAAAAACAAACCTACAAGAGATTTCAACCTACATTCAGGTCACCGAGAACATAATATTACCAAATTATTTCGAGTAAGTTTTGGGTCCGAATACCGGTATCACGCGGGCACCGTTGATCGCAGTCAGCAGTCGTCTCTGCTACACGATCCAAACTTTTCCGGATTGGGCTTGGCACAGACGTGATCTGAGAGCCAGTTCGCAATCGTCTTGATCCTGATTGGGTCTGATCGAGATCAAAAATGCCCGTGTGACACTGATATACGTAAACGAAGTTGATGAAAGTATACAGATTAAGTCAACGTATACTCGTGCGAACAAACGGATCCAGTACTTTACCGTTACTTTCATTAATTAAAGGCAGGATACTTCTCTGTAATCTAAATCAATTACCGTCTGACCTAGCCATCGTATTATGTACATTCAGGAAGAAGTAGGCTTCATTGATACTAATATTCTCCTGAATGTTCCTCCTTTGGGAGAACGCGTTGCAACCGACTGGGTTCTATAACGAACGGCCATTGCGCCGGAAAGTGAACTGTTATGGCAAATGGGGCTTGATTTCGATACAAGTGGAGTTGTCACGCACGCTTGGCGGAAACCGCTGTGCAGAGTACGTTTTCCCGCATTCCGGGCTGCATCGCTTCCATAGGAGGCAGTGCTGTTCTGGAATCTGCATGTTAGGGATCGAGGCTGCCGGAACTGACAACACTGCGCTTTCTAACTAAGCTTTACTTTTTATTATGTTTTTACGCGGCAGCAGTGTCTTCAGGGTCGTTTATAGAAGTCGAGTTCAAGGTGGTTGAAGTGACATGACCTGAAGCAAAGCTTCACTGAAGGCGAGAGTGGTAACTTCATCGCTTCGTCCAAGGTTATGTCGAATGATCGTGATGACGCTTCCTGAGCATTTCGTTCACAGGTTTAATTACTTGTACATACGAAAAAATACATACGAATACATACGAAAAAAATTAAAATAGGGCAAAAAAAACAGGCAGTCACGAGTAAGGGGCTAGATGATAACTGATTATTATTCTTCCCCAAAGTGACTTGTGTTGCTGATTTTATGGCGGAATCACGTATATACATTAGCTCGACCGACGCTCTTCTTTGCCTCCTTTTTTTTTATTTCGGTCATTTGCTTCTGTCCATTAGAGCCTTCGTTCTTCGTCGTCATTGTCCTCTGGAATGGCCACGGCATCCCATGTCATTGCAGTGTCGTCAACTGCCGCTCTAATAAAGCCCCGAGAATTGGTAGTCCATCAGAAATTTCAATACCATGTCACATAACTCTGAGCGCTTCCGAAAAACAGGATATTTTATTGCCAAACACACCCAATTGGTGGTAGAAACTAGAAACTTTTATTGCCTGTGAGTCTACGCAAAAGCCTAGCTTCCTGAACGTCACGTGGGCGCCCTTCCTCTCCCTCTGAGGAGGCACACTTACATAGCAAAGGGACCCTTGAAGCGCAATCCACGTCATCGCGCAGCAGATGATACAGCGCTGATCGAAAGCAAAAATGCTGTTCATGAAGGTCTCCCACTGGCCGACCCGTAGTTCGAAATTTTCTTTCGGGAGGGGGGGGGGGGAGGTGAGAGGAACTTGTTGAATGCCTTGAAAAACACCTATAGTCTTTTTTTTTCCTCGGTAAAACTCCCCCTTCCGCCCATATTTCGGGAGGGGGAGGGGCCCCACTTCTCCTTCGTCCTTCTTCCTAGCTATGGGCTTGTATCTCACTAAGACATTGCCAGAGCCGGTGACGGGGGATGTGAGAAGGTGGGAAATGTAAGGAAGACGTGGAGGAAATCGCCTGGTTTGTAGCAGAGTTTGCGTGAAGAGGGAAATCGGTCTGGGTATCGGTCGTTTAGTAATGTTGGGGGATAGAGCACCTTTAGTTTCTAGGCATAAACTCTGGCACCCTATGGTGGACTCCCGCCAATGCCAAACAAACCAGGGAACGCGAAATGGGAAGTGCATCGTGTACTTTTTTATTTTACTTTACCACATTTGATTCTGGCGTGGTGGTTCACGCCACACACAAGTGAAACGCTCGCGACGGTAGTGAAATAATAACTGTTGATGCTTGACGTCCCGAAACTACGGTACGATTGTGAGAAACGCAAGGTGAACTGCGAAAATTTCGATGAAGTGGAGCTTTTTAACGTGCTCCTAAATCCAAGTACATGGGTCTCAAGCATTTTCGCCTCCATGGAAAACGTGACCAACGAGGTGGGTTAGGAAAATCACTTGGACGCAGCAGCATTCGAAAGGCATCATCTTTTGTAGTCTTTCATGCAGCTGCACCTGATTACTGTATAGGTTTGACACACCCACAGAAGTGCATAGCGTGTTTGAACGTGTGAATCAGTCTGTCGTGATTGCGCCCTTTAAGGAATCGACCATACCATATGCTCTGTATGGGGGTCGAAGATCGAGAGACTTGTGAGAAAGGCAATTACGTTGACAAAGCTTTGGCCCGGTTGGATACCCTATAAGTGGGGTGGAAGATAACAGACAAGTAACAAACGGAAGTGACGAGCAGTCGATCGAAGGCACTCAATGGACGTCTGAGACAAGGCATGTTGGTCCGTCGGAAGCTTGAAACTCGTTGGAAGGTTGTCGGAGTCGGTTGGACATCGTTCTTGTCGGGTGGTTCGTACGCACACGATGCTTCGCGCTCAACGCGGAAGTGCTGCTCGAGGGTCGCGCAAAATCCCGAATAGCGGCCATTGTCACTCGGGAAGAATAGCTGCTGGTTCACCTCTTCGCAGAGGAGGACCGTAACAGAGAAAGAAGGACTTCGGGGTTGAAAATCGCGAATGACTGAGTGAGGGAGGAAGGGCGAGGGGGGACGCAGTGGTTGTTGAGAGCAGCTGGTGGTCCACGAGGGCGCGTGGCGGAGAAAGTGCCGACAAGCGCGTTCGCCGCGCGACAGCTGCATCACTTCGGCCAACGGCTCGAGCCATAACTCGAGGCCCCTTCTGCTCCGCCGAGTCGCTCGCGAAGATAACACAAGCGTGACACGTGGCCGCTGTCTTCCTACGGTCTTTGTTACCACGAGATCACGCGCAACTAAACGGGGCAGGGCCATGAATGGATGCAGGCAAAGGTAAAACGTTACGCGTGCGTTTTCCTGCTCGTCTGTCCAGTTTAGAGATAACTTATTAACGATACTGTACGTCAAGCGAAATCAATAGAAACAAAGAGGCATTTTCTGTACTTGACTGCATGTTCAAGACTCCCCGCATACCTCTGTGATGTTCGTTTCGTTCTACCTGTATAAAACGAATTTACTTCATAAGCTCGTCGAAAACACTCAACAAAACGATTCATATGTCACAACAAAATTTACCGCCTCATAGCATCTAACCAAGATAGTTAAAGCAGGGTTGCCAGCAGTCTGTCCGTCTATCTGTAATCGTGTGTGTGTGTGTGTGTGTGTGTGTGTGTGTGTGTGTGTGTGTGTGTGTGTGTGTGTGTGTGTGTGTGTGTGTGTGTGTGTGTGTGTGTGCGTGCGTGTGCGTGTGCGTGTGCGTGTGCGTATGCATGCATGTGGTCCTGGTGTCCTCTCGCGATTTTTGAAACGGTTTCAACTTATTCAGAAAGACACATTGTCTAGATTGACCTAAATTTTATGCATAAAGCTCTGGTGGTTTTCTTTAATCCGCAACCTTGGTGAGTTATATCAGCTCTCAACGTGTTGCGAACGATGCAAAGTGGATGGCACCCTGATAATCGGAGAAAGACAATGCGTTATATTGCATATCATGACAAGACCTTTGAAAGTAGCACTAAAGAATACTACGGAAGTTGAATACAGAGGATTTCAGTATAGAACACTAATAATATTGCTGTTTCCGCGATGCGGACTTTAGTTATCTAAAAACCGAACAGTAATGAAATACATGTGGTGACACCCATACTGAAGTTCCCGCAACAGCTCACTATGGCATCACGAATTCTGAGGCCATCCACTCGGGCGCTCCTAATTATTTTTTATCGCTAACACGGACATCTATTGCGCATTAAACGAGTTAAAGGCTGGGCTTAGCAAGTTTTGATAACGTTGAGATAGCCATGACGAGGCCCTCATATCAAGTGTTCTCTTAAAATCCGTGACGTAACAGCGACCTACTGCCTCAGACGTTTGGGCATGAAGTTCAGAAGTGGTTAGGCCTTCGCTTTCTCTATTCAATTTCGCGTCACATAATCAAATACAGTGTCTTGAAAGAATACCTCACTGGTATAAATTACAATTGACACTTTTTAGCGTCGCTTTGATTAAACTAGAAATAGGGATACTTGCTAAACGTCAGTTGTCAGCTGTCCCTCTATCATCTACGTTTAGTCAGGCAATGCAAAATGGCAAATCACTTTAGGAAGGGTCGTCTAAGCCAATAAAGTTGAGAAGGCATTTCAAAAAGCAAATGAAGCTGGGTCTATACAAGTCAGTTGAGAGGAGTGCTACATGTCTTGCTGAAACGTTGAATACTCCACTCCTCCATCCTATACCTTTCAACGTGTCTTTATTTCAGCGTAATTTTTCCATCTTTTTTCCAATACTTATTAATGCACTGCTACATATAGCACGAAACATCTTCGGTCAAACTGCCCATCCGCGAACTGCCACCTCACATGGGCATTGCCGGCTACATCAAAAGCGGGCGATAAGTGATCGCGCTCGCTGATCACTGCGAAGCATATATATAGTGCGCCATATTAGCAAAGCCTTTTCGGAGACCTACGTGGCCCATCGAATCGGCAGCCCTGGCGGCAGCCTCGAATGCGGCTTGGCGCGCACCGAAAGGCCAGCAGCAGAAGCAGCAGTGGCACGGCTGCTCCGCTCGTGTCCCAAAGCGGCAAACAAAAGGCTGCATCGCTGCAATTTCCGGACTCCCCTTTGTGTCACCGGCGGCCTTTTGCCTGTGTCCTTTATTAGATATTACTATATTTTTTTCCCTGCCTGCCGCACTCCCGCCCCTGCCGTTCCTGCATTTATTCGCTCGTCAACGGTGGCATCGTTATTTATTTGTCCTCTGCGCGAGCGGCCAGCCGTTTCGGAGCGCCGGTTTCGCGGCTGCGTGACACCCCGTGGCATCTTTGTTCCGCGGCCCCACAATGCGTCGTAGATATTAGAATGCGCACGCAGGGGCCCCACGAAGGGAGGTTGGGGTGAGGGCACAGTGTAATCCCGACACCGTGTACACTCTCCACGGGCCTTCACTGCTTGGGTCGACGCGCACCGACGGTTCGCACAGCGACGTCGCCCCAGGAGTAGTCTCCGCGCTCGCGGGACAACTCTTCGTCGGCGCAGCCAAGCGAGCTTCGAGTACACACACAGCGTCGCCGCCAACGCCTCTCCTCCTATACTGTGACGCAGTCCTTCGACCCTGGTGGAAATTGTCCACTGGACATCGCGCGTGCGTATCCACAGATGGTCGAGAATGCCAGGACTACGGCTCGACGGAGACTGTTCCCGGTTGCGTAGTTCACCGTATAGTCCCCCACCGCCTCTTGCATCCTTTCCCTCTTTTAAACAACATTCGGAAGTGACGCATCGCTGACGGCCTCAACGCGACGGCTGTGGCGCCCACCGCGTCGCAGTCGAATCGGGGCGGTGCAGTGGCCCTGCATGATGTGCGACGGTACGCGTATATATCTGTCGACGTGCAAGGCGACGCCACTGCCACTACCACCGTTGCCAGGACGACGTCTGTCTCGCGGCGTGCGTGCTTCAAAATTTACTCACGTGTCTCTGCACGAAACCGATCGTTGCGTCAACGAGCGACCCCTGTCAGCGCGTATGTTCATCTCCGCAAGCCGGGACGCGGAGCATCGGTATTGTCGTTCGCTGCAGGCATGGATTAAAAGTGCAGATGCATAAGCCGGGACGTGGAGCATCGGTATTGTCGTTCGCTGCAGGCACGGATTAAAAGTGCAGATGCGGCTTTTAAAAGTAACAGCGAACACTCCGAACAGTTCATCCAGTCAAAACGCGCGCGAAATTACCACTGTCGAGGTTTAGAGATGACACACAGAAGAATAAAGCATGACAAAGATCAAAATGGAGGGCTGAGCACTGTTGTGAGCTGGTGAGCGGAGAAATCGGAGCTTCCGTTCTATCGATTAGCCCCAATGAATTTACAAAGGTGCGTTTCTACGAGCTATTTATTCAACGAGACTTCACGTATTAGCTGGGTACATATGGAAAGGTGGCTCGAATGTTTATTTTCCTGCTGTATGCATCGTGGTTTCGCCAGTCTTATACACAGGTGTGCTTCATAAAATATATTCAGCTTTCGCTAAATTAGAGAAAAAGTTTTAATGGCTATTTTTCTTGTCCTGTTCCTCGCTTCAAGGACGCTCCGATTTTTGTACGGAAGACAATGCCATATAACCGTTTTTTATTTATTTTACCTTCTATGACCTTCATTTCTATATGCTTGCCAATTTGTCAAGTTGGAAGAGTTGAACTAAATAGATGGATGGATAGATAGATAGATAGATAGATAGATAGATAGATAGATAGATAGATAGATAGATAGATAGATAGATAGATAGATCATAATTGATGTTTAACACTTTCAACTTGACAGTCACCGAGTGCTTGCGTTGCGCTGAGTTATGCGGGTTTCCCCGCTGAACCCTTGAGCCCCGCTGTCGCAAGTGCTCCGAAAGCCCTACTGGAATAGCATTTGAATGAATACAAGCAGCTTGTCGTCGAGGGCACCGACTCGGGTGACATGCGGGCGGGATTTCGAGAGAAGGTGACGTATACAGGCTCATTACAGCAGTTGACAAGGAAACCACTAAGTATACGAAATTCGTCCTTCGTATTTACGTGGAGTATCGTCGATTAGGCTGGTACATCACGTGGCTGACAGTTTAGACCGAGACAATTTAGTGATATGAATTCGTAACCGCGCCGTTATGAGAAGCTGCCGATACAAAGAAAACTCATTCTTCACCTATAACTTAACTGCATGAAGGAAACAGAAGATTTCACTCTTATCGATTATATGGCTTACACATATGAAAAGAGCTGTTCGCACTTTTGCGTGCGACTACAAGACTTATCACATCTTTTTACAGAACCTCGTAACAAATAAAATTGGAAGAGAGTTTAAATTCTTTAGGGCTAGGGGTCTCAAGAATTATTTGATTGGTAGGTATTTGTCGTTTATTTTTCAAAACAAGGCCGTAGCTGGGAGGGTGGGGGGGGGAAGCCTTTTTCCCCCGAAATTCGGATGCAGGGGGGTGTTTTACCCAGAATAAACAATGGAAATAGGTGGTTTTCAAAATTTTCAACAAATGCTCCCTTTTCCCCCAGAAAAAAAATTTCTGGCTACGGGCCTGGCTTTAAATGTTATCAGTTTTCTTCTAGAATCTGGGTTCGAGCCATATATTAAGTTTAGCATGTAGAACATTCGTATTTAATGTTGTAGGGATTCACTGAGGGCTCGTTTCTTTGGTTAGGCGCAACCTAAACGAATGGCGGAAGCTGAAACTTCCAGAACTGCACCAGCGCTATGAAGCGGATGGGAAAGTGGCCGTCGCTTTAAGCTCAGTTGGTAAAGCATCTTTAAGACGCTTTATACGAAGGTTGTAGGTTCAGCCCTTCCTTCAGGCCCCGCCGTGGTGGTCTAGTGGCTAAGGCACTCGGCTGCTGCCCGCAGGTCGCGGGTTCGAATCCCGGCAGCGGCGGCTGCATTTCCGATGGAGGCGGAAATGTTGTAGGCCCGTGTGCTCAGGTTTGGGTGCACGTTAAAGAACCCCAGGTGGTGGAAATTTCCGGAGCCCTCCACTACGGCGTCTCTCATAATCATATGGTGGTTTTGGTACGTTAGACCCCACATATCAATAAATCAATCAATCAATCAATCAATCAATCAATCAATCAATCAAGTCCTTCCTTCAGGAAGTTTATTTCCATGCACTTAAATTGATTTTCAATTATGTGGTAATTATTCTACTATAGTTCAAACATACAGTCTTTTCTATACTTTCCATAGCTTCATTATCTGTTGGTTTCCTTTGTGTGGTACATAAAGAGTATAGCACGACCTCTGCTCTATAATGTGACCAATAATGATAAGACTAAAGACGCAGTGGAATCCGCTAAACCATATTTTAAATTTCTTGGAATAAAATGACATGTACAGTGTAGTTGAGCGTGACATATAACAGATTAGTTAGGTCTTGCAAAAAAAGACAGACAGACAGACATACAGACAGACAGACACAGACGGATGGACGGACAGGCCGGCAGATAGATAGATAGATATGTAGATACGCCAGTAATTTAACTCCGTAATAATGAGGAAAGATTAGGAAGTGCAGTAGAACACGGCATATACGTTACCTGGGGCAGGGAATCTAAGTTACGAAATTTCGTGCAGCCTTACTTCATGTTCGGTTGACGCATACGGTGGGAAAAGAAAATTGGGGGTCTTCAAAAACGCATTTGTACAACCGCGGTTTTCGAGAAGAGGGAACAGATATTGACGGAGAGCAATATTTTCTTGAAGCAAATTTGTCTGCTAACACGTGCAGCTATGAAATTGGCGACTGGGTGAACTCGTGTTACACTATAGGAGGAAAGCTATGAATTTCGTCCAATTATAGAGATGTATGCTGATTTCTTGCTCAAACAGCTCTGTATAATCAATCGCTTGAAGCACGCGATATTAATGTCTTTTCAATTGAGCTCCTCCACAAGAGACGCCTTTTATTGGCAGTGAATGGCGCGTTATTATGTCTAACTTTTTTTTTTCTCGTGTTGGTACGGGTGGTCGTTCCTGAAATGAACGGAGCGGATCGGTTTTTCTTTTTTCTTTTCGAAGCAATTTAAAGCCGACGGCGCCCGAGAACCTGGATCAAGCGGTGGTGACGAAAATAATATTAGCGAATTAAATGCTACGCGGGCTCGCCCGCCTGCAGGCACAGCTTGAAACTCATTACGCCGGTGCGGCACAGGATATGACACGACTTGAGAGGAGAGTTTATTCGCTCTCTGCCGATAAGTGAGCCGCTATAAAACAAGCCAACGACAGTGTATACACAGCGGGGGAGACATCGTCGTACTACCTGCGCGGCGCTCACCGTCGCTCGTGCGGCCTGGACGTCTCCGGTCGATAATCGAGCCTGTGGCCGGCAGAATGACGAGAGCGCCTCCGTTCGGAGGGTTCGGGCACAGGCAAAAAGGAAAGTCACCGCGCCGCGGTGCACGCACGAAGCACGTGACCGGCGGTGTCTGGAACTCCGGCGAGCCGACGGGATGACTCAGATTGAACGCGTGCACAGGGACCCACGCAAATTGCGTGCAGTGTGTAGCGAGGGTGGCTGGAATTGAAGGGATAGTGAGGGATGCGTTCTGTACGTCCCTAAACCACAAACGTGAGAGACGCCGTAATGGGGGGGGGGGGGGGGGCTCCAGAATTGAAATGACGTACGTATGTAGGTCTCAAAATTGATCTTCGGAAAACGAAAGTAATATAAATAACCTCGGAAGAGAATAGCGCATCGAGATAAATGTAATAGTGCACTAGAAGTTGTAAAAGACTATGTCTACTTAAAACATGTAATAACCGCGGACCCGAACTACGTGATTGAAGTAACCAGAACAATAAGAATGGGGTGGAGCACAATTGGCAAGCACTCTCAAATCTTGACAGGTAGACTGCCACTATTCCCCAAGAGGAAAGTATATGACAGCTGCATCTTGCCAGTACTTAGCTACGGAGCACAGACCTGGAGACTTACAAAGAGGATTCAGCTTAAATTGAGGACCACGCAGCGAGCAATGGAAAGGATCATGGTAGGTGTAACCTTAAGAGACAAGAAGAGAGCAGAGTGCACCAGGGAACAAACCGAGGTTAAGGATATCATAGTTGAAATCAAGAAGAGGAAATGGACATGGGCCGAGCATGTAGCCCGTAGACAGGATTACCGATGGTCATTGAGGGTAATTAACTGGATTCCCAGAGAAGGCAAGCGGGTTAGGGGGAGACAGAAGGTTAGGTGGGCAGATGAGATTCGGAAGTTCGTGGGTATAAAATGGCAGCAGCAAACACAGGACCGAGTTGTCTGGCAGAACAAAGGAGAGGCCTTTGTCCTGCAGTGAACGTAGACAGGCTGATGATGATGATGATGATGATGATGATGATGTATGTATGTATGTATGTATGTATGTATGTATGTATGTATGTATGTATGTATGTATGTATGTATGCATGTATGTATGTATGTATGTATGTATGTATGTATGTATGTATGTATGTATGTATGTTACTTGAGCAATGTGAAACAGTATCATTGATTACACTTTCAGGCATGTTTTTTATGTCTGTGTTCAGTGGAACTAACTAACTAACTAACTAACTAACTAACTAACTAACTAACTAACTAACTAACTAACTAACTAACTAACTAACTAACTAACTAACTAACTAACCAATCAACTAACTAGCTAACTATCTGACTATCTAACTAACCAATTAACCAACTAACTTATGTATTTACAAGTTTTTTACTTACTTACCTATTACTTACGCACTTGTTACGCACTTAGTTACTTTAGTTACTTTCATATTCACTTATTGCTAACAATTACATACTTATAGCCTACTTACCTACATTTAATTAACCAATTGACTAACTAACCAACCTGACTGATTGACTGACTAACCAGCATCACACACATACTGAAGAAAATTGGGGCAACACTTTAATTGTATGACTGATTGCTTAGACAATAGGTTGCCGCTTCTGCGCAATGCTTTGAGTACGTCATTTTCAGACCCTTGCATTAAGTCTATAGTTTCGACCCACCTTGTGCGGGCGATATGCTTTGTTTGGTTCAAATACTGAGCCTTGGCGTCGTTAAGTCTATTTTCTTGCATCTTACACGGAAGAGAGTAGGCCACACAGCATTCACAGTGGCACTTCGACTGTCATTCCCACAATCCACTTAAGTAATATTCTCGTTGAAATTTATTATTCGCTGTTAACCCATTCTCAAGAGGTTAGAAGTTTCGCGCAGGACGCGTTTGAAGTCGACGGTTGCTTGCCTGGTTTTTGGTATAAAACAGCGGAACTCACGCACGCTTTTGTGGGAATCCAGGTTGAGAGGATGTTTTTTTGGATTTTCATATTAATGATGAAGGTCAATATTACGCAACGTGCAGCCAATGACGCAAATGCTCCACATGCCTTCATCAAGGAAAGCGGTACTCACTATAAACCAATATTGTTTTGGAACGGGGCAATGA
This sequence comes from Rhipicephalus annulatus, assembly GCA_013436015.1. NCBI lineage: Eukaryota > Metazoa > Arthropoda > Arachnida > Ixodida > Ixodidae > Rhipicephalus > Rhipicephalus annulatus. The sequence goes on along the minus strand of WOVY01001952.1, from coordinate 525,530 downwards.
ATAATAGATAAGCTAGTCCTGAGCGTCGTGACGAGGGGAGGGTAGAAAAAATGAATTAATATTGCATAACCAATATGCGATAACATACATACATACACACACACAAACACACATACATACATACATACATACATACATACATACATACATACATACATACATACATACATACATACATACATACATACATACATACATACATACATACATACATACATACATACATACATACATACATACATACATACATACATACATACATACATACATACATACATACATACCCTTCCCCTTATTTACCGTGAAGCTTCCACTTTATTTGAAAATTTCCATGCGCCTTCTGTGTTGGAACGCAGATTACGGTGGCATGCAGCTGCAGTTGTTCCCTTCATTCGCGGAAGCTTCAATCGTATACCAACGGCATCAAAATGCAACAATTCACGCTTGTGTGCTTCTATTAGGATACGCGTTAAATAGCACCAGCTGCCGAAAGTGCTGTCTCTCATAAAGCGCAGGTGTGGCTCCAATAGGCCGAAATCCAATCATTAACGAATCAAACGAGCCACACTGCAACTGCAGAGAGCAGGACCGACAACCCGGATATGGGACATGTCCTGTATGAAGGTTTAAATCGATAAAGCGTTGTACGTGCCGAAATCGTTGTCAGTATAGCAAACAGCTGACATTTCTTCGCACCACTGCACACAGCGTTGGCATCAGCTTGAAGCGAGCAGGATTTCCGTGTAAAAAAAAAAGATCGCCATATAAAGGGCACCAACCGTTCCTACAATAATGTCCATATAAACTGCTAAGGCCGTCGTCGCTGCTGTTGATGACGAAATAATTATTTAATTAAATATTGAAGGCTTCGCTGGTTACGATTTATTGAATTGATCAATCGTGCTGTTGCATTTAAGCAGTACAGATGAAGGCCAGTACCTCGTTATCAGTACAAGGCTAACTGTAGTCGGGGGGGGGGAGGGGTGGCTTCGGAGCAGCTTCAACCACCTATCCGGTGCACCTTTATGAAAGCACACAGGTGTTCTTTTCATGTCACCCTCTCTGAACTGTGGCCGTCGTGGCTTGGAACCGAACTCGCGCCATCGAACACGATCGCGCCATCGTCTACCAAGAAGCGAACCCCCGAAATGCAGCAGTAGCACGCATAAATACAACAAATAACGTTGGTTTAGGCGTATCGTCTCGCTGCTTTTCGCGTGTTCTCCGGCATCAGCGCGTGCGTGTGTTGCATTTGTGCCCTTGCTGGCTGCGCAGAGACAGGCCGCAAATGCACGACACACGCGCGGCCAAGTGGGCATTGTTCTTTTTTTTTTCTTCGTGACCATTTGAAGTGCACATGGCTGAGACACTGCATGGCTCGAAGGCCAACGTTGTCCGCAGGATATCGGCCATGGAAAAGAGGTCTTTATACGAGAGCCGAGCTCTCAGCGCGCGCGGCTAAAGCTCTGCTGCACCCACGAGACGCAAAACTCTGAAGTGACACGTGTGCACAGGTTTCGTTTGCTTTCCTGTCTGTCAGATGACAATGCCTGTGGGGGCCAGCGCGGAGCGGCATTTGTGGGCGACGCCGACAGCAGAAAAAAGAGAGGAAGGAGGGGCCGCTGGAAAAGCTGAAACGGAAACAAACGCAATCTAGAGACGGTATACTCCGAGCTTCGCGCCGTTCCCGTACAGCTCGCAGAGGCTGTTGCAGTTTGTGTCACTGCGCGGCGCTACTGAGGACAGACACGACTTGCGTAGCGTCTGCGGGAGTTCAAACCACCCGAAAGTATTTTTGGGCACATACAAACGCATGCACAAACATACCAGAGGCTGGTTGACCCCCCGCTCCTCTTCCCACGAACAAAAAAAGGTTCCGGCTATGCTTCTGGGGAACATGCTGCTCTATATTATATATAGCGCCATTTGCATGATTACCTTAATTTAGTGCCTTTGAACGTAAACTACTCTCACCAGTAGTTATTACTATTTAATGACTTACAGATGGAACATGATGTGCCAGAAAAGGCTAGAAGATAGGTTAGGCGAAAGGACAGTTTACCAAGTTGTCTGCTTTGATACGTAACAGTGGGAGACGAGAAAGGTCAGATAAAAGTACAAAAAAAAATGGGTAGAGATGAAGAGAGAAAGGTAGACTGAGCATGTGACGGACACAAACGCATCGCACAAACAGCACGTGATGAGCACAAACAGGTTCATCTCGCAATCACAGACTGTCGCAGAGTTCGATTCTCTTAAAACTAAATCCGCATTGTTCTTAGACTGGCACTGGATTTATGAGGGAAACCGCAATAGACGACTGATTAACTTCGACCACCTGACGCCTCATCAGGATAACATTACTTATCGTTATCAAGACATAGTAAGTTTAAAATCCTTCGCCCCGCCGCGGTGGTCTAGTGGCTAAGGTACTCGGCTGCTGACCCGCAGGCCGCAGGATCCGATCCCGGCTGTAGCGGCTGCATTCCCGATGAAGACGAAAATGCTGTAGGCCAGTGTGCTCAGATTCGGGTGCACGTTAAAGAAACCCAGGTGGTCGAAATGATCGGAGCCATCTACTATGACGTCTCTCATAATCATATGGTGGTTTTGGGTTGCTAAACACTACATATCAATCTACCATCAATCAATCAAAATTCCTTCAAATTTCGCTGCTCCCTGAACGCTTTAGTCATTGTCCGCAAAAGACGTGGCACGAGCAGAATTTAAAAACAGTCGAAATGCGTTTGATATCAGGCTATCGCCTTCCTTTGCACTGGGGTTTAATTGAATTCTTTGACAAAATGACACGTCACGAACACCATCTGACATACCTAGCTCTTGTTTTGCTGGACAGCCATTAGGCGCGGCCGTTCAGATCAGAAATGCTCCATTCTTCCATAGTGTGTTTTCAAACTGTAACACGTTCGATTAACTACTGCGTCGGTAATGAAGCCGTCGCTTGAATTTATGCGGTGCTACGTTTCGAAACTGCATACCGTGGAAACTAGTGACCTCGTTTCGATGGCTGTTTCACTCTCGCACGAACCTTAAACAGACCGGCATCTAGCGGCTGACGACGCTGTGCAACGCGCTTTCTCAGAAAGAGAAAGTCACTTCCATTTCCCGGATGGCACAGTGTGAGCGTTAGAGCGTCTACAGGGCAACTGGCGGTGGCTGTCAGCGGCTCCGGTCAAAGTCGCGGCGACATCCTAATCCTCTCGCGAGGAGCTAATCCACTTATTTGCATACATATTGGCAGTGTATACAGCATCGTGCGCATGCATCGAAACGACTGCCTGCCCTCCGCTGGATTTCGTGACGCGGCCGACCGAGACCCAGTCAGCGCCGTGGGCGCCAGGTGGGGACACTGCATGCCGAGCGACGAGTGAACGACCGTGGAAGTTTACGAGTACGGAAAGAAAGGGGAAAAAAGGCGGGGGGGGGGAAGCTGTAAGGTATAACGCAAATGACGCTGTCTTGTTTTCGAGCGCCACTGCCCCGAGGGCAGGGAAACATACAGGAGCAGCCGACAAAACAAGAAAACACCCCCGCCTCAAAGCGGGGATGCTGCACAAATCCTCAGAAGACTCGGCACATCGTGTAGTGGCATGCCGGGATTCTCTTCGTTCGTCAGTGCCGGGGGAGATGCCCACTTTACGGAAGCGCTGAGCTTGAACACGATACAAGCGTTAATCAAAAATCAGCCGACATAAAGAACGGGATGTTTGAAAATTTGGCAGTAAACAAGAGCGAGGAAAATATTGACGAAAAGAGAGAGGGAGAGGGAGAGAGAAACGTTTTAATTGCCGGAGAAAGGACGAAGATGAACGAGGCAAAGGGCTAGACTTCGATGCTTGCATATGATACGTGGTTCGCTGAAGCCTGCCGAGGTGTCGTTAGCCGCCTCTTTTAGGGAAAGGTGACGATGACGGCGACAACAACAACCAAAACAATAACAAATAATAATAATAATAATAATAATAATAATAATAATAATAATAATAATAATAATAATCACCCACCGTTGCGCCATTTTAATAGATAGATAGATAGATAGATAGATAGATAGATAGATAGATAGATAGATAGATAGATAGATAGATAGATAGATAGATAGATAGATAGATAGATAGATAGATAGCGGGCAGGGTGGTTAACGAGGCAGGGCCCTGTTGGATGCTCTGTCACTGAGAAAAGGCGCTGAAAAGTTAAGTGGACAAGGAGGATGGATGTGTTTGCTGACTGCACAAACGCACTCACAAAGAAGCGTTCTGCATCCTGTCCCTGACTAGCGTCTATATTGATATCAGGTTTATTGGAGGGATAAAGGAAAACAATTTGTCGCATTTTGATGGTACAAACTGAAAGCAGCCAGAATTGTTCTGGGTGACATATAGTTCCGCCTGTGACAAGTACCTTCTACATCACGCGAAACGAGAGTGAGGCAACGGTTAAATAGCAAATCAGGTGGCATTACTCAGCCGTACGATTAGAGATGGCGAAAACACATCAAGAAATAAGAGAAAAAACAAAATAAACTTTGAATAAGGGCTGCCGCACCCAGTGAAGCACACAACGCTGTCGGCACAGGATAAGAAGTTCAGCGGAAAGATTAAAGATTAGAGTAATGAAAAAAAAAGGCGTTCAACAGTTAATGTCGCTTGGACGGATACTTCTTCAAGAGGACTTGTATTCGTCACGTATAGGCGAGTCCACTTGTCAAAGCGTTGGCGTCAATGACATTTCTTGATTGAAACTTTGTCGCCCCCACAACGCTTTCAGAGACGTTCAAAGTGTAAAACGGACACACTTCGAGCTTGTATCCGTTACAGACGCGCCAGCGCATATTCGCGGAGCTAAAATTAGCATACAAAGCCTTCCGATGAATGATTGTCTTGCGCTGAGCGATCGGGCGCCGATCGCCTAAAGTGGCTGCTCGGCTGTTTCTACGTAGCTTGATGAAGATCCGTCATTGTTGCGGCGTAATCAATAAGGAGGTATAGACTCCATATAAACACGTGGGCTGTGATGGCTGCCGCACGGCAGACAGCTTATATGTTTGATCGCCTAGATTAGTTTCAACATCCAACGCGTTTATCGTCACGCCGCCGCATTTGCGTCTGCGATTTTATACGTTGTTGAATTCTCTCACTATAAGGAATGCGGCTTTCTCAACCCCGAATCCCGATTAATGCACGCTGCCGGATATATTATCACTGGCACCGGCTGTGTGTTATCAAACCCTACCATAAAGACTTTCAACCGACAACATTCGGTACACTTTGAATGTCAAGCGGTGTAACGCGAACGCGAGCTTGATTAGTCTCAGACGTGGTGCCGATGAAGTTTACCGAATATTCTTCCGTTTGATTCGATGGGCGCTTTAAAATACGACACTTGTGGTCGTCGTGCTCGCTTCATTCTAATGGGAACGTTGCCTTGACCAAAAGCGTTAAAGTGCGTTTGTTTGTGTGTTTGAGCGTTTGCGCAATTAACACAGTGCCGATGCCGTGAAAAGCGTCGAGTGAGCACAGGCAGATGTACCGCGTGCTTCGCACACACAAAAATAGAGAAAAAAAGGCATATTGAGTAGTGTACCTAAAGACCTATAGTCGAGGAAAGATTAGGCTTTGTAAAGCAAGCAAGGCTCCTCCGAACAGCGAACGTTTGTCTGACACGCGGTAGCACGCTGTTGCTCCTCGTAAACCCAAATGTTCGCGCGCTCGCGCACCACGCAGACCTTTTTTTTTTTTTATATACGCGCACCAAAGCCTCGTTGTTCATTCAGTTAAGCGAGAACTCACGCCGAGATGGGCGCGTGTGACCCTCCCCGCCAAGCCTGTATGCCTACGCATTCGGTGCAAGTCATGCGACCTTCTCTGCCGATCTTTGACCTACCGAGAGGCAAGCGAGTGGGGCACGGACGCCCTTGCACGCCAATTTTCTCACACCCCGACCGTGCGGGAAAGCCATGCCGCTTTGGGGTCTCCTCATCTTTACGAACTTTGTGCTATTTTCTTTCGTTTTTTTTGCTTCAGCTAACGGGAAGGTTACGGGGAAACATTAACCTATATTAACGAACAACGGAGAAAGCAGATATGCAAATTGTAAGATTTGATTGATTGAATCCTTGGTCATTGTGTGTCAAGAAGATGTTTAATGAAAAGAAAGGAGGAGAGGTCTGCGTGGAAAGCGTATCTCTGGCTTGCTGGTTCTCACTGGGGTAAAGGGGAAAGGTGGAGAAAGAGGAGATATGATGACAGGTCACTATGAATCACTGTACGTACGCACTCTCCTGTGCGGGGACACCTACAACGCGCGAAAATTTTTTTTACGCCGTAGCACATGCTTTGTAGACGAGCATCTGAACCTGTCTCAAGAGTACGATATCCGTATGGGCTATACCGTTAACTGTGGGCGACCTTTATATTCTTTCGACAATTTAGAATATCTTGGAGGTGTAGCGAAATATAAATAAATGAGTTTTTTTGTTGCATTTCGTCAAGCTTTTAAGCTACATACAGATGTGCGAACACCTGTACATGAAAAACAATCAAGGAGTATCTGAGACAAAATTTTACTGACACTCGGCGTAAGTCAACTTCAAGTATAAGGTTCGTACGATGCGCGTATAAGCATGGTTATTTCCGGCCTTCAAGACCGGTATACCTTAGTCTATCCTGACTGATCTGCTCTGAAATGTCGTGAGCGTTAGAGCTCCCGAGGGTATGCAATTTTTTAATTGTGATCGCCAGAGGTCACTTTGATATTCCTGAATTAAATCCACGAAGTTTGTTAGGCTAATTCGCGTACTCATTCGCAAGAAATTTTGGGTGGAGTTCCTATACAAAGTTGCTGACTAAGATATATAGCCGCGGTGCGTGACAAAACAGCTGTGTGACAAAAGATCCCTATTGAGGCCGTATGCATCCGTCGCCTACGTAAGGAACGTCAACGGGAATGGGGGAGGGGGAGGCAATATTTATGGGCATAAACGCAAGATAATTCACTTTTGCTCCTTGCGCTTCTAATGCACTTATCTTCCGCGGCAGCCATTTCGAATGTCGTGGCGACCCGCCCTTTTTACTTCCCGTGCCATTGCAACGGTTCAGCGCGCCGACCACGGTATTGCCAAAAGCTTGTAGCCAAGATGGCATCATTCGGCGCCGCCAGGACGGATAAGTGGTGGCCAGAAGAGATAGTCTGTGGCCACGGTTGCTGAACGCCGTATTTTATTCAGAAACGGCATGACATGCCTATACGCAGTAGCAAGTGCATGAAGCGCCAAACGTTATCACTGGCTACCTTTGACTGGGCGCTGACCAAACACAACGGGCGGCCACTCACTCGGAGCTGGCAACCGCCACTTGTGTCCTTGGAGAGCAGCGTCCTCGCCGATGAAGGAAAATAAAATAGTCTCTGCAGGAAACAAAAGAATCGGCCGCGCATTGCGTGTCTTGCAGATAGCTTCCCGGGCGTGTACAGGAAGAAAAGCGGGCGCCGTCATGCCATGCCGTTCTTTCCTTTGTGTCTTTACATACACTTGAAACATGGGCGAACTGTGTATACGTCTTACAGATAAAACCAGCGCGCATGCGTCGGAAATGCAGAGATATCGAGTATATAAAAGTGCGCGTCAACGGTATCTCAGAATCTTGGGGGAATTATTCAAAGTTCATATGCATGGTCATTCATGTAATCATTTTGTATCTCAGAACCACTCACTCACTCACACACTCACTCACTCAATCAATCAATAATTCAATCAATCAATCAATCAATCAATCAATAAAGTTCTCGTCTTTCAACCTATTCAGACGTAGCGAGACAGAGGTAAAAATTTATTAATGGCTGGTTATGCCCAAGTCTGGGTCGGAAAATTTCCCGATGTCCTCGATAACTTTTTCTTTAACACACACACACGGTCCGTAAACACGCCATCAGTGAATACGCACCAGTGTGCAGGACACTTCACCGGTCACCAGCGTAGGCATGCACTGCACACAATTAAAGTGAGTTTCACGTCTACCACTGGTTAAAAGTATAGCAGGCTACCTTTATTGAATTCTCCCCGTGGCGCGCTGATGACGGCAGGTTCCAGAGCAAAAAGTTCCCACAGCCTTTTGTTCGCGGCGGCGTGAATCAAGAATCGAGAAGCTTTTCTTTTGTCACCCTAAACCACGCATGGGAAAAGGCGGAAGGGGCGCCTATATACGTGAAACGTGAAGCGACGGAGTACTGGGAAAAATCATTTCCCACCAGAACGGTGGCATCCGACCGGTGGCGTAGGTACGAGTTTTCCTTCATTATTTTTTTATATGCAAACCGAAACCAAACACAAGGAAAGTAAATGCAAGATATGAAAGCGATGTTCCCGAAAAAGAAATAAAAGAGGATCGTGCTGAATTATTGATCAAGCGATATTGTTTGATCTCGCAGATCAGCGCGGAGACTATACAATAGAAGGGCTACGGAACTACATAGTGACGGACCCCACCTAAATGTTTAGAACTTTTGTTTATTTTTTGTGTGCACCCAAATCGTCTTGCACGTGTATTACAGGAGCTCTTTTGGATTTTACTTGCACGACTAGCAGCATGTGTCCAGACGTCCGGAAACAACTGCTCTCGTGTATTCAGCAGAAGTTGTCAACAATTTAGAGTATACTTGGTACTCTACTATGGCAGAGGATAAAGCCGTCCCGAGGGCCTCACACATGAGGAGACCCTATATGTCACTTTGTAACACCGCTAAACGTAAGGACACCTGCGACCTTCGTCATTAGTTCATCCCGTACTCGTTGTGGCATCCAGCGCTGCTTACGACGGAAAGCGATAAACCATTGTACTCGAGGTCATTTCGGGAAGCCAGTTTTGGGAAGCCAGCTTTGGGAAGCCGTTCCGAGCAGGCCTGGCAGTTTTTTTCATCGCATGCGATGTTTGCGTTTAACCGGCCGCCTCCACTCTGTTTAGCACGTTGACGCTTTTAACTGTCCTCTTACGATAAACGCTAGCGTAAGACAGTAGGGTGTAAAATGGCTCGCTTGTTTACTATTCACGAAACGCGCGGAAAGGACTCTTGCCCTTGTCGTCTTTGTTCATATTGTTACGAGACAATGCCCCACTTAAACAGTGAGATAGGCGCCGAGGAAGACGAGGTGACTTGGCGGTGCGCGCGCTCTCTCTTGTTCGCCATCTTGGCTTGCGCGTTGGCGCTGTGTAAATATATTTTAAAACGCCTAGTTTCCCTTGTGCCTTCACGCAACATTTTGGTGGAAGGTGCTGGGTTACAACGCACGACGGAGTTACGCAGCGGACGCCTAGTCTCTGCTCCCAACATGTCCACCGGCAGCGACGCTTCCTCAACTGCTACGCCCAATGCATCAATGGCGCCGACCTCTCCTGTTTATCTCGTGGCCGCTCCACCCCGCGATCCCGGCAACTTTTCGGGAACGGACGGCGAGGACGTGGATGAGTGGCTTAAACTCTACGAGCTCTTCAGCACAAATCACAGGTGGGACCCAACCTTAATGCTGGCAAACATCATCTTTTATTTACAAGGAACGGCCAAGGCGTGGTTTAATAACAATGTGGACGGTATCACAAGCTGGGACGTATGCAAGACCAAATTACGCGAGTTGTTTGGTCAATCTGCCGGCTGCAAGCAGGCCGCTAGGAAAGAACTTGGCACACGTGTTCAGACGTCCACGGAGTCCTACCTGGCGTATATTCAAGATGTGCTGACCCTTTGCCGTAAAGTTGACCGAACCATGGCTGAAGCCGACAAGGTAGCGCACGTGCTCAAGGGCATCGCAGACGATGCATTTAACCTCATTGTGTGCAAAGGCTGTTCCACCGTGCAAGATGTTATCTTGGAGTGCCAACAGTTTCAAGAGGCTAAAAGCCGTCGCATTGCTTACCACTTTACGCGCCTTCCCAACACTGCTGCGACGTCAACATGTGCGGATCTCCGTGTACCGACCTTGCCCAATTCACACTCCAGTGACATCACGAGAATTGTACGCCGTGAAATCGAAGCCATCTCACCCGCCCCCTTGAGAGCACTGGCACCGAGTGATCCTCAGCCGACCATATCGCTAATACAGACCGTTGTTCGCCAGGAACTAGCCAACGCGGGTGTTCACACAGTCTGTTCTGTGCACCGTCCCGGCGCTGTCAGTTCGTCTACCCCGAGCCACCCACAGCAGTATCGCCGCCCTGCTCCACGTAATCGTGACCCAAATGCGTGGAGAACGCCTGATGACAGGCCGATTTGCTTCCGATGTGAACGAGTGGGACACATTTCCCGTCATTGCCGAAGCACGTGGACCTCACCGTATCGGGCAAACCCAAGCTTCTCCAACCCCCATTCACCGGCCCACCTCTATGACCAGGAACCACCACGGCGTGATGGCTCAGCTAATTATGACCCGACCACTACGACCACTGCCCAGTACAGTCGCTCACCTTCACCTCGACGTAGATTTTCCCGATCTCCACCGCCACCTCGTTCCCCGTCCCCGTCCTCTGCCCGGCGGTTTTCTTCGGAAAACTAGCGGCTGCAGCTCCTGGAGGTGACGCTGCTGATACGACTTGCTCTCCAATTCCTCTGTTGACGCTCCCGACCAATCAGAACTTGATCGACGTTGAAGTGGACGGTTTATCTGTTAAAGCCTTAGTAGACACTGGCGCCCATATTTCTGTGATGAGCCTGCACATTCGAGACCGCTTAAAGAAAGTACTTACTCCAGCCCCTTCACGCAGCGTTCGCGTTGCTGATGGTAGTACGGCTGCTGTTATTGGCGTCTGTACTGCACGCGTTACTATTGCCGGCCGTCAAACTTCAGTTCTCTTCACCGTTCTTTCTCACTGCACCAATGATGTGATCCTCGGTCTTGACTTTTTGTCCACTCATTCCGCTCTCATCGACTGTTCAGCCGGTACTGTGCAACTTGACCTACCGTGTCCGATTGATCCGCCCAGTCGACCGCAAGCCCGTATGTGCTCTGCTGAACATGTCCGTTTGTTACCGCAAACTGTGACCTGCATCACCGTTACGCCCTCGCCACCTGTATCCGATGGTGACTATGTGCTCGCGCCCATCACATCCCTTCTCTTGACCCACAGTGTTACCTTACCACACACTGTTATTCAGTTACGTGCAAACCGCGCCTGCATTCCTGTGCTCAACTTTGCTCTGTGTCCGCAAGTGCTTCCGCGCGGAATCGCCCTCGCCATGCTGACTCCTTCTGAAGAATGCGTCATATCAGCTCTGTCTTCGAACGAGACTCGACACTCCAGCTTCACACATGCTCGATCTTCGCAAGGAAGCCCGTCTCCTGATGTTAAAAAAATGATCGCGTCAGACCTTTTGCCGCATCAAGCCGACGAACTCCTTCGCGTTCTTGAGTCATACTGGGACGTATTTGACTTTTGTGATCGTCCACTAGGTCAAACCAGTGCGGTAAAGCACCGCATTGACACCGGCGATGCCTCCCCTGTCCATCGACGGCCATACCGCGTCTCTTCGACCGAGCGTCACATAATTCAAGCAGAAGTCGACAACATGCTCGCCAAAGACATAATTGAACCATCATGTAGTCCATGGGCTTCCCCTGTTGTTCTTGTCAAAAAGAAGGACAACACTTGGCGATTCTGTGTTGACTACCGACATCTGAACAAGATCACTAAAAAAGACGTCTACCCGCTACCGCGCATAGACGACGCCCTAGATTGTCTTCACGGCGCTAAGTATTTTTCTTCTATTGATCTAAGAGCAGGTTACTGGCAAATTGCTGTCGATGACATGGACCGCGAGAAGACCGCTTTTGTCACCCCCGATGGTCTTTACCAATTTAAGGTCATGCCCTTCGGATTATGCAACGCTCCAGCCACCTTCGAGCGGATGATGGACTCTCTTTTGCGTGGGTTCAAATGGTCAATTTGTCTATGCTACCTTGACGACGTTATCGTCTTTTCCCCGACCTTTGAAACCCACCTCGACCGCGTTTCCTCAATACTGGCCGTATTTCGCAATGCCGGTCTCCAACTGAACTCGTCAAAGTGTCACTTCGGACGCCAGCAACTAACAATGTTGGGCCACCTTGTCGACTCCTCTGGTGTACGTCCTGATCCCGATAAAGTGCGAGCCGTGCGTAACTTCCCTGTTCCGACCTGCACTAAAGAAGTACGCAGCTTTCTCGGTCTGTGCTCGTACTTTCGACGTTTTGTGAACAACTTTGCGGAAGTCGCCCGTCCTCTCACAGACTTATTGAGAAAAGATGTCTCCTTCACATGGGGCGCTGCGCAGGCTACGGCGTTCTCTACACTTATTGAATCGCTAACAAAACCACCTGTTCTGGCCCATTTCGACGTTTCTGCCCCTACAGAAGTACACACAGATGCCAGCGGTTACGGAATCGGTGCTGTTTTGGTTCAGCATCAAAGCGGCTGCGCCCGCGTTATCGCCTATGCCAGCCGTCTCCTTTCGCAGGCGGAAAGGAACTACTCCATCACCGAAAGGGAATGCCTTGCTCTCGTTTGGGCAGTAGCAAAATTTCGGCCTTATTTACATGGTCGACATTTCACTGTCATAACCGATCACCACGCACTTTGCTGGCTCTCGTCCTTGAAGGACCCCACTGGGCGCCTTGGTCGATGGGCACTACGGCTTCAAGAGTATACCTACTCGGTGTCCTACAAATCTGGCCGTTTACACCATGACGCTGACTGCTTATCTCGGAATCCAGTGGACCCACCTGAAGCGTTCGATGAATCGCCATGTGTGCTGTCTCTCTCCGCTTTAAGCAACATCCGTGAGGAACAGCGCCGAGATCCTGCCTTACGTAACATCATCGAGAAGCTTCATTCTGCGGCACCCGATCCTTCTACTCGATTGTTCGTGCTTAAGGATGACACATTGTACCGTTGCAACGTCCGCCCTGATGGACACGAACTCCTCCTTGTGGTACCTTCCCACTTACGTGCGAGCGTGATCGGCCAGCTTCATGACGCTCCCACTGCCGGTCACCTCGGACTGTCTCGGACGTATGACCGCGTACAGCGTCGATTTTACTGGCCCAGTCTTTATCGCTCGGTCCGCAGCTACGTCGCCTCATGCGATCAGTGTCAACGCCGAAAAAAAACCTTCCATGAGTCCTGCCGGGTTCCTCCAACCACTTGACGTTCCCTTTGATCCCTTCTTCCGACTTGGTCTTGACCTCCTAGGCCCTTTTCCTGCATCCACTCTGGGGAATAAGTGGATAGCTGTCGCGACGGATCATACAACCCGGTACGCTATCACGCGGGCTTTGCCGACCAGCTGCGCCACAGACGTTGCCGATTTTCTCCTGCACGACGTCATACTTCACCATGGCGCCCCACGCCAACTCCTAACAGATCGTGGGCGCTATTTCCTTTCCCGAGTTATCGACGACCTGCTTCGCTCCTGCGAGACGAAACATAAATTTACGACAGCTTACCACCCGCAAACTAACGGACTCACTGAACGATTCAACCGGACTTTAACTGATATGCTCGCTATGTACGTATCGTCCGACCACCAGGACTGGGACGTTGCATTGCCCTTCGTTACGTTTGCCTATAATTCTTCACGCCATGATGCAGCTGGTTTTTCACCTTTCTATCTGGTGTTTGGCCGTCATCCAACTTTACCTTTCGACACCATCTTTCCGACAGCTGTCGACTTTACGACTGAATACACCCGTGATGCTATCACCAGGGCTCGCAAAGCACGAGAAGTTGCTCGTCAGCGCCTTTTAGCATCGCAAGATCACCAGCGGCATCGTTACGACTCACATCACCGCCAAATTTCCTTTACACCAGGTTCTCTTGTGCTATTGTGGACTCCGACTAGACGCGTCGGACTTTCTGAAAAACTGCTTTCCCGGTACTCGGGACCCTACCGCGTATTGCGCCAGGTGACAGATGTGACCTACGAGATAGCCCCGCTCGAGTCTTCCTCCACCTCCGCTTCGCTGTCTACAGACATTGTCCACGTATCCCGCCTTAAGCTTTACCACTCGGCAACACAATAGAAAGCACCGAGACGGTGCTTCAGCACCCGGGGGTTATGTTACGAGACAATGCCCCACTTAAACAGTGAGATAGGCGCCGAGGAAGACGAGGTGACTTGGCGGTGCGCGCGCTCTCTCTTGTTCGCCATCTTGGCTTGCGCGTTGGCGCTGTGTAAATATATTTTAAAACGCCTAGTTTCCCTTGTGCCTTCACGCAACAATATCTTATGTGGTTATTAAAGGGAAAAGAAAAGTGAGCCCCGTAACTGTCTGCATCTTGTGCGACACATTAACAGTAGCTCACTAAGGATGGGGGTAAGGAGGGATTAAAAGGATAGGATTAAAAGGTATATACATATAGAGAGAGAGGCGCAGGGACAGCGAGCGATGGAAGTAAAGAGAAGATAGGAAATATGATATCTGCCTCTTCCATACTGTTCGCAAAGAAGCGTAATAGCTTTTCGGGAATAAGGGCGTCCCACCGCGGTGGTCTTGTGGTTAAGGTACTCGGCTGCTGACCCGCAGGTCGCGGGATCGAATCCCGGCTGCAGCGGCTGCATTTCCGATGGATGCGGGAATGCTGTAGGCCCGTGTGCTCAGATTTGGGTGCACGTTAAAGAACCCCAGGTGGTAGAAATTTCCGGAGCCCTCCACTACGGTGTCTCTCATAATCATATTGTGGTTTTGGGACGATAAACCACACATATCAATCAATGAAATCAATAAGGGCCGATGTGGCAACGTCACTATCCCCCTGAAGGCTGCTTTCCACGGACAATCTTTACAAGTCGTCTTTTTCAGAACTGATCGATAAGTCTGTTAAGTTTACCTACCGAGCAAAAGCATAAGCCGACGTATATACAGCGCACGTAGAAAAAAAAAAAGAGGTTATTACGTGCACGGAATTTGACGCATAGCCCCCGCATCTTCCTTACGTCACCAGCCGCGGTTTGGCGAAAACATGTCCGAACTCGGACGCCCGTGTTTACGTAAATGTCCTCGGCCGTGACTGACTGAATAGAAGCCACGCAGGACTCGGCTGCGGCCGTCAGCCACCAGCCACCGGTTTTATTCGCGACGTTCCGACCTCGTGACGTGGCGCCACCACGCTACGGGATGCACACTTATAACCATACGTGTCCCTGCAAGCTGATGCCTGCTCGTCTCGGCATCGTCTGCTTCTCCCGTTCGTTGCGCAACCCCGCTTCGAACGAACCGGCGTCGCGACAACAGCGGCGCAGCGGATCCTCGAGGAACAACGGAGTAGGCCGCGGCAAATAGCGGGACCTCCTCGCCCACTTTCTCTCTTTTCTTTTCTGCGCGCGTTAACCCGCCCGACGCTCCCCTTTGTGCACGCAGAGCGCGTTTTCTTTCACGACCCGGGATCGGCGCTGTGTGCGTGGGAACGCGAGCCCCGGCGCGGTTCACATGACTCTGCTGGGGGCTCTTAAAGGCGCGGCCGCGCTAACGCCGTGGACTCCGCGGTGATGGTTAGAAGAAAAAAAAAAGACAGTACAAAGAAACAGCGGGTTTCCAAAGAACAAACGGTGAGATAGATGCTCGCGCTCGGGTAGCAGCGTTCCTAGAAGGTTCCTTCATTTCGGTCGCCATGTTGGAAGAACGTCGGTTGCCCGCGCGAAACTCGCACGGAGGTCGTGGGCTCCTCCGCTCGGCCATCTGTCGCCTGATTAAACTGAGTGCGAGCTCACCCCGGGCACTCGCGAGATGTCGACAGTTTATTCAGCCGCTCCCGTGGACCGGATGACACCCGTGATCGTGATGCCTCGCCCTTCTTCGCCCCCTCCCCCGTTTTTTTACAAGGGGTTCAGCTGCGCGAAGACCGTCGGCGTGCTGGAATCCCACTTCTGTCATACCGCGGGGAATTCGCCCCGTGAATTTATTATATCTGTCCACAAATGCAGCTTCGCACGCGTTCGGAGGACGTTTGTTGTTTTGTTGACTCTTTTTTTATGTGCTGGCTATGCGATGATTCTTCGATAGGACAACGACGTGAATTGTGTTTTTTTTTCCTTACGCACGATCGACCGACCATCTGCTGACGGCGAGGTTTCGACACCGCTTTGCATATTCACTCCTTGAAGTCTGGGGTAGTAACCGCTTATCGTACACGGTTATTAAACGGAGGAGGAAGAAACTTTATTCAGAAAAAAAAATTTTGAAATGCAGGCAGTTTGGTCGGGCCCTCAGTCCAGGGCTCCGCTGGCACGAGCGGCTCGCTGGACCTGGTCAAGCAAAGCTATTTGGCTCTGCTTGTCCTCGTCCGCAAGCCATGCCTCCCACTGCCTGTGAAGCATGTGTGGTTGCTTCGTGATGTGTGGGCTGTCGATGTGTGTGGGCCTCTGGGTGCACTCCCATGTTATGTGGCTGAGTGTTGGTACTTGTGAACACCACGGACAGGTGTCTTTATATCTTGCGGGATATATTCTACTTAGATGGTACAAATTGGGAAAGCTATTGGTTTGTATTCGTCTCCAATCCCTGCTTTGCTGGCTATCCAAGTCCTTATGTGGAAGCCCATATTCCTTTCGTTGTTTCCTTTGTTGGAGGAGGATGTCACGCGAATTGGAAAGAGGTTCAACGTCGTGGCCTGCCGTCGCTCGGTTGGTGATGCCTCGAGCTATACGGTCTGCCACGACGTTCCCCTCCAAACCTTCGTGAGCAGGACACCATACAATGTGATGGTCTCCTGTTATGGGTTTATTCAAAAATTTATACGCTATTTTAGGTAGCGTTCCTCGGAGAAACATTCGGCATGCCGCCTGTGAATCGGAGAGCACAACCACTGATTCTCCCCTGATTTCTGCGTTGGATATGGCTATGGCTATTGCTGCCGCCTCTGCCACTCGTGTGAAACAAGTTTTAACCGACGCCATTGTGGTGTGATTTTGTGCTACAATTGCCACTACATGTGACCCTCTGCTCGCTTTAGTTACGTCTGTAAAGACGGCTTCTGAGCTATTCTGAAATGCTTTGCGTAAGGAGTCTGCTCTCGCTTTCCTCCTTCCTGCGTGATACGTCGGATGCATATTTCTGGGAATAGGCGCCACAGTTAAATGTGTGCGTTTTTCCGCATCTATTAGCACCGTTTCCTCGTCACAATATAGCGGTCGCAATGTATATCCCATCTTTTCCAGAATTCTTCTCCCATGATAGCTTGAATTGAGCCTTTCCTTTTGAGATAAAAGCACCGCATTCGCATACTCCTCAAAGGTATTGTATATGCCCAATTTCTCTACCCTCTCGGTTTTGGCATTTTCCGGAATCCCCAATGCTGCTTTGAATGCTTTCCTTATTATTGTGTTTATTTGCTTTGTCTCCTGGTTTGTCATTGTCTGGTACGGTAGCGCGTACGTAACTCGGCTGATCACAAATGCATGAACGAGTGCAATGGTTTCTTTCTCCTCTAGTCCCATTTCGCTATTTGCTATCCGCCTGATCATCCGGGCCACATTCGCCGTGGTTCCCCGTAGCCTTTGTAGTGTGTGTGACGTTCCCGAATTTTCTTGTATCCACATGCCAAGCACGCGTATTACATCTGCCTCCCTGATTTGTCTCCCATCCAGCAGTACTGCTACCGGTATTAAGTCCTTTTTCTTTGCGTATCTTGCCCTAATTCTAACCATTTCAGTTTTTTCCGGCGAGCATTGCATTCCTGCAGCTGTCGCGAAAGCTTGTATTTTATCTACTGCCTCCTGGAGGGCGTTTTCTTTGTCCGCATAAGAGCCACCCTTTGTCCATAAGGTGACATCGTCTGCGTAAAGAGCTGCTCCTAGACCTTTTATATTTTCCAGCTCACATGCGAGCTTTCTCAGGCCGATATTAAATAGTATCGGGGATAGCATGGCTCCCTGGGGGGTGCCTCTATTTGGGTAGTCGAAGGTTTCAGATGTAACCGAGCCTAAAGAAATGGTAGCTTTCCTGCTTGTCAGAAATGACCGGACATACTCATATATTCGTTGGCCGCAGTTAATCGATTCGAGGCCTTCCATTATCACCTTGTGTGATATTGTATCGAATGCTTTCTTGATATCTAGTGCTAGTACGAATTCGTCGCTTGAACCTCTGTTTGGGTTCATGACGTCATTTTGCAACAGCAGGAAAACATCCTGGGCCGGTACATGTGGTCGGAAACCGAACATATTCACCGGTAGCAGACCCTCTCTCTCTACATAGTCTGTCAATCTAGTCAATATTGTTTTTTCAAAAAGCTTACCCAAGCATGAGGTAAGGGAGATTGGTCGGAGGTTCTTAATATCTCTTGGTTTCCCTGGTTTTGGTATTAACATGATGTTTGAGTCCTTCCATTCTACTGGAAGGTTTCCTCCATCTACCCATACCTTTTCATTAAAGAAATCCGTGATTCGTCGAAGGGCCGCATCACTCAAATTTCTAAGCATAGAGTTTGTTATTTTGTCTCGTCCTGGGGCGGTATTCTTTTTGAAAGACTGGGCCGCCGCATAAACCTCTTCAAATGTTATGGGAGCGTCTAACTCTGGTTGTTCTTTTCCTGCGTATTTGCCATGTACCACTTCACACGCGTCTTGTCCGACATATAATTTCTTGACTTCGTAGATAAGTGCGTCATCGTTACCTTTAAATTCATTCTCCAGAATTCTTAAAGCCCTGTTCGTCATTGTTTTTGTTGCCCCTGGATCGATCATACTCCTCAGGATGTGCCAGGTCTTTTTGGTTCCTAACGTCCCTCTAAGTGAGTTACTAAATTGCCTCCAGTTACTTTTATTTAGTTGACGTGCGTAGTCATTGGCTTCCTGTGACAACTGAGCTATCCTTATCTTCAATTTGCGATTAAGCTTTTGCTTCCGCCATCGCTTTGTGAGGCTTCTCCGCGCGTCCCACAAATGTAGCAGGTGCTTGTCGACTGCTGGGATTTCCACGCTTGTTTCTATTTCCTTTGTCACTTTCCTGTGTGCCTCCTTTATCTGTGTCACCCAGTTACCTAGATCTATTATTTCCCCTTGGTCTCCTACGTTCTCCCTAAATTTGTTCCAATCAGATATTGTCGCTTTCCCCATTCTTCTTGTCGTGGCGGCATTAATAGTTATTCCGAGAATGTAGTGGTCGCTGCCCAAGTTTTCTCCGAGGTGCGCCCATGAGACGTTTCCTTCAGAATTTGTAAACGTTAAGTCCGGTGACGTGTCTTTTGTTAAGCTATTCCCGACCCGTGTCGGTAGGTCTGGTTGTGTAAGTTGGCAGAGATCATACCGTTCAACAAGGTCTACAAGGAGTTTGCCCTTAGGGCTGTCCTGCTTATATCCCCAATTTCTGTGTGGCGCATTAAAATCCCCCATGATAACTAACCTGTCTTTCTCTTTCAATAAACCCATCGCATGTGCTATAATGTTCTCAAAGTCGGCTCGTCTCTCCTTAGGTGGGCTATATATATTGACCCCCACTGTTTTTGGTCCTCCACGTTTTTTGGGCCACACTGTTATTATCTGGTGTTGCACTGCCTCATTGCTCACGTAGCTGACACTCAATGCGATATCTTTCTTGGTAAATGTCGCCACTTGTGGGTACTTTGGGTTAACATGTCTTATGTACCCTCTCAGATTTATCTGAAATTTGCCTACTTCCTGAAGGCAGATTATATCAGGAGGGATTGGAGATGCTCCAATAAATTGTTTGAAATTTTCAAGTTTTGTTCTCAATGAGCAGCAGTTCCACTGCCATATTTCCGTTTGCTCGGTCTTTTTATTGTTACGGTGTCTAGCCATGATTGGTATTCTCGGAATCTGTTATTCCACTTTCTTTAGGTTGTCTGGTGGGGGCACCCGGGCTCTGACAAGATCTCTTGCGAGGATTCTGCGCCTGACTCAAGTCGCTTATGGTGCGTTCCATCTGGCCTAGTTTGGCAAAAACAAGTTGAATTTGTTGAACTAGGAACGCTATCGGCGGTGTTTGTGGTGGTTGCGTTGCCACGGGATGCGCAACGGGCTGCGAGACAACAGGTGTGCTCGCCGGGCTTTGTGTGTTGCTCGACTGGTTTAGTAGTGACTCCAGGCGCGCCATTCGAGACTTAACCTCCTGTAGTTCTGTTCTAAGTTGTCTGTTTTCAGCTACTACCCGCTTGTATTCTGGGTGTTCTGTGATCGTTGGTGTAACGGGTTTATGTTTGGTAGTGGGAGATACGGCTTGCGCATAGCTTACTGCGTCCGCCTGTGGGTTGCTATGTGCAGGACACGCCCCCGGTGGCTTGCTTCTCGGAAGGGCTTGCGCGTTCGGATTGTCCTGGGAGATTGCTCTCGGCGTCGAAGTCAACTTTGGATGCCGCTGTCCTGGTTGTCCTGTCTCCACGGCACGGTTTTTCGACGGCGTGCGGGTTCTGGAACGGCTCTTTCGGGTCCCGCCTCGTCCGTACTCCCATTCTGATTCCTCTTCCTCCGACTGAAACCAGCGAGGGGCTGGCTTGTGTGGGTTTTTGGGTGGTTTCGCTGCTTGCTTGCGAATAGGCTTGAGGCGTTTCAGACAACTGCGGTCTCCAGTGATATGGTTTCCCGTGCAAATTGCGCATGTCGGAGTGCAATGATGGTTTACTTCGGGGTTGCGCATTCCACAGGTATGGCACACGGGTGAGTCTGGCTGCGGACACACGTCGGTGCGGTGGCCAACCGCCCCACACTCCCGGCAGAATTGGACGGTGTTACGAAAAGGAATACAATCCTTCTCACCTCCTCTGTAGTAAACATATCTTGGTAGAATGTCCCCGAAGAAAGTCAAGACGGCACTCTGAGAGTCTCCCAACATCCGAGCGTCGACCAGCGTCACGCTCTGGGTGCGAAAACGGATGCTCGCTTTGATGGTCTCAGACGGGGTGTGCGGCTCTATACCGTGAATAACACCTTTTTTGGTTCCTTCACCTGCCGTAACGTAGACGTTGACCGGGTGTGGTCTTCCGTTGATATTCAAAGACGTCACGCCTCTCATCGCCATCGCGACGGTCGGGTCTGTAGTCGACGAATGCGCAATGTTGGACCCCGGTCGGATGCGGAGAATAAACTGATCCCACCTGACTTTTCCTTGGCAAGCCTCCACTATAGCGTCGGAAATCGCTTGGGTGGTCACATTCTTCAGAGGCAGTCCCTGGTGAGGTCGGAAGACTACTTTCAGATCGTCCTTGGGTAGTGCTGGGGGCCTCCGTCTTGTAGGTCGACCCCGGCGCTTTGGCTGGTTGTCCGTCGTAGGTCTGCTGCCTGCGGAGAAGTCCCCTCCTTGTTGAAATTTCCGCTCCTTCGCCTGTTTCTTCTTCGCTCTGAGCGATTGGGATATTTGCCATCCCTCCTCTGTGCGGTCGGTCTCCGTTGGGGCGGAAAAATCTGCGGCGGCGTGCGTGGACGCCGCGTTGCAGTTCCCAGGCAGTGCTGCTTCATCCCGGTTTTGCGCGGCAAAGTCCATGACTTCTTCACCCAAACCTGGTTCGGATTGTCGTACGGACGCTGTTTGCGACTCCCCAGTCGAGTCCATAGCCGTCAGCAACCGCGGCAACGCCGTGGTTGTCGTCTTCGGGCGAGCGTCTCCCGGCGTCGCGCCGCCGCTCCTCTACTGGACGCTAGAGGTAGCGAAGGCTCCACACGGGCGAACGAAGAAGTGGCCGTAAAAACAAGAAAAATGGTCCGATTTCAGGGAAACTGGAGTCCACCGATACCGGAGCATCTCCCCTACACGCCTGTGGCAATTTCTGGACGATTCAAGGGTTGAACCATACAGAAAAGACAAGAACATACGGAGCTCGATGTGCACGCGTCTGCACTCATCGGCATCCCAGCAGCGTCTCCTTATTAAACGGTAAATCTATACGTACGTCACACACGTTGAGGTTTCGACGCTGCTTTGGGAATTTTCAAATTCACTTCTAGAAGTATAGTGCGGCAGCCGTTTATTGTATGCGATTATTAATGGTAAATCTATACGAACCCCACACGCTTCTTGCATTTGTGTGCGTACATCTGAATATCGATTGCACGCGTGCATCTTTGGTTGCTTCAGTTAACCGCGTACTAGAAGGATATAAAATTCGATATAACACGTGTCATGAGTCACCCAAAGACAATGAAAAGCCTGCGCCAATCGAAATAGGTTTGATACGTTACATGCAGTTATCTCAGATGGAACTGGGGCAGGTTTTCATCGAGTAGCTGTACACCGACCTGGTGCAGCCAAGCAATCGAAAACTTAGTTTTTGCGAAGTCATTTTGTGGTGAAATGGTAAGTCCTTACAGTAGTATTCTCGGAATCTGACAGGATGCACGGCTGTCATTCTTTCTTTCCGACCAACGGTAAGAATTTCTCAGAGGCATACAGCCCTTTCGTGGCCCATTTTCAATCAATAATTTCATCGCGTGCTTCGCACGGCTTACGTTTTGCTGTAACACGTATTTCCGGAATGGCGTAAACGTTTTTTTTTTACGATCTAGACTTGAACAAACATGGAAACAACTTGTTTTCTGTTTCATCCGCGTAGTGAAAAGTCGCCCTAATCGGAAAGCAACGGTATTGTGATTAGATACTGTTTTAGCGAAAGTGTTTATTTACATGAACAACAATGACTTACAATGGCTCAATTCGCTTACGACTACAGCTGGAACATAAAATACGAGTGCCCTAAATTATGGCTATGTATATCCGTGAAATTAATAGTTGGCCGTTAGAACGAAGGTTGCAGTGCGAAACACGTACAACGTTTATCAGAAGCTTCGTTCGGGTACTTCGGCCGTTCGTTTCGTTATAATTGGCTTCGATTATTAGATGTGCTGTTAATTAGTTGCTTGCATTTTTTTAAAGGTCAGACTCGCCACCTGCGACATCACTAACGGCGTTTCCTTTAAGTCACGACTTCGCTTGTCGAGAATAATGAAGTTCTGCGAACGTGTGGCCACGTCCATTCCGATGCAACTATTTCAGTGGAACGCACCACAAACCCCGCGAAATTCACTTCCTTGCACGGTTAAGAGAAGTGACGAACACAATATCGCTTGGGTCCTTTAGGAGCCCATCAATTCATCGTGTTCTTAATTTCCACATTTATACACTGTGTGCCTAAACTGTGTGCCCAATGGTACGGTGTGGCCAAACACTGTGTGCCTAAAGGTGCAAGAACCCTCGCATTCACGTCGCTAAGAATATCTCAGGTCAGTTACTTAGCATGCATGAAAAAAAAAAGTATTGCGAGAAAGTTGGATAAAAATCATTGATTGGGGATGAAAGAGAGAGATGGACGCGCGTATGTGTACTGCACACTAGTTCAACTAATAGGTGGAACTGACTTGAGTGGCCTGTTCTCGCGAGTTTGGAAGACTCCTTATACCACGCGCTATACTTGAGTTATCAGCATCGTTCTTTCATCTGCATGGAAATACATGATGCGAAAAGTATTTTAGATCAACCACTATGGCCATATCTGCCAATTTTTACCATGGGAGAGCAAGTTTCGATGAATGTGAAACAGAATAGTGCTTATATAAAGTCTGGCGGGTATCAGGGTGTTTCAGGGCGGCCCCCACTCACTCCCTTTATATTGACAGAGGTTGTGAGGCCTCTCTTAATAAGGTGTAGAGGCGCCGTGGTGAAATTAAATGTGATTTAATGTACCACAAGCAGCTATGTGTGCCTTAGACCGGTCTTATAAATATGTCTGTCCACGCTAAGCAAATCTACAACATTTTGTTGATAAAGCTACTGAGCTACTTCTTTTTTACAAAAATTTTAATTACGTTTATTTAGTTTTACAATGTCTCCGTCACACCAAGGGGTCGAGGCTGTTCAGAAACGGCATTTTTGTTTCAGAAATCGTGACGAAGTAGTGATGTCATGGATAATATTGCGTGCGTTAGAAGTGCGGACGCTTCGTTTCGCAGTGGAATGTTTTACGTCAAATACTGTCCAGCACTATGGCAAAGCATGGACGTCGCTCGTTTAAGGTCCAGGTCAAAAATTAAGAGAAAAAAAACAGACAACAAAAAGATTTACTTCGCCCGTTAGTGTAAAACGGTGCATAAAACAAGCACTGAGCCACCTTTTCTTTTTTTATTTTTGTTGTCCTCTGCACTGTTCGCTGAATCGGTAGAGAACCCACTTGATGGAGCCAGACTTCAAGCGTCAGTATAGGGTATAAAAATAAAATGCAAAATAAACGGTCCTCGCGCCTCTGTTATGATTATACTGTAGCACTCACAAAAGTGCAGCGACCGGCCGAAAATTTATTCTGCGGCGGGCTCCCCCAAAGGATGTCATTTGGTCCAGGTGTTACAGCGAGAGTCTGCGGGCTCCGCATGCTTGATAAAATGAGCGCTCCGCGTGGAAAGGGCATCGTTCCTCGATTAAGGTGAGGAGGTCACCGGTCAGGCTTGTTTTTCTGTACGCGGCCCGCGCGGGCCGGTATATAGGTATACGAGGACGGCAAAACAAATAAATTAATGGATACATAGTGATCAAAGCTAGTTTAATGGCCTTGATCGTTATAGACAGAGCTAGGGAGCCGCTGAACTGTCGTAATATCAACATAACCTGTGGCAACTCGACTGAATATAGTAATAGCATGCACTATTAGGAGAGTGCGTAGGTTTCGAAGCGTTTCATTAGTAACGACCTGTCTTAGGTAGCGGAAAGTCCGCTATTATGACTTATATGCCAAAGTTCTTACAGAGTGTTCGGCCTTACGAATCGCATTGAACACATTCGCAGAGGAGGCTTTATAAGGCATGATTTAGTTAATTCAATCCATTTGTTTTTCCACGACTCGCATAAAAAATGGAGGAGGTGGTTGGTTATATCATAACCATTATAGTGTCATATTTTTTTTCCTTCGTCCGAGTCATCGACCAACGGTCACTCATCCCGCAGCGTATGCTGATAACTCAGATGCCCGTCCTGCGTTCGGCTGTGACCTTCGATTCAGCCACGAACCGATTAGTCCACTTCAATATCGGACGAAGAAAATAGAGCTAAAGATGAAGAGAGATAAAGCAATGCTGTATAATCTCTCGTAGCCTGCGAGCGAGCAAGGCAAACGTTCCCCACGTTGTACAGACGGCCCGCGAGGAAACGCCGGTGTCGTGCGTTGCATATCGCCGGCTGCTACGGCGGGTCCCCAGTGCAGCTGCCACGGCAACACCGTCTCCATCTGGGGCCGGCAGCCACCTGGCCCCAGATCGGAGCCCATCTGCCAAGCCGCGCGCTCCGATGGGCGTTGTGCCGCTTCTGCTGCTTGACAACCTGGCGGCGGCGTTGTGTCGCCCGAGCGCGGTCTCTTATGCCCGGAATACTAGTGGCGGAAGTGGCTCGCCTCGCCGCCGACGGAATCACGTGGTGCGTGTCCAGCGAAGCAGCCGGACACCGATGCTGCCGCAGAGACGGAACACACGTCGGACTCGGAAACGGACGTTTGCACGGACACGTAGCACTTATCATGGCGCGGGGGTCACTCTCACTGGCTGACCGCGACAAGCCGCCTCATTCAGTTGCAGCACGACCCGAATCTGGCCAAGCGGTTTGGACACGTTCCGTTGAGTCTTGCCCCTGACGAGCTTGAAGTCGCGGGTTAGATTCCTGACCGTGGCGACCCCCGCTTCACAGTGGCTTAAAGTGAAATAAAAAAATAAAGAAGAAAGTGTAAAAAATATGAATGGGGCAGGCGCTCTGTCAACATTAACCTGCAGTCAATGAACATATTCAGTGCTATAGTATTACGTGAGCGAATACGGATCACTTATGTCATTGCATGTATAGCACACTCGTCCACATGTGGACGTGGGGATTGTATATACATTTTCTCGGACGGTACGGCTCCTAAGCGTTGTTTTTCATTTTGTTTATTCTTTCAATTACGTATCAACGAGGTTCCGTTTACCTCGTATGAACGTATCCCTCGTATAAACGAGCTACATCATGTCCGGCGTGCACTCTGATGTCTGAGTTATACCAACGACCACAAGAACGCGTTGTTACTTATGCCACCCATTTCGTAACATACATGACTTGTATGTCGTATAGCACTGACGTCACGAAATTTCGCTCACCTTCTCATGCACGTACGTCATGAGCATTCGTGACACATGTCAAGTTCATCAAACGGCGTCTCTCATAATCATGTGGTGGTTTTCGGACGTTAAACCCCACAAATCAATCAATCAATCAAGCTCATCAAATGGCAACGGCGGCTTGGCCGCATTGTGTGTCGTTCGTGTCATCGCGATGCCACCTAGAAAAATATTTTCGGGCCTGCTTACTGCCGCCGTCACGTCACTCGTTTTGCCCGAGTGAGCGCGCGTACGGGAGGCTGTGAGTCCATTGCCACCATCGTCTCCCGCGCCGAGTTTTACATGCCTAACATCGTTGTTCTGCCTTTTACGTCAAAAGATACGCTGGTTTAAGTAATGCATTACGCTTGAAACCCTTTGGAAATTTATCTGTGAGCTATGTCTTTTCCGTAAATGGCGCTGTCGAACGTGTAGGCGATCCATAAAAGCAAGATTTGTTTGGTCAACACTGTAACGAATAAGTAAGAGAAAATTATTTTTTTATTCACACACACACACACACACACACACACACACACACACACACACACACACACACACACACACACACACACACACACACACACACACACACACACACACACACACACACACACACACACACACACAAACTGTTCCTATAGTGATTTGCAAAGTTTCTGCAGTTTCCTTTGTAATCTCTCGAACATGTGTCTTCATAGACACGTATACGTTATTGAGGAGAGTTTGGGCTGCTGCCACAAGTATGTTATTCAGCACAAAAGCAGGGTGATGACGAATGCAAGAAAAAAAAAAAATCTCTCGTTTCTCAAAAATATCGTGTGAGCGACACAAGGAGCGACGTTTCCTCTTTTGCGCTGGCCCCTCTCACAGTAGTACGTAGTCGCTCATATAACTTAGGGCCTGCGAGAAATGTTAGTACGGAGTCTATAGATTAAACTGTGTAGCCCCCGTGGACACTTGTACTGCAATGACTGTTCTTGGATTGGTATATTTGGTAGCGGTTCTTAAACGCTCTAGCTTGAAGTAGAGCTAACGCACCTGAAAGCAATTTAATTTACCGTAACTATCTACACGCATCTAAATTTCAAGGAAACATACTAGGCCAAGGTGCTGGTAAGACTAGCGCAAAATTATAATACTGCAATAAAGTGGTTGGATGACCGGCAAGAAAATACGCACAAAACCGACGCACTAAGCAATGCATTAGCATTCTTCCCATTTTTCTCATCCAAGTAAAAAGAAGTAATACAAAAAGTCCGCTGCACTAATCGCCAATAAGAAAATGTTTACCGTCCTTGAAGGAGGAAAAAAAAAACGCCTGTTCCGAAAACGTACTGCAATGCCCATTTATTACTGTAATGCCAGGGTTTACGCAACAACAAGAAGCACACATGACACCTTCATTTAGAAAACAAACACGTATACGACGAACACACGTACCTTCGTGTCACGAAGAAAACGAATGTCGACGTCAGCTTGACGAACGACTGACACGCTCCCATTTCGTTAATTCATCGGTTGCCCTTGGGAAGTAAACGAGAACACTCGCGACTTTGGCCCCTTTGCCACGAAAATTGCCCCCGCGCTGCAGCATCGCCCAACCATTCGGATTTGCAGCCGTGCAGATTACCAATATCCAGTGCACGAAGCTCATCACATATCCACGCTGCAGTTATTCACGGACACAGAAAAACACGGTCTTCTCGAGTCACCAACAAGCACAGCAGCACGCCACTAAAACGTTCGTAAGGCTTGGCAATCCATGCCTGTCGAGCGACGAGAGCAAGCGTATAGGCACGTCTGTGTAGCGAAACACACCGGTCTAACATAACAGAGTGTGGTCACAGCCCGTGGCAGACACAATGAGCAGGCCTTAAATTATCTAGGTGGCATCGACAAGGTGCCCCAGTTATTTTTAGCCAGGGTAGAAGAAGAAATTCCGACGCACTGTGTGACGATGCGACCAAATGCACGTTGCTAACTATACATAGCCACACGTGAACCTTACTTTCTATTTTCTTGTTACCGCCCCATCACATTGTAACTGCTGCCTTACTAAGCGCACCGCAATGACTGCAGGGAACTATCGAAATAATCTTAGAACCTTCCGATGAGATTACGTGCACAAGGCGAAGGTTAGAGTTATTTGAGGGACTTACGTGGTCGCTAGCGATAACGCTGGAATCTTCGATGGAACGTGTATGAAAGCCTACGTGTTTAGTCATTTGTCAGTTTACCGACGGCCGCCGCTTTGTTCGCCGCTTACAGTGTGCGTCGCTAGTATAGTGTAACTTTTCTTTTCCTGGCTACAAGTTCGGCCAAATGAAGAGTTTCATAATTGACACGCCCACTGCTTCCTTCGTCCACGTCACGAACCCATGACCCCATCGTCTATAGAGTGAGCCACAACGTTTTTTGCGCTCCTATAATAATTGTTGGGGTTTAATCTCCAAAAACCATCATGTGATTATGAGAGACGCCGTAGTAGAGGACTCTAAAATATTGACCACCTGAGGTTCTTTAACGCCGCCACGGCCAGGATTCGATCCCGCCACCTGCGGGCCAGCAGCCGAGTGCCTTAGCCACTGCTCCACCGCAGCGGGCTGGTGTGATGATGTATCGGTGATATTCCCACGAGCCATGACACATTGCTGGTCGCCGGCTGCAATGCGAAAAGCTGACGAAGGCTTCGAGGTGAAGGATGCGGCCGCCGTCGCGCTGTCTCTGTCATATTTCACGTTTATGCGCTGCGAAAGACGGGGCTATTTATATTGAGTTGCGTATACGATGATGGCAGGAAAATATGTAGACAAAAACATGAATACTCGGGAATAATCTCGGAGGTAGAGCAGAATATATATATATATATACATATATATATATATATATATATATATATATATATATATATATATATATATATATATATATATATATATATATATATATATATATATATATATATATATATATATATATATGTATATATATATATATATACATATGAAAAAACATTTATCCGAAAGTCATCCGTGTGCTGCGATGGGGAGAATTCGCGGTAACTTGATCATAACCCTGCTGTTAACGAAAAAGTTCGCATGAAAGATAGAAAAACAATAAATTAAATAAAAATCGATCAATAATGCCAGAGCGTATAAACACTGGTTTAATAGATAACACGATCATTGGATATCTAATTTGGGAATTTGCTTCCGGGTCACCGCATGTATACACGAAAATCAGAGGCTCGCAAGCCGAGATGCAAATCACTTGGACACGCGACTCTCGGCTTCTCTCTCATATCGCGACGAATTCGCTTCGTGGGCGAGAGCGTCGAGCTATATTCGAACTGCACTCAAGTCAACACGACGCTGCAGCCTCCGATTGCGATAACATCATTTGCTTATACGCTTGTGCACCGCTATAAAGGCTTGTCAGGTACCGAGAGAGGAAAGAAAGAGAGTGAAAACGCTACGGGTTAGAAGCGTGCCTCTTTCCCGTCGCGACGCGTAAATGCGGAGGAAGGCAGAACACCGCGTGCAGGCGATTTGCATGAAAGCCCGGCGATCGGGCATCGCGATTACCTTCACTATGGGGAGTGTGCGCGCGTTTTTACTGCGCCGCCCATTAGGGTAAAAGGGTTTGGAGTTGAATGAGAGGGCGCCTTACACCATTAGACGTTGTATAGGCGCCTGTTACGAGCACCCACATCGCTCCTTCTATAAAGGGGAGGTCTAGTTCGACTTTCAATTTGAACGCTTCCGTCAGGGAGCTCGAACGGCCTAACTGACTCCTGATGCGGAGCGAAGTGAGCTAGCACGATTTGCATAAAGAAATGGCGGCTATTACAGAAAATGCTAGTGCGGAGCTAGGGACACGAGAACGCCTATAGGTCGAAGGCGTGAACGTCGGCGAGAAATGTGTTATGATGTGGCCAAGGATTGCTCGAGAGCTGGACTATTAAAGAAGAGGACATCTTTAGGCGCAGGATGGCGAAAACAAACAAACGAACGATCGAACGAACAAACAAACAAGCAAGCAGGAATGCATGAATGAATGAAAGTAACTTTTATTCGGTCCAGCAGGACGCGACGATGTCGTGCACGTGGCTTAGTCCCACGTCGGAGCAGACAGGCCCAGCCTATATCTGCTAGCAGGAAACGGAAAAGTTTAAAGCAGGGGTTAGGAAAGGAGCCATCCGAGACAAGGGCTATACTTTGTTTTACTTAACGTATACCGAAGCAGTCTCTAATTGTCTGTTCCAACGGTAACTACGTCATTAGCAATCGTTACGGGAAAGTGGTGTCTTGGCCGCAGGGAGAAATTATAGGAAAAAGTGTGATTTGTAGAAAGCAAGCTTGTTGCGAACGTGAAAGAAATGTCTGGCAGTCGAAAAAAAGAATAAAAAACACAAAATAAAACGATGGAAACCTCCATGTTAAGCGCGCTCTTATTACCTGAGCTTATGTTAGTTCTCGGCGCATATTAGTTACTGGTGAAACTTTTCGACTTGTGATTTCCTTATAGTCAGGTCTTGCGACTCTTGACGTGCTAGATTAATCACAAGTTTGAAGCGGGAGAAACGAAAACGAAGATTTGAAGAACATATTACGCGGTCGTACTAATTACTTTTCAGAAGGATGAAATAAAAAGCAGGTGTATGGGTGTTCTGGCGAGACGAAAGGCGCCGATCTGCTGTTTATTAAAGGCAAGTGAACGTGTAGGAAGTGTAAGACTGGGGGACTGGCTATCCAACAAACGCCCAATTTAGGCGCCGGCACATAAGTGTTGCTTGACGAAGTTATACTTTTCAAAACAGCAAAAACCTGCGCGAAGCACAGCTTATGACGGTTATGAGATTAAGTTAAATTATTTTGAAAGGTTGTCAGTCAGTTGTTAGCGTTGGTGTAAAGTGTCTGGAGTTAAAAAAAAATACTGCTCACTATACAGCAACTTGATTCACCCATTAGTGATTCCTCACTTAGGCTTTTCTGCGGACTATGAATGGAAAATTTCTGCGCTTCATTTGGATTCACGCTATAAAATGTCATAGCTGTAATGGAAGTCCTATCATACATTTATGGAACTGAGAAAGATAAAAAAAAATAACTGCTGAAGGGCTAGCTTGGACCACAACTTTACTTGCTGCCCTCACTCCAGGACGCCACAGGCAGTTGTTACCCTGCGTGTCCTGTCGATTAAACCGATTCGAACGTCGAGTCTAGCGGAATGAACTGATGACCCCTTATACGAGTCTGCAACGGCACACAAACAAGATATTTCCATGTTCACGAAGCATCAGACTTGGCTCAATCCACATTATCGATACGTCATTAGAAAAATCTGCTGACGTCATTGTATGCAATAAGGCTATGAAATGACGGTGCGGGGGCTGCTGATAATAATAATAATAATAATAATAATAATAATAATAATAATAATAATAATAATAATAATAATAATAATAATAATAATAATAATAATAATAATAATAATAATAATAATAAATGGTAAACGGGAGTTCCAAGCGCATTGGGGTGTTTGTTGTGGCTTCGCAGCGCGAGTGGTCGAACTTTTCTTGTCGGCACTGCTTAAACTGAGTCTATTTCGAAGGCCTCAACGGTGCGTCCTCCGCAAAGGCCACTCGGGAAAGACAGCGTATACGTATACGCTATATACGTATACGTAGACAGTACACGTATACGTGTACTTTACTCGTTCGATGATAGAAGAAAAAAAAGGGGGGGGGGGGGAGGGGCAGTGGAAGGTGAACCTACAGTGTGCCGGTGAGTCCTGGGGCTGTGGCCACGTATGTAGTCGTCGCAACCTCACAAAAGAAAAAAACAACAACAATGAAAAATACATGCCAGCTGCTATAGCGGACAATGCGTCGCCGTGAGAGAACAAAGCGCTCACGCGGCTGTCCCTGACCCAACTGTTTTTGTGAAGAGACAGTGTCCGCAGAGCCTTCCACGAAAACTACTCGCAAACAATCGTTGCTCTTGCTTCGCGGGTAAGAAAGCGACCCGAAACGATGCGCGTTAGGCGCCACCGACGTCTTGACGGCTTCCTCGGTAATTGCGATGGACATGAGGTCAAATTGTGAACCGGCTCGGATTAACCGGGGCACAACGCGACTTAACGAGACGGATACGGAAATAAGCTCAAAACGAGAGGTTATGTTCGTGACATCTATCAAAGTGACCGCGCGGCTCCAACAATTGACTTGGGGTAAGGATGAAGGCAGATGTGTAGTTAATTTCATGAAGCATCGTTAGTTAACGTTTAAACTATTCTGAGCTTTTAGGTCAAGCTGACGTGTCCTTAAACATTCTCGAATAGCAAGCCCCAAAGGTTGACCGGCGGTCGATGGCACAGCGCATAAGGACAAACTGAGGCTTTTAGTTACGATGATTCACAAAAACCCACTTTACTGACGCGTCGTTCATTAAACAGTGCCGTTGCTAACGTTCGTAACTCGTTTGCTGAGGGCACGTTCAATTTTTTTTCTTTTTAGCTTCTGATGGTTGTGTTTATGTGAGAACGCTTTCAGAGCACTAACGGGGGAGCGTCTGTGATGTCTACCTAAAGGTTGCCGTGACAACCAATAAAAAAAACTCCGCAGCAACTGAAAAGCCTTGACCGTGGCGGGCAATAGCGTGCGTACGGCTTGTCATCGCGTGCGCTTGTCGCGCCGATTGTTGCCATGACGACCAGCGGGACGCGACAGCTGAGAAAGCTAACATTTACAGCTTATACGTAAGCGACGCTTCGCCTCAAGCGTTGACGCGGTGTGTGTGGCATATTCATCGCCCATCATGCATCTACTGCGAGCGTTAGGTCGGCCGCGCGAATGATAAACGAATTTCGTCAACTGGCTGGTATTTGGCACGATGTTTTTTTTGCGTAACTGACGATGCCTGCCAAACAAGTTTCCAGATCAGACCTCACAATTCCCTGTTCTCGGCATGAAAGCAGTTAGGACAGTCATATCCATATACGCGATCTCCCCTCTAGCTATGCGTGCGCTAATTACGTTGTATGCATCCTAATTTTATAATGTCGTCTCGCCATCTCATCGAGTCGAGGTTAAGTTAGGTCATATTAGGTATTGACTCCCATTACGTTACACCGTAATATCAATAGTAATTACTACTTTCCCTTGCTTCCAAGTAATGCAGAGCTCGCTTTCTTTCCCAAGATCAAGAATCACTCCTGTACTTCTTCAATAAACGCACCGAGTGAGCCCTTTCACGTGGGTTTATTTCAGTACGTTCCCTTGTAAACAGAATACCGTTTACCTCGGAAACGAGACAGGGCGGGTTACGAACGGTAGGATAATAACCCCTCTCGTTTGTAGTTCGAAAGGCGGCATCGGCGCTCGCTTCCCTCCTAGAAAGCGGCTTCCATCGTGGCGATGGCCGCGCCTCGATTCGGCCTGAGATCGCCCCGCGGTCATGTGCGCATCCTGCCCGCTTCCCCGGCGGAGGAAGCCGTAGTACACGTCGTAGTGTCTAGTAGTAGCCGGCCCCTCCGTGCGTCCTGAGGGCAACCAGGCCGCGGCAGCTGATACGCACCAGGTGTTTCCCGCCGACCGAGCGCTGCTGAATGGCCGCCGCTGGCCGCCGCCCGAAAGCAGTGGGGCGCCACTTCCGGTCTTTCCCCTCTTTCCCTCTCTCATGGAAGAGAGGGGCACCGCCAAATTGGTGCGGGGGGTCGGAGGGCGCCGCGCTAAACGGTTGCGTATACGAGCTTTTCTTTTTTGTCCTACCTGGGCTTCGCCTCGGAGACAGGCGACGACCGCGTCAGTTCGCGGAATGCAGGCTCTGCCACAATGACCGCTCTCTGACCGGACGGGCGCTCGCTGGCTGTCCGCGTATAAAAAAGCGAGGTGCCCGGTGCAGCGCCGGATGGTTGCGCGGGGATTTCTAACGAGCTCGCGGTGGCGTATATAGCGCGCCTTTTCAAACGCGCGAATTGTGTTGTTGCGAGAACGATTACGACGTGCTGGTGGTAGGGCAGCACGAATGTTACTCTACCCCCTCCGAAGGTGGCTGGGTCTCACTTCGCCACTGAATCACTAGCTGTTTCCCACGAGCATCGTTTGTTTCGTCCCGTAATTCGCGCGTTCTTCCTTTCTTCGATATTTATTTCCCCCTTCTTGCTCGTTTTCTTTCTCTCCTTTTCTAGAGCAGAGCATCAGAACAGAACAAGCCTAGTTCACTTCACTACCATTTTAGAGTTCAATCTCTCTCGCACGCTAACGCTTCCTCATTTGACTGACGCGATAGTTTACATCATAAACTGCTTGTTTCGGGTTTCGGAAATGTTAGAAGATTTGCTATTTCTGGCCACGTTTTCGGCGAACTTTCTGTGAGCGCTCCCTTTTTGCTATTGCGAGACTTGCGAATTGGCTGAGAGACACCAGTATATACTTCCCATACCGTTGTTTCTTACAGCATGCCCATACAGATGCTGCTAACAATGTTTGTATTTAGCTTGCCCGCGCTGTAAGGGACGCGCGGAGCTCTGAACACAATCGTCAACTCTACCGACGTCATGATGGAGGTTCGCCGTTTGCACGACGTAAAAAAAACATAAATCGAAAGTAACCGGGCGTCTGCTATATAGCATAACGTATAACACAGACTACGGCCTCGAACATATTCAGAAGCAAGCTTCGGCAGTCGTAAATCAGTTGACTGCGTTTGTCGAGACGATCGCGCCGTTGTTCATGCGGCAATGACATACCACACGTCTCCAAACAGATGCATAATCCGCATATGCAAACAGAACCACCAACTGTGACCGGTGATGAAGTTGTACACAATGTGTAAACACTTTTTTTTTTCTCTTTTGCCGAGACTTGCCCGAACGAGCTCACAAGAATACGCATTTAGTACGACAAAAGAATGGTTACATTGTGTGCGCGTTATTCCGTCCATCTCTCTCTATGCTTCTTTTCTTTTTCTCGCTTCTTATTCATCTATCTCTCTTTCAGTGCAGGGTAACAAACCGTACGTTCGTCTGGTGAACCACCCTGACTTTCCTTGCTCCTCCCTCTTTTCCTTATGACGTCCTCTTCACGCAAAAAGTGGTTACGAATTCGAGACAACCAACTTGTCGATGAATTTTTCTGTGTTAATTAAGGTTGTTAGATGACCGCGGGAAGCATTTTTCTAGTCGTTACCCAGTTCCAACATATCGTTGCTACACGACATTCCTGCTCGTATATACACGTTTGCACAGCTAGCTTGAAGACAATCACGCTTTGCAAAAGCAGCATCTTATTTGCACCGAAGAGCTTTCGTTAAGTGCAACGTTATATATACACGTCCATGCGATTACGCTTTCGCCTCCAAACGTAACGTAAAGTAGTGCGCGTCTTCGCGAGAGCTTAAGCATTGCCAAGTCAGCGGAACGGCGTTCTTACCGGAATAGCGCATCTAATAGACCCCACTAGCGAAAAGGGAAGTGTCTCGGTAGTTAGATGGTTGCTTGGGGTTGCTACGCCTACTACTCAATGGCAGCTGCCAATTTACTTCACCCTACGCCGTCCCGCGGGGAAAAATCGTCTTCTCCAGGAAAAAAAAAAAGAATGAAGGCATGCGAAGAAAGATTTCGGGCGTTTGGCAGTTATTATTAGTACTGTAATTTGGCCGTGACGAGTTCGACGTTCATTTATTATTATTCCTTACCCAGTTTGAGCAGGTAGCCTTAGTTGGTAGTTAGGTAAGTTCTCATATTGCCCCCTCCCCCCACTTCCTCCGTCATTTTCAATTTTTTTTATTACTTCTACTCCCACTCGCCGTGCAGCGTTTGCTAACTGTGCTCTTTCGATGAGGGCTGTTAGCTCGTAATCTCAACGGAAGAAGATGTAGGCCAGGAGACACAAAAGAGATCGTTAACTCAATGTAACGACCACGAACATTAACACTCGAGGGAAACTAAAAACTTCGGTGCCTAAACCTGCACTCTGTCACATTTAGATACGTCACCCCATACGTTTTGACGCATTTCGGCCAATTCTCGCGAGGAAGCAGCGCGCTTGTTAAATGCTGGTGTGCCTCAATGCAACCGACCATTGGTTGGCCATTGGTAAGACATACATACTTCATCACACATGGAGAACTTGTATGCTGTTGTTTTATAAATACGCAACGGGGCGGAGATTTACCGTGGATGCGTATTGCTCATTTTCGTAAGTGCATTTCTGTCTAACAATGGTGATGACTCAAAGCATGTCCGAAACCACGAGCGTTCAGGCAAACCTATCATCATTATCATGATAATCATCACTTACCATCACCGCCGCCCATTCTTATGTCCAGCGCGGGACGAAGGTCCCTTCTCAATGAGCTCCAACCCACCCTGTTCTGCGAGCGCCGATTCCATTTTATGCCCGCAAATTTCTTGAATTTCGTCGCTCCACCTAGCCATTCGCAGTCCATGACCGTGCTTTCCATACTTCTATATCCTTACGATATTGTTCTACCATTCATCTGTTATCTGTACTTCACATTTCGTGCATCTATGGCCTGCCCAGGTTCATTTCCTCCCACCTAATATCTTCTAATATATCGGCCACTCCTGCTTGCTTATGATCCACTCTGCTGTCTTCTTATCGCATAGCCAGACCAACATATCCAGCTCTTCATTAAAATATTTCTCTGTCCCTCTCTTAGGGTTACCTCCACCATTCTTCATTCCATTGCGCGCTGAGTATATTCTCTTTCCCGTAATGAAATGAGCGCGAAAATTCCGTCTAGTAACCTTTGTAACTGAACGCCCGCGCTGCAGACTCGCTCGCTGATCGAGCTAGACAAGCACTGTAAACGGCCGCCGCACGCACGGTCGTAGCTGGTACGGGCCTTAGAAGTGTGGCAGCTTGGGCTAGTTGGTATGGCATGGCGATAGTTATAGCGCGAGAACAAAACGACGACACAGAGACAAGAAGGACTGTCTTTCGTGTCCTTCTTGCCTCTGTGTCGTCGGTTTGTTCTCGCGCTATAACTATCGTCATGGTACGGGCCGTTGGCGCGCGGCTTCCGTCGCGCGAGCAACGCCGCGGAATGCCGCTCATTCACGCTGCAGGCGACGACGCAGGATGCCTCGCGACGGCACCCGTTCAATAGCACAGCGAGGACGCACGCTACGAACGTGCGACTCCCCGACACAGCTTGTATAATGCATAAGTGCCTTGCTAATACTGCCGGCTGTCTGTGCCGTGGAGCGAATTATGCCGCAGTGATAAACATACGAAGTTATTCTGAACAGGGTGGGGGGCAGCAGCTTGCTCGGTGAGCGATAGTGCTACTTTCCGTACAAGGTTTGTGACCGGGTGCGTATACGTTGTATGAATCGAAATACGTTCTGGGGCTTTGCCTGTCGAGAGAAATGTACGCTTAATTGCGGAAAAATGGCGTGAAAAGACGATACGAGAGGGATGTACAGGAAAGCCACTGACTACCAACGTGTGCATTTAATGTTGCAAACGGAAATGCATACCTATACGATATAAGGATGCAGATGGGGGGTGGGGGTGGATAGGATAGCTATAAAAACACGCACATGCACTTTAAACATCTACAGAGTGGCGTGATTTGTCGTTATCAGCTTGACTGGCTGTTTGGTCGTCTTAGGTTAAAGCACTTGCGTGTGTTTTTTACCTCACCGATTACTCACTGCCAGAAGTATCGCTACGTCGCTTCATCTTCGTTACTTTCCGTTTCCATTTTTCTTGCTACCAATTCATCCATAAGATACAGTGCAGAAAACGAGGAGTTGCTCTTCAGAACTCCATGCACTAGCACTTTTCTCTATTTTTTTTTCGTTGTAACATGACTACTGATTGACAGCAGCATGTTCTTTGTCATTTGTATACCGGCACAGACCGTGGCGAAGCGAGCACATGTGCAGTTTCGATGAAGTTTTCGCTTCGTTATTCTAACGTCATAAGGTGCTGGCGTCAGTAGTGTTAAGACTGCATTGAAGAACAAGATGAACAAAGAGAAAAAAATGAGGGTGACGTTTAAAAGAAGATAAATGCCCCAATGAGAAGTATTGCTGAGGTAACGTGGGTAAAAATAGCAGTAATTTATTTATTTATTTATTTATTTATTTATTTATTTATTTATTTATTTATTTATTTATTTATTGCGAATACTGCAGTCCAGTTTGTGGCCCAAGCAGGAGGGGCAAATGGCAATACACATAACACTGTTACACATACATACATAGAATAAAAATAATAACAATAAAAAGGAGTACAGGGCAGATTGGTCAAGGCATAGCGCACCATACAATGCATATACTTAGCGACAGATGCTTTCCTGGAGCGCTTGGGAAAAATTTTTGGCTTGTATCACTGCTTCCGGGAGCGCATTCCATTCGGAAATTGTACGTGGGAAGAAGCTGTGCTTAAACTGATTAGCTTTGGCGAAGATAGGCTGAAAGGAATGAGCATGCATGTGACGGGTCCTTCTTGTGCTTAATATTTTGCGTGAGACGCGCGAAAATGACGAGATGCCGAAAACGACAAGAGCTTGCACCGCGCGTCGACAACTGGTCCCGACGAAATCGGGGGCAGCCGTTCCACCGATTAGCTCGCATAAATTGCGGCGCACACACCTCCCGTTCTTCAAGTCACGCTATGCACTTGCGAAATGTCCTTGACTCATCACACCGCCTTGGAAGCATCCCATCAGTTACCGCGACCTCTGAGATCCTTTCCCTCGCGTGACCAGAACGGTGACGATCGCGCTGCGCTTCTCTCGAGTAAAGGAGGCGCGGATCAGGACCGAGCTGGCAAACAAGAGATGGCGCCAAAATGCTGTCTCGCGAGCACTTCTCGTCCGTGAATGCCCGGCATACTTGTCGTCGTGCAGTATACTCGTGTACTCGTATAGAGGACGCACCTGCCCTTGCATTTATACTATGATGTACAGAGGTCACGTGCGAGGGCAGCGGCGTGCCTGGGAGGGTACGCGCGAAACATTCGTAGGGCTAGCCATCCGCACCGAGCCGAGACGGTGCCGCGGCTATCTTTGCGCAATGTATAATGACACAGAAGTGGGGAACCCTTTACTCCGAGGAAAGGCCAGGTTAGTTCGGAAACGGGACGTCCATGTAATTTTTCGTGGCAGATGGAGTGACGGAAAGACGTCGAGATACTTTATCCTGGCGGACAGCGGTCGCGTGTTTCCTCTTGGTCGTGTACGTTTTCCTCCGGCCTTGATGAGGCGGTAGCCGCTCGCTTTGCGCGGGAAAGACACGAAGTCGCATGCAGGCACGATTCGTCCGTCTAACCGCATCTGCTCAGAAGTTTCCGCGAGTCGTCAGTTGTGGAATGTTTAGGATAGTTCTTTGAGGGCATGGTTGACGCTGCAGTAAACACGCACTGTTTTGTATATAATCAGTCAACTACTTGTGCTACTGTTGGTCATTTGAGTTCTAAGCGCGTTAATGTGGACTTGCAGTCGTGAGCAAAAGTGTACGGGCCACAGGGAGACGTGCTGGAATCGCGATCCGCGGAGTATTGTGACTAACTGTGTGCTGTTGAGAGCATTGTTTTGATAGAATCGGGGTCAGATTCGTTGCTGTCGTGGAATTGTTGAGAAAAATTATGTCGACAGCAGACGGCTCACCACTGGACGGCGCCAATGGCACAGGTATACGGACGGCAATGATCCGTAATCTTTTACTCTCCGGTGTGCATGTTCTCACGATACTAAAAGAAAACTCATTGGTGGAGTTCTCGAATCGATGTTTTCGTTTCGCAAGTGCACTTTCCTGTTGGATGGGTTACCAACCATAATAATATGTCCAGAATCGAGATTGGCTGAAGTATCTCTTTCGCACAATTCCTAAGCGTAAGAGCTTTCTATGAATTTGGAGGCCCTGATGTTCTGAATGACTGAGGTTTTGTGAGACGTGGAATGTGCTATATGCTATATTCATTCAAGACACATCTTCTGTTATAAGTGTAAACTATTTCTGCGTATACGTTGATGCATTAGAACGTAACCGCAAAAGAAAGGTATGTAAAATCATGAAACGAAAATTACATCGTGATGCACAAGATTCTGCCGCTCCAGCGAAACGGCGTGTTAAAGTGACGTACGCGTGCTTCCAGGCCGCTAACGGGAAAACGCAGCAGACTGCTACCAGATCTAAAGAAACAAATGCAATTTGCCCAACATGTGGCGCTCATATAATATATGCGAACTGCTCTGGACGAACGTGAAACACGCTCGTGATTACAAAACCCAGACCGAGGCCACCAGGGTCTCTCGCAGACAGTGCAACTCATTCGCACCGTCGTGACTCCATAGCTTTTTCCGTAGAGCACACGCGTGCCTATACTTCGCGGGGCGAATTCTTTCTCCGCCCACCCGTGATGGTTCGACAATTTCAATTCGAATCGACGCTACACACCACCACTTGCGTGAAAAAAAATGAAAAAGAAGACACTCGATCGAGCCGCAGTGTATCGTGGCACCCCCGGCCTCGCTATACCTTGCCATATCGCCAGCATCGCCGCCTTGAGCGCGAGGTTAGGCCTATCGGAGGAAGAAAACAATCGTGCATCTCCACGCGCTGCTCGTGCAGCGGATGAGGCCGAATGGAGGCTCACGCGTGGCGAGTCGTGACGGCCGGCAGGTGCGCGACAGGTGCGCCCCACAATGGCCGGACGCCGCCAGTACGCACGCCCTTTTGCGGCACCGGGCCGCGACGTGGGGCGTCGGCTGGCGAGTTGTCTTCCACTCGGCGTGAGCTGGACGCTGCCGTCGCTCTGTTCAGGGACTTCGCGGGCGACTAGAGAGGCGGAACGACGCCGCGAGGTCGTCGCGGAAGCCTCCGGGGGTTCTTCCCCGTGATCTCATTTGCGTCGCCTCGTTCACTCCGGCACGCGCGTGTCCCGACGTATAATATAGGAAGGGAATCTTCTTAGCTGGGACCTCATCGGCTGCCGCGTCCAGCGAGGAAAAGAAACAAGGGCGCGGGACGTCGGCCCTCCGGGGCGAGTATGCGTGCACGATTCGCAACAGCCGGCGGCAATCGGTTTGTGCGGACTGGCATATACGGTTGCTGGTACGAATTGCGGTCGTGAATGGTTATGCGCAGGTGCAGGGAACATGAAACAGAGCCATTGTGATGCATCGTGGGACTTCCTGGTCGTGGAAAAAAAAGAAAATGAATCAGCTGTGGAACCACTCCTCCCTCCGCGCGTCAGTCACTTATTAAGCTATGGGCGGTGGCATGGCGCCTCCTCCAAGCCAATACGTATGCAACATAGTCCATATAGACATGAACAATATTCGGCTTAACGTAAGTTTTTGTCGACAACGGAAGGACCTAGATCGCATAACTTGATCCTGCCCACAGGCGTTTAGACTGCCGGGATGAAAAAAAAAACAAAAAAAACAGAATGGAAAGCAGTAGGAGGCTGTGAGGACCAACTTATGGCCGTCCAGTAGGCCGAGGATGCCGCCAGAACCCAAGAGCCCCAGGCTACCTGATAAGTAAAGTTGACTCCGCCACCTCTCCCGCCCCTGCCTGCTGGCTTAAAAAATGAATGTTATTTCTTTCTCTCCCAGCCGAGGATCGTGGGGAAGATTTCGAGGGCAACATTCGCATACCGTAGGGTCCACAAATATGTTGTCTAGCTATGCATGGCAAATTATTTCAAACCAATCTTACCGAAGCGAAGTTTTGTGTACTTATTTCGCGCAAATGTTCTATTAATAACCGGTTCCAGTAAAGGAAAGAGATGTCTTGGTCAAATAGTTTATAAAGGCATTTGAAGGTTGACTTCACGTTTAACTGAAAAGTTACTGACCATGTGTAATCATCCATTCTCAAACCCCGTGAGTATTAATTCAGTTGCTGTCCCAGTCCTTCAGTAACAGAAAAAAGAAAGAAGAAGAAGAAAAAAAGAAGAAAGCTCGTGATTCGTATGACCTTGCGATTGTCGTCTTCCAGAGAAAGTAATAATAAACAACGAGAAAGTGGCCTTCTCACTGCAATTCTTCGAATGAACAGCCTGAAACGAACA
This sequence comes from Rhipicephalus annulatus, assembly GCA_013436015.1. Classification (NCBI taxonomy): domain Eukaryota; kingdom Metazoa; phylum Arthropoda; class Arachnida; order Ixodida; family Ixodidae; genus Rhipicephalus; species Rhipicephalus annulatus. The sequence continues at coordinate 483,379 of WOVY01001952.1, read as the reverse complement.
ATTTCCGCCTCGTATTCAACTTCTTCGCAGAAAGGGTTCCTCTACCTGATCTATATATTCTGATCAGTTTGCCGAATTTGACAAGTATAAAGGTACCAGTTCTTTAGTAAGGTGTTCGCACGCGTGAGAGATGGTGACTAGAACTTTCACTGATCCGTGCACTGCCAGTTAATTGAGAGGAAAGAACACGCTGCAGGTGCCGCACTAACATTTCACACCTTAAAGCACCACAGTTATGGCTTAACTACCCAAAGGAAACTTTCCTCCTCCGCAGATTCAAACGTCGACAGCACACAAGGGATGTCAGTCCGCCTCTCATTTTCGTTTTGCGGTTGGGCAAGCAGCTCTCCACTGATGGCAACACTTACACATAAAAAAAGATGATGAAAGAGTATGAAGAAACGCACGCGGAAAGAACAGACATTAGGCAAGCTCCTTTCTCTTTACCCGCGCGTGAACTAGGTCGTAACGAATATGCGCTCGGAGGGCTGCAGGTCCCCTAATGGCAACATTTACTTCGCCTTCGAGACCCGCGCCTCGCCGTTTCGGCTGTGTCTGGCGGCGACGCTGCGTATGGCGAAGGGCAAGAGCCCCCGAAATCGGCTCCATGCAGCACACACCGCCGCGCTGCCATTTCCGGCGAGCGCGCGTAACGCCGATAGCGACCGCGGCGGCTGCACACGACCCACACCACGTGACCCGCACGAATTACGAGCCCGGCGCTGCGAGCGTTAAGGTGCGCAGGAGGAGGCGCCCGAAGCGGCGCGGTACATACTACTGCGTTAGCGATCGCGCGGTTTGTACAATGGCGAGAGGCCGAGTCGGTTGCCCGAGTGAAACACTACCAGCTACGTTGCTTCGGTTTCGTCACATAGAACCGCCTCTTTTTTGTCAGGGTAGCCAGCACAGGGTAGCCAGCCGGTCTGAGAACTGGCTAACCTCCCTGTCTCTCCTTCCTTCCTTCCTTCCTTCCTTCCTTCCTTCCTTCCTTCCTTCCTTCCTTCCTTCCTTCCTTCCTTCCTTCCTTCCTTCCTTCCTTCCTTCCTTCCTTCTTCCTCCCTTCCTTCCTTCCTTCTTTCCTTCCTTCCTTCCTTCCTTCCTTCCTTGAAAGTACACCGTAAGAAAAACAAACAAAAAAGAGTGTATTGACTCCATTTTTGCGAGTCGTTGCTGGTGACGTACACGCTAATCTCTTCAAACAGACACGTCAACTCTGTTTGAAAGCCTGTATATTTTCTTGGAAGAGCAGTGTGATCCAAAATAGAGTTAACCTGTTAGCAAGTCGGGATCCCACTGGAAAGAATAAAACACACGTTTTTTTCCCTTAGAATGCATTCTGGCCTGTACCCATGTTTACAGAGAACATATTACACTATAAACGTTGACGGGAGAAAAAAATAAGGTGATCCCGTCGATTTACACAATGCTAGCCCTATTCAATGGCTAAGACCGCTTATGAAAAACATTTGTGCAACCGGCTCTTTATATAAGACGAGGTTGGTGCGGAAAACATTTGCTCCGTACATGAATGTGACCTGAAAGCGTACCTGTATCCAGTATGTTTGCGCATCTCCTATGCCGTGTAGGGCCCAGAAATGAGAATCTTGAATAGAACCGACCTGTCTTTGTGCTCATCGCGGCGATGTGTTATCCTTCCAGAAAAAAAAATATTTTGGCGATACTCGCCTGTATGGCATACATAGTTCCAGAGGAAGGGCGAGAGAAATATACTGTAGTGAAATGTCGCAGTTGTTCTCTTGGCTATCACATGACATTATATATGAACGCTGATGATTATGATGTATACAGCATGAGCTGGAACTGCATGGACTCTACAAGCGATAAACGACAACACCAGAAGCGCATCATTAGTGTGAGACGTACTCAGTGTGGCTAAATTTTGGAGCGCATTGAATAGGACCGTATGATTGATGGTCAACGTCGACTAATTGATACAATGTTTATATTTGTGATTCCCTATTTATTATATTAGTGATCATGGGCGTAAGCAAAGTGATTTAAAAGGGGCATCGCTCCCCTCAAACCACAACAGCACTTGCTATCCACCCGAACAGTACCGTTGCTCTCCCTCTCTCCCAGTCGGGATGCAACAATGGTTTGCACCCCCCAAGAGAAAACCCTGCCGACGACAATATTAGGGATGTAGTGGCACTCTCACTCGTATGTTATCTCTGAAATGCTACCATATTTTTGGGAATGTAAATATAAAACCTGTTGTCTTACACAGGGTTGCAAATAAGTCCTACGAAAACCCGCAAGGTTCCCTACGAATTTCCTTGTGGCTTTGGGCTACAAGCGGGTGGTTTTCTTCTTTCCCTTTCTACCCTACAGGGAGGACGTGGATGGGGGCGGGAAAGGTCCCTGTGTCAATAGATTATAGGAGCCACACACAGCGCTCGCATCTTCACGGACGTTCTGATAAGCTCCTTTAGGAGAGACGAAAGGGACTAAAGGCCTTGTTAACAGTTTAGATATGGGTCGTTTAGATGGTTTAAAGTACGGTCAAACGTGATGTCGGGTGATCGAAGCGGAAGGACGTGCTCGCTCGAGAGCAGTCATGCAATTAATTCATCTAAATCGCCATTAAATTTGTTATTTTACCATCATCGGTCATGCTCGTCGATTCATCTATTTCACGTAATGTAGGAACTCGCTGATAGTTTTACGCTTGAGTTCGTGAAACCCCTACGTCACACAGTGAATAGAAGCTGTGCCTATTACTTCTTCCTTTTTTTGCTGTCTGGTATCGCTCGAAGTCTCCCGTAAAAATAAAAACGTTATTTCTCTACCTTTGTCTGTATATAGGAACACCAACGGCAACGGTTGAAAAGCAAATGCATATATTCTTACGATCCGGTTGTACCGGGTTTCCAGAAAACCATTGCCGCCTTCAAGGCATTGTAGAGAAGAGAAAAAAAGCAAGCTAGGGTGGCTCGTTTGTCGGTTTCAGGCCGTTACGAAACAGCTGATACACGCAGGACCTCTCAAATAAAAGGAAGAACAAGAAAGAAAAGAAAGCTACCGGCCATCAAGCTTGTCGGTCTCGACAGCGTCCTGAAGGGTGGTGCAAGACAGAGAAGAGAGCTGCCGAACAAAAAAGGCGCTTACGCCACCGCATCCCTCCTTTTCTCAGCGCCTCCGGGGGCCACACCCGACGCCAAGTTATTCGAGGTGATTCGCAGATTCGCTGCACTACGACGGCACACGACGACCCCGCCGTGCAGCCATTGTCCGATACTGTCCTAATGAAAAAGGACGAGCCTCCTCGCCGCCCTTTCTTCCTCTCTCCCAGATACTTCGACAGTCGGCGATGTTCGCCGAGAAGAAAGGCGCTCGGCGGCCAAAGCAGCATGGCGTCGAGAGGCCCGGCAGTCCTCCAAAGAGCGCGGCGCTTCGGGTCTGAGCCTCGGGTCCCGGATCTCCTCACTTATTCACGAGCTCGGCAGCCAAGCTGGCAGCGTGCGTGGCGGCGGCCGTGGCTCATCTCATTCAGGCTTCGAGTTCCTTCGTTCGACGAAGGGGCGGCCCGCTCTCGTCGGGTGTGTGGGTGTGTATACGGGGGAGGGAGAAGCGGGGAGGGAAAGGGCATGCACGAGCCCGCTAACTCACCTGGCCATTGTCATTTGCGGCCAACGGCCATGTATATCGAATTAGACGGCTTTTTACCGCCGAGTCACAAGATATGAAATGTCGCCAATGAGAGATTTTTTTTTCAAGCGCATATTCATATGGGGCACTAAGACAGGGGCGAGCAGTCTATTTACTTTAAATATGAGACGTACCTCGGCTGAAATATATGCGGATGTACTCGGTTCCCTATCCTGAAAACAGATGTGAACGAGTATGCAATAGATAGATAGATAGATAGATAGATAGATAGATAGATAGATAGATAGATAGATAGATAGATATATAGATAGATAGATAGATAGATAGATAGATAGATAGATAGATAGATAGATAGATAGATAGATAGATAGATAGATAGAAAACTGCTGCTACAATCTGTAGCTGAAAAAATCATTCAGTCATTTACCTGGTTCGAATAAAACCTTTGCGGACTCCCATCACCCATTTCTTATATTACTTGATGTAGCAGTGAAGGAAAGTGTAAGTTCAAGGGCTCGTTTTCTTTCTTAAACACAGTATTAATGAGAACTAACAGACAATAATGCCAGAAAAATATAGGAGATATTATGAGAAGTAATTGTAATGTAAATGTGAGGAAAAAAAGTGGACAAAAATGGGCCTTCGGCAGGATCTGAACCTGCGACCTTCGAATAACCAGTCTCATGCTTTACCACCGAGCTACGGTGGTGGTCATGTTCCCGTTCACTTTATTGAAACTATATGTACATTTAAACATGGGAACGTCCGTCATTATTGTCTGTTAATTTTCATTATTATCGATGTGGCAGCGTGAAGAACTGTAAAGACCTGTAAGACAGAAGTTTCAGAGAAGACGGAGGCTCTAACTGATGAAAAAAGTTGATGAACAACGATGGATTTTTTGGAGAGCATAGGACAGTAGCCTTTCATTTTTATGGCAACATGAAGTCGTCCACGTGCCAACAACGAACGTCATGTGGTGCAGTGTTGCTTAAAAGACACAGAAACGGGAGCATGTTTCAAATGAGGGTGTTTGAAATCGATCCAGTTTCAACAATACATATCTTCGAATGTGCTTGTTATAAGTCCTGGGAACCAGGACTACGAGTCACAATGCATACTGCCAAGCGCATGTTACTTGCCGTTTCGACGGTCACCGCTCATTACCGCATCTATTCACATACTTCAAGTTTAACAAGAAAGGGAAATCAACAACCACTCGTTTGCAGCACGAGATCACAGGGAAATTCAATATTTATTTCTCAGGAGTAGAGCTTCTCAGAGTCCGAAAAAATTGTCGTGGTCTTCCTAAAATCCTATCTGGTCCCCGCCTGAGAGAGCAATAACAAACCATAGAAACTGAGGTAGTGAGAACGTTCTCCCGTCCAAGTTCTTCCATTTGCTAGCTCATGGTCACAGACGTGCGCACGGAGCTTAGCACGAAAGGGAGGGAGGGGGGGCTACGATGAATCTTCCCTCTGACGGGGAATCCTGTGCACACCTTGGTTACGCTTCTTCAGCGGTTTGAGTTTACCAGTTCTCGCTGTTTGTTTTCGGACGTTCAAAGAGACAGTGTTTCCCATGGGTTCGCATTCGATCGGGTTAGTGTGTGTGTTCTCGATTTGCTCTATTTACGCATTCTCACCCTTTATCTCCTTCTATTTCCCTTTTCCCTTCCATATAGCCTAGCGCGGACAGCCGGTAGGTACTCTGAATAGCCTCCCGGAATTTTCTCCTCTTTCCCATTCTGTCCCTTTATCCGACTGGACTCGCCCGCAACTTACAAAGGCCACACGTGGAACGAGGTAATAGCTCACGCCTGGTTCACGTGGGAAATCCCGCTGGCGCACCTGTGTCCAGTGTCACGGAGGTAGTGGCGACACCACATTCGCGCCCGTCGCAACTCCGGCGGCGACGGCAGGGGCGCGCGCCGGCGCCGACCTGGCGGGGCACCGCTGGCGTGGGGAACGTCGGGAAGGGAGGAAACTACGTTCGTCCCGTTCCCCTCGTGATTTCTCACCGCAGCACTGAGGCTGCCAACGTTTCCCATGGGTAAAGAAGAAGGCGCGTCAGGCGCCCGACCTGTCCCTTCCTCCTCTTCCTTTCGATGATGCATGCCACTGAGCCAACGAGCGCCCCCTTTCCCCACGAAACCACCCGCACTCCCCTCTTTCCCCAACGAGTTTCGTTTTCCCTTTTGCCGCCCGCCTTGTTCTGGTGCTGGAGGCAATTTCTGCGTGCCTCATCATATTCCCCTTTTCTCGAGGGTTTCCCGAACGAAAAGGGGGGTAAAAAACACAGATTGGGGCGTGGTGGGGGAAGGAAACTTGGAAACGCACTGCGAGGGAGACAAAATGTACGTATTTCTAGGTAATGCAAAAGAGCGCGCGTGCGGCGTGAACGGAGGCCGGTTTAAAAAAAAAACAGGGAAGAAATGGGGAGAACCAAGTATGAGAAGGTTGGGCGGGTTTGAAGCGGCCGGCTCTTCGCGACATCCACGGGAATCAATCGGAGCGCAGCGCTCGTCTCTGGCGCGCGTCGTGTGTGGCCCGATGTCTGCCGCTGCCTACAGGGCTTATACTTTTCGCATGTGCTTCGTCGACGCTGCTCCGTGTGACGGGAAAAATAGAGAATTCCTTCTTCTTTTTGGTGGGCTTCTCGCTTTCATAATCATGGTGGCCCGCCGCCAGAGGCCGTCGCTTCGGGCTGCGTGCAGCTACAATAGGCGCGCGTATATACCCGAAGAAAATTAAAAAGAGAGAGATATGGAAAAAAATAACAACGAAGGAAAATTGCTGTGCGCGGCTCTCTTTTTTCCGGTGCCATCGAGTGCGCGCACCAATACAAGCCTTATTTTTTCCATTATCTTTTTTTTTTACTTTCGGAAGCTTGCACTTGCTACAAGGCTTACGCTCATTGAACCACTTTTCGGATGTCTTTCTGTATATCCCTACCAGAGTTTGCCTCGAGTGCTGACAACGTTTTGATGTCACTTGCACTCTGACGCAAATTGGGAGATGAATCTGAGATTTCAAAAGACACACATGGGAGCCTATCTGCCGCGTAGCACTAAATAAACTCAATCACATTGCTGCAGAGTGTCTATAGAACACGCGTGGGAATATGTTTCTGGCAGCCAAGTGTTTCCACACTTGTGTGAGGTGGAGTGGCACTTAGCTTACGCAGGGGTACAAGAGACTAATTGTTTCGTAAGCGGTGCGAAGACTCGTTTTGGTAACTTGTGAGCGTTTACCACCAGGGGCCGAATTCGCAAAACTTCTCTTTCTTAAGTGCGTTTTCCCATTTTGTCAGCCGGCTTCGGTAATGAAATGTGCTACATCGCGATTAGATGAAATATTACGAACGTTTTTAGCGTAAGATGCTTTTTTGTGAATACAGGCCTAATCATATAGTCTTGCAAAGCTCGCAAAATAAATTTACGTTTATAGATATCGAATTAGGTCGGTCTTCATTTCGATCGTAAAAGTTATGGTTATTATTACGACACTCATTAAACCAGGCTGTATACGGAGAAACTCTGCTTTTCTCAGACGTCTTCAAGTCCTTCCACCTCCGTGCTAACCGAACTTGTCACCCCGGTACCCATGTTCTGCTGCATACGACTCTGTGCAGCCATCTTTGAAGATCAGCTTATTCGAATTATTGAACGCTGGTCCTACACACTGCTTCTCATATCCCCCTGTACTATTGCGCAGTTCTTTACCTAAATTCCCGAAAATGCACTGGATTTCCTATACACACATTCGTTTTCTTATATATCTGAATGATAACACGTTATAGATCACTTGCTATTCAGTACATATCCGTCCATGCCAGTCAACAACGCTTCACGACAACTTAGTCGTCTAAAGTGCGATGCCACCAATGTAGTGATGCAAGTTAGAAAGACATACATGGGCACAAGTGGAAGTAAAGAAATTGCACAAGCTGGCTCAATGATTCTTCGTGGGACAACTAACTATAAGCCGAGGTTTTTTCTACGTCAGATCTCCACCAGTTAGCTCAAACTTCCATCAGTTCTAACAAGGGTGGCGCCATGGGGGGGGGGGGGGGGTACAGGTATACGCAGGAGCCCATCCGATATTTTCGCCTGCTACTCCGCCCCTCTCCCCTGCCACCCTCAGTCCCACAAGATCAGACATACTCAGCGCAACACAAGTTCTCCACCTCCTTGCTCCCTCGAAACGACTCGCTTGTCGTGGCTACCTATACTCCAGCTGAAAGATTCTGGCGCCGCCCCCGATCTCTAACCACGAACGTGTTCGCGAAGAGGAGAGTGGCAATATTAGCGTTCGCGCGTCGCACACCATAGGATAGCAGCGGTACTCGCCCCTCTTGCGGGTATAATTACCGGTATTTCCCTACAAGCTTCCGAGGCTGCGTCGTTATAGGCTCGAACATTATTCATATCTCGTTAAGTGCTTCCCAGCCACCTTAAAATGATGGAAGGCGTCACGCCAGCGTCCCGACCATGACCGATGACGTCGGTTTTTGCGGATTAAGCTCACCTTGTGCAGCCGAGCAAAGTATTTTTTTTTGCTTACTCCAAAACAGTGAATCCGAGCAGTGGATGGCACTGTAACGACAACTTCAGCCGTAGGAAACTGGGAGCTCTTTATAAGGTTTTGAACTTAGCTTGTGTTAGCGCGGCACATACGGAAATGAAAGGGGAAAGACGACAGAGACGTTTAGAATGGTCGGCGCCCACCTTTCTAGACGTCTCTGTCGTCTTTCCCCTTAAATTTCCTTATGTGCCGCGCTAACGCAAGCTAAGTTCATGGATAACCAACTCGCCCAAGCCAAAGCACTTTTGATCTTTATATAGGGTGCTCTTAACCTGGCGGTATAAGCTGGAGCCACATGCAGCCACTTTACAACTCGTACAGGCCTTTCTCTCTGCGTACATGAGCGCGCACGCACACTTTCGTCCCTCACCCGCTCGTACAGACACACGCACTACAAGCGGGACAGAAGAGCATCGATTGCGGCTGCCGGCCTGTGTCCGCTGGTGCTTGTCACCGGCTGCTTATGCATACATGATCGCTGCGTTTCGCGGGGAAAATTCCTGGCCGCACGATGCTCTCTCTCTCGCTTTGGTCTTTTTTTTTTTCCTTCCGCTCCTCGCGTGGGCTCGAGGGATTTTCGATCCGGCTCTTCAGAACCACCGAATACGCGGTCCTTGCCTGCGGTCAGCCCAACACTGCCTCGGGGCGTTTATACACCGTGCTTCGTTACACCGGCGCATGCTGGAAATGCGGTGTCCAGTCGCGTCCTGCGTTGCCCGCCTTCAGGACCGTTTTGCGAAGAAGGATCGACCAGGCGAAGATGGCTCGACTTAGCCCGAGCCTCGCGTAACGGCCCTGTCCCAACCCTTTTGATACGCCGGGCTCTCGGGGCTTTTATTCTGTTGGACAGGGAATCGATGACGTCTCAATAGAGTGGTCCCGTCCTCCTCAACCTTCCTCTCGTCTTCTTCGTGTAAAAGGGCACGTGACCTTTCTTCTGGAGAAAGAGTTAACGAGAGGGTGTTGTGAAAGAGAGGGGGCATTGCCCTGTCGCTATATTGATTGGTTGATGAAACACGATACTATCAGTTGCAAAGACGTACATGCGGCATACCGCCTGTACTGTCCACACCCGGCTGGAGGTTTTCTGTATAAACGTGTGCAGGCTTACTAATTCAAGAAGAATTGCAGCACAGTGTTCGAAACAGGTGCAATTCGTGTCACCGTTTCAAATGGTGGTTTGAATATTTTTTTCGTTCAAAGCTAGGCATACTTGTTCGTATGTTTGATCTACGAGTGTGCTTAACTAAGTGAATACTAAATACGTCGAACTATCGACGTATTTAGTATTCTCACCTGAGCGCTAAACTTACTCTATCCCTGACTTTGGATACTGTAATTCAGTAAGACTACGGCTATATACACAAACGCCATTCCGTAATTTCGGCAGATACAGCGCTAGCACAATTAGTATATTTTAGCGTAAGCAAATCACCGGCATTAGTGGTTCTGGAGCGCATCTGATCACGAGGTAGTGTTTTTTTTTTTCTTTTTGCAGAGAGGGCAGCTAATCGTTTCGCTAATTTTGTCTAGCGTGCGTGTGTCCCTTTCCGTACAGAGATGTTTGATTCATCGTGGCAGCTGTCATACACAGCTTGCATCGTCAGGATCGCCGCCACTAATTGCGACAGGGCGTCATTCCAATTCTGTCAAAGCGCTGTGATACGGTGGGATGCATGAATCTATCTCCTTGCAAGGCTGGTCAGATAATTTCGCATCGTTGGGAGCAGCTGCTCCGAACAGTTTGGACGAAAGTGGCACGCGAAATCACGGCTGCCCGACGATATCATATAGCCAACAGGTGGCAGTTATGGGGGGATAGAGGTAAAGTAACTATATATGCAACGTGGCCTGCGGAGAGAGAGAAAGATGGAAGGAAGAGGGCTGTTTCGCAATGTGTTCATCAAGTGAATATATGCACCATTCATTAGATAAAATGAATGCGCGATAACCCAAAAGCTGAGATAACACGATCGGTCAAATATACTTTGCGCTATAGTTGCTGCGCGTGACGGTCGTTTATGAAGACGTCCTGCAATCCTCTCCCCCTCTCTCCCTCACACTCGCGCACGCACACACGTACGCACAGAGTTTACTTCAAGATAACCTGGAGTACCACACAACCCCAAACAGGCATCACGTAAAGGCAAGAAACGATCAAACATTTCGACTTGTGCAACAGAGTTGTGTGTGTGTGTGTGTGTGTGTGTGTGTGTGTGTGTATGTGTGTGTGCGCGTTCGTGCGTGCGTGCGTGCTTGATGGGGGAGCTGTACTAGGACCAGGCAGACGAAACAAAACGCAACACTGAGTGCCAAGCGCTATATATTCCTCGAGAAATCTTTCTGAATTGCAAGCTTCCGTAGCGGGGCTCGAGGCTGACTTGTGTCTTCACGTGTTTTGTGGCGCCTAGACTGTTTTACCTACAAACTATGCATGACCATCTAGTTTGCCAGCGAGTGTTACTGTTGGCTCGAGGGCATTGCATGAGACATCAACGGCACCAACAAGTGAGGAGCCAGTCACACGCAAGATAACGTTTCTGAAAGCTGGTCTGGTCGGATGTTCAATAGCTTAACGCTTAATGCCATAAATTACACGGTGAATGAATGATACAAAATATGACTTCCTGGTCTGCATGTTTATCAATGACACGTTCCTTTTTTTCCTACCTCCCCAGACTAATGACCAAGTGATGCGGTTTCACGCTCGAAACCCAGAGTTTTGCTGTGAGAGATATCCCAGTACATGGATAGAATTTTCTTGAATATAGCCGATGCTATTTACCGCGCACTTCGGTAGAGGCGCGATAGCGTGTCTATTGGCGTAAAAAACTAGCACAGCACCTGTGCTCATTCCTCATGTGTAACATCGTTGTCTTCGACGTGTGCTTGCATATTCCATCACTGATGTCATGCCGGAAAAGAAGTGAGCCAACCGAGCATCCCTAACTTCCCCATGGTAACGCTACTGACCACTATAACACTAGACTGCACTCGAACACGAGAATTCCAGCCGCGTCTACTCTTTTTTTTTTCCTTTGTAGCTCGGAAACACGCTCGGTAAGCTCCACTCAATGATGTTGCAACTACGCTGTGACCCTTTAAACGTTGCTGCTTCGCAAAACAAAAATGACCAGAGGCGAAGCAGAACGCACAAAGGTTCTTCGTGCGGTGAAGAGCAGCTTCAAGGAGCTGCGCAGCTGAAGAAAAAAAAAAAGCGCACTGCTGGAACCGTAAGGGGCAGGGCGCGAAAAAAAGCAATAACCTGGGATGCCTCGCCCAGGAAACGAGCTACAAATAACGACGCCCCCTCTCCGCAAAACAAACAGCGAACGACGACGTAGTCTTGTACGAAAGGGAGTGGAAATGGAAAGGGGATATAGCAATCACGATAATGCTGTTCCGATCGGCGCGCCAGCGTTGGCCGCCTTTCCGAAAGAAGTGCAAGAAACCACGCACACACACACACACAGACACACGCACACACAAAAAAGAAGACTCCGTATTCTAAGAAGTCTACACCGGTGCGGAGAAATAACGCCCAGAGTCGATTCGCGCTCGCCTCCGAGGAGTAAAAACAAGGAGTAAAAAACGGAGTGAGAAGGAAGGAGGAAAGGGTGTTGCCACTGTTGCAGCAGAAAGGGAGAGCGGCACAGTAATTGGATTACTCTTTTGGTACGACGCCCCTAGCCCCCTCCTTCCTCCTCAAGCCTCCAGTGGTGATTCCTCGGGGGATGCGCACGCCATCTGAAAGAGGCGACGCGTTCCATGCTGATGTCACCCGCTGCTGCTGCTGCCTTACTTAGAGGAACGTGCCAGTGGCGCCTCCGAGTTGCAACTCGCGCTCGTCACATACAGAAGTACTGGCCCCCCTGAGAACACGAAAAGTAAGGAAACGGGACGGATCAAGCATCCACGTTTACTGTCGCCGTTATCGACTACCCTGTATTGAAAGACTTCTGCCCGGCTGCGAAATGACTTCGCGCTTTTTATATTAATGTTTTTGGAATTAAGATTTTCATTCTGCTTCCAAATTCTGTATCACAGACAATTCTACCGATAATTAAGCCGAGGGTGCAGACAACTAGGAGTAACCGCTAGTGTGATATACGCTTGTCAGTGGTTTCGTTAAAGTTTATTACTGTTAGTATTTCATATGAAAACATGCATACATTTGCGGAAGCCAAAAAGAAAATAGCGACGGAAAAGTCACAAAACTGCCATCAAGAGTTGCGAGAGGTTTGGGAAGGAGGACAGTGAAGAGGAAGATGCATATAGGGAGGTATAGGAGAAAGAGAGGCAACGCGGGGATGTTAAACAGTCTAGAAAAGCCGGTGTGACAACCTGCACTTCAAAAAACGAACGAGGGAGTTTAAAAGTTAGGGCTCGAGAGAGGAAGACAAAAGTGGAGAGGGTGAGTGGATATGAAGGAAATAACCAGATGAAAATGGGCCTCGTGCGAAAATTGCCTCGGAACTACGAAAAAACACACAAAAACTTGAAGACAAAACAACGCTGTTTGGTGTTTACATCAAACGCGATACACGGTGCTTCCGTAGCTGCTTTAGATAATCACCAAACAAAAACAAATGGAAGAAGGAAATTTTCTTATGTATCCTCTAAACAATGGAAAGAACAACCAAAGAAGATGGGCGCTTTTTAATTTTGGCCTATGATGTGAATTCTTAACGCACAATTACGTATGCATGGCATATGCATAACTCGAGGGAAGCGGGTTCCGTACAGGTATTCATCTCTACGCATTTCTCAGGAGTTCTCTGAGACAGCCTCAAATAATGCATCGTTTTAGCTAATAAGCGAAAGCCCTAAGCTGCAGAATGCGTGCAATGTATGTATGCAGTCACATACGCGTTTTTTTTTCTGTTCTGTGCAACACACGAACACAAATATTCCAAGCTACTCCAATCAACTAATAGAGCGAGGCAGCGTGGGGACCCATGAAAAATGAACGTGAAATCCTGTGCGCGGTGTTTGTTCCTTGATTTCGTTAATTTAGACAGCCACTAAATTAGGTTTAAAAACGCCTATAGAGCTCGCGTTTTCTTTTGCGTAGAAAGAAAGTTAACCATGCAGCGCACCTGAATTCGTAAGCGAACTTTCCTGCGCGAAACGTGTGTAATTCACCGTGATCCCGCGCTCAGCTCCTAGATAATGTAAGACCTAGTGGAAATGCCTTCGGACGTTCTCATGACTTGTTGGTCGTACTTCCACCACGTAACGTTAACAAATGGTTGCTAATTCTTTCTCCGGGACAGGAAAAAATAACTATTGTATAAATAAAAAAATGCATTTGCACAGCGAACACACTCATAATCTGGGAAAAAGGAATCTCCCTAAAGTGTGATTAGGGAAACTAGAGTTTTAGAACTCTGTTATTATTTTGATTTTGATTTTCTTGCGGTGGGTTTTATTTTGGAGTGACATTAAAGCCCCCCCCCCCCCCCTCTCGGTCGTTAAAGGTTGAAGGGTGAAAAGCTGAAGCTAAAAGTGCCATAGGAATGTATTGCAGTATTGCGTAAAACAGGAATGTATCGCAGTGTGCGTGCTAAAGAAAACGTTTTAACGTGGTATAAGAAGCTTCTGCCATGACAGCGATACATAAGAATGTGTGTAGCACTCAGCACAAGCCACACAGGTACGCCTAAATCATATTATCGCGTTATATATCGGTTACAATAATAAAGGGGAAGGTTGCGTAGGACAAAATATGCTGAAAGTATGCTCGGTTAGAGCTTAAAACTGCCACAAAAAGCACTAGAAGGTCCCTGCTAATTACAAAGTTGCAGTTACGTGATAATTATGATGATAATGATGATGACGACGACAATGATGACGATGTTAAAAACTTCATTCAGCTCCAGAGAACACCAAGGGGCGACCGGCGCACCATTCGGCAGGCCTCTGCAATGTTCGATCAGACAGAGGAAGATTTGGAGGAACGGAGAACAACAGAGAGTTATACGAAAATTCACAATATGGTTCGTGAGCCTAAACTGCAAAAAGAAGCACGCGTAAAGGTAATGACCAGAGAGAGCTGCAGCACATGAATATAGCCGAATATGGTGAATGAGCACTGACTCAATACAGCTTGCAATGTGAAAATTCGTTAGTCGTTGATTTGAATTATTTGTGAATAATCGAAATACTATCTACGTGATCTTGTTACGAAGATGCAAAATGTAAGCGTGAAAATCATAAACTTATTGAATATTTGTACGCGAACATAAAATTATAGTGCTGCAAGATTCTTAACGTGCGCTTCAGGCAAGGGAGCCTTGTTTTAGCCACAAATACACACGCTGCTTTCCGATGCTCCGGCCCCACTGCGGCGTATTCTCTCGATTCACTTCGAAGGAACGGCGCTGCGACACCGATGTCTACGGGCGACCGAAGGAGGCCGCGCCCAGCACAATGACGAAGCATTTATGCCGCAGTCAACCATTAGTTCCGGCAGTGCGTCTCCCAGTTCGACTTACCCCCCTCACTCGTCGGCAGATGTCGTCCTTGCCTCTGTGTGCTTAATGAGGGCGCGTGTTTCGGCGTGCGGCATTATGAGGAGGCAGGTCTTGTTGTCGCAGATGATATATACACGTTGGTTTCATGAGGTACAGGAATCACGAGATGGACTGTACGAAGCTTGGCTCTAAATTCGAGCACTGCTAATACTGATAATTAGGGGTTTAATCTAGGTAGCGTTTGCTGATTCATAGTTATTCGAAGTTTATGGACGCTCATTTCAAAGGTGATAAACGTAACAAGAGAGAGAGAGAGAGCGAAAACATACAGTCATGTTCGTGGTCATTTAGCTACTTTACACTGGGGAATCAGAGGGATGGACATGTGGTTAAATACTAAGGAACAACGACTATTAAGAAAAAAAAAAACTGAGCATACAGATTGACAAGCTTCACAGTTTGAGCTACGTAAGCGAACTAAACGCTTTAAGGTTAGTAAACGTTTCTCGTATATAAGATGAGGTGATATGCATCTTTTGAAAGGAGTAATGCATGGTTGTACGGCAAAGATTGGAACGGGCCTTGGGTACTATGCGCATATTCCGACATACTTAAAATCTTGATATATATATATATATATATATATATATATATATATATAGTTTGCACGCTCACGCTATCAACCACGTGTTAGCGCCTGAGTTGAACTCGTGAATTGAACTCAAATTGAACTGTGGCGTTGCCACTTATGAGCTGTTATTAAGCAAGAAAAGTTTCACCCGCACAACTACGAGATTAAGACATTGTTTATGTTTGCAATAATAAGTAAGTTTTCATTGCTATCCCGTACGATTTACGTGCAGACCCTACTCATACATTTAAAGTAGGTCTGCCGTGGTAGTCTATAGTGGCTAAGGCACTCTACTGCTGACCCGCAGGTCATGGGATCGAATCCCGGCTGCGGTGGATGTATATTACATGGAGGCGAAAATGCTGTAGTCCCCTGTGCTCAGATTTTGGTTCACGTTAAAAAATTCCAGGTGGTCGAAATTTCCCTAGTCCTCCACTACGGCGTCTCTCATAGACATATAGTGGTTTTGGGACGTTAAACTCCACATATCAATCAATACTTCTAAAGCATTAAAACTTCTTCGGATGGCGAAGGTTTCGGGGTTATGGTTACCTTCAACTAGATCCAATCGATGCTTATCTCGAAAACCGAGCCTTTACAAAGGTGTGGGCCACGCCTGGTCTCAGGTGGTGCATCCTTCAGAGAACAATGTTTTCGTTACTCTTACCGGCGCCATACCTGCGAAGTTTCAAAGCGTTGCGATTGTATCGTGATGACAAAGAATCGGATGACGAAAAAAAACAATGCTGGAAGATGCAAGAGCATTGACCGGTACATCTGTGGAAGCTCTTGCTGAACACTAAAGTGCCGTGTACACGGAACCTGAGTGCCACAGCGAAGTTTGCATAGAATAGGGAGAGGATGGAGAGGGAAAGGGAGAAAACAGCCTAGATAATGTACTTCCCGTACGAACCCAAAACTTAGGCGGAAGTGAGGGGACGAGAAGGCCGGAAGTGTGCCGCCCTGTCGGAAGTGGAGGGGGACCTTCTGAAACATAAAGGCGTGCAATAAAATTAAGTAAATATAAAACAAAATGAATCACCTGAGGATGGAGGGCGCAGTCGCAGGAAAAAAAAAATACTGGAACGGTGACCCCAGGGATGGTCTTATTGGATTTGAGCGGACAAAAGAAGACGGGGGAAAGAGAGGAAACACAGAAGGGGGCCACAGGATGAAATAACGCGAGACTATGCCAGGAAATTAGGCGCTTGCATAAAAAATTGAAGCAGCGGAGAGTCAGCATGCATAACGTTACTAACGTGTGATATGTGATATTATTAAGCTCACTTGAAAGTTGCTCGATACCACGGTATAGCGCGGAAAAAACGCATGCACGAGGGACGATACACCATTAGTCGGACTTCTTGGAGAAGTGCCAGCTTGTGTAGCTTCGAAAACGAGTCTCCAGTAAAGACTGCGTTCGCGCAGCGACCGGCGTCTTACAGCGCTAACTAAAACAAGCACTAGTTAACAGCGTTAGTGGCGTTTAGAAAGGGTGACTAGACGTTGACCAACCTTATAGCAGCGCAAGAGGCAAGACATTTTTTTTGGAAAATAACGACATTGTGTGTTGAAAGCTGCTTCATTATTTGCCTTAATATCCCTTCTCGAAGAGCTAGCACGTGAGGACGTCTGGCTGTTATGGCCGAGATTGAGATTACTTTCTTTACGACCATCTGCTTGAACCAGAGGCGCATTGGCTCTTTACTATTTACAATTGTACTTTTTTGGTGAATTTCTTCCTGTTTTGCCGGACAAGTGTAATGTAGGCGTTGCCAAAGATAAACCTGTCGCCCACGAGCACAAATAAACACGACCTTCGAAGGTATGCCAGCTTCATATGTATTTGTATGTGCCGTTTTCAAAAGCTGATGCTGTTTAGAGGTTTAGATCGTGGGCTTGGCGGCGATCAACTGTTTCTGATACAGCAATCTGGTATTTTATCGAGGATCATCAGTTGGCTTGTCATTTCACGTTGTCACAGTTTATTGTTAACTATATATCAATGCATGAACAACGTTGATGCCCGTGGCAACTGAAGTGTCACGCTGCTAGAAAGAAAGAAAGAAAGAAATAAAGAAAGAAAGAAGAAAGAAGAAAGGAAGGAAGGAAGGAAGGAAGGAAGGAAGGAAGGAAGGAAGGAAGGAAGGAAGGAAGGAAGGAAGGAAGGAAGGAAGAAGAAAGGAAGAACGAAAAAGGAAGAAAGAAAGGAAGAAAGAAAAAAGAAAAATGTTGGTCCGGCACGCACGCCCAAATATTTTCTTGCCCGCATTTTCCCGATAATTGAAGGGCTCCTGATATTTTAGGGGCGCAGCCCCTTAAGACACCACGATGTCCGTAAACCGTCATCCGGCGTCTACAGCAGAGATCGCGCAGGTGCATGTGAACAAACATCTGTGAACAGCAAAGAAAGGTTATTAAAATGCTGTTAACTAGAACAACATAAAACACCACGATTCATGATCCGATGCACGCTGCTTCGCCCCATCATTATTTACTTCGTAAATATGCGTGAATTTTCGTTGCACATAAGCTTCTAACTCCGTGAGCGTAAACGACACGCCTCCGCCATCTTGCTTTGTTCTCATCTTCTCCCCCTACGTCATAAATACCCGGTAACTTCACTAGCCAATACGACTTAAGCAATTATGCCTTCGTTGGAGGTGACCGGGTCGAATCGAGATTCACAGCGACTGCGGTACGAACGCACTTCAATGCATCGCTTGACCACCGCGTATGGCGCGTAAAGCTGCGATGCGAACGTCACGTCTTGCAGCTGCTTCGTGGCCTCGGCAGCGAGAACAATATATGTCCGAGTACTTTCGTCACAATTGGCGAAATCGTCGTGCGCTTTCAACAATACGAAAACGCTGGTGCTACCTCGCTAGCAAGCAGCTGCTTCTTACGTGTACCGTCGTTTACGAAGTGTTCCGAACATCTCTCGTTTTCTTTCTATTTGCATTTTTGTTTCTCCTATCCTTTGTTACCTTCGTCTAAAACGTGTGTTTGGCACAACACTCGTCACTGCATGCTGAGCCATGTAGACAACGAGTGCAAGATATTGAGAGACATTATTATTCTCCTTAATCACTTGTTTGCTGCGAAGAGACGGTCACACCGCTGATGTCCCCAGAAAGTTTACACGTTAGAGGCCTCACTTTCTCACACATTACAGGAATCATTTCGGTAATTTTGTTCCCTTAACGACAAATCGTCATTATAAGGCAAGCCAAGAGATCAGGAGGGCAATGTACAAAAATTTTTTTCAAGCGAAGCTCTTCAGAATTATTCGAGATGGCTTGAACATCTGAAGTGGTCCTTCACTGCGTGCGTCGAGTAATATGTCGAGGTAGGAAAAGTTCAGTGCAATATGTTCATCTGTAACGTGTTCATTGTGTGGACCGGCTCATGTGTTGAAAGGGATGTTACTGTGATAGTGAGAAAAAAAATCCATTTCGTACTACATTCAGGAAATATTTTCAGTTTTCTCCTCTGCCACAAGCTCCGCAGGTGTAATTATCTAGACCTACTTATAAATGCACAACCACACACAAGATATCGTGGCTATATTGTGGTGGTGAACTTCTTTTTTTACTACTATTTGTCGTTCATCTCAGGTTATCGCAGGTTCCGATCCTGCCGGTGGCAAGTTATCTTTTTATTCACTTTGTTTCTTCTAATTTACATATCAATTAGGTACTTCAAGTGACAACCCCTATATATACTTTCCCTGACATTATTGTCTGTTAATTTTTTATGTTGTGTCTAACACAGAAAACTAGCTCGTAAATTTACACTTCCCTTCATCTCAGATAAAGTCTCACTGCAAGAAGGAAAAAGAAATGTCACAAAATGTCGCACTGAATATTGCTCTGGATGTATAACACAATAGAAACGTACAGTACGTCAAACACAACGTCTTGTGTTTATATAGGGTTCACTGACAAAACGCTTGTACTTATCATTTGGCGCTTTTTCCAGTACAAGCAGTATCGGCACTACACATACCTATGAAAATTTATGCGCATGGAAAGAATTGGGGTAGGAAGCACTGCCGGTGATGGGGATTTCGGATAACATTATAGTCCAGGAGCAGCGAGTACATCGATAGGCGAAGAGAAGAATTTCGCACTGAAGTGCAGTACAAACAACATCAATAAACGCGGCTTGCGAATAACAGCGACATCCTTTTAATCTGGCGACGGGGACACGGGCACTCCCTGACGCCCAGCGTTGAGGATCGTCCCGGTGGCGGGCCACGCGGCCAAGGCCGCGCGCACCGGTGTTCCGCTGCGTCACTTCCGCACCCGTCGCCATGACGACGGTCACCCATCGGTGGTGGCCCGTTACGCTACGCTTCAAGCGCCGGGAGTGAACTGCGCAGGGGGGCACGCCACAACTGAAACGGGGCGGACCGCAGAACGAAAAGAAAAGTGTGATGAAGAAGATTCCACTGCCGCCATGCTACTTGCATGATGCTCCACCCCCCCCCCCCCCCCCGTGCCATCAGTGGCGTAGAGAGGGCAACTGTCAGGGTTCAGTGCATTATGAACATCATGCGCATGTCGTTAGCGAACAGATATTAACACACACCGAGGAGTAATGAAGCGCTGTTGTTGGTCTCGCGCGTGACATAAAGTGCCCTATTTGGCCATGACGAGCCTCCAAAAGTTTGTGAATAATGTAGATTCGAAGAGTACTTTATTCCGTTCGGTCTTTGAATAAGGTTTACTGTCTTTCGTGTAGATTACGAACATTTCGAAATGTCAGCTCTAATCAAATAGGCATGAATTACCATGAGAAAGGGTGATAAGCTCAACCCCCATGGGCATATATGTAGCGCTAGAACGTGACAGCTTATAGTGAAACGCACTCACTCTAGCAGAGTTTATCGGCTATCTACTTATCATTCGCGGCCTTTTTAACAGTTGTGTGCCTGTCGATAGTGCTCCTCCGGGCAACTGGCAGGTCCAGGTGCGCTTTCAGAGATGGAATGGCGTACAATTTAATGCGCACATCGTTTTAAATGAATTCTAACGCTGTTGTTCAATATTATAAGCCTATCAAAATTGTATTTCGCTCACTTCACTTCTGGCGCTGTTAGATTCGCATTCTGAAACTCTATAGAGAGGCTTTTCAATCACTGATGTTCACAGACAAATTAGCAATCCCGATGGAATGCAACATTCTAAGTGGCACTTTTGCGTTCCCATATATTTGCAATCCTTGTAGTTGTGCAGAAACATCGCGTCGATCTAGAGCTGGCCAGAACGTGTGATAGAATATAGAAGAACGTTATCAACAGTCATTTAAATGCTATTAAACAGCATGAATTCAGTGCTTCACCACCCACGCCATTTCCATCGGCAACGAGGAGCACGAATATATAAACTGAACAATTAAAAAATATATCATAGAGAACAGCAAATACCATAACGTTCTGTTTTAAGCCTAGTGCGGTAGAGCCCATCTTCGTGCAATGCATTCCTTTCTAACGTTTCTCTTCTTCCGGCTATAATGGCTTTAGTGTCCGTGTGGTAAGCGTATAAAATTCCGCAAATCGATATGCGAAGAACGAGCCGAATGCACAAGGCAAGGAATGTCGATAGCGTTCTCAAAGTTGCGAAGAAATGAGTGAGGGTGGGCTCGTAGACGAGAAAAAAGCAAATAGAAAGAAAGAAAGAAAGGAGGAAATAAAGAAAAAATGAAAGAAAGAAGGAAATAAAGAAAGGAGGAAAGAAAGAAAGAAGGAAAGAAAGAAAGGGAAATGATGAAATTAAGTAAGTAATCAGGCCCCTTCGCTATCGAACACTTGCATATGATGCAAGAAAGAGAAGACAAAGGCGAGACTGCTGCATCGCTTTACGATCTTGAAGCCCATTCTTTAAGAAAAGAGAAATGGAAAGCAGGAATAATGTGATATGCAGTCAAGAATGTGATGGCAAGCGGTGATTTCTTGTCCCCCCAAGCGCTTGCACCAGACATCGTCGTCCTAAATTCTTCGCAGATTACGTCGTTTTTATCAATTTCTTATTGTTATTAGAGCGCTTATTTTTTGGTTTATTGATTTGCTTTATGTACAGCTTCCTTGCTTCTTATTCAAAAGCCTTTCTTCAAATGAATTAAGAAGTGCTCAAATCAATAGATCGTGTTCATAGGAAAGTGGGAAGAAAATACAAAAGTACGGGGAACCATTACGATCAACAGCAGTTCCATGTCTAAAAGCCGTACTGCAAACACAACGTGTCCCGTAGATTGCTTTCAAGAAATGTCTACTGAACTGAATGAGGTTGTTGAGGCAGGTGCGGGATGCCCCTGGACCAGGACTTCGCTGGCCTCGGCGGCCCTCCATGACTGGTGGAGGAATGTTTCCCGGATCTCTTTTTTTTTTCTCACTGCCGAGCCAGCTCTCCCACTGGTGTAAATTCTTAGTATGTTTTCACCGGTATGTCAGCCGTATTAATGGTGCATCTACCCGTAGACAAGGAAGGCAAAATGGGATTGTTGGTCATTCATAGTCGGAATGATATCTATATAGCCTGTCGCTCGATTCTTGGCCCATTCCCCTTTGCGGGTGAGTGCCTTTAAAAAGACGATATCGTCAATCTACATAGCACATAGAACGATGATAGGGGAAGAAACGAAAACAAAGGAATGCTCTAGTTTCCATTGTTGAAGGTTATCGTTAATCCCGTCACCGTTCCTTCTCTTCTTGCGTTCATGTTTTTCTGTGCTATCCACGTAGCGTCCCGTAGAGTGAGAGCTTTGTACTGAAGACCACCTTCAAAGTGAGGTCAGCTAAATGTGAGGGTATATATATAAAATTTTCCAGCAGCTGCGGCTTGATGGCGTGAGACGTGTTTCGCGGGTAGGGAATAGCTTCAGAACGACAGCTCGCATTTGGAAAAAAACTGCGTTGTGACAGCTATTCAAGACTTTCTGGAAAGGTATAAAAAAGAAGCGCAGTGGCTACATTCACTACAGCGGCACAACTGTCGCTCGACGATTTATGACAGTGGAGCCTTATATCACTATTTTTAAAGAAAACAGGCCATACACTTTTGCTTTCCTCTCGCTGAGTATACGTGGACCGTTATACGCACACACAAGGACAAGATAAGAACAACAAGAGAGAAGGGTAGGGAGGTCAACCAGGCGCATGCCCCGTTTGCTACCCTACGTGGGGGAATGGAAAGGAGAAATATATATATATATATATATATATATATATATATATATATATATATATATATATATATATATATATATAGAAAGAGAGAGAGAGACAGAGAGAGAGAGAGAGAGAGAGGAAAGAGAAGAGAAAGAGACAAAAAAAAATGTCAGTTAATGGGCTGACGCGTATGCAGTGGGGGCACTACACGAAAGTTAAGAAGTTCACAAGGGCCCGCAGTCCTCAAAAATCACGACACGGCTTTGACTGCCTTTTGAGCCGACGAAGGACCGTTGTACATGATAAACAAGATTTCAGGTGGGGGACTTACTAAAGTTGACGAAATACTCTCGTGCTTCGGCGGACTTCAAAAAATCTTTGTTATTTATTTATTTATTTATTCAATACTGCAGACTCGAGGTCCAAGCAGGGTAATAATACACATGCAAATAAAATAATTGCGGCACGAAACAACAAAGGGCGGAGAAGGTTGTTTGGTAGGTTAATTCATTCATCACATGTATTAGTAAGACCGTTCCATTCACATATGGTTCTTGGAAAGTACGAATACTTCAGTAGGTCTGTGCGAGCAAAATATGGGATCAAGGCCTTAGGGTGGTGGTGTCGGGTGGGCCGGCTACTAAGGGGTGTCAAATACGGGGATTGGTCTAGAGCTATTTTTTGTTCAAAAGTTGATCAAGAAATTCTAATCTAGCTTTTGATCAAGGAATTCTAATGTTAGCATTACAACGTTCGCAACGTTAACGTTAACACCTTATTTTTAGCAAGGTAATTGAGTCAATTTGTTCATCGGTGATTTATTTCCCAGAGTCTGTCTTTCTGTGCCCTGATTATTGAATTGAATAATTACGCACTCTTGTTATACGAACGCTAAAGAGGAAAACCTAACCTGTGAGGTGAGCTCAATGAAATCGAAACAAGTGAGGCCACGCCACAGTTAGTATTCCGGGTGTTCAAAGTTCAGCTTCATGGTTTTCTGAAAATTCAGCACTTGGAAGAACATAAAAACCACCTTCGCAGATAAAGTATGCATTCTGGGAGACACAAAGTGAGTCAATAATTTTGACTGTCAGTGCTTGAATAATTGAAATTTAGTAATCAACTTTTCAGTGACTGAAGCAAGCGGGGTATCCTGCAAAGCACAAACTTTGCCGCTGGATATCTCGGACCACAAACATGCTAGAAAAATTCTTCAAGTGTAATTGCGCAGAAACGCCACTGCCTCAAACTTTTCAATACAAATATGCCCGCGTGCTATAGTCAATGAAAAGGTAATTAATAAATCCCAGTTGATTACACCACCGACAGCCATGATTATATTCCCACTTTGTGACTCCCTGGACGCATCAGTTATCTGCAAAGGTGATTTTCATGTTTTTCCCAGTGCTGAATTTTAAGAAAAGCATAAAGTGGAACTTTTAACACCCGGCATATATAGCGTTTCACTTTTTACCAGATTTCCCAAACGCAGGCTTCTAACCTTTTCAACCTGACACCTTCGGGTGAGCCTAATCTAACTTAATCTCGGCGTCCTACCCGAAGCTTGCTAAGGCCCATATTCTATAACGCCCCTCCACGCAACGCTCCACCTTCACTTGAGAAAGCCAATAAAAGCGCCATCTTTAGGCGGAAAATTCACTGCATAACAGCATAATTTGCTGCTATTCTTGAGCAGCGCAGCATCATTTTTACCCGAACAGCAGCGCAGTGCGCAGCTACGTCAAGTGAAGGGTGAAAGTCGAGTCGAGGAGTGTTTGTGAATACGGGGGTAAGTCTTTCTCGCCAGCGAGTCATTCGCGTCGGGCGTTTAATCTCAATTACGCACGATTAAAACTGGCGGGAAACGGCGTGTTCTATTCTGCTGGAGTTACACTAAATTGCTGTTGTACGCGCTGCGCGCAGTGTTAATCTGGATATGCAAAGGTACGCGTGCAAAGCTTTTTGCTGGCTGTAGCTGTGACGTTACGAGAAATATCGCTTAATCCCTAGAAACGCGTTTGCGTGTTCTTATCCACCGCTGATGCTACTAGCACCGGGAACACTCGTATAACTATAGCGAGAACGTACTCCCGCTTGCGTCGCAAGTGTGCGGCTACAATTACTGCATTATTTCCTTATTCTTTTTTCTTTCTTTCTTTTTTTGAGTCATTTATTCTGCATCATCTTCACCAAGCTTAATTCTGAAAAAAACTCGGGCGCATGCTACTCATCTACTCTCCTTTCTTACTATAGCGTTCAACACGAAGTTCTTAACAAGCATGACAATAAAAAGACAAGCATATGAAAGAGCCGTTGCATATTTGAAATAATAATAATAATAATAATAATAATAATAATAATAATAATAATAATAATAATAATAATAATAATAATAATAATAATAATAATAATAATAATAATAATAATAATGTTGATGCTTGTCCATGATGTCCATGTTGATGCTTTCACACTTTGCAGCGTAGTTTCTTCCCTGTCTACACGCAGTTGAGCGCAAGCAACGCGCTGCGTATACCGAACTTCTCGTTATATCGATGCCAGCGCAAGGAGGGCGCATGCAGGCATGTTACGCGAAGACAAAGCGGTGTATACACAATGCTCATGCGAGCCACCCTCGACGCCTCCCTCCCTCGCTCTCCACGAGAGCGGGCTTCGTAATCAGCCGCTTTGCATTCCCCGTCCAAACAAGGCGCCAGCGGCTCCGAACACTCATTACACCGCTTTAAAATTGAAGTGCTCTCTTCGACTCGACGGTGGCTCCTCAAAGGAGCTGACTCTGTAACTCGGTGAAGGCGATGCGCGAGCAGAAACCTTTCGCTCACTTGTGTATTTTCGAGAGCCCGTTCTCCTCCTTTGCGTGTTCAGTCCCCGAAAGCGTTGTAGCCGGGCCCCGGAGTGGGAGCTCGCGCACTGGCGGCAAATCCCATTAACGCGAGCAAACAGGGCGCGACCAGTTTGGGAACCGCGGGAGAAAAAGAGCGAGTTAGTTCGTCCGGCAGCGTCCGGCTTCGTTCGCCCCGCGAACGCCTTCCGCGAAGGAGTCAGCAAGCTTCGTCCGGTGAATTCACTCGCCGGCAGCGGCGTCTTGAAGGAGGCGTGCTCATCTATGCGTGTATACGACTCGGAAAGAAGGGTTTGCTGACGTAACCGCCGCGTTTGAGTCTATAGTAACGTCGTTTTGAAAAAAAAAAAAGGCAGCCTATACTGAGGAAAGTTACCCAGGTGCCCGGCTGGCGCAGAGGTTTTATGAGGGTGATGTGCGCTTCTAAGGAGCTACGTTCTCACTCTCTCCCTCCTTATCTCACTCACTCACATTCCCTCACTCACACTCACTCCGCTCGCTCACTATACTCCCTCCCTCCATCCCTCACTCCCTCATTCACTTACTCACTCCCTCCCACACTCACATTATCTCACTCTCACTCACTCCGCACCCTCACTCTCAATTGCTCCCTAACTCACTTACATTCCCTCACTCACACTCACTCACTTCACTTTTTCACTCATTCACACACACTCACTCACTCGCTCATTCGCTTACTCACATTCTTTCACTCGCTCCACTCACTCAATCCAGTCACTCAATCCACTCACTCAATCCACTCACTCCCTCACACTTACACATGCTCCACTCCCTCATTCACTCACTCTCACTCAATTACTCACTCACTCAGTCACTCACTTAGTGTTTTATGCATACAGTAGGAAGCGCTTTCTTTCAAAGCCTTCAGGCCTTTCAAGAAAATGAGCGAGAAAGAAAGGGCGTGAACAAAATGTGTTAATAAGTGGCTACAATTAGCCGGACGTCGCGGTCACGTCTTCGTAAGCACGTGCCTCTCTTTCGCGCCTAGTCTTGCGAACACGTTCTTCCTCGGACTATTTCTTCGCCGTTACGCACCTGGAAAACGACCGCGTAGACAAGAAGCATACGCAACTTGAGCCACAACACTGCGTCGCTACAGTGCAACGCCTTCGATACGAAACACCTAATCGCCGTCGCATCTTTCAACGGGGTAGAAAGGGTTTTTCTTTATTGCCGGCGCTTCTGCATTACGCAAAAGAGCACCGCCACAATTTTCCCCTCCCGCATTAAGAGAAAGTGGGGGAGCAGTTTGTTTATCTGGAGATGGCAGCGTTAGCGATGTACGCAAGGCTTATCGAGCGCCGTTGGCGATCGCTGCGTCCGCACGCGAATTGGTGCGCGAAGCGGCTGCCGCTGTAAGCTTGCTCGTGTTGCTCTGCCTCCGGCGGGCCCGGAGTAATTGCCACCGCCGCCGCGCTCAGGGAAAATGAATGGGTACCTCTGATTAGCGGGCTGCCGCTGAAAGCTAATTAATAACGTCTTCGTAAGCCACAGCCGAAGTATTGGATTAGCGGCAGGCCGCCGAGACCGCGATCAAGCGCACAGCGCGCTTATTTTAGACAAGTTTTTTTTTTTCGCCAAATAATTCGACAACTCGTAGAAAGGATCCCCCTCTCTACCTTGGGAATATCTTTCGGAAAAAGGGCTCCAAAGTGATAAGAAAGGCTTGGCGCTGGACGAGCAAGTGAAATCTTATCGCTGATAATGAACTATATGACATAGAAAAGAAATAAAAAAAAGAAGGGAGACCAAAGTGTTTCAGTACGCTCTTCTCCAGGTATTTGTATATATATTATATAGATTTGCAAAGTGGACCGAGTTCGTTACTACTTCGCATTGGGCAGGTTGAACTTTTTAATTACTAACACTTATTAATTAAAACATCTAATAGTCGAGTGTTCAACTCTTGAATGCCACAGAATGACACGCACATCGTATGTATGTATGTATGTATGTATGTATGTATGTATGTATGTATGTATGTATGTATGTATGTATGTATGTATGTATGTATGTATGTATGTATGTATGTATGTATGTATGTATGTATGTATGTATGTATGTATGTATGTATGTATGTATGTATGTATGTATGTATGTATGTATGTATGTATGTATGTATGTAACCCAGAAGCGTGGGTCTAATGATGTGCAGGGGCTTTAGGGCCATTGAATAAATGCAGATGGGACGTTAATGGTAAGTGTCAGTGTAATGGAGAGCTTGACGAATTTCGCAAAAGCTACGGCTTGCACCAACGCCGCATTTGTGGCGGCAGCTATTGATTGAAAAAAAAGTAAAAAAAAGACTACGTGTATGAAATGGATCTCCTTTGCGACCGAGAAGATATCAAGCGAGAGTGTCGCATAATTCTTTACAAGTCCTCTTTTTCTTCTTATCGTTCCTCTATCCATTTTATAGTTCATCAAGAAGTATCACTGACAAGTCGCTCAAAGCGTGATTCTTTCACGCGTGAATTGAATGATTTACTCCCGTAATGCAGCACTAGACCCAGAATAGGCCGATAGCATACCGGTCTATTCAATGAAAATTTAGGTGGAAAGGCTGTCTGCCGCCCTCAGATTCACCGCAAATAGTTTTCGGAGAAATGCTTCCGCGAGGAATTCGTGCTAACAAGATAGACTGCCCGACGTCCGCGCTATTCGGTCTCGTTTCGTATCTCTAGCGATGAAAGAGTAGACAGGAAGATTATGGTGAATACGGTTGCATCATAGCGTCACGCAAGGAAAAAAAAAGTTGCAGCAAGTTGCAGCAGTCAGGTGGCCTGTACCATCTGTTTCGTTATATATAGTTCGCGTGCTCTTGCAACTTTTTTTTTTGGAAACGATCATTTTCTCGGACCCTAAAATATAACCAAGTATTCTAATTTAGCATTCACGCATGCAGGCGTTTAAGTTACCACGTACTGCGTATCGAAATGTGGTGCTATAGGTTATGCAATTTTCGCGCGTAAGTCATGAGAGTTTGGGGATCAGTTTTAAATCGAGTGATCACATCGAGAGCTAAATTTGAGTTTTGGTATGAATTATGGATTGGTTTGCATCAAAGTGTGTCGCATTGTATACAATGCAACGCGCTTTGAAGAAAGACCAAATAATTCACCATTATATTATCGACCGTTAATCGTAAGCATGTGACTACAGTTTGCTCTAACAGACTGGTGAGGGCTTAGCAAGCAGACAGGAATATAACCTCGAGGCGTGCTGCGTATAGATAACACATGCAAATGCTTCAGAAACATCGTTGAGCTTTTTCTTTTTTGTTGGGAATATATATAAAGAAAAGTTGGTGCCTCAATGTAGCTCCGCCTACTCATCTTTTCTTTCTTTTTGCTTGATAACTGTCATCACAGTGCTGATACAAATCTAGACAAAAAAGCAAGTGAACTGTATTTTCTGGCCCAATATTAGTCCGAAAATGTGAACGCTGCTGAAAGTTCACGCAGCCTAATTGTTCACATACCAAGAATTTCACTCATGGTGTAATAGCTCATAGGAATGTTCACGCAGAAGATAATTGGCACATGTATATTTTCTTTTAATTTTCGAACCGCAACAGCCATTTTCGCAGCAACAAACACTGCACGGGCAGGAAGAGGTTAGTTTACCTGTTTCAGTCTCGTGACAAATAGAAGCGTTTATAAATGATACTTTTTCCACCTCGCTAGGGGCGAATTTCCAGACGGGAGTGGATGGGATGCCGCGCTTCTTAGCTCTGACTCTCAATTACAAGCCTGCTTAATAGGGCAGGCTGAAGATGCCGCCAGGGCCCATGGGATCATGGCCGTCGTCTAGGTTTGGTCCTCCCTTCTCCTCTCGCACCTGAAAGGGGAAGAGGACCTTTCTGCTAATTAAATAAAGTTTGTTCATCATCATCATCATCCACCTCGGTGGCAATGTGATTATGGCAGCGTAGTTGGACCTTGTCAATTGTTTATTTAAAAGAAAGCAGATATTACAATCGCTTTAACGCCGTTTACAAGTGGAACATGGCGCATTATGACGTGGTGATATAAGCACTGTCAGGGACAGGCACACAGCGATGGACGATCGGTTTCTTACTGTGCGGGCACTGCATAAGGAACGTTGAGACGGCTCTGGAAAACGAGCACCTCTAAGTTATTATCAGCGCGACCGCCATGACCAAACTCGGCGCGGCTTCATTGTAAGACGATCAATGAACGTGTTCTACGCAACCAATAATAAAAGAGAGAAACAGAGGAGAAAAAAAAAAACAACGGGGCAAGTGCAGTGAGGCGGCCAAAATGCCACCGCGTCTCCAGGCAAGTGGTTTCAGGCGCGCTCTCTGCCAAGCCTGCTTTGCTGGAGACATGTAATTAGCATGCCCGCGGCGGCAGCCCGTGTGGGTTACGGCGGAGTCTCGGCCCTTGAGCTACACGGCAGCCTAATTGGGTCCTTGAGAAACACCCTCTCCATGTCGTCCCGAAGCTCCCGCACCTCCCTCCCTCCCTTCCTCCCTCCCTACCTCCCTCCCTCTCTCCCTCGACCAGAGCTCCGCATCACGTCCTTGCAAGAGTCGGTGTATCCCTCCTCGAAAGGGTCTGGGGGAAACAAATACATAAATAAAATGGTCGGTCAAGTGGTTCGCTGTCAGCGTCACCAAGCGGGACGGAGAACAGTTAACAAAAAAAGCGCAATAGGTCCGGTAGTCTGCGTCACTCCAACTCTGCCTTAATTTTCTACCTATACGAGCCACCGGAAACGGAAACGCTTCCGGCAAAACGAAGCCGCGCGTACAAACAGACGCTTTCAAACAATGTCGCGCGCAGCGCGGATTCGGCCATGCGAAGATTCTGCATCCTCCCCGACTATGTACGTATGCATCCGCTCCGCGGCAGCTTCTTGTGTGCTCTTTCTTGGGCACAGTCTTCCAGCCTCTCCTCCGATTCTTCAAAGGCACCAACTAGAAAGGACCAACCCACGCATGGAAACAGGCTAAAAGTGGCAATATACATACAGATAGTGGAATGTCCGAATAAGTTCGACGAAGTCGTCGCGCGATGGTGTTGCAGCTATTTTTCTAAAGTGTACATGACCATTACCAAGTCTAGACAGCCAGATAAGCTTTAAAGAGTACTAGGAGAAAAAAAAAAAGATTACGTAAAGAACCAAGCGCGGAGGCCAAAGCGATGCTAAACAGTCTTCGTCCTTTTTCGACCGTCGTGTTTGACTTTGGTCTTAGTTCCAGTGTAGCGGTTCGACTCTACGTAAAGGGGCGTCCGTTGGCCACCCTTATTTGCTCTAATCAAGGAGGACACAAGAAAAAGCAGCTTAGGTAGATAAAAGAAAAAACGTACAAGCGGCCTAAATAAAGGAGGCTTATTGGACGCAGTGGAAAGAGAAGGAGCCAGAAAGAAAGGGACTCAATTAAAGCATGTGGTAGGCCGCTTAGGAGATTAAATGCGCCGGATAGATAAAATGACGAAGGAAAAGGAGGCAGCGAATGCTGCTTTGAAGAGCAAGTGCGTAAAGCAAAAATAAGAAGCAAAAAATGGAGGTGAAGTTAGGGGGGAGGTGGTGTAGGGAAGCGAGCATGGGAGCAAAGCGCTGCGACGTTGCCGAGGAAATTGAATCCGAACGCGAGTCTCGCTTTCCGAGCTCGCTTTTGGCGTCTGCTCGGCGGTTTCCCGCGCCGTCACACACGCCTGACTTCTCGGTGCTGGCGGCGGTCTCTTGCTTTCCGCCGCGAGGTGTCGCATGAATAATTTCCGGTTCGGAGTTCGGCGCGCCACCGCCGCATCGCAGTCGTTCTTCGCACGCTCGCCGCCTTTTGAAAGAAAACACTGCGAGTTTTTTTTTTTTGTGTGTGTGAACCGCCGTTCGTGGTCCGCTTTTGTTTGGCCGAGTTCCTTTTTCAGTGCTGCGTGTACTGGCTTTGCAAACACGGGGGCTATCGGCGATCGCAAGCTGAACGAAATGGGCACGAAGGAACTCACCTTGTCGAGCCTATTTCTCCTCTGTAGTTTCCTTTCGTTTTCTTTTCTTAACACACAGGGAGGCCGTTAGGCTGAAGAAATCGTGTTTTCAAATATATTTTGAAGCCATTAAAAATAGGCGTTTGAGCTAGGTTGAAGGTGAAGAAAAAATAGCGTCAGCAGAGAACCAACGCCAAGGCGTAAATAATTTTATTTTTCTTTTATTACTCAGACCCTGCCTTGCGACGTATTACCAGATAGTTGGGTTACTGGCTTCTATGGGAATCCCGAAGGCAGCCTTATCTGCCTCAGTCTTTCGCGCGCGCGCACACACACACACACACACACACACACACACACACACACACACACACACACACACACACACACACACACACACACACACACACACGCGCACGCACGCACACGCGCACACGCGCACACGCGCACGCACGCACACGCGCACACGCGCACACACACGCATATATATATATATATATATATATATATATATATATATATTATTGTACGAAGAGAAACGAGAGGATACAACTGTAGAATAGGCACGCGGAGAACATGTATAGACTCAAACAAGCGATATAGTGTTTCCTTTAAATGCATGGCTGGGATACACGCTCACCACAAGTATTGCGCAACCGCTATTCATCTAGCTGAGTATGTATCAGACGTTGTAGAGGTGGATAACGATGTATTTATTGGCCTATGCTCTGCGTGTTTTTTTTTTGTACATGCAACCGCTAGCCTGATTGACAGCATTTGGTACTCAGGGAAGCTAAAATACGGGCGTATCAGGGTAGGGGGAAGGGGGTGTCCAAACCTCTATGCCACAAACCCTCTTAAAACCACTAACTAACCTCGCTCCATCGAAAAAAAAATCGCAGCATATCCACGTAGTGAGTGATGATGAGTGGGGCGAAGCGTCCATCAGCCCGTCCATGCTTCCGCCCGTTCATCCATGCGCCCGTCCGTCTGTCCGTGCATCCGTCCCTGAGTCCGTTCATTCGTCTGTCTGTCCGTTCGCGCGTCCGCCAGTCAGTCTGCCAGTCATTCTGTCCAGTCCATGTGTCTGTCCATGCGTCCATGGAGTGAACACTCCAAGTACCGCAATCTTTCATCTCGCATCCCCGATGGCGCATACCCGCTCTAGAGCGGGTATGTGCCACAGGTGGCTACGTACTACACCATACATAAGGAGGAGCGACAGATCCACACCTTAAGGAGCATCGCCCTTAAAACATTTTCGGCTATGCTACCGAAAGCTGCATTTTTTTATGATACCGGTTAAAGCTTACTCTGTCTTTGTGTATAACATCTGAAACAGAGCGATCAACATTTCAACACGCACGCCCTAGTTAGGTTACATCTAGTTGATTCATTTGCCAGAGGAACTCGCGATTTAGCACGCTGTTAGTCTGACAATGTGAGCGCGGGGAAGAGATGGTGCTTTCGTGGTAAAACACGCGAGCGTGGTGCGGAAGCGTATCTAATGGCGTAGCTCGTGCTCCCGCAACAACAGTGTTATCGTGTCACCCCTCGAGGCGTGAGTATTGCATGGAAATGACAGAGCAATAAAAGGGGGAAAAAGGGGAAAAAAGAGTACAAGAGGTGGTGGTGAAAGATACGTGAGCACAGAGTACCAGGCAAAGGCCCGGGCATGCCGGGAGAGAAAATAAAATACAAGGGCAAACAACAGACTGCTTGCTGGTGTCTTGCATAGTGTGTTGCGAACGAGGCTACCTGCCACAGACAGCAGCTGCTTGATTCTTCGGTCCGCTGCCCACCTGAGAGGCTCGTGCCGCGGGCGGCAGCCGTGTTCCGATGTGTCACACTCTCTCCCACCTAAGAGATGAGCGAGGGAGAGTGAAGGCAGCCGTCGTTGCCACCTGTGTGCAGAATGGGCGATCTCAGTTGGCGGCACGGAGGGCTGCATCAACCCGAGTCGCCCCCCGAGAACTTGCCGTTGTTGTATGTGTGTCTCTGCCGGATATAGGCGACTGAGTATTAAGACTCGCGAAGCTGCGTATAATGCTTCGCTTGTTGGCTTCTAGGAGTGCTGTGAACTGGGGCTAATTGGTAGTGGTTAATTATACTACTGCACAACAAGAACGGGAAAAAGCTAAGGCACACGAGCGACAAGATGCAGTCCTGACTATCAACTGAAACCTCTATTCAAGGCTTCTAGTTGATCATTTGACGACGTGTTTTGTAGTTAGGGAGCGTTATTGCAGAATTAGACGTTGAGCGGAGATAAAAGGGCCGTTGTGTACCACGAATGTGTACGAGAAATTTTGTGTACGAGCCGGTGCGTACTTAAACGTTCTCAGTGAAGGCCTAAGCTTGTCAACAAACAAACAAACAAACAAACAAACAAACAAACAACAACCAACCAACCAACCAACCAACCAAACAAACAAACACACAAACACACAAACAAACAAACACAAACAAACAAACAAACACAAACAAACAAACAAACAAACAGACAGACAAACAAACAAACAAACAAACAAACATGTAAGCAATCAAACGAACAAAAATAAACAATAAATTACAAGCAAGCAAGGGAACAAGCAAACAAACTAATCAACTAACTAGGCTCAGACGGTATATCATCGCCAGCGATGACCGGATAATTCATTAGGAGATGTTGAAGCCACGACTACACTATAGAACACGCGAGAAGTTGGGGACAAGCTGAGTGCAGCCAAGAGCAGTCATTATTGCGGAAACAGACGTGTTCGTCGAAATTTATCATGAATAATAAAATTTGGTCCCTACAATGTTTGCGGAAAATCTGATTCCTGATAGTACATTTTCTCTCTACGTTGTTGCGCTTTTTCACGAGAGGCACAGACGATCGATAAATATAATGAGTAGAGCCTGCTACCTCTCCTTCTCGCACTGCCACCCTTTAGCAGTACACACCATCCTGACGCTCCTTGGACAAACATGGCCCATGCCTCACTGAAGACTACGTCGTTGTCGTCGTCGTCGTCCTCGTCATCATCGACATCATCATCATCATCGTCGTCGTCATCATCATCATCGACATCATTCTATTCATCGTTAAAATCATCATTATAATCATCATCGTCGTCGTTGTCGTCGTCATCATCATCATTGTCATCATTATAATCATCATCGTCAACACCATCGTCATCCACCACCATCATCATCATTCTTCTCATACCGTATCCCGCAGAGGCGTTATACGTAGCGTCCAAGGACCCCCCAGACAAACCCTGCAAGTACAGAGAACAAGCGCGTTATGCAGCTTCGGCCTTTTTCGTCGTTTCGGTATGCCATTCGTGATACCAGAAGAACATTCACGTGACGTCAGGAGCAAATTAGTTCTCGATTGGTTCGTATAAGAGGAATATCAGGTGTGAAGTGTCTGCTTTGCCGTCCATTCGTAGGCCTGTTCTGCTTTGTCTCACAAGATTATCGTGCGCGATAAACTGATTCTCTCACTTTGCTTTATGCTTCTTCTACGCTGGAGCGGATGTAACAGCGTGTAGCCAAAGCATGCAGACCTGGTTGGCTCAACGCTTAGTTCGGACATTGTCTACGTGTTCTAAGAATAAACAGGCAGCCATAGACAGTGCCTGCAACAGGGGTATAGTGAAGGCGAGAAAGAAACCACGTTCACGACTTTCAACTCAGAGAGCGGTGAAGTAGCCCTTTAATCGGTCATTCTCGTCCCTTACGCGCTGAAATTAGCTATCACACGCCCTTGCGACAGGAGTTCAGAGACGAAACTATGCGAAGAGGTCGAGGACGTGCGTTCAGTGGAGCGAAAAATAATCGCTTCCCTCGGCGCTTGAGAGCGAGGAGAAATGTTACTTCGCGGTTTCGCGTGCTCTGCAACTTACTTATCTAGTGTTTGTTTTTTTTTCTTTTTCTTCACCATTCACTTAACCCGTGTCTTTGTTTCTTTGCAGGTGAGTGTCCCACGCTGTTGTTCTTGCTCGCTGAAACCATGCGGTCTTCATTCGGTAAGTGGCGCGCCGACGAGGCCCAGCTGACACGTGGTCTCTGATACAACGAATCGTCACCCGATATGCACTTGAAAACAGGCTTTTTTTTTGCTCGCAGATGAGATAGCTCAAAATGAAGAGTAAAGACAGAGTAAAAAAAATGTTCGTGTCATACAGAAGCTCATCGTTTCTGGTAGACAAATAAAAACAAAACGGTGCGAATGCAGGGCTCCGCAATTGTCAATCAACGCGTGGCACATACTATATCGTGGACCAAGGACCACCAATTTATTCTTACTGAATATATGCTACCCTTAGGTGTCTTTGGCGCCACTCACTGGGTCTTATTTCAGCAACGCTATTGGCCGAGCGTCATCACGTGGTCATAGGTGATTTAGCTGCACTGCGGAGAAGCCAGCACTACGCAAACGACGCCGATGCTTCGCACATACTGGGGTAAATCAAGCGTGGTTGACATCGACTGTTGTCGTTATTATCGCCGCGATTCTTTGGTACTGCAGTCATGTAGCCTGTTGGAGGCGAGTAATATGGTAGCAAGTGCATTCTGTGCTGAATTGTACCACGTACAACGCATGTGATCATACGTGGGTGCAGTGGGTGTTGCCATCGAACAATTTGCGTACAGTGTGGAAGGCATAAACGCTTGGCTTATTTCTATCGCTACCTGGTACTGCAAAACTTGCGCTCTTTGTATTACCCACAGATGCAGTGAACACGTTATACATGCAGAGTTGGTCAGCGTGTGTCGGCTTCATACGTCCAAATCGGCCTGACAGGTAAAACGCTAAAAGTAAAGGGAGAAGTCAAACTAGAATTGAACGAATCGGCAAGGAGTTGCAGCTAGTGCGTGAATTTAATGCAGCTTCCGAACCTTAAGCGAAATGAATGTTGGACGCGACAGGGCTGTTGAAGAACAGTTCACATCATCTGTCGTGAGCTACGATTGTAATACGAGCGTGATACGAGAGCCGCGCGTAAGACGGGCGTCGCACGGCCACTCTCGATCGCTATCCTCCAGCTCGATTTAGTTGAAAACTATATAAAAATACAGCTGGCTTCCTCACACAGTTGACGAATGATTGATTGATATGTGGGGTTTAACGTCCTAAAACCACCATATGATTATGAGAGACGCCGTGGTGGAGGGCTCCGGAAATTTCGACCACCTGGGGGCAGTTGACGAATAAGCCCAACGCGACAAAATGTTTTTATCCCTATAACTGGCTCAATCCCCATCAAAAGAGCAAAACATAATTTATTTCCTGCAAATGGGAAAAACAGCGGAAAACTACATGGAGCTGATATGTGTGACGACTATAAATATATAGTATCTCGCTGGTTCAACGAGCTGGTGCACTTTGTTTCATTATTACATAGCAAGAACGCACGCATAAAATCATGGCTTGTAAGCATGACCGGAGCAACCAAGGTTTGCTTGTACCTTCTTAAAAAATAGAAAGAAAAAAAAATAGAGCAACGCTAGTACATTGCAGCGCGAGCGATGCTCCTACGCGGGTGGTGAGTGGTTTTCCCGCAAGACATTTGAACCTAAGATGGCGTACCTTAGCGCAACTGTGCTACCTAAAGGTAGCATATGCAGTAACTCTACACCAGTTCAGATTTTGGTGACCTCTACCTGAGGCGCTGTTTGGAACGCCCAAAAAATTCATACAGTGGCAAGATTCATTGTCGGTGCGATATGAGGGCCTCAACATAACTCTCCTTCACGTATAGTCCTGAAATTATACGGTACCTTATTTCGATAGGTGATGCTAGTCTTGTTTGAGATTTGTAGCGCATGAAACTCCTGGCACGGCTGATCAAGTCTTCCATAAATATGCGCAACAAAAGCAACATATACATAAAAAAGATAACAGAATCCAGATGGTCCAAAGGGGAAGGGGGGGCTTCCCGAAAAAAGCGTGAATAATACAATTTTACAAACAAACAAGCGGATAACAACGAATCAATTTAATGTGATACACTTCAAATTATATTTTTTGACATGTGTGTGTAGTGAGAAAAAATAAAAATAAAGCGAAATGAGAGGGACGAAGGAGATGGCGAGTTTTACGACAGATATGTCGGGCCGATAACTTCGCGGACACAGTAAAGTTCGCACAGTGAACACATAAATATACCATCTCCAGCGCAACTTGAAGAGAACAAATGATAATAATAATAATATAAAAAAACGTCGGTGCGCGATGTGCAAGCCGTAAAGAGGAAGCCGTCTTTGTCAAAACTTCCGGGCCACTCCTTGACGGCAGGGGTCCAGAGGTGTCGTTGTGTCGTGTGTCGTTCTAGATCACGTGGAGCCAGTGTATTGTGAATGAAGCTGTGGAGGCCGTCATCTTTCCCACTAAAGCTGGGCAAGGACGTAGCATAATGCGTCCCTCTATGTACTTCCCGCCGGATTTTAAGAGTAGCGTGGAAATCTGCTCCATTCTGTCCCCGTGCCATGGGGAGAAGGTCTATATACGCGTAAAAGCGAGGTTATAGTGAATATCGTTTTTCTGAAGTTTTCTGATGTCTCGTGATGTAGACTGTGATGTTCTCTAATGTCTCGCGATGCTGGCTACTTTCCTTGCTTCCTGCGTTTTATCGCGACAGCTATAAAGAACCCAGACCCGCTGCGGGGGTCTCTGCTGACCGCAGAAGGTCGTGAGACTGAATTCGGGCCGCGGCAGTCGCCTTTCAGTGAAAACAAAATGCTGGAGACTAGTGCACATAGGTTTGTGTACATGTTATGGAACCCCAGCTGGTTTAAACTTCCGAAGTCCTCCAGTACAGTGTCTCTCATAATTATATCGCATTTCTTTAACGCATACTCCCATGAATCACTTTTATTAGCGTCAAAGAACCTGTATGGAAGAATTTGCGGTGTCTACGTTAGTGAATGAGAGTGAGAAATTAGCGTCGTCCATGAGCGAGAAATTGAAATAGATGTCAATAAATAAAGCATAAAGATCTTTGGTTCGAAAGATGATTCGAGCTTAGGTCTTCTGCATGGCACCACCGAGCCACGCCAGTGAATAAAGCAAATCCAGTGCACGAAGCAACCACAGAGCCGCGCCAGTCCACAACTATACGGCGTGCCTCGTGTTTATGTTATCGTTTTGGCAAGTTAAAGACAAGATATCATTACGAGTAATCTAGGAGAAACCAGAGAAGCAGCAGCGCACTTCAATGTAGCCGCTGTCTCTCAGCCAGACATGTATAAATGACTTATGTAAGAACCTTCAGTCGTGTTTTTTTTTGTTGGTAAGAGGCACCCGGTTAATCTTTCAGTAGAAGCAAGGATAAGTGCAAAGGAGTGCCTTAAAAGTATAAGGTGGTTTACTACTTCATTTTACGTCTTTAACGTGCTGCGTCGATACCATGAACATTATTCTCCACTCAGCCCGCTTCTCCTTCATTGCAAGGTAGGGCCACGATCATGCTTGCCTCTGCAAGTGGAAATGACATGGCTGCAGGCAAACAGAAAAAAAAACCCTCGTTAGGAAGAGAAGATTAACGTATATATTACAAATAAATCTTAACAAGAAAAGTCAGTCACTATATTTTTTTAAATCATGCAAGTGAGCGTCACGCTTCATTTGGCGCCATCACATTCTAGAGATGAGTCACCCCTGCTTCTATCTCTGAATATTTAAGTCTGGGGAGCTGCTTAACCACTAACCCTCTTTTGCATTTTTTATTTGGCTTGAAGGGAACAAAAGCACAGAAACAATGAAGCAGTGAAGACGAGAAAAAAAAGAAGCAAAGTAAATCATACCTGAAGAATGAGAGATAAGCTTCTGTGCAAAGTTGCGACTCCGGCTTCGTTAATCTGCATAGAGGCATTTCGGAGAGATTAAATTTTCAAGGGGGAGGCTGAGCTCTTAAGGAAAAACATCTAACTTGCTTCAGAAGCATGCGTCTGTTCCGAAACACTTGCGCAAATGCGGGAGCACTGGTGCATCTGTGAATCTGTGACGAAAACTTACGCGTATATATATATATATATATATATATATATATATATATATATATATATATATATATATATATATATATATATATATATATATATATATACACGCTTCTGACCATGCGGTGGCACGCTTATATACAGGAGCCAAGAAAAGAAGGCGGCTCGTGATCCCGACTTTAGATTCACGCTCACGTAGATCCTGAGTGGTTGGAATTAATCGCGCTGCCTTTAGTGCGAAGTCTTTAATTACACACTGTACAGTTTCGGAATTCAGAGGGGCACCCCCAACATATTTTTCTCTAAACTTTGACGTTGACAAAAATGTTCCCGTGTGTTGTCTCGCTAATTTACTCGCCTGCACGCTTACGGGAAGACGTTAAAAGAGCCAGTGACTACCAAATGCCGCCAAGAATAGTGACGGGATTGGTACGAATTAGTCTTAAGCAGTATAATAAATAGCCGATCTACAATGAGTTGCATAAGCGCTACTAACAAGCAACATAAATTAAGGGCAACCTCGGCACTGCCAGTGGAATGCTCGAGATATTGCTGATGCTTGTGAGTAAATTCCTCGAGGCGCACCTGCAATAAAGCTCACTGCGCGATTACAAAATAAAATACCGCATAAAAGAAAAATATAAGGGTTTTTCGCTTTAGCCTGCAGCGTGCTGTTTCTATAGGTATATATGTCGGCGTTCACTTTTGCGCTACGTTTATTAATGGAATATTACCAACTCACCCGGCAGCAAGACGCCCTTCCGAAGAACAGCAGCAGCAGCGCTTACCCTGTTTTACGTAACTGGAACCCAAAGCAGGCGCATTACAGTGTTCCGCAAAATCTCTACCACCCGGCTCAGTGCAGGCTTTCTTGGAAGCGTCGCTATCGATCTTTACACTTATCTCATTCTCTCACTATCTCTTTCGTAATTCTATCTTCACTCCTCGCATTAAAAACTTCTGCGTGACAGGAAGCACTTTCCAAGAAGAAGACAACGAAGAGGAACAAGAAGCAGACTTATATTGTTCTTCATTCAGCCATTTCAAGGCGCCTCGTCGGCATCGTGAGTGGTATACTCGTTCCTTAAATCGCCAGAAGTGCCCAACGGTGGCCGCGGCTTCGATTCGCCGCGAACGAAACGCCATGGATCTGACTGAGTTCTTCCCTCCCGCTGCAAAAGTTCTGGTGGTCGTCACATCGGATGCGCACGCTGGCCACTCACTCCGTTTTTCCACCACCCCTTCCGTGCTTCTTCTTCTTCCTCTGGTAGCGATTGCTGGACTCTGAGCTCGGTGCCATCGATCGGCGAGCAGAAAAAAAAAACCGCACACGCGGGTGCGTTTCGTGGCCGCCGTCTCGGCTTGTCACGCGCGCTCGCGTGACTCGCTCCATCGCCCGGGTTCAGCAGGCTCTCTTCGCAGAAAAAAAAAGTAAAAAAAAGGGAACGTCCCTTCCCCATTTTTTCCCTTACCTGGGAATAGTCCGGCGGGGGGACGACGGTGACGGTCCACGTATGTGCCGACTATATGGCGAGACACCGACAACGGTCGTCTGTGGAAACCGCGCCGTTTCTGCTTTCCCTCTTAGGGAGGCCATTTCCCCTCTTCGGGAGAGCTTCTCCCTCTCCGGCCCGATCACCTAAACAATGTGAAAAAAAAATCGTCTGCTGCTATTTTTTGTCTTCTATGTTCATTTACCTTCCGGTCTTTCTCTCGAAAAAAAAAAGAGCGACTTTTACTTACATATTACATTCTCAGCCGGTGGTTCGTTGAGCATGTATGCTACTATACGCTGACGAAAGTCAAAACATGAAAAAAAGTCGGCCTTTCAACTCGCTGATCGTGGTGATTCGTGACCCACCGATCACGGCGATGCTTCTTTCCTGAGCGTTGAACCGGGGTCTTCTTATGCTGGCGCATCATTCGACGAAAGAAACAGACCCACGTTATGATATAGTATGCATGACCCCTTTTTCGGAAGCACGCAGTGATTAACAGGAACAAAGGTTTTTGAAGAGGATGCCACTAGGGAAAGATCCCTGTAAAAAAAAAGCCTGTCGAAATTGTTAGAGCCTGCACTCCATGGAAGCGTGGCGAGGCTCGCGCACTTCTTCTAGGAGGATGTCACGGAACAGCTTGGTTGCAGACGGCTAGCCTCTTATACAGGATCACGTTATTAGGCCCCGCGCGAGCCCGCTGACAGCATATACGCTTCACCGTGGACGTAATTAGAGCTTTCATTTTGTACCGGGAGCCCGGCTCCTCCTTTCCTGTGCCCTTCCTGCCCGGACGCTTATGTCGTGCCCGCGCCTGTCGTGCGTGCTTATACCGGTGCTTCAAGCGCGTCTATGCCATAGGGTAACCTTGTTGCGTATCTCGAGCCCTCACTCACGAGTTTGACTTTGTTTGGTTTCTTGCTCGGTGAACAATTAGCCTGAAGTACACGACGAAGGAAAGAGGAAAAGAGGGAGAGAAAGAGAGAAACGAAGGGAATTGTGCGGCCAAGCTACCCATGGACGTACCAGCTTAGATTTCCTACATATGTAGAAATAAATTATAGGTAGAATAATTCATTTAGGAAAAAGAAGACAGTTAACGGGAACACACGGTAATATCTCGCAAGTGCTTCTATATTGTTCAGTCGCTTTTTGAAAGAAGTACATTGGGCCTTGGAGACGACAACAGGCTATTGAGAAAAAGTTACAGCAGAAAGCACATTGAACGGGGACATACTTGTTCGTGCGGGTTATATGCACACGAGACAGCATTATTGGTCAATGGCCCTTGAGTGCCTGAATAATTTTTGGCGCTTAAAAGAAGTTCGCACATACGCTAGTGGTTCTGGTTCCTATGACACTTTGTAGCACCAGAGGTCAAATCCATAGGCATGCTCGAAAGATGAAAGAAAAAAAAACAAGGGGGGGGTGGCATCCCCTCTTAATCTTCTAGGAAGGAGTCCCAATTCAGCCCTATATCTCAAGTTGGACCTGATCCGTTAATTTTCACGTGCAAGGTTATGAAAACGCACGTTCTTGATGATAGTCGCGGTCGACGACTCCTGATGTTTCATTTTACGAATAGTACTTTCACTGAAAAGGTGGGCACCGAATGCAGGCAATTTCGATCGGCGCTTCATTGCTTCATTTGCTTTCGGCTTCGTCTATCGGTGACGACGAGAAGGTGGGGTGTTCTGGTCACAAGTCCCCCCCCCCCCCATTAATGAAAAATCTTGTGCACAACTATTATCAAGCCATCACAGTTTGTGTGTGCTAGCCAGCTGTGTCACTACGAGCGGAGGTTGATAAAGTGCGGCAACATGCTTACGAACTCTGTGCTAGTTGCTTAGTTGACACAACGCTGTTGCGATTGTTGAATGAGGCCAAGTTTCAGGGCGCTGTATTCATCACCGAAATTTCATTTAAGCCTTACTCACTAGAGGCCATGTTGCGCAAATCATTAGTAGCATAAAATGAGGTAGTGAGGGAGAACTTTACGAAAAAACGCAAATGGGCTGGCCTAAGTGCCGTGACTCTAGCCTGCTCCATCACGCCGGCGAAATTGTTGGAGGGAATGACGTAGACAGAGTAGGAAAATGAATGAAACCTCGCATTTTCCTTCAAAAATCACAACAAAAAAGTCTAGTATTAACGTTTACAGTAGCTGCAGACTTCCATCGTGGCTATATCAGCATGTGGATGAAGGGTTGTGCAATACGTTGGCCTTCTGGCTTCAAATGAAATTGTAACTTAAGAAAAAAAAAGAACCAAAAAGGACCACCAAAAGTAAAATATAACTTTATCAACGCAACCGAAGGAAGATGGTGTTCTGTTTTCTTTTTCTTAATCTGTTAAATTTTTTTTTGGGGCCGGGGGAGGGGGGTTGTTGTATCTGAGGCAG
The DNA here is from genome assembly GCA_013436015.1 of Rhipicephalus annulatus. NCBI lineage: Eukaryota > Metazoa > Arthropoda > Arachnida > Ixodida > Ixodidae > Rhipicephalus > Rhipicephalus annulatus. The sequence continues at coordinate 440,161 of WOVY01001952.1, read as the reverse complement.
GTTCAAATCGAAATTTCCGCTACTGCTTCGTGAACATAACCAACCGTCTTTAGGAAGTAGAACATTCATAGCATAAAATGTTCTCCTCAAATGATGCAACCCGATTGATTTGATTGATTGATATGTGGGGTTTAACGTCCCAAAATCACTATACGATTATAAGAGACGCCGTAGTGGAGGGCTCCGGAAATTTAGACCACCTGGGGTTCTTTAATGTGCACCCAAATCTGAGCACACGGGCCTACAACATTTCCGCCTCCATCGGAAATGCAGCCGCCGCAGCCGGGAGTTGAACCCGCGCCCTGTGGGTCAGCAGCCGAGTACCTTAGCCACTAGACCACCGCGGCGGGGCCAAATGATGCAACCCGCTGCCCCTTACTTCGCACGTCACATTTACCTGTGCCTATTAAGTAGTAAAACAGGATCGTTCTGAGCAAAGCCCAAATCTGCATGGCGATTAATCACAAAATCTGTGAGGTCATTTAATTAGGAACAACACGTTTTTTCTTCAAGGAGGGGTATTTTCGGGGTCTCTTCGCCTACGACATGCAGACGCCAAGCAGTTTCTTGCATCACCATAGTAATAAAGTTCTCGGAGCCTTGACCCATTAAGGCAGGATTTACAAAAAAAAAAAGTCAGCCGTGCAATATTGAATGTTTTTTTCAGATTTAAATTGAGCTCGTCAGTAGCCGCAGCAATGACAACACGACTCTTAAGTCGTAGTATTAGTTTTACTCGAACAGGTAACCTTAAAAGGCGCTCTTCTATATGAGCACTTCTAGGGAAAGGGCCTCAAAATTGCCCATTAAGTAAGCATTTGCCACGCGTACACTCACAAAAAGAATTTATACAGCACTCGTTCCTCTGTAAAATACCATGTTCTTTTGTTTTAGTTTAAAATCAGCGCTGGTTTACCCTACGTTAAGTACAACAACACCGTACCGTTGCTATCAGCGAGTGAAAAATGCAAGACCTGTATTAAAATGCGTAGTTTTTCTCACACGTTTGCCGTACGCATAAAGCAACCTGCTCATCTGGAACGCTTTTGATTTAGGTTACGCTTAACGCAAAACTATAATATCGTGGCTGACACCATGTGTGGTATCACCGACACAGCTAAAAAAAAAAAACACACGGTTACACCAGCGTCATCAACTGGGCTTCCTTGGCGCTTCCCCGGACTTGCGTGAAATGCAGCCATCAGACAAGTGGTATAGATTTGCGTAGATAAAGAAGACAAAAAAAAGCAACAAAAAAAAAAGAGCTAGCGGTAGACAACTCGGTAGGAAAACCGTTGTAGCACTACGAGTGTGCTACATGATAGCGTCGTTGTGAGTCCAGCACATCATCACTTTTCGCTTCACTTTCTTTTGTTTCGTAATCTTGAAACCCGTTCTTTAAACTCAAAAAAAAGAAAAAAAAGAAAGAGGTCATGAATTTTGATATCAACCGCATTACGGCACAGGCGGGGCAGGGAGAAACCGGCGCATCATCTCGCGGAATACGGAGCGGTTGTGGTATACGCCCGCAACCGGGCGGCTGACAACAAGCGCTCGCTTATACGCAAGGATGCTTGGAACAACGGCGCTTTCGTTGCTGGAAAGAAAGTATAAGAAAGAGGGCCCGAGCGAGCGAGGGACAAAGAACGCTGAGGGAGAAAAAGGCTAAATCGTTTTCGAGACGCTCGCACTCTCTCGGGGAGGCCACGCTTTTCGGGAAGAAAAGGTGCTTCTTGCTGATGGCTGCCGTCTACAAGCCGTGCGCGCGCTCGCAAAGCAACGCAGCCATCTCGCAAGACCCAAGGCTCGCGCCGCGGCAGTGGAACGAACGGAGGAAAAACTCGCGCGCGTTCCTGCGAGGCACCCGTCTTGTTTCCGCACCTTTCCTGCTGGCCCGGCCCAATAATAGTTCTTTGCCCCAAAAAATGCTATTTCAAATTCCTCTTTCATGCTGTTCTCTTTCACTCTCAATCTCCGGCGCTTTCCGCGGCGTTATTTCGCAAAAAATAAGCGTACTTGCTGCGGCTAGCCGCAGTAATATCAGCATATTTGTCGGGCTCCTGAAGACGAAAGAAGAATATATTAAGAGCGAAAGACGATAAAAGGGCCGAAGAAAATCCGGCGAGGCTCCCGCTAATTGCCTCAGATTGCCCCTAAGTTTCTCCATCTCGGTGTGATTAATCGAGCCCGACGCCATGATGGATTGTCCGACGCTCGTGGCAAGGCCATGGGGTGCCCCTTTTGTTTTAACCCCCCCCACGTTTCGCGATTGGGCTGCCACCTGGCGAGAATACATGTTTATTGTTCCCTCCTAAGTGCTTCGGCAGAACACCTCGAGAATACTGGCGGCGAGAAGAGTTGCTTCGCCGGGAAATAGTTGTCACCAAGTCTCGGCGGGAGGACTTCAGCAGACACCTCGAGTGAAAGCGTCGGAATGAACGTGGGACTACACCGCCGCGCGCGACATGTTTGCTTTTAGCAATAGAGCCGTTGAAGCTTATCGTGTGTGTCGTGTGGCAAGAGCAGATAACTATCATCATCATGAATGGGCACGCGCTCTCTTCAGCCTCTTATTCATCTTCCACTTCGCTCCCAGAACACGCACGCCGATATGAGTGACGTTGGATGCGATAGCTTCTATGGGAGACAGAACGAGTACAGAGATAGAGAGAGGAAAACATAGAAAGAGATAGAAAAGAAAAATAGAGATTAGAGAGCAAGAAAGAGAAGAAAAGCGAGAAAGAATATGAGAGAAAGAGATAGAAGAAGGAGAGAGAAAGCGTAGCCATGTATACTATGTATAGCATAGCTCAGAAAAGCAGAGAAAGGGAAGTGAGGGAGAGAAGGAAGGAAAAGAAAAGGTGAGAGGGTAAATCATACAATAGGCTTGTATAGCAGGGGTTGACAACTTGCAGCCTGTGAGGTAGTATTCACATCCCCGTTTTCCTACTCTGATAACTTCTTATACGAAAGCCAACATAGAAGTTTTGACCTAAAGTGACATTTTAGCTTGTTACCTATGTTTGACTGCTACTTTGTGACACTTGTTATGAAAAGAAACGTGATTTATAATTCAGTTTTTTTTAAGGTATTGTCAACTCGTCAAATTTTTTCTTGGCGTGCAAATCCTCCTACAACCCTCCCCCCTTTCCCTTTTGGTGTGTCGGCTTTGTGCACCTTGGCCGTCCCCCGGAAGAGGTAGCCAACCCGTGCTGTGTAGTATAGTATATCAAGGGGAAGGAGTGGGAAAGCGAAGTAAGTGTGTTGCAGGAGGGCAACACCACCAGCAGCTGCGCTGCTTCTCAGACCTCGCAACTCTTGCGAAGGCGCACGAGCAAGAAATGCGTCATTACCTCTAATTACCTTCGGTTACCTTGACAGTGCACATTAGTGAACGGCCAGCTAGCTTCAGCGAGTGATTGTAATATGCGGGTAACTATGGTAGATTTCACACAGGCTACACTCCCTTTGCCGGAGGGTACCTTCTCATAGTAACGAGCTGCCCGACTTCTTTGTAAGGCTGCTCTGCATAGGCGTTTAGTTATGCAGTGAAGATGAAAAAGTTGTGCTCGCTAAGCAGGTTTGTGTGTCTAACATGTTAGTTGTGCAGTGAAGCTATCAATTAGGCACTTCAGTACAAAATTATGTAGTGAAGTACGACGTCACGCATTGAAGTAAGTAAACACTTTACGAGGCCATGCAGTGAAACTGAATGACCTACAGATGCACTGCAAGTTTAGACACGCCGCTGCAGACGCGCTAGCATCAATGCATCACATCCTCGTTTGCACCACATACTAGTTTCATGATACTACACAAAAGGATCGTATGGTCTGGATCCGTGTACGAATATGCGCAGCATGGTGTGCAAGTGTCATTGCGCATCTGTTTGTCATTGTCAAGGACTGTTTATCATTTGCCACAACCTTCGTTGCGACCTCATTCATCATCACAATGGACCGGCGCAATCCGCTGCGTATACAAGCTTATATGGCTTTCCACGGTGGTGCCCAGGGTCGCGGATTTGATTCCCGGTCGCAGCACTCGCATATTCAATGGTGGACGAATACGAAAGCAAGCGAGCAAGCAAGCTAGCTAGCTAGCAAACAAAAATATCAAAACAAATTCAACTCTACTAAGGATAAACCCCACCGAAGATTAACCGCATGCGACTACCGAGTTGCCCGAGAACCCTCTTCTGCACACATTGATTGATTGAATCGATATATAGAGTTTAATGTCCCAAAACCACCATATCATTACGAGAGACTGCCGTAGTGAAAAATGCCGGAAATTTCGACCACCTGGGGTTCTTTAACGTGCACCCAAATCTGAGCACACGGGCCTACAGAATTTTCGCCTCCAACCGAAAATGCAGCCGCCACCGCCAGGGATTCGATCCCGCGACATTGCGTGTCAGCAGCCGCGTACCTTAGCCACTTGACCTACCGCGGCGTGGCCCTCCATACTGCACACGACCAATCTTTCTCGACCGGGTGTAGCTTCGGGACACTGAGCCATTTCAACTACAGCAAATGCATGGTACATTTATTGAAGCCATGACACGTGCTCTATAAGGGAAGGTGTAGTTGAAGATTAGCGAATAAACTGAAAGATCCGTGCCTGCATATCTAAGAAGGCATGCATTTTCACTATGAGGACTTCACAGGTACGCAACTGTTCTGCCCGAGAACGAAACACGTACTGACGAGGTCATATATCAGCGGGTGCACTCCACGGTAGGCGTATATATCGAACACTGCAAATTATTGTAACTCAAGAGGGTAGTTAGTGAGCAGTCTTCTTATGACAAATAGCCTTTCAAGTACAAGTGCATGAAGTTAGTGGGCTGTTTTGGCGTGATAAACAGACTTTCACGCACAGCCAGAAAACTGGAAGTTTGTAAATCACTGTTCGTGTGCAGAACGTTACACGGATGCTTTTATGGAGGTTGATGCCGCACGTGTACGTGGTTTAGGAATAGCTCCGCACAATTAGGATTGGCCTTTGCTTTGCATGCGGCATTAGTGGATCAGTCAGTCCCGTGTCCTATTAAAAAAAACAGATTTATGTATCCTTCTGGATTAAATGAGAGATAAGTAAGGTGCCCTGCATACATTGAAGTAATTTTGTTTTCGTCTTACAATTAGCAATATAGAAACATTTTCTCTTGATCTAATCAAGTCACGCCCCTTCCTTCGTTATCAACAAAGAAGTTGTATCGTCTGCACCTAAAATCTCACCGTTGCCTTATCCACTCGCGCTATTCTTCAACAAACGTTCTCCTGCGTTTTAATCTCGGTTTATTTGCCAAGAAAACAGCTGCTCGCAAAAAAAAAAAAATATACGGCTGCATAAAGGCGGCTTAACGAATACAAAAATTCGAACCACGATTTAACGTGGATCCCAGCGCAGTGCTCTCGCTATGCAAAAACCCTTCGCACTAACCAAGTTGATGGCGCGTTTGTTCAATTACGCAGCCGTCTAATAAACTCGAACATGTGGTTCAGAACGCTTTGAACAGGAGTTCATAAAGAAAGTGTAAAGCGTTAAGAATATCGAAGGCCCCAATATTCGCCTCGTGCTTCGCGGACAGAAACATCGCATTAATGCATGTTAAAGGCGCTCGCAGCCAGTACTTCAGTCCTGCATTACGGACGTGCATTGGCTGTTGTTCGCTCTTATAAAACGTTCTCACGTTCCAAACAAGCTCGTGAGTGTGAGTCCTGATTATCTTGTAGGGCCGAATTAGTACGCAACGTGAACAGCCGTCCGAGTTTCTCTCTCCCTCAACCGTGCTCTCATTCTCTGGCTGCTGCGGCGATCGCATCCACCACAGCAACGATTGCAGGTTGATGGGCAGTACAGCTATAGGAGGAGGCGAAAGTATATTAAGGAACACGTAGGCCGTGGCAGTTTCTCTTCTGGTAACCGCTCGCTCCGACACGAGTCTTAAGTCCAGACGGCGCGCGCAACAGCGAGTGCTTTCGAGCTGTTTTGAAGCGAGGGAAAAGCGCGAATTTGTGGGAACAGCCAAGTGATTACGCTTATGGCCCCCGCCGAGTCATCAGCGCTGATGCATGTTCGGCTTATACTGGCACGGCCCGTCTTCACAGAGCGGCTCCCGCGAGGCCTCTGAGGAACGAATGATTTGGTTCGAGGCTCGTTTGGGAAGCGCGAGTTCCTGAACCAGTGATGCGTTAGGGAAAAAAAAAAAAAAAGCTTCGGGTATGTTCATAAAGAACCTACCGGCCTCTTGAGGTTGTGCATCTCCTAAATCTCTATAACGAACTGCAGTCGTCAAAATGTAATGTGTATGTCGAAGGAAATGGGTGTTATATGAGCTGAAAAAAAAGTTTCTTACGAAGTAGTTATTTTACATTTAAGCTTTAATCAGGTTAAAATGGGTACGTTTATACGGTGAGTCCAGAAGAGGCGTAAAGAAAAATAGTGCGGTAAGCGGAATATTAAACAGTGCAGCAGTCGGCAGTGTCGAACTGAATGCTTGTCATTCCCAAAGATCTTTATTGCTAAGTGTTTTTCTTTTTAGATCTTGGTTGGTTACCTTCACAAATAATATGTACAGATTCAAGATTTGCGAAAACTTTTCTCTTGCGAAATATTCTAGAGTAAAATAGTTTAGCAAACACGGGATCAGTTGAGCGCTCCAAGAAAGATTTCTTAACTCCTTACTAAGGTTTAAACAAAATATGCTAAGAAAATAGCGGTCACAACTACTTTCGATTCTTCCTTTGTGCCTCTGCCTTAGCTGGTAGAGGTTTATAAAAGAAATCTAGGACAGCGAATGCATCGACCGCCGCTCACAACAAAGAGCCAAGCCTAAGACTTTTTTTTTTTTTTCGGGAAGAATCACGTGATCGCTCCGAAGAGTTTCAACCGGTACCCTTCGTCGCTTCCTTTGTCGCGTGCTGTGCAAGGACCCAGAAAACACAAAGGGGCGTCCAGCCCACGGCTATAGTGCGGTTTTTTTTCTTCGTCGCGTGCAATTGGTCAAACGGTTCGGCAGCACGCGTGATTGCCATTGGCTCTCAGAACAGCGGGCATTCGCGTCCGTACTCGCGCCGGGATTGGTCGACTGCTCGGTGCCGTAGGCTATTTGTCACGTCATTCGAGACTTTTGAGTCAGCGTTTACCTGTTGCTCTGGGAAACGAGCTCTTTTCTCTATTTGCGGTGCCCCCCTCCCGTCATAATGAAAGCTAGTCGGCGTACAGAGACTGCACGCCGCCGCCCGATCGGTTTATGGATCTCGGATGGCGCCGACTTCCGTCCTCGTGCGTTAGCAGTCGCGTGGTATCCGCCGGCGAGCGCGCGCAAACCCGTCGCCATGGGGACAAGCCGGTACAACACAGCTGCTGTCCCGTCTGGGAAACAAGAGGCTCATCGCTACTGTTGCCGCTGACATCGACCCGCGCGTGTCTGTGTGTGTGCGAGCGTCGCATCGAATCCCGCTGTCTGCTCTCACTATCCAGTTCACCCCCCCCCCCCCCCCTACCCCACAGCACACACACGTACGCTTTCCCTTGTACTCTATGTGTACTGTCCGCTAACTCCGCTAGTAGCCATCGCAGCAGTTTTGATGTTGAAGGCCTCCCCTGCACGCACTGTCCATGAGGATCGATTGTTTAAACTCGCGCGTGGCGCTTATCATTTCTTCGGGCAAGAAAACAAATGACATGTCCTCTGCCGTCGACAACGAATGATTGGCGAGACAAGTTCGTCGATGGGCCCACCTATGAGAAAGGTTCCGTAGTTTGTTCGAGTCCATCATCCATTTTTCATTGCGTGTACTCCCGATATAGCGCGTTACGGGCTGGACGATGGTTGCTGCAGCGTGCTGGTAAAAACACAAGCTTCGCGCATGCGTGTATATTTGAGCGCTGTTTACGGTTTGGAGAGCGCTGTCGGTGCCTCATATTGACTTTGCAGTTTTGCCATACAGGTGGAGGGAGCTCCACGTGTTTACTTATAGTCCGCACGACAAAGTCACGCTGGCGGGTGGGCTGCCTCATTATATGCGACGGTGGCAACAAAAAAGCAAGCGGGGCATGGAAGTTAAGTTACGTTTCAGTGCGTAGAATAATCGAAAACGTCCCTCCCGAGCCAGCAAAGAGAATCAGGAAGAAGAAAATGCAACTTGACATTATGCTGCGATCGACTTCATGGTACAGCGCTAAAGATCTTGTGGCATGCGTACTTATTCATTCGACACATTCGCTACGTTCGATCGGCTAGATGTCGAGACATCCACCTTTATGATGGATCGGACAACGGGTCTCTTGGCGAGCGTGGTATTAATTCCTGTGCTTATGATTTAACATCAGAAAGAGCGTGCACCCATATTTTTGCAGCAAACGTGACTGTATACCTGAAAACACAAATACGTTCTACACCGAAAAAAATTACAGCAGATTCAGCGTGTCTTGCAATCTATACACACAGATACGCTTCGCTTCACAGAAAATAGGGAGTCGTGTCGCTTGTTCCGCTCTCTGTTGAACTGTCAGGTTACGTATGGGTTGCTTGTTAGCGGATGCTGTTATATACTTTCGAATGGAATCGGGGCATCCACCCTTTCCTTAGAGGCGCACATGGTGGCACGCCCGTGACAGTCGACGCTCAGGCCGGTATAGCATAGCGAGCGCATCGGCTACGCCACCTCCTGTCGCCGGTCGCCCACGACGACGACAGCGTAGCTCTGGCCGACTGGATTAGCCCTACGCCATCTCCTGTCGCCGACAAGAGCTCTGGCCGATGGTGCCCCGTCCTTGGACTTTTGCAACCGTGTCCTCCTTTCCTGTCTTCTCCTTACTTCCGTCCAAGGTGGTTAAACCTCCTTGCTTCCGTCGCTCCCTGTTCCGCCACCTCTCTCTCTCCTTCCTCTCTCTCTATCTCTCTACCTTTTAATCCTATCCTTTTATTCCCTTCTCTACCCCCATCCCTCGTGAGCTTCTGTTGAGGTGTCCTCTCCCTGAGAGACAGTTACGGGGCTCACTGTTCTCTTCTTTTCATTTAAAAGCACTTCCCCTTACGCTAGCCCGGCTCCGGTGCCCTTTCTCTCGCTTCAGCAAGGCTTTGCCTGCATGGAGAACATGTTCCCGCACATGTATTCATCTGGCGCAAGGCAGAGAAGGGTAATTAGAATTGACCGGCATATAGCTTCATTGTGCGGTAAAGAGCGCATATGGGACAGCGCTATAGCCTGTCAGAGAAATCGTGATGTCGAAGTTGCGAAAGACGATTTTTTGTGCAACGCATAAGACAGCGTCGAAGTGGGGAGGACAACAAGAAGTGAAAGAAAAGAACTTTCAGGAGAGGGCAGCTTATCGTGATATGAATGCCCACAGCACCGAGCGTTCAGCCAGGGTCATACGTATGTATATCGCTGGGTGGTATGGCTGTACGACGCACATTATCTAGCAGCGTAACCAGAAAAGTTTTTTCGGAGTGGGGCTGGTGTGGTTGAACCGCTATTCACTAGAGTGCCAGCACACGGAGAGTTCGGTGTGTGTGTGCTCTCCCTTTCATCCGTTGTTTTCATCATGCCTAACACTTAAAAAATGCTGTACCATCATGCGCAGTCTGCCATTCTTACATTGAATAGCCACGCGTGGTCGCGCGCGCCCTATCTTGACAGGGATTAGCAAACGGCTCATACCTTTGTACGTGCTGCGTTCTCTCGGCCCAGTTTGTGGTCAAGCAACACACAGAACAAAGGTCACTTCGCTCACGCAGCGGTAACATTTCCTTTTGCCAGTGCTTTGTTGAGTTGTGCCAGGTTTGATGCTAAGTTAGCTGCTAGCCTTAAATGTCTTGCGAGTTCTCGAGTTTGTTGATACATCGCATTAATTGGTTCACCCTTGCGGCGAAACTGTGGCTCCTTAACACGATATTGTTCTATGGCGGAGGGCCGACGAAGACTTAAGTGGCGTATTTCCTTCACGGATATGACTTTGTTAAAATTGACGCCAACGAATGAGCAAGAAAAACCAGAAGTGCCGGGGCCGGTAATCTTGACTACGATTTCTCGGTCCTTGACGATAAGCACCCGGTGCTTTGCCGACTCTGCTAGCGATACACACGCGCAATCCTTTACAAAGACACTTTATGTCTTTCACACATTCTCTCTGACACGCTGCTCTCTATGTTTGGGGTATGATGGAGTCGGCTGGTGCGGCCGTCTGTGAGGTGTGTAGTGAAGTAATGTGTCATGACACTTACCAGCACCGAGAGGGAACAATTAGCTGACGACGCAGTTAAAGCGAGGCCTTCGAGATTGGTGACTTTGGAGGCCATGGTTGAAACACCTCGCTATTAGAGACGAATACTGGTCGCGCTATAGCATCTGGGAGTCGCCCTAGACGCACGCTACGTTCTTTGCCTTTCGCTTCGTGTTAGCGCGTGACGGCATGCTGTCGGTGTAGTGCAGTTACCTCGTGCACCAACGCTGCTTCTCCATCGCCCACAGCTTAGAGTGCGATTTCATCGGCTAATAAAGCTGCGGCAGTAAGCGCCGCAGAAAGGCAACGATTTCAACGGGTGAATGTCGTGCCACAGCTTTGTGGTGCGAGGCACGGGCCAGTGGGAGTTGAAACGCCTGCGCACGCTCGCGGCTCAAGCTACGAACCTTTGCCTCCGGCTTTGCTGAAGCGCGGTGCGGTAGTCTACGCATGAATATAGGCTTAGGCCACCATATTACTCGGGCGCGCACACCATGCCGTGTCTCTTTTTAATTGACCACGCCTTCAAGAAGTGCATGTAGAGTACCAATGCTTATTGCGTGCTTGAGACACAAAAACTTTCTGGCGCATTACGACAATCGGACGATCGGCTACTCACTGTGCAGATGCTGCTGGAGCACCGTCCTCGTCCTTCTCCGGCTCAAAAGGCAGTCAAAGCCGTCTTGCGCTTTTTGAGGACTACAGGCCTATGTGAACGCCTTTAACTTTTACGTAGTGCCACCGCTGCATACGCGTCAGCCCGTTGACTGAAAATTTTTTGTATGTTTTTTTTCTCTTTCCTATCTCTCTCTCATCTTTATATTCCCCCTGCCCCTTCCACCAGCGTTGGGTTGCAAACCGGGCATGTGCCTGGTTAACCTCCCTGCCTTATCTCTTGTCGCTCTTCTCCTCCTCCTCCTCCTGCTGATGGCATCTTTGGGCGAGATTCACGATATGCTGTGTCCAGGTGTATGATGACAACATCAGCTACCACGATGGTCAAGTAATGATCTTGGGTGTTAGTCGTTGCAATCGAGATGTGCCAGAGTCATCAACGTGGATGCATCCACGTCAAATGATGCTCTAGCTGCCAAACACCAATATACATGGTAGAAGCTCTCATATATCACTTCACAATAAGCTCTACTTCTTTGAAGACGTGTTTCACTTTCACGTTACACTGATCGGTAGGACGGGTGAATCAACCATGTTTAGTTAAACTTATTATTTCAACACTAATCACTTAGTGCGTTTTCGCATTTAAAAGTCTACACTTGTTACAAATATTCTTCAAAAACTCTCGTGTAATAAGAATATTTTAGCATGTAATATAGAACGCTACAATATCTAAGTGCGTAAAGTTAAGCGCATTTCTTTTTGTCTACAGATAGTAAAAGAAATACTACCTTTAGTGTTCTGCACCCCGAAATGACACTAATTTGATACGTATATTGAACTTCGAAGTAACGTAAAATTACTTGGAGCATTGCCACTAAAAGAAACTAAAAAGTGTAACAAATTCAAATGGTATGACGCACAGTCTTGAGTTGCTACGTGAGCAGCTGTTCAATGTTGATCGAACGGCATGTTTCGACAGGTTTACTTGTAACGTAATGTCGAAAAAGTTTTTTTGTTTGTGTAACTTTGCGGCAGGACACAGACAAATTAAGTAGACGATATATTTTTTTTGGCGTCTGCCGTTACACAGCAACGGTACAAAACATAAATAAAAAAAGCAAGTAGTAGCCTATGGAAAATAGCATACCTTATGAGAAAGAAGCGGTGTATGCACTTGTCAATGAGTTCTGAAAGTTTTCATCAATATGATCGATTAGCCTATGGCAAGAATGAGTAACACGAAATAGAACTTGTGTGCAAAACAAAATTAGAATTAAAAAAGAAGGAAATTGAAGCAATTTAATATCTAGAGTGCTCTCTTTCTCCATACATGTACGAACATGACTGGTGGAGAAGGTTTTTCTCCTGGGAACTGCAACAGAATGAGATATTTAAGACGGATTACTTATAGCTTATACTGAAAGAAGATGTAGTATTGCTAGGGTATTCAGTTACCGCTATCTTTTTCTTTTTACATACCAATATCATTCAGGCCAGTAAGCTAGTGGAGCTTGAATGCTGCTTCTCATGTCTTTATTTTTAGGAATGCCTTTAAAACAATAGCTACCCGAAAATAATAGTTTCGAAGCCAAGTTGTGCAGCATGTAGCGCAGCATTCGTTATATTCGCAACGACACTCCGTCTGCTGGCAACACTGGTTGAAAAAATAAAGATGGCTATGCTTAACAGGGCAGATGGGGAACTTTCGCTTGGCGCTGTGCTGAAGTTTATTCATTGTGGTGTCGAATCATGCTGCTTTGTCGAATGAAAGGATGCTGGCTGCGGACCACCTCGTTATAATCGACATTACGAGTTTCACTGGATAAACAGCGGAAATAGTTGCGCTGTGCTCGCAAACTTCTAGCCTCTTCGGCAAACCGCATTAAATTAACTTCAAGTTGAAGAACCTGTCTAGTGAGCCCGAGGTTGAAGAAGGCAACTACTCATGTGTAGCGCGCTTCTCCGAAAAGTGCTAGCACTCCAGCGCTGCGTTCCTACACTGCTATACATGCGAGGCTTTCACAGTTTTTGAGGTAACTACGCTGTGACTTATTTTGCAGATTGCATGTATCCCATTGAGCTCCGTTGCCCCGCCAAAAGCTGAATACGCATGCAGTCCACTTGATTACAGAACGGAGCTGTGCCTGTGCCTGTGTATTGTGTGATAAGGCAAATCGTAGTTTTGATTGTATTAGAAATGCTCTTTTTTCGGTCACCGATCGATGTTAACAAGTTTCTGATTAATAAGGTCGTGTGCTTCCGAACACTCGCTTGTTCGTGTTGGAAGTAGTTGATATTCAAAGCAGATATATGCACGCACACTACGTGCGCTGCGAATGCACGGGTATGACATATATACACACGAACATACATACATACACGCACGCTACGCACGCATGATTCGCATGCGCGGTTTGTGTGTGTGTATATACACACATGCGAAATCAAAAAATTTCGGGAGGAAGGATTACAGCGGCTTAATTTGAGAATGGGTAGTACTAAAACTTGCGCAGAAAACAAGCATATGCAAAGAAATTATGGACCATCTCCCCGAAAAGAGCCCTGATGGGATGCGAAACAGCAGTGGTGCACACGGCGTTGGCCCGTTTGAAACGAGCGTTGACATGGGTGCTTGAAGAATGGTTTGAAGCGAAGCTTGGCGTAGCGTTTACTCGAATACACGTTTTGAAACGCAAAGGCACGGGAGGCGGGTTGGGTTTCGTGCAAGTTTCATCACAGATAAATGAGCCAAACGAGCGTTTCTACTTGACGTGCGGTCGAGTGTTGTGGGTGTTGGAGAGAGTGAAGCGAGTGAGAAGTGTGTTGCGAGTGGGTGGAGGAGCCGGCTGCTGCTGCGGGTGCGGGAGAGAGCGACGTTAACGCGCAGCGGCGACTACCTACTTGGCACCGCTCCAACACCTGCGGCGAGCTGCTGTGCGTACCCGCGAGACAGTTACACATCTAAAATACAATCGCATCTAAATCGTCGCATCTAGATACAGTTCGCATCTAAAATACAGTCACACACGCAACGCAACAAAATTTTTAAAGCGATTGCTTATATAAACGAAATCATACTCTAGGCTTAGGGAAATCTCGCGTATTAATAAAAATGCACACGTGATAAATAATGATGCGATCACCCAGATGAACTAACCCAGGTCACGAGCGAATTGATTAAAAAAAACTACCGTAGTGTCAATCACCTTCTTTCCAATGCGTAAGTTAGTTTGCGCCGTTCGCTGTCGCGCGTCGTCTGCAACCATCGGGAAGTGATAGAACGAACGATACGTTGCCATATTTCAATCGCTATGCCACGCATTGCGGTACGTCTTTGGATATCGCTTTCGTCTTTCGGGCTCACGCGTGCAGAACTGAAAAAAAAAACGTAGCTCGCATCTTCCTACGGGGGGGAACTCGAGTAAATGCGTCGCAGAGTGGAAGGGGGGGGGTATCGCTTGAATGTTGCGTGATTGGGTATGGTTTGGGAATGCTTAATTGTTATTTCGTCTTTATTGTTCTTATAAGATGCGAAGCAGCTCTTTGACTACCCTGTGTAGCGCTCTTCCTCCGTCTGCTCCACTCTCCTCACCGCAGGTGTTGAGCGGTGCCAAGTACTTCACGCCCTCTTAGCAGTGCACGGTGACGTCTCTCTTCCTCGCCTGCCACGCGCTCGCCGCGTGTCAGCTCCCTCCCGCTTCACCCTCTCCGCCACTCGCAACGCTCGAGCCAAGAAGGTTATACTAAAACTTTGCTCGAGCCCACTTCTCAAGTGGATGGATGAATGGATGAATCCGGCTGTGCCCTTTAGATCAGGCGCTGGCTCACACCGCCTAGCCATAAAGTTAAGTACTATCACTATATGTTTAAGGATTGAATTTCATTCGCGCCTTCATTGTAGCCACCAATCAGTTAGCCTCCTCCTGGTTATGTCTACCCGTTTAAAGTTTATTTTGCCTTCAGTGTCCCTAAACCCCAATGCTTTGAAAAATTCCGCGCCATTATCCTGGGTGGAGCTCTTTACAGAACGTTATCAAATGTTCACTGGTTTCCTCCTCCTTTCCACACGCAGTACGTACCGTGTCTGTGCGTTCGTATTTGGCTCGGTGCGCCTTGGTCCGCAATACTCCCATTCTGGCCTCCAACAGCACAGAACTACCCCGAGAATTATCGTAGATGTTTTCTTTTGCAATTTCCTGTTTTAAAGTTTGGTAGCCAAGGAAGCCGAGTGCAAGCTCGTCAACGTGTCCCGCCTCCCGTGTCTGCGTTTCGAACAAACGTTTACTAGAGTAAACGCTACCCCGAGTTTAGCTTCAAACCGTTCTTCTAGCACCCGCGTCGACGCCCGTTCCACCCGGGTCAACGCCGTGCGCACCGCTACAGCTTGGCATTCCATCTGTTCCCTTCGGGGAGAAGGTCCATAGTTATTATTCAATGAAGGAGAAGCGCTGCCTTCAACTTCAAGCGAAAGCCAAGTAAGTACGCCCTCGACTGAATTCCGAACGCGCGATTCAGTGCCTACATATACGAGGGTGGGGGGCAGTGAATGGTTGTGCAGCGTGAACAGTCGTTTTTTTAATAAAGAGAGAGAGAGAGAGGTTAATGAAAGAGGAAGAGATGAAAATGACGCTATTTTCTGCCTCCCGTCGCGTGTGCACAGGTCAGCGCCTTTAGGGATGGGAAAAGGGGGAAGTAAAGATGATAGGAAGAAGAGAGGAGATAAAGAAAAAAATGAAAGGCATGGCAAGCCGATGATAACAATAGTTATAGCGCGAGAACAAAACGACGACACAGGGACAAGGACACGAAAGACACGAGCGCTCTGTGTCGTCGTTTTGTTCTCGCGCTATTACTATCGTCATGCCATACCAACTAGCCCAAGCTGCCACACTTCTAAGTTGCACGGCAAGCGCTGGGCATGGGAAGAGAATGTCTTGTCAGTACAGTCAGTAGAAGTAAGTGAAAGTCTTCGTCTATAAGGCGCCGAGGACTGCGGACGCACAGATCTCGAGGAAGGCTGGGAGGGCTTGCGTCTTCGAGGCGCGGGAAAAAGCATGTCTTCCACCGTTGTCGCAGGCACACCGAACAGACGATGGGCTCAGCAGTACGCAACGCTCTGTGGCCAGGTCAGAGAGAAAGAGAGAAAGAGAAGATTTATTGAGTGAAGCTCATGAGTGAAGTTGGGAGGGACCCTTATTCCAGGAACCCTTTGACCTGGACAGCCCGCCGTGCTCGAGCGACGAGTTGACGCTAGTCGATTAGGTCCGGCTGGTTAACACAGCCTCCCACGCTTCATTGAGGATGTCTTGGTCCGCATCTGGCGCTGCTGCTTGTAGCCTTGGTTACTTAGCACTGCAGTAGGAGGTGCTCCAGAGTGCCACATTGCAGCGAGGACAGATGTAGCTATGCGGCGTTGGCCTCATAGGGTGCGTTGGTGAACGTGTTGCTTTGAAGGCGCCTGTAGTTAGTGCCTTCGTCTCTTGCGAGTTTTGGCTGTCGCGGAGGGCATGCCCTGTGTTCGAGTCGATAATGTTGCAGTTGTAGCGAGTGAGGCGAGAGACGTGAGACGACGCCGAAGGCGGCCAATGGGGCCGTGCTGATCTCGCCACTTTATTTCAGGCCTTAAGCGGAGCCGCAGCGGCTACCAGGGTTCGATACGCCAGGTACGTGAGCTCGTTCTCTTCTCGTGCAGCTTGAGCTAGTCTCAGCTGCGCTAGAGGAGCGGCTCGGTGGTTAGGAACTGATGATGATGATGATGATGATGATGATGATGACACTACAGGGCTTCCCCCATATAGCTTTGCGCGATTTGAAGGTATATGGACGTGGCATGACCTGTTGTAGTGCTATGCGGAGCAGTTGTTAATGGACTCAAAGACGCGTAAGCTGTACTCGGAGGTTTAGTAAGTGCAGAAAGGCGCGTGCGCTGGGTGGCTGGCGAGTCGTCTGCCGTTGTGTCCGGTAGGGCGCAAGCGGCCTGCTCTAGGATGACTGCCAGTGGGGCGTGTTGGTAATGGTTCATGATGAGACAAGCGCAAAAAATACACACACTCAGAGAGGACACAGACAAGCGCTTACTAGCAACTGAAATTTTTATTTCGAAGCGAACACTAATAAATACATCACACGCATGTGCGTCACTCCCAACTTCCCATGTCATCATCAAAAACGTGATATTGCAAAATATGCACGCGCCCACAATCGGAAACAAACACGTACCAAGAACTACTATTCTAATTGGTCTCGAGGACCAATTACTAGGCCTGCTCTACCTGTTGCAGGCCAGGTAATTGGTCCTCGAGATTTTTCGTCATCGTCGCAGCATCGCACACGGTCGGCCGTAGATGGTTGGTGGCGCAAACTTCTGCTGTGGTAGACTTTGAAAACGATAGTTGTTCCTGCCAGAAAGATGGACGCAATGGCAAAGTCGGTGAAACATTGGGTTGCTTGGACAAGGTCGACGGCGATGCCTCCACGAACGAGGGATGAATAGTGGCCGTGAGGATGTCCGTGGTCGTGGCAGACTCCAGGGCTTGCGGCGATGTAGTGGTCATGGAGTCTGACATGTCATGGGTTGCGGGCCGTGGAAGTCGGGCAGGATGGCGCAACCCATGTGATCGGGGGCCGAGTAGCAGGCGTTTTGATGTCCTGGGTCGTAGCAGGCTCCAGGATGTGCGGAAATGTAGCCGTCATGGAGTCTGACATGTCCGAAAAGTCGTGGTCTGTGGAGGTTGAAGAAGACGTGCGGGTGGCGAGCGTGCCTGAAGGACCACCCGCCGAGGACTTCGAAAAAACGCACCTTGTGGCGGAGTGGTCATCGGCAGCAGGGACGTCTTGAAGCACTTCATCGGGTGGGCAGTCGGGCGTGGGAATTGCGTCGGTACTGGCTGGACGATAGATTGAACGGGACCTAGCCGAACCATCGAAGGCTTGGTCAAGGCAGGGATGATGACTTGTTGATGCGGCTTGCGGTGACTCACGGGAAACCGGGAAGTCACAAGTGAACGGAAGCGGGTGGTAGACGAGGCCGTAGGAGGCCAGCACAGCAGAGCAGAGGTCATCGTAAGGCTGCAGGCTGGAGCTTGAAGTGGCAGAGAGATGACGCAGCTTTACTGGTAGGGCGTTGAGAAGAATGTCGTGCAAGAGTGACCTGGTCCATGACGCCATTCACCGCAAGAACGGCGTTGAGCTGCATAAACCATACCTTGGGGTAGGTTGACTGGAACGGAGGCACTGGCGGGCAGAGTCGTGGTAACATGGCAGCCGGTGGCTCGTCTAAGGGCGTGTTCTCCGGGTAGCAAGCGAGGTGAGAGACGTAAGACGACGTCGAAGGCGACCGACGGGGCCGTGCTGATCTCGCCACTTTATTTCAGGCCTGAAGCGGAGCCGCGGCGGCTGCCAGCGTCCGACACGCCAGGCGCGTGAGCTCGTTCTCTTCTCGCGCAGCTCAAGCTAGCCTCAGCTGCGCGAAAGGTGCGGCGCGGTGTTCAGAAAATGACGAAGATGATGATGATGAAGAAGAAGAAGGAGAAGAAGAAGAAGAAGAAGAAGAAGAAGAAGAAGAAGAAGAAGAAGAAGAAGAAGAAGAAGAAGAAGAGAAGAAGAAGAAGAAGAAGAAGAAGAAGAAGAAGAAGAAGAAGAAGAAGAAGAAGAAGAAGAAGAAGAAGGCACTACATAGTAATGCATGATACGTTAGCGGTACGAGTTCTGTTGCCTCTGCTTCTGTTCTTGATTGGGAGGTGCCTCGGATCTCGTATACGGGAATGCCCGATTGACTCATTCGCTGGCTGCGGTGTGTGCCGTTTCATTTCCCTGGAGACCTTCGTGACCCGGAACCCACTCGGTGCGTGTGTAGGGGGGAGGATTGTCCATTCGTTTTAGTAGCTTAATCTCCACTGTGGAGACCCTGCATTTCAGGTAGTTCCGTGCCGCTGTTTGCGAGTCGGTAAAGACGACGATGGGATCCTCACTTGCCTGGGTGGCGAGGGCTATCGCAGCCTCTCCAGCTGTTTCCGCACGTTTGGCGAAGATAGTCGCCTATGCCAGTACCATGTCCTTGTAATCTGTGACGTTAATCGCGAAGGCGTTATGTCCCGGATACTTGGCCGCGTCCACGTATCGCGCTTGCGGGTCACTGCGACGGTTATTCTGGATCATGTTAACCCTGGCGCGCCGCCTTGCTCGGTGATGTTGAGGATGCATGTTTCGAGGGATCGCCAGGTCATTTTTTTTGTTAGCAGACTATGCCTGTGTCAGCTTTGCGAGGCGAGCGAGGGGGCGGGGAGTGACAATTCTGTGGGTGTCTTCCTGGGCCGGCATGAGACGCGAGCGTGCGCAGTGGGGGTGTGGACGGCGCCACTGCCGACGCCAAAGTGCGACATCTTGTGACTAAGGAATGCTCCACATATAAAATAAAGGAACTATGCGGCCCTTCTCAGCGTGCGCAACGTGGTAGCCTATCTCCTTTCAAGGTTGACCCGGTTCGCGCCGTTTGCAGGCGCGGCCGCTAGGTGGCGAGCGCTCAGTTGGAGTGGTGAATTGCGGCGTATACTTCTGTCCTTGTATGTTGTTAGACACTTGCGTCAACGCCACCATTGTTGAATATTTCCCGACGTGTGCAGGCTTTAGCGCTTTTCAATAGATCAATCTGGTTCCCAGGCTGACGCATGAAGAGGATTAGCGTCTCGCCTTCGACGAAGCACTTTGACGAAGACCCCCTTGATCTTTTATTCTCCGACGCGTTCTGCAGTTTGCCTGTCGGCCTAGTCTGGGAGCTTAGGGCGGAAAGCCCAGACATGCAAATTGCCTCGCCTTCAGCAGCCAAAGCCGGGACAACTCGGGAAAAGAGTTGGCGCTGAGGCAATACTCGCATATAGCGTCTTGCCCCATTTTAGCACATATGAGGGTGCGGGGTGTAGGGTCGGGATGGAGGGCTGGAATGATTACAGGATACAAGAACAGCTTGCAACGATTTTGGTGCATTGTTCTTTCTTTCGTTACTTCCGGCCTAGGAACGACACATGGCGGCTGTTCGCTGACGGAATATGTTGAGAAAGACTCAAGACGTGTGATTACTTCGGAGGTTCCTTTTCGAAAAGTTAGTGAATATCCCGCAACCCTGAGGCGATGAAGATAAGATTGCGTAAGCTGATTTATACAATAACGTGCTCCATGAAATTTAATAACATAAGCTTCTATAGCCCCCTTATCAGACAAAAACAAGATGTCTATTTCGATTAAGAACGGCATACTGAAGAACGTGTCTTTTGCACCAAGGAATTGGTTCGCATTGCTGCTGTGCCAAGATGTTGAAGCGACCATTCGACTCTGCTGAAACGCACGCGTACGAGGGCAACGAAATGATGGTGCGCGTCTATCATCGTACACAAACAACTGTAGCCTCTTGAGACGAATGCACGAGAGATTCGGGAGTGTGAAAGGTACGAAACACTGCGGACTGGAAAGGACAGCCCGTCTGTCCTATCGTCATTCTCTCTTCCCAATCAGAAACACTTTACCCAATCAGAAACACTACATGCGATGAATATTTTCATATATTTAGTCATCTATACTACCGCTGCAGATGCCGAAACATTGAGGCTGTCTACGGCAGTCGTAGCAAGCGTGGGCTCGTTTTTTGGTGAACGCCAGGGAAAAAGAAATTGTGTCGTCATTGAAAAATGTGCTCGGAAAAACCCGAAGTGTAAAAAAAGTGTAAGAGAAGATCGTCGCTGCTATAAAGTGCTTTGTCATGCCGAGGTTGCCTTTGTGATATATCGCTTCGTTTTTGTTTCGTTTCGTAAACTGAAAGGACGTACGTACTGATGTCATTGCAGATACTTTCTTAAAAAATAATAAATAATAGCTCTATGAAGAAAGTTCTGAGCATACCCAACGGCTTTACTATGCGGTACGTTGGGCAAGTCTTCATTTCGTGTGTGGAAACCCGCGCTTCGAAAATGCAGCGAGAACTGTGAGTGGAAAGAAAGGTGACTTAACGGTAGAACGGAACCTTTTAAGAAGACATGAGGACTTCACTTCGGTGGGCATTTCCTTTGATGTGATTCGGGATGCCGAAAAGCACAAGAGCTCGAAGTGAAGCTAAAGCAGAGATTCCCCCTTTAAAATTTGCGCAACAGATTCGTATTTGTCCAGAGAGAGGGTACCGTATATTTATGACTCGTTCCGACGCACACCCTAACAAAAAATCATTCCGAAACACTGCCGCGAACGTGATTTGTGTCTGCGTCGACAGTGTGGATGGAGTTTCGGCTTTGTGCTTTACAACGTTATAAGTGGCTCACATGAAACGGCTTTCACTCCGTTGGAAGGCAATAACTTTATCTTGCGAAAGTGTAAAAAAAAAGTTCCCGAGTTTTTCATTTTCGAAAGTTGAACGAGTATTGTGCTCAGTGTTCTATAAAAAAAGGCTTATCTATATTAGGTATACCAAATTCTGGAATGTTGCGCATTTGTGCTTATCGCTGGATTCGAGAAACTCATTGTGCGTAAAAATAAATGTTACTTTGGCGCAATGATGGTATGTTCACATAGCACCAGTATGAAAGGAAAAATTCACATGTGTAAAACTCGCATGCACTGCTATTAGGACTGTGGAAAAAATTACTCCCGCCACTGTAAGCCTGCTTACACCCTTAAGAGTGCTTCGCGTGTCTATAACAGACATCTTACGATAAGGGTGCTCTGAAAAACCAAAACACCTATGTCCTACGTGTTCTGAAGCACCAAACACCCATTACATGGGTGTTTCGGTTTCTCAAAACTCCCCTATAGGAAACATGCAGAGCACTCTTAAGGGTGTAAACTGTTTTACAGCGGTGGATAAAGTTTAAGATGAAAAAGACAGTAATGATGCTGTAGAATAAGCGAAACAAAGATGCGTATGGGCTTGCCTTCACTTGTCATTATTTTGAAGTGTGAGCCTTTTTGTTGCGCTCATTCTCTACCCCAGGCTATCGTTATGCTGTCCTCAGTATTAACTGAAAGTGTTTGCTGCCGCCACTGGCAATCCGTCTGAATTTATGTTGTATGGTAGAGGTGCCTTACGAATTGTAAAGATGACTTGCATTTTTTAGCGGCAATAATGAATTTACTAAAAGTGTCTTAAGAAGAACTGGAAAGTATTTAAATAAATGTGTAAAACCGTCGCCACGCCATGATTTACGTACCGAAGGGTGACATAACCTTATAACACACTCCATTTAAGGTAATAATAGAAGGACACCACACTAGGGTAGAGGTCAGAGATATTGAACACGGTAGCAAAAAAAAAACACACACACACATGACCGATATAAACGCGCAATATATCTGCAAAATTATGGGGTGATGTAGGGTGAACAAAGTCAGGTCATCAATTTTAAGGCATTGAAAACTTGACTGATTGATTGATTGGTTGATTTGTTAAAAACTGTAGCCGCAGTTGGTTAATGTTGGTGAACATTCGTATATAATTATTTATACTGCATACAGCCAGCCTTGTCTGAAGCTGAGGCCAATCCACGTCTTAACACTTGGCTCGAAGCCGAAAATTGGTTTCATGCGAAGCACTTGCCGACTGCTTCGTAGGAAAACGATTGCCACAACGGATGGGAGCTGCCGCAATTTTCTTTGTTGAGAGCACTTGAAAAATTTCACTGCATTTGACTGATGTGGCACAAGAATTGAGGTCAAAAAAGCTGCAGGTATGTAGTGCAGGTATACGTACCTGCTGCAAGTAAGTAGTGAACATTGCTGCACGTATGTAGTGAGCATCAAGGTGTACGTACTTCTCTGAAGCAAACAAAGGTGCATGTCCATATTACTGGTAATGTACATTAACTAACTTGATGACCTGGGAATGGGTGGGTTTCGTATAGCACGCCCTTAATGGCGACGGACGATTGAATGCACGTTCACTACAGTTTCCGTTTCGGTGTGTCGTGAAAACTTGTCTTTTTCTCATTTATGAATAGCGCTTTGGAGGAAAAAAAAAAGTTCCTTTTTAACCCACTCCGCATACGGGGTTACCGTCGCGCTCTTACCCAGGTGACTTCGTGGAGCCGAGCTTGGAGTAAATAAAAATACGGTTACCTCACTTTCTGATATGCCACATCCATTAGAGGGGCTTTAGATTACGCGGCTTTTTCTTCGTATCTGGGCATCTTTGTTAGAGCCACGGATCATTTAGCACGACGGCGCATGTTGCCCGACCAGCTGCTTTGGCTGTGCCTATAGAATGGCAGAAAATCAAAGCACGCTGGCACTTCGCGTTTCTCTTCGCCGCTTGAATGTTACCACACACACACGGCGTTTGGTATAATTGAAACTATCATGGCAACGGGGCTCGATGTGGTGGATAACATTAAAAAAAAACACCCAGGAACATAGTCTCAAGTGACAACCACATAATCAGATCTGTCCCCATCTATCCTTAGTGTCTTGTTTCGTCTGGTGCGCTATAAGCATTGAAAAGAATTACCAACAATATCTTCCAAGAATATATAATAGCGTAAACTTTTTTTGCTGCCTGAAAGTATGCCAGTACCCGACAGCGACACCTTTTTAATTGTTAATATTATATTTTTTCAAGTTGGAATCAAACCACGATAAAAAGTATAGATGTGTGATACAATCTATTATTCGGCAAATTAACCTTTCCGTAATAGTGAGCTTTGGGAGTGCGGAACAAGGGATCGATATTTGTCTTTCTGGAGGGTTCTTTTCTCGCTATAATGAGAACCTGTCGAGAACTTGCGGCTGAAGTGTTTATTGGTCAACCTTTTGTTCCGTGCAGGTGCGAACTCTCTTCGTGAGTGGCCTTCCCATGGATGCAAAGCCCAGGGAACTCTATCTACTATTCCGTGCCTATAAGGTACGTCCTCTGTACCTTCACTCAAAGGACCGTTAAATACTGTGTTTTTGGCCAGTCATCCATCATCCCCATGTTGCGCCAGAACAACTGCTAATACTTGATACTCTGAATGAATCGAAACTTTACGTATGTAGTACATTGTACAAGGATAGCCTCTTCCAGTAGACTCGTACCTTCGCGCTTTGCTTACATGTGTGCCCATGTCACACCCCCCCCCCCCCCCCCGCCGATGCATTGCATTTACCCTGATCAGTTGAGTGCAGCAACGCTCATGAGGCGCGCTAGGAAAATTCGCGAAGCGCCGCTTCTTACTCGAACACAAAGAATCTGCCATGAGCGTTCTCGGATAGTTTTGCGCGATGTCACTTGACGTAGCTCCGTGATTTGAGCATCAGTAGGCGAGCATCGCGCGGCCTAAGACTTTACAATATAGGCACGGGAAGCAATATTTCGAGGTCTTCCTGTGTCACGGTATCAACTTTCTTGATGTGAACCTTCATTTGATAGTCCGCGCCTGTTTGCGATTTGCTTTCCTCTTTTGTGTTCTAGTCCATTTTTTGTGCTGTTGTACTGCGAACCATAACGAATTGGCCCAAACGTACCACGCTTCTGCAGTTTCTTTTGGTGCCATGTGTCCTACAAGAGAATCCTGGAATATGAGTTCCTTTACATATTCTCATGTAAAGGAGGCTGAGTTTGTCCCAACTTAGATGCGATAATTTGACGCTGTGCAATAAGCGAGCGTGAGAATGACCTTTTTATTAGCTACAACCTTATAAAAGGAAAACCAGTAATACAGTTACAGAAAGTTGAAAAGTCCCTAATTTCTGACTTGCGATTTAGAAGAGAGGGCAATATTTTCTGGAAACGGCATATATACGATGCGTTCATCTGAGTCTAATACTGCTTTAACGTTTCCAGGGATACGAAGGATCTCTTCTGAAAGTAACACAAAAGAATGGAAAGACATCTTCGGTAAGTATCAGTCCTTCTTGCTGCTTGCACTCATTTTAAAAATGTAGGTAAATATTTACATATACAGCTCATGCTTTGGTGAGACGTTACCGTAGCAAGTTAGTACTGTAAATTTAAGTCCCAGTGTGTGCTGGAAGGCTCGCCAGTTTATGTTCAGAGCGGAAGAAAGATTCAGGCATAAATACATGTGTATGTTAATGTAGATACATTAGTTTTACACATGAAAGCAGACCAACTGCATTGTACAGGATGATACGTTGCAATATTTTAATTGAGTTGAATAAAGAAAGCACAATACCGCGGTGAACGAAAATTTTAGAGCGCCAATATTGCAGGAACAGGCTGCATTGCCACGGATCACTTCAAACAAACAGAGACCTATGTGTTGCGATCGTCTATGGATAGGCGGGAAGTATGTATGTTGTAATTGCGCACACATGTTGCGCGTACGCATGGCGTTTGGACCTTGGCCTACGTACATGTGGTGAACTGAGAGTCGAGTTTCCTTGCACATTGTGTTTGCAGCTGCAAATGTAATTGGAAAACTGCACTGGCAACAATGGCCCTTCCTTAATATGTACCCAACTTTACCGTGACAATACGATTGCAACACAACTGGTAGAGGTGTATACGCGCGAGGAATAAAAGGAGCACGAAGATGAAGTGTTTTTTGTTTTTAATTTTTGCGTTAGTACATGTGATCCAGTTAGCTGCGACCAACCAGCATGGTAATTATATAATGTAGAATACGACATATTTCCGACCTTTCAGTTCCCTAAAATCAGTGGGTATGTGTGAAGTTAATAATCGAAAGTAATAGATAACGTAAATGGATTATCGAGGGTGAAATTGGTGAAACTACGAGGAACGTGCGAGTTCTGGCATGCCGAAATTCACTCTTCGTCTTGGCTTAAGCGGTCAATAGAACGTGCATGCACTATTTGGAAAAGCTGTTGTGAATGGTGTAGAAAACTTCAACACTCAACTCTTCTCGAAGACGTTTAGGGGGACACATTTATTCTGTGTTACATTAAGATTAGATAATCGGCTTCTCTCATTGACCCTCTAGAGAATGTTTTCCAGTAGGCACAAGTTGAAAAAGAGCGTGTTGGTGTAGAAGCTATGCATTCTTAAGCTGGAGATGCCACCCTTGCGTTATTAACGCCGGCGAGAACTCAGTGACGGATATGAGGAATTAGATTACCTTGCCTTTAATACTTACTCTACAGCATATGACTGTTAAAAATAATAATAAATGTTGGGGTTTAACGCCCCGAAACAACCATGTATGGTTATGAGAGACGACGTATAGTGGGGGGCTCAGGAAATCAGGACCACCTGGGTTTCTTTGAAGCGCACTTAAGTATAAGCACACGGGCCTTAGCATTCCGCCCCAATCGAAATGCGCCCGCCGCAACCAGGATTTCATACGACGACCTTTGGGAGGTGTTATAGAAAGCCATAAATGTATAAAACAACCTTCTGTTGCTACGTGTTTTTTATGGTGTAAACAGAGGTCAATACAAATACATATTTAAGGCTGAGTGATAACAGTTTAAATTCTCAATATGTTATTTTTTTTTCAATTGCAGCCAGTAGGTTTCGTAACGTTTTCTTCAAGAGCTGGAGCAGAAGCTGCCAAGCAGGAGCTTCAGGTAAGGCAAACAACACTTGCATCGTTGTTCGGGAATGCTGAAAACGTCTTTCACCTGTCCTTCATTGAGTAGTGTAGTTTGCGACAAGTGCATGCAAATCATTCCATTTTTTCCTTCGTATGCAGGCGTTTGCTAAACACTGTGCGGTAATCGGTGACAGGAAAAGAACTATACAGGAACGAAAAGTGTTATCATTTTGGATTGTTTCAGCATCAGGTATCCGAGCTTACTGATATGCTTTTGTTTCAACTGTTGCGTTTGCATTTTCATTGCCTGAATATTAGGCAGGCCGTAAAACAAAGGACAATTAAAGAAAGAAAACGCAACTGTAAGTTAGATCAGGCCGCAGTTGCTGTTTGTTTGAAACATGAAACCTTAAATAACGGTGGCGTGTAAACTGGGTTACTGCTTCAAAAGGTAATTATTACAGCTCATCCATTCGTATTGCATGTTCGTTGAGCTAGGCGCTTCATAAATATTTGCTTGAGAAACCGTTCATAAATGTGCAAACCTTCGCACTGACTGAGCCGAACATAAGCGCAGTTCTCTCCGCCATTCAGCTTCATCAAATATGCTCCAGACTTTAAGGCAGCCGTGTTAGAAGTTGGCAGCGAGCAGCACGTGCACCGAACGAGTCGGCTGAGAAAGGCGAACCAGGTGAACGTAAACACATCGGCGGGAAAGCAAACGCAAGTGCTGTTCGAGTTAAGCGGACGCTTGCCGGAGCATATGACTGCTAACCTAAAGTCCGACTGGTGTGATGTGCTCAACTTTCGCAGCGGCTATTATTCATTCACTGCGAAGATGTTCTTGGTTCGAGGCAAGGAGCCGCCTCGAACGGCACGCTGAACGCCGGGCGCAGAGCAGCGGCAACTTTGTTATCTGGGCCCTGTTGCGGCGAGCGAGTTGGCGGTCTTCGTTAGGCTTTCCACGCGAAGGATTCGGGGCGCTGACGCCACCGCATGGCGAGTGAGGAATGAAGGGAAGGTGGCGATTATTCGCGCGAGGTTGGGCGCACTCGAGCCTCTAATGAAGCGGGTACACTGACGTCTGCCCCGCGATATGCTTGACAGCCCGCAAGGCCTTGTCGGGGCTCCCACGTGATCACTGAGCCAGTCACTCGAACAGCTACAGCTTGTTTGTTTTTTTCCCGTTCAGAATGCCAGCAGCGTCTCCCCGCGATAGCTGACCAAGCATGAATGGAAGCTGTGGAAGTGCTTTATTTACGCTTTCGTTGACTCATAGCAGTCATGGACAATGGATCTGAGATCAGCTGGAAATGGTAGAACTGTTGTGATGGATTGCTATTACAAAGATGTTCATTTATTTCCGCAATTTAGCGAACGTGTTTCGTACACGCTTTGAGACTACGATACCTCTGACCAAAAGTGCCACCTGTATGTGAAAGTCGTAAAACAACCGATAAGTGCAGCTTTTAAGCACAATCCAAACATTGCGATATAGCTAAATTTGCGTACGCAAACAAATGTCCACGAACGTGAGATCGGACAAGCTGGGTGATACGTACAAGCAGTGCTGTAGTGATACAGCGCTCACCAGCATTAGCTGACACAAACGACGTCGAAAAATTCATAGAGGGTGAAGAAACTGAGAGAGACTGAAATTTCAAGCAGTCCTCATTGCGGAAAAACATGTAAGCGACTTAGCGAGCGAATGTAGCCTTTAGAGTATAGTTGACTGAGGCCTGATGTTTTGAATTAGATATGCCAGGCCCTCATGTTACTGAGGCATAGAAGTTTCTATGAAGTTAAAGAATTCCCCACTGTATTCCATCGAGCAGCAACGCAAGCACTGTTGGCGTGGTGGGCACAAAGAATGACCACATATATTAACGTTTTTAGAGCACGGTCAGTGACCAAGAAGTTCGTAGAACAAGAATTCTTGTCAAGAGCACCGGCAAGACCAATAAAAGTCACTCATGAAATTTCTGCACCGTTCTCAAATCTGTTGCGGGCTTAGAAGTAATGCATACGTCTAATCGATTACTTGTAATCGGTGGCTTGGCGGCTTCTGCACGAACGAAGATCATGTCACGAAGCTGCCGCCACAGCCATGCCACCGGTACTGCTATGGTTAGATAGCCATCGTAGTTTCGCATTTTCATTGGCCCTGCCGGAAGCATCTTGCTCAAGCACCAGCAGCTCTAAAATGCCGTGCTTCATAGAAAACCGCGACTGGAGTGTGAAGGCACTGTAACCCCGATACTGTCCAACAAAATGTTTGTACGTTACGAAAGAACTTTTAACTCCAGCGTGCACACCGATCAAGTTTTCATAGCCGCTGTTAATGTCAATACAAAGAAACGGCAGAAGATGGCGAGCCAACACCTTAAAAGAAGCAAGAACTTCATTATTAAAAATAAGCTGCGAGGGGTTATGGAGCAGTAAAAGATCCAGACAACTGGTTCTTTTTGCAGCCTTTGTGCAGTGTTAAAAATAGTTATGAGGGCATCAAGGTTCGGTAATGAATTATTTTAGAACACTTCTTCGGGCACATTCATAGAGCCTCACTGTGTTCCGTTACGTTCTTGAAGGCAGTAAGTGTAATTGCAGTCGCGGTTAAAGATTTCCTGTAGCATGCACAATTCTGGTGCGCAGGGTTGATTGATCGTAACTCAAAGGCAGAACGAGGACATACTTACCTGCATGCCAGAGCACGGTGTATGTATACATCACGTGCAAACACACGCACTCTCTCTCTTTCTCTCTCACACACACAAGAAAAAAAAATGTGGCCACTATATGTTCATGGTTGGCACTGGTCTTGCTGCCAGCTCGATTCTCAGCCGAGACTGGGCAGCCTTCGACTCGGAGTCCTAACCGTGGCGCCTGTCTTTCTCTCGCCCTTTGCGCGGGGCGCGTGCAGCAGGGCGTGCGGTTCGACCCCGACCTTCCACAGACCATCCGGCTCGAGTTCGCCAAGAGCAACACAAAGGTTAGCAAACCGAAACAGCAGTCTCCTCCCGCCGCGGCCACGCACCCGACACTCCTGCACCCTATCACGGGACGTAAGTAGCCGAAAGCACCGGCACACCGGCTCTCTTTCTCTCCTACCTGCTCCATCTCTCTGGAGAACCGAGGGTCACGTAGCGGCCAGACGGACGGTCAACACCAGAACTGACCGGGCTACAGCAACTGATGTTCTCTTGTCGAGGCGCAGCGCACTTTCCAGAAGCTTGCACAGCGGGTTCGGCTAGGTTATGTGCGAACAAGAGGTCACGGGCTTAATTAGCCCATTTGTTTTTTTTTCATTAGTGCGTTTTACCGATCGCTTTTTCATTTGTGCGATTTCGCCGCGTTGTAATTGGCTGAAATATTTTCTTACGCAAATTATAGCGTCGGAAATGTTTTTGAACATGGGCCCACAATTTGTTTTTGCATGTTCACGATTGAAATATCTATTGAAGTTTGTTGACGCGTTGGCTAAGGACATGTAGGCTGAATGAAAGAAAAAAAAAGAGAAAACTTGAGTGTTAGTGAGAAGCATTTTGTATCTATTTACTCAATATTGGCACTCTTGGTTGAAGTTGATCAACTGTTGGCTATGTTTACAGTGCTCTCGACTGTTGGTCAGGCGAAGAGTAATTATAACTCGTTTACCTCGCTATTTAACTTTCTGAAAAACTAGAGCTGCGTGTTTTACGCGCTTGTTTTCTCAGTCCTGTTAAATTGATGTCTCTATTAAAGTCATGGCGGATAATCAATTGTCTCAACATCAGGTTTCTAAACCGGCATGCATAGGAATAAGAATAATAAAGATGCAGTCCCTCTGTACAAGATGTAGCCTTTAACGTGGGAGAAGAGTTCACTTCGGTCAATCGGTATCTATAGTTGCACACGCTTCAAATGCATTGTT
Source organism: Rhipicephalus annulatus (assembly GCA_013436015.1). Lineage (NCBI taxonomy): Eukaryota > Metazoa > Arthropoda > Arachnida > Ixodida > Ixodidae > Rhipicephalus > Rhipicephalus annulatus. Next base: position 409,924 of record WOVY01001952.1, on the reverse strand, counting down.
GTGAACAAAGGAGTAAATATAGAGCTTGTTGAGCCTAGCTGAAGCCAAGGGCCTGAAGCATAAATGTCAGTTAAGTAGAATCTGCACATTAAAAAAAAAAGGAAACAGACTACATATTTGCGAGGTTTACCTTCGATGGTGGACATTTCATGGCAATCCATAGTTATCAGCAAGTGTTGCAGGTTTCAATGTTATAATCGAATGATTCAGGCAAGCATATTACAAATTGTTTCGAAACGTTGCAATTTTTTTTTTCAAGGAAAAGATTATACCGTTTTACAGCACATCATGACTTTTCGACGCCTGTTTCCGAAACAACGGTAATAAAACAATGCGGTGGATAAACGAAATAAAAAATTCGGAAGAAATCAGTGGGTCGTCACCGACAAGGAAACAAAGAAACCTATAGGTGCTATAGGTGCATGGTACTGAAGTTGTGACCGCCCGCCTGGCCGCTTCTGGCTATTGCACTTACACCTGTCTCTTCTGTGGTACAAAAACTGTGCGCTGCCTTTCTGAACAACGCAAGGGCCGATATGATTCTTACTCGCCAAATAACTTTTGGCGAGTGGTAGGACGTCGTTAAAGTATGACCTTGTCTAAAGTGCAATATGACAATTGTTCACGCCGTATGCGTTTCTCCCATCTTGGCTGTCACATGGCGTTGTTAAAAATCTGACCTTTGACCTTTGCTTACACAAAACTTACGAAAGTCCAGATTACTTATTTTCACAGCCTCACCTTTCCGTGGGGTGATAACGTAAGTCACAGAAATGTATCAATCACGGCTCATCAATAAACTGCGGCAGTTTCGTGTTCTTCAGAAAGCCAGCGCACAATGGCGATGTCCTGTTCCACAGTCTATCTCTGTCTTTCCTCTACTCCAGGCTGTCTGGCAACAGTGTGCTAACTGTGTTCTTTTCGGGAAAAAAACTTTTGCCCACAGTCGCTCCACACGTGGCCACTGTTTTTCTTACATGAGTGTGTTTTTTTCGCACATGCAGGAATGGAATGGCACACCATGTGCACAGAAACCAATCTTTGCAGGCATTTCGTGATTTTCACTTAAGTAAAAAAAAAGCAACCTTCGTCTCTTCACTCACCTTGCAATCGATGTTCGGAACACATTACCGGAAACTCGGGAATGGTTCGCTCACGGTTGGCAATTGCTGAGTGGCAGTACGAACCCTCGAATGTTTCTGCAACCCAATGATTTTTGACAGCGCTGTAATATGAAAATAAATCAAGCTGAATCGCTGCTATAACTCCGCGAAGATTCGTCAAACAGTGAAGCGGGTGGTGTCATATTGCTACCACGTTGCCACTCCATCATCTTCACTAGTTGACCGTTCTTCAAGAGCTTAAGCCAGTGAAGCTGCTTAAAACCTTTTAATACACACCACTCTATCAACTAACCCTAATTTCGCCCCGTCTGAAGAGATCGCTACAGAATTTATATATAATGATAATAAAAGACAACAGGCGATGTTTCTAAGGAAATACAGGGAACGTTAATTGCGCTGTTTTTGAAGTGTACTGTAGTAACTGTGATATGGATGCGGAGAAAACAAAGTGCACGATAAAAAGACTACTTGCTGCGGTCAGTGACCGAAATCCAGTAACCTTCGAATCGGCAATCTGTAGGTTGCTGGTTTGGTACCTACTGGCGGCGTATTGTCTTTTCGTGCGCCTTAAGTTCTTCATATTCATATCATAATTACTACAACACTCTTAGAAAAAAAAAGTGCAATTACCATTCCCAGTAACATTCCCTGTAATTTTCTTGGATTCATTGCCTGCTGCTGTTTTCATTAACGTTCTTTCAAAGAAAAAAAAAGGAGCCCTCAAAATTCTTTGCCGCCAATGATTCGTAACGACGGTAATTTAGCAGGTTAACGGGTGCTTGCAGAAACTCTCGAGGACTGAACAAGCTATAAATTTCTTCAGCACCAGCACATCTGTTCACCGAATCTACGCGTGCCTTGTCATTGCGCTGTTCTCTTCATTGTGTCTGGTTCCACTATTTGCTCTGAACACGCAAGCTGCATGGAGAACAATGCAGCTGCACCTTCACCCTTTTGTGTGACACGCCGGGGTTTTTCGTCTGTTGTTTTGTGCTATCAATTTAATTCGCTCTCTCTCAGATTGCAGCTGCGAAAGAGAAAAAAGTAAGCAACACGTGAGTCTGCTAAGAGCCATTACTCCCGTAATTTTCTTAGCACGAAATTTGCTTCGCATTAAATCACCGAAAAGCAATTTAGTGGGATAAATTTGATAGTAATACCGGCGTATCGCATATATATAGTAAGTGCGAGGAAACATTTACTGTATTCGAGTAATTAAAAAAAAGCATGCCTGTTTTTATGCGTCTTTTGGAGCACTTCGAAAAATTATTCATGGGCAATAGGGAAAGTTGCAGAAGTTGGAGAAAGTTCAGTACGTGAATTCGTTTGCAAAGAAATATCGCAGACTACTGCAAGATATTATGTCTTTGTGATGAAAACAAACAAAAAATAAAGGAACATCGTAATCGAAAGCACACTTGGAAGTATATTGATAGGAAGTTACTAACAAAAATTAAGAAAATGACGCGCGTACGTCAGCGCAGTTCCATAATTAGGATACGTGCTACCGATAAACATTACTTGGATATTACAAAACAGTGCTTAAACATAACGCTGAAGCGAAAATATTTCGGCAAATGTGTATCCTATAGTTTGTTTGATTTGAGAAAAACGAGAAAAGATCGCAGCCAGAATAGCAACAAAATGCCGCAGGTAACTTCAAAATCACGTCAATTTCAATTATCTGGTGAAATAAACATTTCGATATGCTTAAAAAAACAATGCAAAGCACTCATAACTTCAATGAACCTGCATTATTAGTGATGTTTCAGTGGCGAGCCTTGCATAAAATGACTGAATTTGTTCGACAGACGTTTGCTATACGTTTTGGAATAAAAAACTCAGCTGTCATAAAATTTAGCGTTATAAGTTTGTTAAGAATGATATCTCCCCTGATCAAACATTTCGTAACGACGAAGTTAAAATGAAGTCCAGCTGTTTTGCAGAACTTGTCTATTGCTTCAAATGTAAATAGGTTAGTCTTTTCGGATACGCGGTGCGTTGAACTGAGACAGGCCAGTCAGATGGAAAATGCAGAAATTCGCCACAAACTGCGTCGAGATAAGAAAACTGCGACATTTCGACCAAGAGAAGTGATGAGAAAACTTAGTGGAGAAACACCAAGGTGGCAAGAAATGAAAGAAATTTCTAATGATACGGGGTCGTATAAAGGTGACATACAGAGAGAGGGATAGAGGGACAACGGGAATGGAATGACGGTTATACAAGAATGTTCTTGATCGCTGGTCATGTGGCACTGACAAAAGGTATCAAGAATAAGGGTAACCGAAGGTGCCTTCAGTTTGCATTCGAATGTTTATTTGTCAGCACGCTGCTCTTATTGTTCGCTCAGAGCATGACGACATGGGGAAAAAGGCTATTGAGTGGGAGTAGCTGAGGGAGCGTGGGTTAAATTTTGTGACCATGTATACATGGAAAATCAAGGAGAAACGCATAAGCACACAATATGGTTCTTACGTCTGTCCGTGTCTACAGTCGTGCTTAAAACTTAAAAATATATGTGCAGTCAGACCAAACGTCATTATTTCCTGTCCTTGTGGCGCTCTTCGCGGCAGTGCCTTTCTAAGCTGCCAGAGATGCTACAGTTAGAAAATTTAATTTAGTCAGCGCAGACATTGTCACGTTATACTGTAAGAAAAAGCTGTAACTGACATATACAGGACGTCAAGCTGGGTCGATCACTGCCAATACGACCTCGTCGTCTTTTTCGCAAGCTCATCTTCACCATCGTTTCAACAGCGACACATACAATCCTGGCAGCAACAATAGCAACAATACTATAGGTGATATTATATAAGTGGAACTATTATATAATAGCATTAGGTGTGTTACATATTGCTGTTTACCTGTTCTCTGGTCTAGAGAAACTACACAGACTTCCTAGTAACAGAAATCGCTACCAAGCCTATATTTCGGTCCACTTTCAGGCCGTTTGATTCTGAACGTGCTTTTTTCTTAAAATCCATACGAGGCATTGGACGCAAAACAGCTATTTGGGAGGAGGGGGACTGTCGACTGACTGTACAGACTTTATATATGAACAACAATAGTCACTTTTCTTTTGCTGCTCTATACTGTCCCACAGGACAGAGAACGGGAAGAACGGACACACACTTTTGCGCAAACTTTCAAGCCTTGCTAATCTGCAGTTTCTCAGAATAAGTGTTCTCAAGGCGTTGATGATAGCTTTGGTGGTAATGCGTGCCTGCTCCGGTTGTTTTGCAAGCGTTATGAATGTATGCACTGTAATGCATCACAGAAGAAATCAGCGCTGCCCTGCTGCCGGGGACCCACGACGGCTGGCCGCACCACCCTCTCTCCTACGCCGAAGTGCCCGTCACCACTACCCTGCACACTGCGGCTCTCATGCATCCGGCCCTCCACGCGCAGCTGCCCGTGAGTGCTCGCCGGCTGGTTCAGCAGGCACCCGTGGGGAGCGCCACTTGGCAGCTCCCGAACGCGTACGTCTAGACTATACGCCGCCTAACGGACACTTAGTGCACACTTTCTCCGAGTATAGGACCGCGTCGCCCTCTGTGACAGGCAACTAAGTCAACAGGAATAGCTGACTACCCACCCGAGTGTAGCGCGCCGCCTCCGATAGACACTTTAAAGGTTCCTCTGAAAGAAAGGCTCGGCCATTGGGAATAAATGATGATTTTGATGTTTAATGTTGACATCAAGGACTTTCGATCCTAATTTGACCAATCTAAAAACAGAAATTCTTCCTTGTGGTACGAGCCCTTCAGGTTAATTCATTTGACAGCGCAACTGCTAAGGTTGGTCGTGAGGGCACAGCATGTTGTCCGAGCTCAAGGCGCGTCCTGGAATAAGGACGCCTCCCCTTATCTACTTTGTAAATGATCTTTATTATCTCTCTGTATCTAAAAGGCAATGTGTCAGGAAGAATACACAGACCTGTCGCTGTGACACTTCTGAAAATCTTGAGTACAGGGCTACATAGTATTTGACTGACATAACAGAAAACCACGGAGTTTTGGGGCTGGTGAATCCCAGTTGAAGTTGGTGTATCTGTACGAGGTTGTTCAAGGCAAATACTAGGTTCTGCTTTCGCCTATCATGCGTAATGAAACAAAATTTGATTATTCGTTTTGTTTTCATTGCTTTGACAGTTCTAACGTTGCTGTTAGTGCTCAAACGTTTGTGTGAAGCACCAACTCGTTATATACAGGACAAAGTAGCACAAGGATGATGCGAAACCTTCGAGTTGTGATTACCGAAAAATCTATATCTGCTCCTCCAACTGAGGACCACCTTTGAGTGAAACATGATTTTCTGTAATTCACGCAGTAATATTTTATACCTGTGTTACAGCAACCGTAAGCAATTTTCATCCATACACGATGACAGAGATGGCATGTTACAGATCGCACAGTGAACTTGTTTAGTTTGTGATTATCTTCAACAATACTTACGCTGTGGGCCAATCGGGCCCGCCGAGTTGCGTTCAGGTGCAACAGACTTTAAATGTGACGCTACTGCACGTGCACATCAACTGATAACATCCTTTTTTTTTCAAAGCCTGCGTATAAGCTAGAGCTAGAAAAAAAAATTCTCGGATGTAACAATTATCCTTTGTTTACAAATAACCATGTGCTGGGCCACTAGGAAGTCAATGTCGCGTGACAGATTGGTGCATTACGTTACGCAGGACAACCACTTAGTCACACCTGCCGCAGTGGCTCACTGGATATGGCATACTGCGGCGCACCCTGAACACCTCCAGGGGGTAAATATTAATCCGGTGCTATCCACTGCGGCGCCCCTCACAAGCCACTGTGCAGTTTCGAGACGTTTTGCCCTCGAACTAAACTAGCCCCATGTCACGTGACTCAAACGTGTATTTAATGTTCATGTCTGCCCCTTGCAACTGACTACTACGTGTGGTAAGAAGTTGACCAACACTGTCCAGAAACAACCTACCGTTCGGGATCAAGCGGTACAAGGCAAAATCAGTGAATGAGCCCTGACTGTGTGGTCGAGGCATCGCTGTTGCTTCGGTAAAGTGCTGTTTGATCGTTTATCCTATAGAGCGAGCAAACGAAGATGACAGATGAAGACAGAACGAGTACTTTGTTTGTCTTTACCTGTACTGTATGTAAAATGAGCGCCCACTCTCCTAATAATGAAGTTTTATCGTCGGGAATACAAAACGGCTTACGTACACAAGCCCTTGCGTTGCTCTGTATTCCCCTGGAATGCGGCTACGCAAGCGCCTTGAGGTACACTGAATTAAAACTTTACAATACAGTACTTGTTGGGGCCTTACGTCCGAAAAAACACGTCATGGATATGAGAAACGCCATAGCGGAAGCCTCCGGAAATGTCGACCAGCTGGCGTGCTGTAATGTGAACCTAATACGGGCCTCTGAGATTTTGCCTCTATCGAAATGCTGCCATCGCGACCGGGATTTGATCCCGCGACACCGGCTTGGGCTCACACGCGAAATTGTTCATTTCCATGGCGATTTAGGACAGCGTTGGTCAACTCGAAGTCCCCGGTATAGCAGTATTCCTTTTTGCGATCTCTGGCTGTGCGGCAAGCGCTGCAGTGTCGAGACAGCTGACTTGACACCACGCACTGCCCCATGCAGCCTCCGCTGACGGTGCCGCACCCGCTGTCACACGCGGCGCTGGCTGGTAGCGCGGCCGCGATTCACGCGACCATGCCGCCCCCGCACTTGGTTGCCAGCCCGGCGCTTGCGTCACCCGTCGGCTCCACCTCGTCTTCGGCTGCCGCAGCAGCGGGAACGCCACCCTGCTCCACGCTGTTCGTGGCAAACTTGGGACAGTTCGTCTCCGAACAGGAGCTCAAGGACCTCTTCGGAAGGTGCGTATGACGCGCTCCGCGGTGGCCATTCTTCGCAGATCGCGACGTACGTACTCGGAAGAGCTACGGCGTGCATGTTATTTGCCCTCAAATCCTGCGATGAGCGAGTGACGTAACTCGGAACTGCCGTCGTTTCGTTTATGATATAAGAGTAGTCCCACGAGAAAATGAACTTGTATAATCGCGCATCTCGAGTTTCCTAGTCGGTTCCCCACAATGAGGTAAAAACAGAACCCATTTTACGGAAGCGGACAGAAGAAGTCGCTTTCGTAAAATGTGATATGTTTTTGCCTCACTTGAGCAAAGCATACGCTTAACGAATTATATCAGTCGTTCTGCTGAACAGACAATGTCACGTTCAGAGATAATTTAACAGTAAATTGAGCAAATGACGTCAGCCTATGCGTCTATTACCTGAATAGAAATACAATTAGAGCCTTTACATTGAGACGACAATGCTTGAAGACTTGTTATTTCGACAGTTCATGGTCTGCGCACTCTTTATGAGAGGATAGCTCCCGTACAATATAAAATGATTTCTCCGCTCATGGTTCACTTAAGTGGCATTGTAGACCTTGTAAATAGTATTTTTGCAATTTCGAGTGTGATCGCTGCTCATTACTAGCCGAATCGAAGGAATACTTGAAACTGCTTTGAAGGTCGCCGCGCATCTTTGTTGCGTTGCCATAGAGATTTCCGGGCAAACTGCGACACTCATGGCGATGAAGTCAAATATTTGTAGACGGAAATGCTCTACCACAAATGAGCGAGGCAACCAAGGGCACGAAGATTCGTTTTAATCGTATAATTAAGGCATAGTACGTGCCTTGTTTGTACACAATAAAAACATCCAAATGGTCCATGATGTCTGTTCCCAGGAGCATGCGCTTTCATTCATGGCAGCGAACAGGCTTGCCTGAGCAAGTATCGTGGTTGTCACCGCAACCGCAGAAACCACGGCTAACTTTCGTCGCTGATGATATTGGCAGCGACTCCTAAATACACTCGTGAATATCAATGGCACTACTCTTTGAGAGTGTTAAAACAATGACCGTTGTCATGGTCGGGTTCGAGAAGAGTGGCTATCGCGCGGTACTATAGGGAGCGTCGAGAAATCGCAACAAAATTATTTACGGCAAGCACACTGCGCAACTGACGAATGTGTATTTTCACCATTGTGTTTCGTAAAGACGCTTCAGTGAAAGAATTCCGAGATGAGCTTAGCTTCTTACAGCGATTAGATATGTTTCATGCCACAATCTTAGGTGCGGTGAACTTATTACCATTACACGTAACAGAATCGAAGATTTGCTGCGAGAATGTATACGTAGGGGCTACATGGTTGGTTAAAAAACTTACATGAACTGGTTTCTGTAAGTTCTGTGTCGCAAGCTTGAATAAGAATAAATATATTGAACATTTATGTATAGTAAAAACGGTTGCCTGGCGTTTTAATTGTGATTGTTGTTAGGTACGTTTTTAGCCCTTCTGATTAATATGATGAAATCCTGGAATTTTCGAGAACTCCCCTGAGGCAGTGGAAAAGAACACCTTTTGTCTTATATCGTCATGTGCCGCTTGAAAAAAGCGAAAACTTGCGAGGCCTTTTGTTTCGGTGTCTTCACTGTTACGCAGTAGTTCCCCCTTTGCACAGTATCAATGTAAAAGGGCCCATGAGACCATGTACTAAGCACATTATACTTCACAGGACTCGTTATTACGTATACGAGGTTGTGAGCAAAGACTAGAGGCAGAACTTTCGTACTGTACATCAAATGAAAAAAAGCAGATAAAAATAGTCAGTTCTGTCAGAACTTATGACAATGATGAAATAAGTAGTATTCTAGTAGCGAATACAGCCGATGGTGTCGGATTGGGTATGAAAATGACAAAATAAAAATTTGCAAGTATAAGAGAGAGAGAGAATAAAATGAGGGAAAGGCAGGGAGGTTAACCAGATAATGGAGCATCCGGTTTGCTACCCTGCACTAGGGGAAGGGGGAATGCGGAAGAAAGATTGGAAAGAAAGCGAAGAGGGAAATAGACGCGCGCGAAAAAAAAGGGGGGGGGGGAGCTGGGGTGCTACAGTCTATACAATAGGCCGCTGCCACGCAAAAAGTTCAGTAGGGCCTTCACTGATTTTCTGTGAGCCCACAAATCATGTCTTCTTTCCAGCACTGATTGTTCAGACAAAGGTCTGTCGTCAAGGCGAGCTAACGTAGCAGCTAGTTGCCGTCTTTGAACGCTGTAATGAGGGCAGTGACAGAGAACGTGCTCTATAGTTTCATCGCTGCCGCAATGACCGCAAGCAGCACTGTCTTCCATGCCGATTCGGTAGGCGAAAGCTTTGGTGAAGGCGACACCAAGCCATAGTCGGCAAAGCACCGTTGTCTCGAGTCGGGAGAGTCCAGACGGAGGCCGGAGTCGACGAGACGCGTCCAGTCTACGCAGTCGCGTGTGCCGTAAGCACTCGGTGTTCCACAGGGATTTTAATTCTGCATTAGCGATTTTTCGGATGGTCATTGCAGCATCAGTCCTTGAAAATGGTATAGATTTTTCTTCACCATTTTCGTGTGCTGATCGGGCAGCTGCATCGGCATGTTCGTTGCCCAATATGCCGCAGTGACTCGGAATCCACTGAAACGTGATTCTGTGTCCTTCGTCGAAGAGGTGGTGAAGCAGCTCTCTAATTTCCAGCACTAGTTGTTCATGAGGTCCCCGGCGTAAGGCGAATGTCAAACACTGTAGTGCTGCCTTAGAGTCCGTGAACACGCTCCATTTCTTGGCTTCTTGGTGTTTAATGACTTCAATTGCGCTACGTAGAGCAGCAAGTTCCGCAGCTGTCGATGATGTCTGGTGGGATAAACGAAACTTCACCGTTGTCGCTGTTGCAGGAAAGATCACCGACCCTGCAGACCCATCCACTTTAGTTGAAGCGTCAGTATACAGATGAGTATGGTCACTGTATTTCTCATATAACAAGAGAAGGGAAAGCTGCTTTAGCGCTGGAGACGAGAGCCGGGCTTTTGACCCTATGCCTGGAACCGTGAGTTCAACATGTGCACAGGTCATACTCCATGGGGGAGTTGAAATCCTCGATGGAGTTGTATATCCCGCAGGAATGTGTGTGCGATATGACAAGACTGTCTGGCAGAATGAGGCACGTGGTCGGGCTTCTGGCAGTGAAGCTAGATGATGGGCAGGGGCACGAGTAAGATGCCTTACGTGTGCTCTGAGCACTTCCATCATGATATGCGTCTTCAGCGGGTAGTCATTAGCGATCTCGATTGTCTCAGCTGATGATGAACATCGCGGTAGCCCCAGACAAACTCGCAGAGCCATGGCCTGGATACTTTCGAGAGTCCGAATGTTGGTTCTACAGGTGTTGGTCAACACAGGCAAACTGTAGCGCAAATAGCCAAGAAAAAGCGTCTTGTACAATTGCATCATTGCATGTACTGAAGTCCCCCAGGTTTTTCCTCCGAGATACTTGAATAAGTTAGCAATTTCTGTTAGCCTCTTCTTCAAGTGGGCCACATGTGGGCCCCAGCAGAGGTCTCTATCAATGAATACGCCTAGAAATCTGTGCGTCTTGACATACGGTATGACTTGGCCATCGATTGATATAGCGTATGGTCTCATTGGCTTTCGACTAAAGGCAATCAATGCACATTTCGCTGGCGAGATTTTCAGACCCTGGTCCTTGAGGTAAAATGATACCAACGTCACAGCTTTCTGAAGTCTTGCGCGTACCTGAGGCCTTGTCACGCCAGATGTCCAGACGCAGATGTCGTCAGCGTACACGGATAGCTTGACCACACTTGGTAATCGTTCTATAAGTCCAATGAGAACGAGGTTGAAGAGGGTTGGACTCAAGACGCCACCTTGCGGGACTCCACGATGCGTTGGGTGTTGGGAAGTTGGACCATCTGCAGTGTTCACAAACAAGGTCCGCCCTTGTAAATAGCTGCGTGTCCAACAATACAGTTGTCCGCCTAGGCCCACTGACTCAATGGCTTCGAGGATGGCGTCATGTAGAACGTTGTCGTATGCTCCTTTTACGTCAAGGAACATGGCTGCAGATAGTCGTTTACCTGCCTTTTGTTGCTGGACATATGTGACGAGATCTATAACATTGTCGATCGAACATCGGTGACGGCGAAAACCAGCCATGGCGTTCGGATATATCTCATAGTATTCCAGGTACCATTCAAGCCTGGCCAAGATCATTCTCTCCATTACCTTTCCTACGCAACTTGAGAGTGCGATCGGTCGGTAAGAGGCAATGTCCAGGGGAGATTTGCCAGGCTTAAGGATCGGTACCAAGCGGCTAATCTTCCAATCTTGCGGAACGACGCCAGCTTGCCAGGAATCGTTGAAGATGTTAAGGAGTGTTTCTCGTGCCCGTTTACCAAGGTTGAACAGCATCTTGTATGAGATGTCATCAGGGCCAGTTGACGACGACTTATTACATAAGACGAGCGCCGCATCGAGCTCCTGTGATGTAAACGGTAGATCCATGCGTGGGTCCCGTGAGTGAGGGATTTGATTCACTGTATGGAGGCTTGTGTACGCTGTCTGGCCCACGGTCATAGCGCAGAAATCTTCTGCTACCTCAATTTCATGCCGGCGATGAAAAAGTGCAAGGGCTTTGAAGGGAAAACGCTGCTCTGGAACAGAACGTAGGCCTCGCACAATTCTCCATATCTGAGACAGCGGTTTATGAGGATCTAGCGACGCACAAAATTTCCTCCATCGTTGGGTGTCTAATTTGTCAAGGCGCCGTTGTATCTTCTTTTGGATGCGCCGGGCTGTCCGTAGATCGTCTGTGGAATTGGTGCGTCGGTATCGTCTTTCGGCACGACGGCGTATCGCACGAAGTCGCTCCAGCTCGAGGTCATATTCAGAGTACTTCGAAGAGCGTATTATTGTGCGCGTAGTCGCATGTGCAGTTTCCTTAATAGCTTGCTGAAGACCATCGGACAGGCCTTCTTCACAAGCATCCTCAAGTTGAGTCTTGAACACACTCCAATCTATTCTTTGTGTTGTGGTAGAGGAGTACGTGTTCGAAATACCTTTGATCTTCAGGTAAGTGGGGATGTGGTCGCTTCCGTGTGTTTCAATGTCCAAAAACCACTTTACCCGTGTAGCAAATCGGCGTGAAACAAAGGACAAATCAAGGCAGCTGCTATATGTAGTGCCTCGTAAAAACGTAGGACTGGCATCATTCAGAAGGACGAGACCATGGCTGGATACCAATGATGCTAGACGTCGTCCCGTTGAATTAAGCCTTGAGCTTCCCCAGATGGGATGATGCGCATTGAAATCCCCGGTGATAACCCACGGACCCGGATGTGCCCTTAATATGCCGTCTAGTTTGTTGGCGTCGAAATGACCTGATGGGGATATATACACGCCTAGAAGTGCGAATGTCACTTTTCCTTTTTTAACAGACAAGCACACATACTGATTGCTGTCGTGAGGTTGCACTGGCTGGACGACGTAAGTAAGCTCCCGGCGAATAAATACAACAACTTTGCTACTTTCGATGTCACTTGAAGAGAAAAATGACTCGTAGCCGGATAATCTGATTGGGTGCGATAATTTCGGTTCACATATAATCATGATGGGAAATCGGTGCAGATGAACAAACTGGCGAAAATCAGATATGCGAGATCTCAGACCTCTTGCGTTCCACTGAAAGATGGACGCTTCTCTGACCTCCTGACGGAACGACTTGTTATTGTCGGCCATGGCTTTACTGGAGGCTTGCAAGGACCGGACTCAACGCGTCCAGCACCTGTAGGCCACTCCTAGCAGTTGGCGTGTCGATGCTTGTCAGAAGACTTCTGATGACACTCACAATGGATCGCAGCATAGGAATAATTTGACGATCTGCGTTTGGAGCCTCGTCATCAGCAGCATTGGCTTTCACTGGGAGCAGAGAGCGGGAGGGCTGCTCGGAAGGCCGTGCGTTCGCAAGCACCGGCCAGTCTTCAGGGGAGAGAGGCTTCGCCGGTGGAGGTTTTCTTGTACTCTCTGGCTTTCTACTAGATGTTGATGGTGGTGTAGACCGTAGTGGTGCATGAATATCACCATGACTGGAGCGCTTCCGTCGGTGGCGACGTCGACGCCGGATTTTCTGTGAAGCTTCTCTATGGGTTGAGTTATCCCTGACCATTTCTTTCAGGATACCCATTTCTTTCTTGAGTCTTGGGCATTCCTTAGACGTGGCCTCATGCGTACCTCGACAATTGCCGCACCTATAAGTTGTTGCACAACAGGTGTCTACCGTGTGCGCCTCCGCGCACCGGGGGCATACGGTGGAGTTTGTACAGACGCCCTTGACATGACCGATCTTGAAGCACTTGTGGCACTGAAGCGGCTTTGGGACAAAATGCCGTACCACATGCCGGAAATGTCCTACCTTGACGTGCGTAGGGATTGAGTCGCCCTCAAAGACTAGCTTAACGCAGCGGCTGTTCCCGAGGCGGCTTATATGCTTAATGACCACTCCTTCGTACGCTGGTTTTATCAGAATGGGTAGATCCGTGTTTGGGATTGCCAAGTCAATGTCGTAAATGACACCTGCAGTGCAGGTTCCAGTCATCGGTACGACCGCTCGTACTTTGACATCTCCAAACTCTGTCATCATTCGAAGCTTCTGCAGCGTATCTGCATGTGTTGTGTCAACGGCTAAAACGTTCTATAAGATTCAAGTATAAGATTCGCCTAAAGAGTAAGAGCTAATCGCAAACATCTAGGAGATATTTCGGGCTGCTCTAAACGGAGGTAGACAGTCGGCCATAATGCATGGGAATGACTACATGTGCTTGTAGATTTGCTCTGAATCAGTAGTGCATTTGACTCGAAAGACATTAATTGTTGACGTCAATGAACGAATCTTCAGTGCTCCATCGAAGTTATGGCTGCGCATATTGCTTTCGGCGGAAATTTTCAGGCCATAGTTTTTACAGCAGCTTCGTATGTAAGGGAGCACCACCTTTAGATAATTTGGAAAGATGTTTTCTTAACCTCTTCTTTCCCTTGGTGAAATGATACAATTAAAGCCCATTCGTTGCCTGTTAGATGCACTCATAGTTCGTGAATGCCATCAGTCACGTTTTCACCGAGGACACGTTTTAGAAATACGTAAAAAATGTGATGTTATCCCAAACCACACGAGTTGATCACGCACCCCAGTTGTCTCTTTTCGCGTTTGTCACGTTCCGTGGATGACATCTCTCAGTTTAATTTTTTTATAAATATGTTGTTCGGGCTTTACTGTTTATTCATCACAGATATTTTTTTCAAGTTGTGTCGATTTCGGTCTTCCGTGTTGTCGTGTCGGTGTTGTATATCGAAAGCGTTGTAGCAGGCATGAGCCATTTGGTGAGAAATGGGCTAAGAATGGCCATCAAAGGCAGCGCAGTTTGCTGCATCAGGGCATGTACATCGACGACTCAAAAAAAAAAGAGCACGTAATGTGAAAACTACGCTCGGTTTATCATTGTACGAATGACACCTTTTGCCAGCTACGACGCTTTCCATACCGTGTTGTGCATTGTGCTGCGACGAGACGCCCGTAACGTCACTCTTGCTCTTCTTTACACGCCCTCTCTGACGTTCTTCTCTCCGCTCTTGACTAACTGTAGTGACGCACTCGTCGGACTGCACGTCGAGATCGTGAACTAGCCCATTCTTGGCGCTTGTTGTGACTCACACGTTATCTACCCCGCGTGCATGCACGTAGACATTGTGCTAGTATCGCATGAGATACCCTTCTCTTGGACGCTTGCTGACAGCTGCTACTTTAGACAGTGTGTGGATAGTGTGGCAGAAGGCTACTGATGGCGAACAAATTGCATTGTCTTATGAGCCTTCAGTGGCATACTGGACCATAGTATACGGCGTCACGGACACTACTAACGGGATTGCTGGGAACAACGCAGCAGGCACTTTTAAGGGAAACGTCAACATCGAAACGAGTGAACAACTTAGTGAGTGTTCACACATTGATGTACAAAAGCTTGCCTTACGTGTTACTGTGATCGCTCAGAGCATTATGCTTAAAAAGGCACAGCAATGCAGAATCACGCTTCTGCTTTAAGGGGCCCCTCACCTGTTCTCCGCATCGCAAATGAGCCAGTTCAGCACGAAGCACGGTGAGCAAGTTCAGCACGGTGACGATCGTGTCTGGTGGGTATAAAGCGGCTACGATGCACATGTACGACCGAAATGCTAGACATATGACCGGTCGCCCTCCACTCGAGTGACCTGCACTTCGAGAAAGTATCGACGTCACACGCCGGAGCACCTTACGTGAGACGCCTTGCTTGAAACGTCACTGGCCATAATACGTGACGTCACGTTAAGCTTCGCGCGTAAAACGCACGACGCCGAACAGCAATAAAAAAAAGGATAGAAATAAATAAAGGGTATGTGGGGCCCATAATCTAAACGTCACATAGAGATGACAGTATCCTTCAACTTTTGTGAGGTAAAAGAAATGGGAATGGCGTCGCTTGCCGCTGCTAGTTCTAGCTGAAGAAGAGGCATTACGGTGAGTCGCCTCGTGCAGGCAGAGTTTCATTTAATTTCATTTATTACACCTTAAGGACCCGATGGCATTACATACACGGGTTTCTAAACAGTATAATACAATAATTAGCAACAAATTAAATAAAAATAATAAAGAGAACAAATAAATGTAGCATTGGGTACGTACACGAAAGTTAGAGAACAGTTCAATATCTTAACGTCCTGAGATACAGGGCAACCTTAAAATTATTTCGCAGCCCTTAGACACGTTCCTAGACAGGGCCTCACAACTTTCAGTGCAAATAAAAAATTCTCATCGTGGCTAGGTGAGGGGTCCTTCAAGGCACGTCGGTTGTTCACTGATCGGATACAAAAAATTCTTAATTTATTCGTGCGAGAAAGACCAATCAATTTGTTCGTTATTACTGCGACTGGCACTACAAAAAAAAGTACTTTAATGTCGTTGCCAGAGCCAGGCCTCCATGTTATATGTTTTGCAGCTAGTGGGCCGAGGGTCATGTTTAAAACAAACTAGATTTCGTAAGGGCGACTGCACTCACGGGGACCATTATTTTCTAATTTCAGTTTCCCGGGTTTTTGCCGCTTGCGTATGCACAATAAAGGTGGCGCTCCCGTAGCTTTTGTCGAATATCAAGTAAGTACTGCATCTGTACACATCTTGGGGAATACGAGTCGTACACATCACCGCAGAAATACATTCAAGGGGAAAATAACGTTGAAACGAGGAGAACCTCGGTTCCGTGTTTGCCGCATCATTTGTCGTAGCCGCGCTCGCTTCTTTTTGTAGCAGCTTTTTTTCCCTTGCAACGAACGCATTCTTTGTTGTGTGCTGCATGTGACCTGCATTTTTTTTGCCTGCTTTCCTGCTTGCACTTGCTGCCGCCCACGCAAGCAGCCAAACACGGGATCTAGGTTCCATAAGATTGGATGAAGCCTCTATCTTTTTGAGAAGCATCAGTAAACCGACGAGAAGTTTCTCGGACTGTTGGCTGCGTGAGGAGCCCATCTTGCGCTGCTATTTGGCATGCTTTTAGGTTTAGCTCACACGTTTTTATTTACCACGTCTAACTATGAAAGCGAATAAGAAGCACTAAATATTGTGAGCCATCAATGATTTCAGTTTTGTGCACATGTGCCGGGCACATGTGCGTTCTAAAGCGAAATTCAACTTGAAGAATACAGATTTTCACGGTGAAAAATTAAGTAAGGTAAATGGCTGTCCTTTATATAGAACACAGCGTGGTCCTAGTAGCTTCAGGTGTAGACTGTTTTCGTTTTATGAACAGGTAAGTATGAAATCTCAAATGAGTGGCGTAGAGCGGCCACGAAAGAGATAACGCCAGCTGACTAGCCTTCAGCATGTTTTCGTTAACAACACCAAAATTTAGAGTTCGTCAAAAGCAGAGCTGACAGTTGCCGTTACCGATGTTTCCCATCGGTAATAGTTACGATCATTGTTACCGATGCGAAACATACTTGGAGAAACATAGCAACGCTCGCGTTATCTTTCAGAGAGGCAATCGAGATATATCTGAATGGAGTGCTGACAGTATGACTGAAGCCAACAATGCAGACTAGTCGCAAAGCGATTCGGTTTTTGGTAAGCTTGTGTCTGAAGCTTGCGCAAAAGTCAAGAAACGGGCAAATGCCTTTAAAAGCCAGGTATGATAAGCTTTCTAATCACGAGCTGAGCAACGAAGGAAGAATATTTATTTGGGTGTTATGGAGCGCACAGACTTTCTTACTTTTTCTTTTTTTTTGCCAACATGCGCACGCTAGGAAGAATATTCGCGAGAGCGAAATCTTAAGCTCTGGTTTGCGTCACAGCACCAGTTTATGACATTCGGCGGCATGAGAATTCATGTGGTGACCACGATAACGGGCACAAGATCTTCGCATGTAGATTACTTCGCAGATCAGCTAGAATAGAATAAGAAGAATGACATGAGCTGTGTTGATGTGCGTTGTATAAAGATAGGCTGGCTGTCAACTATTTTGCACATTACCTTCTCACCTTCGACAATCAAACTCTACTGTTTTAACCATGTGCAGGACCACAACAACATGAAACAGCGCATTTTTTTATTGATAAGATATCGTCCACAAATAAGGTGCCGGCGGCTGCATAACACTTGAGCATGTCGAACATACAACATAGACGCTTCAAAATTACACTTCACATAAAGTACTCACAGTTACACGAGGTCGTTAAACATTGCCTGGCACATACGACGCGTGATATGAAAGACTACAATGCTGCGTATATTATTCAGTGCCATCTAGGCCTCTCTTTTGTCCTGATAAATGCTGAACTGTAACCAATCAGACTGAGTTTCTCCACAGGATTCTTTCTGCTTGAGTAGTGGACTTTATCTACAGTGAGGGTCAGCTTCATCTGCATATCAAAGCTTCACAATTGTTTTGCATTCATCGGATCAGTTAGAAGACCCATGAATAAACTTTGAATCATATTGCCACAGTTTAAGTTTTACTATCGTGTAATTCTACGTTGCGCAGTTTTTGTTATTTTCATGCATGAGATTTGCTTTCGCACACCTATTGTTCCAATCGCTGCTTTTTTTTGTGAGATACGATAAACAATCACAGGTGCTTCAGTGGTAGAAATATTTTCTGGTGCACCGTATTTTTCTTTGCTTACAAGTGTATACGTAAATAAAATCTAAAAGATCACACTCAAATGGAATGTCTTGAACTAGCATAACCCCTGACGTAATTTTTATCACAGTTTGAGCAAACAGTACAAGCCCGCATTGCGGTGATGAAATGTATGTTAAATGCGAATGGTTCGTTGAAGGTACATGCTATAATTAACGTAAAACAATTCTATAAACGAAAATCAAGATAAATATGTGTAGTAGAACAACATCAGATGAGATAAGAAATTCGCTACAATACACAGACAAATAGCTTGGCGAGCAACGCTGTCTTAATTAAACAATAAAACTGCTAAATAAAAACATCACGTTGTCACTCGGTGAACTAACATCCTTTTAACAGTCTGCAACAACACCACTGATAGCAAATCTTACGCACGCAGCATCTAAAATTTGCAAACAGCATAGGTCGTCAAAAGAAGTGAAGCTCACTCACATTCTGTCAAAAAATCTATTTCGCGCTCAGCACTCACTCGAAATAAGACTCATCAAAAGTTCCCCGAATTGGAATCACTCGGACTCAAACTCACAAAAATATTACTTTCCCGGAACTATCTCAGACTCAGGCTTGATCTAAGCCTGAGTCAGCCGACGCATGAGTAAGTTTGCCTGCGGACCTGTGGCGAACACGATTATATAAATACATCTATATTTACAGGGTGTCCCACATAACTTGAGCCCCGAGAATTCGAAAGAGAAAGGCAATTAAGAGGCGAATCGAACCGAACGCATACTACTCGCACTAGCCTGTGGTTACTCAGGCTATTTTTTATTTCTCTTTATACTAATTAATTTAAAAAATTTAATTACCAAATTTTCAAATTATGGGCTGGAAACCTAAAATATGAACACTGGTATGTAGAGCACTTTTAGAAACCACCGACGAAATAGTTTCCTGTACGATACGTCTCCCGCTGTTATTTTTTCCACGTTATAAAGAAAGCAGGCGAGACGTGAAAAGAAGCCGTGTGACGGACCGCGAGCGCACTGCTATAGTGCTGCTATAGGCTTGCTTTACAACGCGGAAAAACTAACAGCGCTAGACGTATCATACAGGAAACAATTTTGTCGGTGGTTTCTGAAAGCTCTCTACATGTCAGTGTTCATATTTTGAGTTACCCTCCCATAATTTTAAAAATGCGTAATTAAAAATTATGAAATAATTATTATGGGGAGAAATCAAAGTAGCCTGCGTACCTACAGGCTAGTGCAAGTAGTACGCGTTTGGTTCAATTCGCCACCGAAGTGTCTTTAATTTTCAAATTCTTGGCTCAAGTTATGTGGGACACCCTGTATGTAATAGTTTGCAGGTGCCAAAGGGCAATGGACAGGACGGGGCAATTATAATGTATTACTAGAGTCGTATAGCTTACAGCAGTGGCGCTGTGCACAAAGAACACAAAAAGCCTTTCGTTTCGTGCACTTAGCGTAAAATTTCAAACGATATCTCTCGTCCGTGACGTTGACAGCGTTGCTCTGAGGATCGATTTACACAACCAGTGTGCCTGCGTACGATCGAGCTTGAAACCTGAGTTGCGGCTTAACGCGAGGCTCTCTCTTTGCTTATTTGCAGGACGTCCGCCTTGCAACACATGCTATGAATGCCTTGCAGGGCTGTGTACTGTTCTCCTCAGATCGAGGTGGAGTCCGCATTGAATTCGCCAAAAACAAGATGGGAGAGGTGAGAATGCAATGTCCACGAAAGAACACGTCTAGGTGATGGAGGAATGGACGCGGACCATAGCAAAGATGTTCCCGAGAAGCCTTATCCGGCAGGAAGGCCTTAAATGCAGTCCACGAGAAAACAAGTTGGTTGCGCTGACAGCGTGCCAGTGAGCATCTGTGCTATGGTCGACGTCTCTTCACTTATCCATGACTGCCCGCCCATTTCACAAAAGCTCCTCTCCCAAACACTCCCTCGCTCCCGATGTTAATATCGTCAGACAATGGAAAGGTTGAGCGGAAACATAAAAGGAAAGGATGCGACCCATTTGACAAGTCGCTATAGTATATTGCTTTTGATGGCAGTAATGAAATGTACTACAGTATAGGAACAAGCTACATGCTACACAGGGGCGGGATACTGAACAAGCAGAAAACATGCGCTCGCATAGGGTGTTGTGATTTGAAAGTGGCGAAATTCGAATGAGTAGCACGTCTCCAGGAGTGGATTCTCGGCTTCATAAGCTAGACTAACTCTAGACGTATATTCTACAATTTTCTTCACAGTCTGCATGCCATGAACCATTGTTTATACTGTGCACCTATCCCTGAGTGATTTGGAGCTGCTTGTAAAATAATTTCGCAACATCAGAACTAAAAGATTGTATGCTGAAAAGCTAATTACTACAGAAATAGCGTAGGTTGCTAAAACAGGGTGAAATAATAATGATGGACACTTTATAAGTGCAGACAAGTTTTGGTAGTTGCAGCCTCGGCTTTCTTTGGCGAATGCACTAGCAAGTATATATGGGTATTACGCGTAAAATATTTTGAGGCACTAACACTTAACTTAGCTCTTTGTTTTAGCTAGAAACGTGCGAGTATAAGTGTTTTGCAGTGGTTTACGGAGGTTATTCGTCACCTAAGTCCCGTCATTCTCAAAACATCGACTTTTGTGGCATTGCTACGTCGGATTCACTCGTGTATATGCGTATAAACGTCGGTCGTGGTGCAACAGTTTCTTTAAGCTGCATGTCTACATGACCTGAGAAAACAAGTGTCCGTCTCATGTCTCCCTAGGTATTGCAGTGACGTTTGCCACCGATTCTTGCATGTTTTTTTAAACGAAAACACACGTTGATGCTTCGAGAGTTTCTATCGTTATGGACTTTACACCAGACATAAACTGACCCCTTGCGACAGCTCGGCTACATTTTTCTTGGAACTGTTCAAGTTCCTGAGTAGCAAGTACAAAGTGACATTTGCTACAGATACCCAATAGACAAATGAAACAATTATATCTTCACTAAGTATGTTTCAGCTGGCCCTGCGAATGTATTGATATAACCTTGCTCTGTGATTACGGTAATACGTGGTTTCAGCGTGAGCTTCGTAATTATACGCAGTGCATAGGATGAGTAAGGGTTGTATCAGTGAGACGGTGAGAAAGAAAGCGTTTTACTTAGAATTATACATAAACGAAACTTGTGGGAGGTTATCCTAGTCCTGAGACCAACCTACAGAGAAGTTTAGGATGGCAAGGCGCAGCGTATGTTAGTAGGTTCATTATACGTGGGCACAACGACACGAACACATTACATGGACACATCTCATGGACCTATTACATGGCAACAGCAACATAGACAGACCTATTGATAGATAGCAATTTTTTTGCCGCTGTGTTTCCTACGTTTGCTCTCTTATCCTAATTGCTGTCTCAAAGTCTCCGCTTGCAATAAAGTTGTGTTCTCTCTCTCGCTCTTCACACTTTATTTATAACTTTTAACTGCTTTGCTCATTGCACAGTCTTTAACTAATTCTCAAGTTTCATTGTTAACTTCTACGATAATGCCCCATATGCATATACTGGGAAAATACAACGATTGCTCATTTTGCTCCTCAAAGGTAGCTGTGAGGTTCTGGTTATGACTTGGTAGTCTGTCCTATGTGTTCAAGAGAAGGGTATGTCAAGAAAATGAAGTACAGTGGAAGATAACAAATATTTGGCGTGATGAAATGAGAAACCTACTGCTGGGAGATGGCAGTAGCTGCTACGAAAGGGAAGGGGTTAGAAATCATAAAGAGAGTCATTCTTCATGCCAAGGTCATGACCAGGCTGATGTTAATGATGATAATGATGACTCAAAACTGCTCAGAACATATTGTTGGGCTAGTTGGTTGAACAACATTCTAGCAGTAACTGCTCGAGTGTAGCTCGTCCTACTTTCGATGTAATCATACGGTTCAGTCTAGACATCAGGACCCCCAATTTGCTTCGAAGAACACATGTTGCTCTTGGGATGTCATGCTCCATCATTCAAACGGAATTATATTTCTGGTTGACTTGCGAGGAAGTGACTAAGTACTTTGTGACACAAAAACGTAAATTGTGCAATATATTTGATTCCTCGTGTGCTCACTCACTATGTTTTGTAATGCTCAGAACAATAATTTCTGACGGTAATAGCGTATGTACGATACCACGTGCAAGATTTTGTGAATTTTACTAACCAAGAGACAGATTGCATTTGCAATCACTTATCGTATCTTATCAATCTCTGATGAACCAACTTCGAAAAACGCGTCTCATTAGCGACAGTTTAGCATACCGCACAAGTCGTTCTTAATCGTCTCCTATGCAATATAAATGCCGTAACAAAATTAATCTGGAAGTGAAACTTCTGTTTTGCCTTCCTAAACCTGTCTTCGAATTTAAAATTTTGCGCTCGCTCAAGTTCTGTTTCCAGAAGGCGGAAGCGAAGCAAAATGCTACCGGAGGTCTAAGAAACTGCTCTGATGGAGCACTGTGTGCGTACAAGTGCATCTACGAAGCAGTAACGAACAGAAAAAAAAGGAAAGTGACGATTATTCGTATAAACGAGATTTAGCACTGGGCGCAGAATATAAAAAACCTTGCAAAGTGCTTGACGCACCAGTGATTACAATCACGAAGAGATAGTTTTTGAGCTTAGTGTCATCGCACTAGAAAACGACATAACTGCGGGAGAAAACACTGAAGTCGCAGCTAATGAAGTCAGGCTTCTTTAGCACGTGGTGGGGACTTACTCATCCTGCTTGACCAATCGACTCTTCACGAGGGTGTGGATAAAACTGTGTTTCATGCCTCGCTACGTGCCCTGATGGAGCATCTGCGGAGCGGTGTACGGGACGCAATTTAGCGCGCACTGTATAAAACTCGGTTGCGGCCTCAAGAACGGAGTTCACATACCGCAGCGTTATTTTCTGTTGTCCTCGCTGCTATTTTTACGTGGTCAGACATCAAGCACGGACAAAGTTGCTGCAAACATTACCTTGCAATCGCAAGATTGAATACCCGTGCAATTGAAATGTCCCAGGCACTATTGACGAAAAGAAGCTTCACGAACGAATGACAACGCTGCTATTTAAAGTAAACGTGGAGCAAGAGAAAGCGTTAGTTTCAGTTCGACGAAAGTTCTGTCATATTTAAGTTTCATTGTCACATTGATGGTTTCTACGGAAAGACTACGTGCAGGGCGGGGAACGTGGAAGACTGATCGAAAACGTGCAGTCTTTATGCTACAAGAGTCCTTCAGCTTTCAATTTTAGGGCGAATCATTCTTCGGCATTAATATACAGCGGCTTTTGTCTACAGATAATGCTGGATTGTATAGATATGAATGGGAATCAAGCTTACCAGTTTTACCAATTTCCAACAAACTTAAGAAGTGCTTGTGCCAAACCGTTTTAAGTTTCACGCCGTAAAAAGAAATACGGATGTTTTCTAATAATGTTTTCTCTGAGCCACGTACAAGTGTTCTAAATAAACGATCGATTGTTCTTACGTAGCACCTTGAAAGTTCAGCTTGGGTGAGATCTGTTACAAAGAATGCTCATCGTTTTTTCTTACGCCGAAACATTAGGTATACAATATACAAAACACCCATTTCGTGGCCCATTAGGTATTGAAGTTCATACGCTCACATCATGGTCATTTATATCTTGCAGCCACGCTTTTCGATGGTATCGCCACTGAAATTCTCGCTTTTCTGGTTTGCTCTGTCTCTGCAGGTATCCCGTGAATGATGAACTGGAACAGTCGAGAAAACGCTTCAAGTTTCCTTAGGATGAATCTCGGTGTGTGTTCGAGAGGTGTACACAGCATGCTGCAATGCAAGCAACCAAAGGCTTGGACGATATTTTCAGTACACTGCATTAATTGCGTTTCCCGCGGGAGACGCCCAATAGTTTGTGATGAAAAAAAAGGAGTTATTTAGGCAAGCGATGAGTGTTTAGTGAATGTCATTGTTTTTTTTCTATCATTTTTCTTTGTATAACGCGACTGTCTAATTGTCTTGCTAACCTTAATGTGCTTCGGCGAATCGGCACATCGCTGCTTCTATCGGTGTGAGACGATGATACTGTATCGGTGTGATAGAGGAGTCTATTATAGATTAGATAAGTCTTTGTGCGCAGAGAGCTAGGTTGGCTGCCATCAGAGAGCCCTGCTATACTCTGAAATATTGTTGTTCAGAATGTGCGAGTGCGCGATTTGTGTTTCTTTATAGCGTTTCTTTTTTGTTGTTTTAAAAGAAGACTCCAAGCTGTCTTTTATGATACAGTGCGTCCCGAAATTTCGTGCTTACCTTTGTGGTGGTTGTGCCATGCGTTGAATCATCCTTTGCTCGAAAAAAAAAAAAAGCTGTGGAGAACAGATATTTGTGAACTCTGCAGGATACTCCAAAGGACGGATAGCTAACGCAGCTATCGCGAGTACATGTTGACACCAAAGAGACAGCTTTCTGAACCGAAATAAACAGAAAACAAGGAAAATTGGGTTCACAATGTTGTACTAGTCACAGTGTACAAAGAAAAAACTGTAACCACTATTTATAGCGAGGCGATTTTTATCCTGTGTGTCATTAAGGTATATCCTAAATTTACAGCCTAATTTATATAAATAGTAGTGTGAGTTTTTATTGTGCTAGCACCCGAACTCGGATGCGGACTGTGTTAAAAAATACTGCTGTGGACAGGGAAAACGTAACTATAGATTTCAGTAACATACCTTGCTTCAGAGATGTATTTTTGTGAGGCAGAAACATTCCCAGTGACCTCTGAATTCAACTGACCTTGTGTATTTTTTAAAACTCATTACTAACGCCTTTTCTCTATCAATAATCATTTGATTTTCATTACTTTTGGGTCGTGCCGATATGTTTTGTTTTGTTATGTAATTTACAAGTGCTATTTTTTTCATTCATAACCAATGAATATGCTACCGGTTGTTCTGACCATTTTTTGCATGATTATTCTGTATTGTATTTTTTGTTACTAAAGCTATTTAATTACAAAACCTTGATTTTGAGTCTTTTTTGTTTTTAAATTCGGCATGGATACCTTTAAGATGAAGATTTCTTTGAAAAGATTTATTTTTGAAGTCGGCAGAAGCAGGGGACGTGTGAGTTAACGTGCTATTATTCGTCATCGCTCGGCCTTTGGAAAAAGATCGCGACGTAACCGAGGCCCAGTTGCGAAGTGTACTCGAATCAAAAGTGCGAGAAAATAAGCCAGCGAATACATCTAGACACCTTACGATATCGTACCGTACCAACAATACAGGCTTGAAGAGTGACAAATCACCGTGATCGTAAAAAAATTGCGCCACGAAGATCATTTGCTACGACGTCGGGCTTACCTGGCGATTGCATTTATGTCAAATCTTGCTCAAGGTGATCTATATACGACGAGCACATTTTGAACTGGCACTTTCTCACAAAAGAAATGACCTAAAAACGATGCCTTATCGCTACGCATTCAGCGCTCAAGGAGAACCTATATTGACAGCCATGTTAGCACATTGTTAACGGCTGCTGAACGCGTGGTATACGAGCCTTTTTAAATTTGGTCGCACAAAGCACAACTGACGCGCGGCACCTTCACTTACACCCTGTCAGGGACTACAGAAGTTCATCACTTTGATCGGTATTCTCGAGTCACTGCGAAAATTCACAGGTTGATAATGTAGTTCAAAGAAACTGAGTACTGCACCTGGCACCTGTGTTTAGTGTCGTAGGTTGTAGAAACACAGACAAGTAACACTATTGTTGGAGGAGCTGGTTGAGAGAACAAAAAAGACTGTGCCTCAAGAAGATCAAGGGACCATCGGTGTTTCTTTTTTTTTCAGTCAGCTCATGAGTAGCTTGACAGAAATTACCATCCTTACTTGCTCATCATATGAGAATTAAAAAAGAAACAAGAGACATGCATAAACAATGATACCCTCAATTGCATATTTTGTTTCCCAAGTTGGACACAAGATCCGATAATGTTTGGCTAGAATACAAGTTGACTTTTTCTCGTCGCTTGAAGTACGCGAAATAATAAACAAACGTGCGTTTACGTAGGAGAAGTTATGATTAGTGTATAAAGTCATTGATTCATACTGAATACACAAGAAAGGAGCTTTGGCTGAAGAATTTTAGGAGCGGTTGAAATATGAGAAATATGACCAAACTACTGACACTGTTCGAGCCTATAGCTTTTACACAATGACGATTATAAGGTCGTTCCTGCAAGAAAAGTAATGGCTCCATTTCGTTGTCATAGACAGGAGTACTTGGTGAATGGCTTCGATTGGAGAGACTTCGTAAGTTCCGACGTGTTTTCGCACTGCGTTAGAAAAAGCACGCGCTGCCATAGCGTGTTCGTGCGGATACGGATCCGTGACCTGATTTGTCTACATTTCCGCTGGCTCTTCATCTTCAGCATGCCTCCTCGCGCCTTCATTCGGAAAGCATGTAGTTTGTGCATTGCGGCGAAACCATCTTCATGTCACCGCGAGTACAGTTTGTGAACAGCAGCGCCATCGGCTTGCTTGTAAACGGTTGTCTTCAAAAACACCTTGCTTGCGCCGCATCTGTCACCACTTGCCTGCTTTTCCCATCTCATATAGGCACCCTCTGCTTCATTTTTTTCTTCTAGAACCTTTCCTGGCAGTACAGCTTTGAATGTGGTCGTTAAATGACAGCCAGCACAGTTCCACGGCATCCGTTCCCCTGCTAACGTGTACCTCAGCGTTATTGTCTAATGAGCTCAGCCTTTAAGAAATAGCTGTGCTATTTTAGCTCAAGCGGTGAGGTTTATGTATTACTCACTGATCATGGTTGGTTCAATGAATGGTGTGTGGCTGATGAGTGGTCACACATCAGGCATGATGTCTGGCTCTCATACGTGCCCCTGGCCCTTTGAAGTGTGAAGTGGTAGATCATCTTCCAAGGGGTGATACAGCAAGCCTGCCTGTAGATATCTTCACACTTCATTCATATCAAATTATCTTAGTCCTTGCTAGCTCAATTTTTTTTCCGAGGATCCTATCTGACATTAGACTCTGACGACCACTGCATCACTGCATCCTCAACAGAAGTACTGAGAGCTATCTTCAGCAGTTCTACAATGGCCTGTACTTAATGTTGAGAAATTTTTTTGAACGCTGCATGGTTCAATTACGACGTTCAACATAGCATGTACGCAGGACAGCTCAATGCAATATGCAATGCTTATATGGCAGGAAAGAAAGAAACTTTTCTGAAGTTTCCCAACGCAATATGCAATTTATTGAAATGCATCGCTTAAAAATTCAGAAAAAAAACATATTTTCAATAGAGCTGGCAGCGTTTAGATAAATCTACTACGTTGAACACTACGATTACGTGATGTCTACGTGCACAGTTCTAAAGCGTAGGTACTGCTACTGTCTCTCTTAGCCAACAAAAGCCTAAAATGAGGGCTGACGATGACAGTTCGTGGTACTATAACGTCATCTGGAAACCTAGGACACAAGTTCAGTGTTATGCCGAATAGAGTGAATACATTCAATGCCACGCAGATTCATTGTCAGGAGCGTACGCTCTGATAGATATATAGCGGAAAACTACATTAACGTAACTTGTTATCAAAAAAATATGTGAAAATACGTCTTAAAGGAAAATAGAGATATCTAATGATGTCGTACTAAGGCGATTTACCGTTACTCACAATTTTTGTACCATGAAGACATTCCGGAAATTACAATCACCATTTTCTCATTGTAGTTTTCGTAATGAATACTTGTATAATACTTTAGCGATGACAATGTAATAGTGACAACGATAAATATCGGAAAATATGGTGTTAATTAAGTATAGCATGGACGGCCATAAAAAAGTAGGGCAGAGTAATATTAACCTATTTTAAGAGAGATTTGATCGAAGGTTCTAATTATTCAACAAGCAAATTTGAAAAACAAATGAGCCTGTATTGCGATTTTTGTTTCCGGTAAAATAGCTTTTTCTGTTAAGCCCTGGTGTTTCCAGGACTGTGAGATGGAATATTTCTCGACGACTTGTTCTACGATTCTCTAACTTGTTCTCAGGCCAATTATTTGCGACGTATTTATTAAGAAAATGCAAACTGACGTTGACATTGACGTAGAAATGACGAAGTTACGAGATAGTAGAAAATTAGGTGGCGCGAACCACCTAATTGCGATAATACAAAGACGTTGCAAGGGGGCATCAGTGGCTCGTCAACGTATGCAAGCATATTTTGTAACAACCCCAGCGCATCTAAATATGCGAGAGCAAGAAGTTCAAGCTTTTCGTAGCCGTGGGTACGTAGAGGTATGTGTGCGCAGCAATTTTTGTCTTGGTCGATGTGAACATATAAATATGCAAGTACGCGAAGCAGTGCACAGCCGGTTTGATGGGACCACACTATGAAATTGCTAACGCATTCTTCTTGTAGCAAAAGCAGAAAATTTATCGACCCTATAGTTACCATATACTGCCCAACGTTAAAGCAATGGTGTCGCTTTCTGCATTAGAAAAATTTTAGTGTTTAAGTTTTGCAAGGACACACACAGTGGGCGAAGCAAGTATTTTGTGGAGAATACAATGTTTCCAATGGACATGAAGGTTATTGTTCTTGTGAAAGTTAAATCGGGTCTGTGAAATACACTTGCATAGGGACAAACTACGTTGACTATGGATAATGTACGTACGCAAGGCTTTTTTAACCTAACCACAAACATGATTTCATCATCTTTCGAAGCGCTTGCTCTTCCAGGCTGCGCTTTGGATTTGCTGAAAAAAATCCATGGTTCACATCAAACGTTGCGGCACTATCTAAGAGTAGTATAAGAACCACGACTAAGATGAGAACATTTACGAAGTCCCGAAAGGATACAACGATTATAAAATTTTATATGGAGTCAATTTCTTCTTCTGCATTCAGGCCCATCTGAAGACAAGCGTCCTCAAATGGTCGCCAATATTGCTGGAAATTCTGACTGTTTGTACGCCACAAAATCAGAAGACAATCATTTCACCATTTCATATTCTCAGTTAATGATGACACTTATTATGGATGTTCCTTCTCACGATTTTTACGCAGTTTAGTTTGTCTAATAGAAAGTTTACTTTATATTGTTCACTGTCCAAATAAAAAGTAAAATGTGTCCACTGGAAGTTTCGTTTAGACAGATAGTGTTATTAGGAATATCTGTAAAATGCACATAAAGTTTGCTTTAGCTTATTCCAGCTATTCCCATTCCGCCTACAGCTGCAACGTTTGATTGTGTTATTCTAACGTTTTTTTAGCAATGTACTCAGGAAATATATTGTGTTTGGTGATGGCGAGTGAACAGTAATTTTTCTCATGCTTTTATTAAATTTGAATTTTCATAATAACGAAAGCAGCACTGATAAGGCAAGGAGACACGAAAAAGTTACATGCAGGTTGGGACGTCGCCTTCAAGTTCCAGCTCGCCACAATGTCATAGGTTCTTAAGGCATCTGCTAGGGCTTACGTAATTTTTTGTCGCTAAAAACTACCTACTTTGTGTTCCAAGCGACATAAAGGTCGAATAATAGCAAGTTTCATAAACCTTTATTGAATCAATGTGGGCGAAACAAGCGAAATGGTATTGAATTTTGCTACATCACAGTGCCACTCACGTTCTGGTGTTCCGTCGAGAAATTCAAACATGAAAGCTTGACCTTCATTTTATATTCCAGTAATTAATCTATGATGTTGGAACTAATATCAATAAACTTCAGACGAAATAAATTGTCTGCCTAAACTGATTTTGTATATCGCTTTAGCGCCCATTTAAAGTAATTATCAAGTTGCTGCGCTGCCAAAATGTCCGTAAGTAGCGCCAGTGTGGGGATATTACATTGCAGATCAAATACGATGAAGCTACATTGTATGAACTGGATAGGCTCTGGCAAGTAGATGGAACTCTGGCAGAGGCTACTGTATATGAATAAGTGTCGTTGTGATGCTCCTATGGTAGAGTTTGTGGCAGTCGTACAATCAATTGACGACGATGACAAGCTTCTTTAGTGTTTGTAGCGCTCACTTAGGATAATGTTACAGCCGTAAGCATGCCCAGCGTGATTACTATAGTTATGCGTGATATGCATTCCGTGTTGAACGGCGATTCAAGATTAAAAAAAATCGGAGCGATATGTACATCATTTGTTTTTCCGTATCTTGATATAACCTATATTAATGTCCAAATTTAGTGTGCATAGTGTCGTACTTGGTGTCTAGTCCGATGGTGACGCGGAACTGTCTAATGATGCAAATATTGATGCAAAGCAAATATTTTGTACAGTGTCAAGAGAGAAGTCTTGTGAGGAATGGCGCTCCGTTTGTTAACCTTACTCGTGCTTTAAGAACACCATTATAACTTTGGCATGTAGGAATAAAAAAAATACGATAGAGTAGTAGTCCCTGTAGCTGTCACGAATGTGTACGCTTAGTTGGTGTTGGTGTTTTAGGAGACAATGACATACTCACGGCACTGTATAGAACTGAAAAACGTCAAGCGTCCGAACGCTTAAAGAATGATACATATCATGAAACAAATTGGTAGGCCTCTTGCAAGATTCGTCTCGTAGCCTCCGCATGCTGTCGTGTCTGTTCGTTCACACGTTCTTGTCCTATTCCTCCCCTAACCGATGCCTTGAGGGAGACAAAAACTTTTGCATTTTTGTAAAGAGCTTTGCTGTAATACTGTAATAGCAACGAACGCTCCTCGTTTCGACGGGGAAGTGCGTGGCAAAGGGGAAAAGAAAGCATCAAAATGGTCGCGTTGAAGTCCACGTGTTTCGCACCTGTTACAAGGACACTCTTTCAGGAGTTTGAATTCTTGTGCTGACAAATAGTTATTTAAAAAAATACGAACAAATACTGACGTCTCAACAACACCCAACTGCATGGCACTTTTAGGCGGAAAGTAAACGCACCCAATGCACAGTCAATCCGAGAGCGGAAAGCGATCTTTACAGTAAAAAAAAAAAACTGCACCTACGACACGAAATGTCGTAACCAGTGCCTCTGCCGTAAGTTTCTAACTATAAAAATAATTTATCGAACCTTAATGCACGATACCGAGGATGCCCCACTCGTTCAACAGACGCTTAGTACATCAGCCGTTGTAATGAATAAATAAACATTGTTCATGGAGCTTCAGGCTTTTCGCGTATTGCAACACGCGACACAAGTTGTCTTTTAGAGTTTGGCAGCAGTGATAAACGCTGGACATGTCCGAGGACCATAATGTAGCGGCATCAAGTCTGCATTGTACAAACCAGACGCTTATAGTGCGTAGCATTGAGATTGAAACATTTGCTAGATATATATTTCGACGCCGTTTGTGCCCTTCCCAACACCGGAAAATGCAAGCTGTACTGACGTAAGTGTTGTTCTCCTCTCCACAGTTTGTTCCCAGGTTGAGCTAACCGGACAGTTCTTCCCACGAGTTCCCATAAATCGTGAATATTTCCTTACGACACGCCTCTCTGAGCGACAAACTCTGACAAAAGACGTGTTAAAACTTGATACGCCTGAACCCGATAACCCTTTACATGAAGTTCACGAAGCAGGCGAGTCGTGGCTCGAAGTTTAATTAGCACTGATTCAACAAGCTGGGCCTGAAGCACTTCCCGACCTGGGGAAGCATTGTAAACATGACGATACGTTCAACTACATGTATCAACATATCTGCGAAAAAAATATATTTACGGTATATTTACCTTGAGCGATGTTGGAAACAGCTTACGTGTATTAATTCTACTTTAGGCCGTACGCCTAAACTGCGAACACCGTTAGAAACCATTCAGGCTTAAATGTAGCGAGGTAGAGCAAAAGAGGCGTTACTTAACAACTAACTACACACCCAGACGCGCGTATTTTGTTTGTATTTTGTTACAGATTTTCTCGCTCAACCACTTCATGAACTCGAAGGCAAATATCAGTTTGCAGTTGCGATATCGCGCTACGGGTATAATTGGGCTGGGTTATTGTTCTATAGAGGCGGATAGGATAAACTGTAGTAGCTTGCCCCGACTTCGAAAAGAACACGAAGAACAAAATAAACATATCTGGTCTCGTGGTAGACCTCATGAGTGCTGATCAATATACATGTGGGCCATCCGTATACAGTCAAGTATCTATAGCACCTGCAAACTGCTTGCAAGCGGTGTTACCACAACAAAGAAGGAAACGTAAGCTGCATTGATTATCTAACTGTAAAAAAGAGGGTATATACACAGCTTACCACATCACAAATAAATCCGGAAGAACACAGCCGTGTATTTGCGATTTGAGCCAACGACCCGAGACGCGAGTCGAGCCAGCCTCGCCTGCTGTGCCTTCTGAAACACCGAGTGGACCATACAGCGCCTTAGCCTCCCTTCTTAGTGTTCATCTTGCAAATATCACACTAGAGCGGCAGTACGCCCAACAGTTCTTTTTCTTCGAGAAAGTGGCTTGTCTTGGTACAAGGACAAAAGCGCAGCCTTTTATGACTTTCGATGAGTCGTTGAGAGCACCGAATGGGCTGCTGACTAAATACGAGGCGAGATTGAAACAAAGGGCTCCATACATGTAGCTCTTGGGTTCTCGCTAATCGACACGAGTAGCAGTGCCACTTTTCTAACACTCACTCTAGTGAAAAAAAAAAAAAGCAATGTCAGCTCTTTAGTGGAGTGAGAAGCGTTTCGACGCTCCTCCAGACAAGGCCAAGCTCTCATGAAACGTGGACACATGCTCCATTCCGTCAGCGTTGAGCGTGGTGACGGCATCACTGCAATATAGACGTGTCTTAGATTGTTGCGTCATTGTAATAGAACGATTGACTTGCGAGTCGCATATCTTCAATTTTTATGCGTCTATGACTATGGAAAATGTGTTCGCCTTATAAGCGTTGCATGTACGACATCATGTAGCAGTGAATTCTCGCAAAGCGTGCGCATCATCAGCAATGATTCCGTCCAGTCTGGCTTCCAACGTTTTTGTGTTGAGCCAGTTCGATGCCTCTATGCTGCATTACGTGTTCGTGTATGCCCTGTAATGTTTCCTGGTAGTAAGTTTGTACCCCGTACTATACTAACCATATTCTATGAAAATGAAAGGCGAAGTGGCGGTGATGCCTATTCACTACAATAAGCAATGTAATCGTGCATGTTTGTGAATACACGTTTGTTGCATATTTAGACTTACGCAAGAATAAGCTAGTGCGATATACTATCCCTTCTTGAAACCTGTTTGAAAAAAAAATGGCTCCAATCGCTTCCGTTTGTTGTAGTTTCGTGTGGTTGTAAGAATTCTTAGAGTAGTGGTGATGTGAATGCAGAATTTTTCGAGCTCCATGCGGTAATGCCTTGGCCTTCTTGTTAGCCCGAGTGAGAATAAAAAAAAATTCGCCCAACATCCTTGAACGCTTTGTAACTGCATAGCTTGACCGTATTTAAAAAAAAGATGGCTCCGAAAAGTTGAACTGACTTTAGAGGTTGCTAGAATATTTCGGAGAAGTTTTATAAGTCTAAGTTCATTTTTTTTACCGAACTCGCCCCCTTTAGAGTGTTCAAATGGACAACGTTTGTTTCAAAGATAAGGTAACTAAGCTTGTGCTTCGAGAGTAGTTTTAGTTTTATTTGAATGCATACTCATCTGTAATTTGCCTTATTAAGTAATCGTTTGCTTTGATGTTTGCATTTTGCTGTTCTGAAACATAAAAAAACTGACGCTATAACACTGTGTCGCTACCAAACTCCGTTTTTGAAGGAATGTGTGCGTGTGTGCTTACTGCTTGAACTGTTGACGTGATTGACATGTAAGAAAAAATAAAAAAAACTATATATAGTCTTTTGGAGGAATTATTCGCGTATAAACCCTACGAATGGCTACATCAAGGTGCTTTCCCCAGCGACTACATGCAGGTAAGTAGTAAACATGAGAACATCGGTGACATCAGTTATAGAAATAGCTCGAAATATAATACTACAATGAACAGGTTAAAGAAAAATAAGAAAGAACAGCTACTGGTGACTGGGTATCACAAAGGGCAGTATTATATTCTTTTTTCACCTAATCGGTGTCTCAAGACAAATATAGGCTGTTTCTTATGAAGTCATTCAGTCGCAAGTCACATATACAACTCGTTTGCTCATGAGTATACCTCGCCTAAGTTCAGCGAGTGCTCTGCGACACTCAGCTCTCCATCAAAAGACAATGAAAGAATGTGGGCTAAATCTTATCAACACTCGTGGACACAGAGGGGCGTCTCTGGACGAGGTGGCGAAGTCAATTGGACCATGCCCGGCGTAAGACAGCGTGGTTCATCTTTGCGTTACATTTTGTGTCACGTACCAGGATACCCTGATCAAGAGCTCCGCTAGCCCACGTTGACGACGCGCTCAGCACTGACGTCTACAGGAAGCCCGCTGGGACTGGAAACCTGATTGGCAGCGCCGTCTTTTGTGCGCTCCATGCTCAAGGCGGCCACTTGGAATGCGGTCCGTGCGTCTTCATTCTGGTACCAGGGATCTGATCACGTTTTTTTTATTACGTCGCGTCGTGTTCTTAGAGTCCGGCACTGCAGGCGTTGTCCCTGTTGTCTCACACGTTCAGCATTTTCAATGAGCACACATGATGCAGACCTTATTTTGGACGCATGAAGTCTGACTATATTGCATTGCGTACCATTACTTGTAAAAATTTAACTCGTTCATAACCGTGCGGTTTCAATAAGTGGTCGCTATTAGTTGTCATTATTGAGAACAACGCAAGATTGCCGCGTTTTGGGACGGAAATATGAACTTTAGAAAAACGTTGACAGTGAAAGTGTTGGCTTGAACGTAGCCGTTGTCACCAACACGAAACGACCTTTGGACTCTTCATCACTGAGCACAGAATTAGAGAGCTTACATTCGAAACTGATTTTACAAGCTCTCGTGAAATGAAGACGAATTTCTTTTTTCTTGCATACAATTACTAAGATTTTTTTTGTTCAAAGGTGTTGCTGAGAGGAATACGTAAAAATGAAAAAGGAAGTAAAAAATGCGCATAGTCCTGGTTGACACAGGTATCACATCAATAAATGAGCAGCTTTTCATTTCTTATCTAATTAGCAAAGTCTCATTTACCATAGGGTCTTCAACTCGATTGTGATGAAGATTGGTAGGGAGTACTGCTGTCTGGGCGGGTTGGTGCATGACAGCATGGTACTGCCTTAGCGCAGCTCAGTTTGAGCGTGAAGAATAGATGTCACAGTCAAGAAGGAGAAAAAAAAAACAAAAGAAAAGAATGGCAGTGCTCATACCGTCTTCTTTTTTTCCCCTTCTTGACCGTAGCATCTTTTCTTCACGCTCAAACTGAGCTGCACTAAAACAATGACATTGGGAGGGAGCCATTTTGTTGGTCAGAAGGTTTAACAGACTTCCGTCGTACCCGTGAGACGACTTGTTTAGGACTTCATCATTATTTGAGAACTGAAACAAAGCTAACACAAGATACACTCCATACAGCAGCTCTATGCGGCCTTTGAATACGCAGAGCTCACGAAGCAGACGCATCACCTGAAATCTCGAGAGCTAGATATTGAAGAGGCTGCACCTGCAAAATGAGTTGCTACAGAGGACCTCAGCTTACTTTTTCGCATATTGCACCCGACAAGCGAGACAGTACAGTAAGCTCAGCACTTACGAAATTAAGCTAAAAACAAGTAAAGCAGTATAATACAAAAAGACGCTATGGTGCCACACAAACGTAATGGTTCAGGTAAAATGTAGAGGCAGACATCACTGCAAGGCTCTGTGTACTTGCTATGGCTATGTAGAACTTAAAAAATTACGACAGTATCTGACAGCATTTTGTGGCTTGGGTACATCAAGAAATACTTTCGAATAAATCAAGCTACGTTGCTTGTTGGGCGAGTTGGAGCAAGTCAATCACAGTTAAGTGCAGCACGAAAACAGACACCAAACGAGCGAGAGAACAAGAATATAAACGTGC
This sequence comes from Rhipicephalus annulatus, assembly GCA_013436015.1. NCBI lineage: Eukaryota > Metazoa > Arthropoda > Arachnida > Ixodida > Ixodidae > Rhipicephalus > Rhipicephalus annulatus. The sequence goes on along the minus strand of WOVY01001952.1, from coordinate 373,706 downwards.
GTCCGTATCTAATAACCTTTAGTTGAAAAAATGCACTGTGCCCTCGTTCTCTCAATTGTTTGATGTCTGCTTTTTGCACTGCACTACACTATGATTGAAATTAGGTTAATCAGATAATCACTTCAAAGTTGTGTCTTGCAAGACACACCTTGAATGAAGCTGTGTTTCCAAAATGAGGCCATGAGGATCGTCGGGGGCAAGGAGGCTACTGACGAACAATAGTGAGTTAAGCAAATCTAGATTTAAAGGCTGATTGAAAATTGCACGAAGGGTGCCTACGTTTCAAACCGAAGGTCCAAAATATTTTCGCCCGTAAGAGCAGTTCACCAATGGGAACGCCCCCGTAAACTCTGGTTCTGGCTCACTCGTTCTTGTGTTATTTTTTATATTGCGATAACAAAATATTTTGCTTTGCGTCTTCCTTTACCTGACATACAATTTCAAGGTAAGCACGTCTGTTATGTCTAGCTCTTATTTTGGCAACATTATCATTGCGTCTTAGAAGGGTAACGGCCGGAGCTAGTAGATACAAATTGTTCATGGCAAACCACGCATATATACATACAGACTAGAGACAGCCGAGGATGCGCACTCTTTTAGTCTGATCTCTTATGTTTAGCTGATGAAGAGTAGTTTGATTGATATATGGGGTTTAACGTCCGAAAACCACCATATGGTTATGAGAGACACCGTAGTGGAGGGCTCCGGAAATTTAGACCACCTGGGGTTCTTTAACGTTCACCCAAATCTGAGCACACGGGCCTACAGCATTTCCGCCTCCATCTAAAATGCAGCCGACGCAGCCGGGATCCGATACCGCGACCTGCGGATCAGCAGCCGAGTACCTCAGCCACTAGACCACCGCTGCGGGGCCTGATGAAGACTTGGCACTAGCCTTTTCTTTTTTTTTAATCAAGAGCTCTATAAATGTGTATGAACTCAAGAATCAACAATGAATATTTCCCCTTCTCTGTGTCCATGTCACCTCCGCTAGTCCGTAAACAGTGAGCGTTTGCACATGCCTGTGGTTAAGATTTTATAGTGCCACGTTTTGTATGACCGGCGGCCGCGTCTAATGTTGTATGACTGCTTTGATTAACAGTACATTCGAATGATCGTTTTAGAGTGATATGGAGGCTTTAATATTCACACTCCGAGCCATATCAAACGACCCCACGAGCACAAGCCGTAGCGTATATATTCACAGCGTAATGACAGACGCGAAGCCGTGACAGGTCTCGCAATTGTTTTATAAATCGTACCCATTCTTCTCTTCAACTTTCTAGGGTGCTCCAGGATTCAAATTATTTCTTACGTACTTACGGTCAGCTGGGAGATCTACCAGAAATTTCTGTGCGTGATCGGGCTGCATTAACAAAAATACAACCCGAGCTGATTCTGGATTTTTGCGAAACCGTCTTATTGTGCTAAGCGATTTAGGAGGCATACGATACAGCCTGTAAGGAAGCGCCAGTCTATTTAGTGGTTAGAAGCGTTTCCAGTTAACCGCCCGCGACCTATATATTCAACGTAACAGTCACAAAGAAGTAACCGATTAGTTCCCACAAAAGGAGCGCGCACCTTGACAGATGACAATAAACGCCAAAGTAGCAGTGCTACCCCTCGAAATCAGTAAAACTTCGACAGTGCGGGCAATTTGAAGGCCGCAATGTCAAAATTGAGCGAGACAGGAATAAGTTAGAGGAGAGAATAACCGCGTGAGACGGAAGGTCATCCAGAGCACTAAGCCGGCCTAAGCTCGCAAGGTCAGAAGTTCTAAGCTGTGCCGTTTTTTTTTTCTTACAATGGAAATATTGAGTTTCAAACAGTTAGTAAAAGGCCAAGTGAAGTACAAGTCACGTGAAATAGAGAAATGAGAAGTGGTCAGGCGGTAATCTACAGTGTCAGTAAAGTGCACCGGAACACCCTACTTAGAGATAGCGCAGCAGCCTGCTATGCAATGACTAAATTCAGTTCGAATGCAGATGCTGGACTATTTCCAATCGGATATTTACTTAAAACGCGTGATTAAGGAGTTGTTCAAAAAATTGTCCCCGTATCTGCATGTTAATCTGCAAATGTTGTCGAAAGACGATAGTCTTGCGTCTGGAAAGATTGAACAAAACGTTTATTTGATGTTCTGCGCAAGAAAATCGGTGAATGGTATTCTGGAGGCACTGCGTTAGAGTGCCTCAAGCGTGCAGTGGAGGCGAACGAGTGTATCAAGTCACGTCACACGAGAGACATGAGCGCCATCTGACAGTTTTCTTAGAAAACGAAGCGTGCAGCCCTGAGACGGGCGCGCACCCGCCTCAGAAGTGGTATGGTGTAGAAAGCAAGGCGACGGTTAGGTGCCGCCACGGTGTCGTCTTAGCAAACCGTTGGAAACACTTCCCTTTTCGTGCAAGCGTTGCGTGGTCAGCGCTGAGCAATAAACGCTACGGTCCTTAGAATAACTTATGTATGCCTTTTCTCACGTAATTTATTTTTGAAAGAAAAAAAAAACATATAAAGACCTGGAAAACAACTCAGCGCATGTGCAAGTCATGGGACAGGCAAACATACAAAGACATGGCTAAATAAAATAAAAAAACTATACTCTCTATCTGTTAACCAATAGTTGACTGATACATTTGTTTTACACCTATTTATATGGAAGGCTTCTGCCAGTTTACGTGTTTATCTCGATGTGAGAACAAAATATGTGTATCGCGAAACACGGGATCAAAATGGCGTGATTTACAATGATCTGAGAAGTGTGAAAATGTTCCTTTTCCTAGTGAGTTGGCATGCTCTTTTAGTCGTGTATTGATGCAGCGGCCAGTTTGTCCTATGTATACATTTCCGAAGGTTACTGGTATCAGATATACCACCCCTTCAAGAATTCAAAAATAAATTATTGCGAGTTAGCGCTTGTCTGTCTCTTTCTTGTCCAGTTTTTTTTTTGTGCGCGCTAAAGAAGTTAACATGGCTATCATAATTGAGTTGTTAAGCTGCCGACGTTTTACCTCACACAAAAAACGTATCGAAATTATATTGCGGTAATGTGGTCTATTGGTTACGTCGGCCATTCTGCTATCATTTGGAGCCTTTGCGCTGGGGCACTCGGGCAGGAATATTTTCAAAGCTGTCACAAAGTTAATATGTGACTCGAATAAATTTGGTAGGTGTATCAACTGCTGACAATTCTTTATTCAGCCTTTCTAGTCAAAAAACCTTCAGTCTCTGCGAGATTACGCAAAATAGTGCGAATTAAAATTACAATTATTCATAATTAACGTTACATTAAAAAAAGTCATCTCAAAATTATTTTAGCTCTTACTAAATATTAATCATAAATTCAGTATGCATGATCCGCCCGACTCATGGCCGATCCCCCAGAGTGGGTATGTGCCAATGATTCAAGGAGCATCATCATCATCATCATTAACAAAAGGCACAAGATGAAGGTGGTACAGACCTATGCGCTTACATCGAGCCATGATGATCATTTGATTGAATGCTTCTAAGAAGACGTTGAGTCATCGATTAATAAAATAAAAATCCGTACACTGTACTGATTGGCGGCTTTAATGCCAAGGTAGGCAAGAAACAGGCCGGTGACCATGCGATGGGGGTGTATGGCATCGACTCTAGAAATGCCAAAGGGGAGCTTTAGCAGCGTTCACAGAAAGTAATTATTTAATGATCTCGAATACCTTCTTCAGAAAACGGTCTAACCGTAAGTGAACGTGGCGAAGTCCTAATCGTGAAACTAAAAAATGAAATAGACGTCATTCTGTTTGCACAGCCAGGTATTGTACAAGATATAGAAGTAGTTGGGAAGATCCGATGCAGTGACCGAAGATTGGTAGAATGGTAGAATTCTGATAGCGCTTTGCCGGAGCTGCAGTTGGTATCCAAATGGCACTGCAATGCTTCTTAAGGCCCGGGCCACTCATCTTGGAGATCCGTAATCACTCTAGCCTCTCGCAAATCACTTCTGCACCCAACTCCAATGCATATTCTGTCGTCCAAGGAAAGCAATAAGCCGTGTTGACGTAACGCAGGCCGACGCGATGAGTCCCGCACCGGGGCGCCGGTGACGATAGTTGGTGCTCGTAACAAAAGGGCCATACGAAATGGGCCGACTGGTCGGGAAGTCACGTCCACTGCTTCAGGAAACGTCGCCACGCAACTCTACCGAGCGAAAGACTACGTAGGGACGCCCACTGTAGCGTGGGCTAAGTGTCACGTAATTGTGGGCCTTAATCCGATGAAGATCCTTCTTTATTCCGGCTGCCGGCTGCTCTATTGGATTGGCCGCGCCCCTATTTGTAGTCGGCCGGCCGCGTGGCTAGACACTTTCCCTGTTGGCAACCGAGCGCGTGCTCGGACCGACAAATCAGTTTCCGAATTCCCACGGTGGCCCCCCAGGGGTGAAGTGTTTGTGCGTGTGTGCCACGGCTACGGAGAAAAGGCGTCAAGCGCCACTTCATTGCCGGACCAAGGGCGGTCTTGAGGCAGCGCGCGCCTAATGAACGGGCAGCCCTCCTTGAGCCCTTGGCACGCAGTTTGCTGCCGTCGCTCAATCCGCTGCTACTGCATCGCAAATTGTCGCCTGCCGTCCCGAGTGGCCCGGCGCGCTGGCCGGCTTCCCTAATTCGCGGGCCTCCGGGCTGTGCTTCCCCCAGCGGCGCCGGCTCCTCCCCCACGATGGCACCCACGCGCACCCTATAAGAGCCGCCGCCCGACGCGGGCCCGGGCACTTTGGTTCGACTCAGAGTTCTCCGGAAGACAAGAGTCTACAGAGTCTGGTGAGTGTTCATGGTTGCTCCTGGAGTACGGGAAGTGTTTCCGGAACGCTTTGGAAGGAAGCGAACTGCATGCTTCCGAATTTTTAATTACTACTGTAACAGAACTGCGCACATGTGGACAATTTAGTGCGACGCATCCGTTGGTAATGGGTTTAGAGTATTCCAACAATGAACAAGATAACACGATGAACGTTTATTGTGTGTTTTTAATGTCATCAGGCTTACAGTCAGGGCATGTGTCTGCAATGAATAGAAAGCTGACCACGGGCGTGAGCTGCTTGCCGAAGTTAAAACCATAAACAATTAGAAGTAGCTGTGTCAAAAGAAATAGCAAAAAGGCGCACTGAAGCTCTCAGCTGTAGAATGTAACGATCACGTCTATATGAAGCCACAGCTTTTTGTTCCACGCACGATTCTGGTAATGACCCAGAGACACGTTGTTCAAGAAATGTTATACTGGCATCCGGTTGGCATAGCATGGTGTACAAAGAGATTGGCCGGATGTATATATAGTATCGAGACTGATGCAGAAGGTGATTGCCCAATGGACAATGCATATTGGCGCATTGGCCATTGAAATTAAGGCAGAACAAAATATGCGCTTGTAATACCACATAAAGCCTTAACCCGTAGAACACCCTTGTATTCTCTTGGCAGACGCTAGTTTGCACTCGTGGTTATAAATATAGATAAGAATATACAGAGGTCAACCAATATCTCTTCGAGATATCCATACCTTAAGCCATTGTGCGGACAAGCACACAGTTTATTTGTAGGCCTGTTGTTGCCAGTTGTATTAAAACAGCTTGCCTGCTTGTCTATGGATTTATATAGAAATAGCCTTGCCAGCGAGATCATTATTGAAGATACATCAATGGCCCGAGAGCCACTGGAACATAACCTCGTGCGCGTATTCCAGGGCACAATAGGCCTTTCCTGATACTTCATGCATCTGCTTATATGGGCTGTAAGCTGAATCATATTTAAATAAATACAACAACGTGATCACCTCAGCGGCTGCTGAGCTATATCAGTTGATGAAGTCAAAGCATAAATATGCGTGAGGTCTCTCCATATGTATACGGAGGTTTCGATGTTGCTTTTAGTGTTTGATGTTCGATGTTGCTGTTTCGGTACGAATGCGTGCTAAGGAGATTCATAAGAAGGGCAGTGAGAACGACTTTCCTAATGCAGCATTGCCAACAGATGTCCACATTAGGCCTATATTTCTATCAGAAGGTTCTAGCCTAAGAGATTTCCAGGTGACAAACGAATGAATTATGCATGGTAGCATGTGCGCACCATCTGTTCATTACGTATACGTTCCTTAGCTCTATTTATATTCTATGTTTGGCCTGTACACACACCTCGCACGCTTCCCTTTGTAACCCTCAAAGAACATATTAGGCGACTCCTTTGAGTACATATTTGTTGACGCACCCTGAAGAAATCTTTCCGATTATAGGAACGAATGCTCGTACCACTAACGGTAATGTAAGAATTCCCCGTTTCTGCAGCATGCGTGTTGTTATAGGTAGAAGGCGAATGTCTTTTTTTCTTTAATTTTCTGTGCAGAAGACAGCAGATTTCTGAGTCGTATTTTAGCGGATGGTTATTATCACGTCTGATGATTTCAGACGAGCCCAAATTCACTTCCTATGCGCCGCTAGCTGCCCAAGTAGTTGATAAATTGTGTACACCCCTTCGTAACTGGTGCTTTGGTATTTTTGACATCTATCAACGTTACGCATGAAGCTGTTCTCACCGCTCTCGAAGATATAGGAGTAGGTGGTCGGATGTATCGCTGGATACGTAGTTATTTGTCAATGCGATCCTTCTTTGTCAGCACTGAAGACGGTCCAACCTCTCCACATTACAGCCACCGTGGCGTCCCCCAGGGTGGCGTACTCAGCCCTGTGTTGTTCAATCTTACGTTAATTGCTCTCACTGAGCATCTGCCAAGCACGGTCAGGCTATCAATGTACGCAGATGATATCTGCGTTTGGGCATCGGCTGTAACACGCCTGCAGTTACGAGGGAGAATTCAAAAAGCTGCCACTGAAACATTACGCTACCTACGAAATCGAGGCTTGGAAATTTCTTGCGAGAAATGCGCCCTAGTAGCTTTTACACGAAAGCCTATGGATAAGTACACTATAAGCATCAATGGTCAAACTATACCATACGTTCGATCGCACAAGTTTTTGGGCATCATAATTGACAGGAATCTCTCATGGAGCGATCACGTTTCGTACATGAAGAAACGGTTAATGGATATCTGTAATATACTAAAGTTCTTTGCAGGGAAGACTTGGGGAATGTTTCCCAGTGCAATGCTACAGCTGTACAGAGTACTTTTTCTCGGTTTTCTGCGGTACAGTTTACCGGCATTGACTAATTCAAGCAAAACAAGCCTTCGAACGCTACAGAGTGTTCAGTCCCAGGCACTCCGGATTTGCCTCGGCTTGCCTCGTAGTGCGTCGACAATGGCTACTATAGCTATCGCCGGTGACCACCTCATCACGACACATATCGACGTTGAGGCACTCAGGACGCATATAAGGCATATTGCTCGGACACCCTGCCACCAACTAGCCTCTTTACCAGCAGACAGAACTCATTCGTCATTTTGCCAAACGGTCATCACATATCGCGATTCTTTGCCAACGTACTTCACACCCGCTGCCGTGCCTTCGACTCCTCCCTGGTGCATGACTCAGGCTAACATCAGGCTAACTATACCTGGCATCAAGAAAAAAGCAGATATGTCGTCACCTGCTCTTAGATAGCTTGCTCTGCTCTTGTTATACGAGACGTATCAAGGCTGTATACACGTATACACCGACGGCTCTGTTTTACAGAAGAGTTCAACGGCATCATGAGATATACCGATAAAAGACACGACAAGAAAATTCAAGACCTCCCACCTTACGACATCAACGGGAGCAGAGCTCACAGCTCTTCGTGCCGCATTGCAATGCATCGACGACCAACAGCCACAAAAATGGACAATTTTCAGTGACTCAAAGGCAGCACTGCATTCTCTTCTATCACCTTTACGCCACGGCCCGTACGAACAGCTGGTATTTGAGATTGCAAAAAAGACTCACCAACTCATTGAGGAAGGACATGAAATAGCCTTTCAATGGCTCCCAAGTCATTGTGGAATAATTGGCAATGAACGGGCCGATCCAGCTGCCCGTTCTGCCCATACTGAAAGCGATGAAATACCAATTCCGCTTTCCAGAACTGACGCCGCACGGAAACTCCGCATGCTTGCTCGAAAGCGCACCTCGTCACAATGGAACGAGTCACATTTCATCCAAGCACGGTTAGGTACTTTGAACCCAACTCTTAGTCTTCGAATTCATCCGGAATTACGCCGACGAGACGCTACTATGCTGTGCAGATTACGGTTAGGCGTCGCATTTACCAACGCGTACGCGTTCCGCATACGAATGGCTGACACTGTTGCATGCGACCATTGCGGCAGTGATGAAACAACTTGGCACATTCTGTGTGAATGCCCACAATACTGCTCGCAGAGACAGTCACTCTGCAATGCGCTAGATGAACTGGACAACTAGCCTTTTTCGGAAGAAACAATCCTGCGCTGCCGACAGGACATTATGTCGCAGAAGAAGGCTGTGAAGGCGCTCCTTCACTTCTTGCGTTCGACCGGCCTGTCCAAACGACTGTGATCGGAACTCCCTGAATGTGTGCGCTTGTGGTTTTTTTGTAGTTTATTTTTTATCTCTCTATTTCTATCCTCTTTCTGACCCTTTTCCCCACCCCTATACAGAGTAGCAAACCAGTTCGTCTAGGTTAACCTCCCTGTCTCTTCCTTTTATTTATTTCTCTCTCTCTCTTGACATCTATCAGCACTTAGTGTTAGATCTCAGACTTTCGAACGCGTAGACCTTAATGACAGACCTACTTCTGGTCCTACGTATAGAAACATTGACGAGCATGGTCAATATTTTGAATATCTAAACGCACGAAAGGAATTGCACATATATATGAGAAAGAGCTGAACGTTTCCTTTAGGGGCGAATGTTTGGCGAATGTTTTTAGGATGTACGCTAGTCCCTCGTCGTCCATCGTAACTACCCCTAGTACTCGAAGATCTCACTAGATAGCGCTGCGGCGCTCACTGCACTCCGATGCGGAGGAGACGCGTGCTTCAAATTGATAGGATACCACTAGATCGTGCGTCTGCGCTGTCGTTGGATAGATGCACTCGCTCCGATGCATGCTAGTGTAATAGGCGACTGCTATAGGGGCCACAGCTATAAAGTGTATTCGCTCTTGGTGTGCTTCCTCTTTTGCTCGGCAGTCAGCGTGCTTCGAGTATGAGCGACGCAGACTTCACCTGATTGACCATAACGCAATTATAATGACGGGGGAATGGAAGCCATGTCTCGCTGCCATTAACGAATAAATTTACGTTGTGTATATATACCGTGTTTCTCACGTCTTCGATGATTGACTGGGCGAAATTCACAGAGGGTTCATGGTCTACCGCTGTACATCCGGAGCTTCGGCCACTCATTATCTTCCACTCTTTGTGGATATGCTGTGATCTTTTTTTTTGTATTACAAAGCACCAAGTTAGGCACATGGTTTTGGTAGGAGATATATGCGTTCAAAGCAACTAGAGATATGCCTACAAATTGGAAAGTCTGAAAAGATTCGTTATGTTTCTGCAACGAAAGTTGTTTCCTTGAGAAAAAATGTCAAGCAGATGAAAAAAAGGGTCTCCATCGAATATTGTAATCGAAGTAATTTTGTGAATGGCCTGGTACATAATGTGCCAGGCTGTTCTAATCATGATTGAAGTAATCGTGTTGTCTTTTTCTAAATGTTTTACAAGACCATTTCTTGCTTAAGTATAGTAGGCCCATAGTATTTTTTTGAAGAGGCCCTGTAACGCTTTTTCAGCGCGGTCAAAAAACGCTGCCGATCAGGAGTCGATACTTCTAAGAATATGCCAGCCAAGCTTTATAGCGCACCCGTGGCCTGGAACTCACAAACAGTTATCAATGACAGCTGGAGATCTCTCTCTTTCTTCTCTCTAGAAGTGATGCCACACATCCAAATTACTGCACCGTATACTCAATGTCTATACGGACGTAGGCAGATTTGAGCGGCGTGAGCTACCTAGTTACTGTGGCCACCACGGGAGAGCGCCACGTGCCCATGCTCCCACTCGTGATCAGTGATCACACTGAGAGTAAGTCGCACGTTCAAAGAAAAAAATAACAAAAAATGCTTTAGGTCATGACTCGCACTGACGAAGAGACGCATCTTTTTGCTTTCCTGTAATGCCTCTCCCTGCGTAGCTTTCAGCACCCTCGATGCTACCAAAAGAGAGAAGTGCTTGAAGCGTGTTGCGAAAATTCGTGTAAATCCACTCGTGCTTGAAAGATTCTTAAAGAAAAAAAATTTGTTGCTGACACGATTACACGGAAATGTGTTGCGGGGTCCTTTCATATAGAAATTATAGTATAACTAACGACTTATAATTATGTCAGTGGCTTTTGAAGTCGTGCTGAAAGCGCGAATGTGAGGTCACACTCATCGCACTATATAAGTCGTGAAATCATCACAATTGGTGAGAAAGAGCAGTGACGTATAAAGAACGAGCCACTGCATGCTCATTTCTGACGGAAGGCTAAGCGCTGACACTGGCTCGAGTCTTCATCAAGCCGGGTTGCAAAAATATTTTCCTGTTAGTCGACTGCGGTGGTGACTTACGAAAATTGAAGAACGATGAGTGCGCTCAAGCTGCTGTGGGGTCTTCGCATAGCTACAGAATTTCATTTCGCTTTGTATCTTATTCGCCATGGGATCATGTTCCCTCTTCCATGATGGATAAGTAGATGGTAGTGCCTTGATTGAATCTTTGACTATGCGAAAGAAAGACAGAGGAAACGAGGATCATGAAATGAAATAGAAATGGAACTATTTGCTATTGATGTTCGACGCAGGAAATATTTTTACCCCAAAGTGTTCTTGTCTTCTACAGCTCATAAGGTGGCAGTTAAGGAAGGGAATTAGTTCGTAATGCAGCTACGGGTAATTAAACGAAGGAATTCACTCCTCCAAGTTTTGCCTGTAAGTTTTCTCACTTTCGGCTGAGGTAGACTTCGATGTCTGTGAACGCTTTGTTTGGCATTTGTAATCAAAACTTGTATGACCACGCGTGGACAACCTCTTTTTTTTTATTATTGAGTATATTTTCGAAAGTCAAGGTTAGAGGCAATGTCAACCACCTAGAAACGCTTGCGTGGTTAGAACTGCAGTTATAAAGTTGAATCTGTACTGAAAACGACGAAAAAAAGGAAATGTTTCAAGCATCACTGCTCTGTCTCCTTATTCAACCTGCATACGTGAGCGGCTGGTAGAGCGAGCGGGCGCAGACACCAATGAACAGCGGATGTGCACTGCATTGCACTAACATTTTTTTTACTTGACTCGTGTTTGGTGTAGGTGCAGCAGGTGGCTTGCATGACCTTACGTCAGCTGATCCCGACATCATTGATTGTGTGTACTCATTGTATGTGAATGTGTGCCACTTATTGAATGTGTGTACGGGAAACATGCTTGTGCTCCCGATTCTAGTGCAGTGCGACCTAAAGAACATCCAGGCGAGCCACCATGCAGTCGTGGAGAGCCTTTTTTGTGCTGGGCACGCTGTTGTTGCTGGCGGTGATGGCTAACATGGCATGCGCCGCCTATCGCAAGCCGCCTTTCAACGGCAGCATCTTTGGAAAGCGGTCCAGAGGTCAGCTGGTCCATGTTTCTATCCTCTTGTTCACTTGTGTGACCTGATATTAAAGCATGGGGTAAGAGTTACGTGTACCGCTTTTCTAGATCATACGTAAGATAAAAAAATGAAGTAAATTGCTTGATCAATATCCGTCATTGTCTAGCACTGTGCAACATTCAACGCTTATTCAAAGACACAAGCCACTAAGCGGTAACCTGAAATTACTGTTTGACGTATCTAATGACACATGCTGAAACCACCAAAGACCCTATACTAAATCTATTTTCGTTATTTGAAGAAGAAATAGAGTAGCAAGATGGCGAGTTTGGTTTTTTTGGTTGACATTCATCAATTTTTTTTTAGGGCAACAATACTTCGACAAGATGAAGAGCAAGTGCTGTCCTTTCTACTTCATTTTTTCCAAGCATTGGTGTGCATAACAAAAATTTTGAAAATGAGCAATGAAGCGAATAGCCCGAGTCTAGATTTACAAGGAACGCGTAGCCTTCCGTTAAATTATTGGTAGCCGTATACTACTAATAGCAGCTACTTATGAACTACTAATATAACAAGTACTCTCAGTTATACCGGGTGCACTCAGTGTCTATGTCGCATGCCGCATCATGTTAAACACTGTCAGCACGTTTCTACGCGGGAACGCACTCACGGCAACAGCAGTTCTTGCTCTCGAGGTAACAACTGTGCGCATGTACTATAGGCAAGGTACGTAGAGTTATTAGGGCTCCGCGAAACAGTCCTATAAATTACAAATAAGTGGCTTATTCGCTCACGTGTCGGAGTGTACGAAAGTGTGATGCATCGCGCGAAGCAGCTGACTTTTATCATCTCGTCTCTGAACTATTTTTGAATGCAGTGCACAAAGCACGGGAGTATCGCATTGGTTACGCGGCCGTCACAACGAAAACAAAACACGCCTATAATGCGTTTCTCAGTTCTTTTCACTATCCTTAAAGTGATTGACAATTTTTATGATACCTGCTTCCTCTAATACAAATGAAAAATTACGGGTCAGAGTGTCAATCACGGAGGAATAACGTGGAACACAGCGCGAAACATTTGTGATTTCAGTTTTTCCATCTGCATCGACTAAGAAGTCATTACGCACGTGACAACACATGCTGGAAACGGTGAGCGTGAGGGTGGTTCCTGTTCCAGCACGCTGGCTTAGTGTGCATGCATACACGCTGTGCGCATGCGTGGGAACTCGACAGGGGCGAGTGGATGTTACGAAGACAATGCCGTTTCTCACCGTGAAACTCATTTTACGCAGTAAGCAGCACAGGATAGCACGCGCATGATTAATCACGCAGGTATTTCAATTTTGAGTACTAATTAGGCTACGCATCACATACGTGACTGCGTACGGCGAAGTGATCGACTTCATTACACAGCTTTAAGAATATTTCGCTAGGCTGCGCAACATGCCGGTTTTTGGTCACGTTTAACCAGGATTTAATCATATATGTCTTACTCACAAAGCTAAATGATATGGTCGAATCTATAACCACTATGTTTGGTTGTATCATTTCGGCCAGGTTCTAATCACACGTCCTGGTCAGTCGTCGGTCCCTTTAGGTTGAAACACAATTACTGATCGTAACTACTAGAGTGTGTATTTTTAAGTTAATAAGAAAAAAAATGACGAATGCCTTGGTGGATTCATAGTGCCTATAACGGGATACCTGTGTTGTATAGCCCATTGTTTAAGGCGATATGTATTGAGTGAAGCTTCTTGTTTTTTGCACCCAGGGGATATGAACAATGCGGACATCAAGTACGCAATGTGTGAAGCCGTCTGGGACACCTGTACGCAGTGGTTCCCGCTTCCTCAGGATGGTACGCAGTAGGACGACCTTTGCCTCAACAGCCAGGTGAGCCCACGCAGCTTCTTTACGCTGACTACCTTATTCAATGAATTAATGAAGGAATGAAATATTGAGGGCTTCTTTGCATTGTTTTGTACGACGTTTATCGTTATATCTGTCGTTGTTTTGTACGACCGAGTGACTGGAGAACAGCCCGCATTGCACCAATTCATAAGAAGGGAGATCGTCTCCTCGGTCAAAATTACCGTCCTATATCTCTAACCTCATAATGCTGCAAATTTATTGAACATATAATCGCAAACAGCATAACTACATATTTGGAGATGCATTCTGTTTTAACTAGGTATCAGCATGGGTTTAGGAGAAGGCATTCGACTGTCACACAGCTGATCACTGTTGTTCATTTTTTTTTTGCGTCAACACTTGACGAAAACGGACAAACTGACATAATTTTTCGAGACTTCCGAAAAGCTTTCGACACTGTCCCTCACAATAAATTAATTCTGAAGCTTGTAAAGGCAGGAATCAAAGGGTTGTTAATTTCTTGGGTTGCTGCATATCTAACAAACTGGCATCAATTGGTGGAAATTAATAGTGAAAAATTGGGCTCACTTCCAGTCCCATCAAGTGTGCCGCCGGCCATTGTTCTCGGCACTTTCCCTTTTTATTATGTATATTAGCGACATTGTTATTATGATTGAAGGTGGTGTCCAGATTCAATTATTTGCCGGTGATAGCGTGCTTTTAAAGACATTCATTCTATCAATGATCAAATTAGTGTACATAATAGTTTAAATAATATTCTTGAATGGTGCATACACTGGGGAATGGCACTAAACACATACAAAAGCGCACTGATGTGAATGACACATAAGAAATCACTTTTGCTTCGTACGTATAAATTAGGTTCATCCCTCCTGCATGAAGTAACCCAATACAAGTATCTAGGAGTTACCTTTAAAAACGCGTTAACATGATATGACCACATCAGTAAAAGTTGCTCCTAAGCCTTCAGAAAATTATGCCTCCTGAGGCACAAACTTAGAAAAACACCTTTCGACGTAAAACTGCTATGCTATAACACCTTGATCAGATCCAAACTAGAATATGCATGTATTGTTAGGGATCCGTATACAAAAACTAATATCAATAACCTCGAGCGAGTGCAGCGAAAGGCAGTTAGAATCATATTTAACAAATTCTCAAGACAAGATTCACCCACAGAACTTATGAATGCTAACCGCATTGAACCACTCGATATGAGAAGACAGAAACACAGAATGAAGTTTCTTAATTTAGTTTACACGAACAATACACCCCTAGACTCATCATTATATCGGTCGCCCCCAGTAACCCGAACCACTCGTCACCGTAGACAAGATGCATTAATACTCTACTTGGCGAGAACGAATACATTTAAAAATTCTTGTTTTCCCTCGTACAATAACTGGATGGAATTGCGTAATCGAATCGACACCAAAATGCTCATTATTATTAACTTGTTTGTATAGCGTTTCGCCAAACGTATTGAGTCTATTTATGTATTAGTGTTCTGGTTTCATTTATTGTTTTTGTTTTTGACATGTTCGCTGTTGTACCATTTTATTTGACCTCCCTGCTTGGACTACATGTCCGAAGTATTTGATAAACAAAAATAAAATAATAAATAAACCCAAAAGATTAGGAAGCCAAGGAAGCTATACGGGGGACGTTCCCTGTACTGTCTTGAGTGTAATGTTGAAATTGTGATGTAGATGCGAAGGATATAAAGTGGACGAGAATACAACTTGCCACACTCATGGGCACAATCTGAAACCTTCGGATTACGTGCACGATGTTCTTGCTGATTTACCTACGGCGGTAGTCATTACCTCGTTCACTTCCTCCTGTATTTATATGCACGCAAACCGGGGTGTGTTAGCCACTTTTCTTTGCCAGCTGGCGTCACGTAGCACACGATTCATTAACAAGTGGGCAGCGAATTTGTTAGATTAAAGCAATGGTTACGAACTCGGTAAATATTCTGCTTTTTAGTAAAAGAAAATCCAGGGCTGGTGCTAGGATTGGCTCACTGGGAAGAGGGGGCCGGGGAGAGGGGGATGAGGAAGTGCCACAAGCGCACACCACGTACCCTGGGTCAGCTATTTTGAAAGATAAGGAGAGGGTGCGGGGAAAATTTTGTAAGGTAGCCCCCCATCACTGCAACTCCCCTGCCCCCTTTTGTGTGCCACTCCTGACCACAAACACGCTGAAAAAAAAACAAAAAAAAACAGAGAAAACATGGTTGATCTCTCTGTCATAGGAATCAGTGTAACATGAAAGTGACACGTGTTCTTACAGAAGTAGTCGAATGACTACTCTACATTGATATAAGAGTTTAGAGTGGATGCATACTCATTGACGCCCCGCCGGGGTGGTCTAGTGGTTAAAGTACTCGGCTGCTGACCCGCAGGCCGCGGGATCGAATCCCGGCTGCGGCGGCTGCATTTTCGATGGGGACGAAAATGCTGCAGGCCCGTGTGCTCGAATTTGGGTGCATGTTAAAGAACCCCAGGTGGTGCGAATTTCCGGAGCCCACCACTACGGCATCTCTCATAATCATATGGTGATCTTGGGACGTTAAACCCTACGTATCAATCAATGCATACACATTGACGCTTGGTGGTACATCTGCATTGTAAGAACTAACGTCCATGATCAATGATAAAACAAACTCTTGTGTTCATAGATGCTTGCAGTAGCTGTGCGGTGAGAGCTTAATAAAGTGGTGCGACAGGCAGAAGGGGCGTCCCTGATTGAACACCGAATTTGCGCTAAGGTCGTCTACTCGCGGCATGTTAAAGTTTTACCACCACTTCCCGAACAGAGAGAAACATAACGCGGGCCGTGTCTTCTCCGTAAACCGTGTGTGATGATAAGCACATAACTGCCGTTCGCATGAGTGACATTTCACCTCTTCTCTCTCTCGCTAACTTTTATTCCCCTTACCCACTCCCCAGTGCAAAGTTGCCTACAAGGCTCAGCCATGGTAAACCCCTCCCCCCTGGTTTTCTTTCATTTTTATTTTTTATCTCTCTCTGGCGGGGTGAGCGCAAGTTGGGAATGCAGAGTTATGGCCACGCTAGTCACGCGAAGTCTTGGCGTGTCGCCGAGCTCTTTTACATGCGAAGTATCTTATGATCGAGCTCAATCCGGTGTGCGGCGTGACCACCCTTACTACGCGTGCGCGTTCCCTACTCTCTCTTTCTCTCTCCTGTCTTTCGTTCCCCCCTCTCTCTCTCCTCTAGGCATTCCTCCCTGTGGTGGGTACACCCAAATAACCATCCGCGGTCTCTCACCCCTCCTCTGCTAAGTTGCCCCTTTCTCTCGCCTCACAACGCCGACTCAGACAGCGTCTGCTAGCGAGTTTCTCGACTGAAAAAACCAACTGCTCGCGTTGCACAGCCATTCACTGGCCATCCCGTATATATAGGCACTGGATTCTGACCTTCAAAGTACTGCCGGTGGGAGATTTTTCTTGTGCGTTTTTGAACAACAACAACAACAACAACAACAACAACAACAACAACAACAACAACAACAACAACAACAACAACAACAACAACAACAACAACAACAACAACAACAACAACAACAACAACAATCAAGAAAGAAAAATCGCAGCATGCGCGTTAACTAAAAACGTAAAGCGGGTCTCTGTGTCGAATCCGAGTGTGGTCTCGCATTGCTCATTAGCATCGATTGGCATGTTCCAGTAGGAAACACAGGTCCATTACTGCGTGCTTTGAGCCTCCCCAGGTTTCTCTTTAACACAACGCCACCCGCGAAGGGCACCAGTGTCAATGTCACCGCCAGTGTGAGCGTTAGCGCCTGCTACTTCACATCTATACATGGTTCCCTTTAGCGAGAGATGGTGTAAATTTTTTGGTATGGATGGATGCAATGAGCGAAGGTGACGCTGGGGGTAAGGTCACAACCTGACAGTGCGCTAATGCGTTGACTAAATTGCCCTTTTTGTATTCAAAACACGCTAATTGGGACGGACGCACAGAAGCGAAAACTTCAAGATTACGATGCGTTACTTCCCTTTAGCTAGTGCACTGAGAGAAGACAGTGGTCGATAAAAAAAGCGCGTTTGTAAAGCCTACAAGGTATGTGACCATGGCGAAGGGGATAGCGTTCTCGGCATTTCTAGTGGTGGACTGAGAGGTCATAAGTTCAACTCCCGTAAACGAAATGCTCCTCTTATGATCGTGTATATTTTGACGTCATTTCGGTGATGAAAGTACGTCATAGAGGTCTTGGCTGACCCCGGCACAAAGCCCTTTCATGTTAAAAAATGAGCAAATTTTGCCTTGAAGTTTTGCTTCACAACTACATCATCTCTATTGCGGTGAAGTGAGCGGTCCATAAGAAAATCTTTCTCATGTGGTATCGGTTTTCATACGACACGCTATGATGTAAAAAATTTGGCCCTTTCAATCTTCTGTTTCTCCACGTTTCTATCCTTACTATACCGTATAAATAGCTTCGTTCTCTCTTTCTCTGTCATTCTTGTAACGCAGCGTGATCAGCAGTGAAGCACCAAAATCTAACTGAACTGAACAGCAGCACCAAAAATATCGGTTCTTAGCGCAGAGTAAACAAATTGCGCACTGAGAAGCCGTTTTACATTTGGAGTATATTACTTCCTGTTTGCGGTGTATTCATGTGATTTCTAACTGAGAAGCAGCACCAGAAGATACAAGTATTGTGCACACATATAAAAAGAATAGGTGCACTAATATTTGTACCAACATTTTTACATTCTGTATACTTTAATCTTAATGTTTTAATAGGAAAATGAAATAGCAATTTTAGGGACAATAGACACGTGGAGATTCAAATTAAAATGTCCTTAAAACTGACCTCAAAACTGACCTTGAAATTCACCTTGAAAATTTATAGCTGACATTTATAACTGAAACTTGTAAACTGACCTTGAAAAATGGGTTGCCTCGCGCCAGAGGAGCGTAAGTGATGTCTATGTCTTGAAAAGCGTGAAATGGTAGATTTGTGGGAGCACAGCATTATTTTTGTTTGTGGAAGTCACAAATGCAAAAGGAACTAGAATATGGAGAGCTCAAAAACCAAGCTTTATGGCAATAAACAAAACGAAACAAACAAACGTGTATTTCATCAGTGATACCAAACACCACATTTTCAAAACAGTGCCACTGTGACTGTTTTCATTTGTTTTCTTTATTACTGTTGCCACATTCAGTTACATTTAGGTTTTAAATTTCCATCTTTAATTACTAAGAATGTGTATTCCTTTGTAGCTTTGCACCAAATCGCGAGGCAACCTATAAAAATGTTTCAATGAGAACCTTTCCTGAAGTACCTTGGCCGTTCTTCAAACATATTCTTAATATTACGCAGTTTTATGCATTACAAAAATAGTATATATAATTTTCTAGAGATAGGCACAGATACACATTGCGTAATGTGGCATCAGAGACATATTTTCAAGTAGTAAATTGACCAAATAATTGTTTGGCCAGACATTTTATGCTAAGAAGGACTACAATACAGTTTTTCTGTTCAGTTATTCACAAATCAATCCATCACACACACATTAAAACTTGTGAAAAGTGTACGCAGGAGCGTTCGGTCACGCAGTTAGGATGAGCGGAACACATGGCCTCTTAAAACATTTAAATTTCCGATATTTTCTCTGGCACATTTTTTTTCCGATAGCTGCCGAACCAGAAGTCTCTACACCTTTTTCATCATAATCATTCACGAATCTTCAAGTACGTAGTAATTTCCGGATAAACCTGTCGGAAGCACACATGACTGATTCAGCGCAAAAGTGAATATAATGAAAAATATGCCAGAAAAAAACGTCGAGCGTGCCACTTTTCCCCAATCTTCGAGTTTTCTGACTATGTTACTACTTCTAGGCTCACTTTCTCGAGTAGTTGGGAAAACTTACCCGTTCGACATCTTCCGAGCTGCGTATATATGCATTTTCTGAATGAACGTTCTTAGTAATGATCGAAGATGCACCGCGCTCATCTGAAGAAGGCTTGCAGTCGAGGGAATGACGTCACAGGTAAAGAAGCACGCCATGGCGGTGACGTGCGAAGAGGTAAAGACGGAAGCGCACTGAGGTCTTTCCCACATAAAAGCAGGAGGAAGTAAGGAAGGCGAGAATAAAACAAAATACTGCATCCCCTCCCTAAAAAAAAAAAAAACAAGCATGCGCGACGGGCCACCATGAAAGTCAGATTGCCCACATTTGATCTCAGCCAGGTTCTTGCTAATGTGTAACTCCGTAAATGCGCCGAAATAAGCACAGAGTTGTTGGTGCGTAGTACAGCCGTGTCTCACAGTGACTATAGTCAGCAAAAAATTATTCGAGGGTACTGTCGTAAATACTGGGTGAGGTTTGAAAAAATGACAAAGAATGTAACAGAACGTTACTTCTTGTTTCTATGTGAACTTCTTTTTATAGATGATTGGGTGGTCGCAACTGCAGCTTAAAGTTAGAGATCAAAAAGGGCACCTAGACGGTGGCTAAGGAACCATGTTGTAGGTCAGAGAGAGGTCTCAATCCCGTGGTCGCCAGCTTTGCAGAGAATAGTGTTTTGGCTGTTTGCTAACTAGAGCTCGCATTATTTCCTCGCCTATTGCAATAAACAGCACTTTGTTCGGGTAAGATACAAAGACGTGTCACTGCATAGTCTGAGGATATTTTTTTTTTTTTTTTGCGAGGCCCTTCGTGCTACCTATAAAGGTTCAAACATCACAGTAGAACGAAAACTTTGTACTTGAGAAGCCATTGCGGAAATCTGTATCGATAAGTTTTTCGAAACTTCATGTCCCCTTATGAAATGACCCATATGAGGGATACGGCGAATGCGTTGTTTCAAAAGGCATAGCTAGGGGACATTTTGTTCAAGCTCTCCCCGCGTCCCCCTCCCGCTCCGACCATGTTCACGGCCCCGACTCTTGTGGGACTAAGTTTTGGTACTGTGACCCGCTAGCTCTGGTGAGTCTGTGACTCCTGTTGTAGAAAAAAACAAAACAAAACATGCGTAGATAATGTAAAAAAGAAAGGAAAAAAAAAACTGGCGTATGCAAAGAAAAAAAAAGGTTGATTCCTCTGTCTTAGGAATCGGTATAACATGACAGCGAAACGTCTCTTTGCAGAAGACGTTGAATGCTCACTGTATACATTGATATAAGACAACTTGAGCAAAGTTTATTGGTGTTTGGCAGCTATAGCACTATTCAACCCGGATTCGCCCGCGTTGACGCTTAGTGGTACATCTCCATCCTGTCGACTAACGTCCATGGTCAGTGATTAAAGCAACCCCCAGAAAAAAAATCCATGCATCTTGAAGAACTGAATGATGATCAGTGTGTGAAGCTAAGTCCTGATGTTCATAATGTCTTTGTTGAAGTCGCCAACTAATGTAAAGGGTTTGTGCTTGTACGTGTTTTATATGATCCGTTACAATTATGGTTGTTGTTATTCTATTGTAAACCGTTATTGTGTGTTTGTCTCACATCCACGAATCTCCCCGTAATGGACGTGGATGACGAAAAGGTTACAGGCTCTAAAGAGCTTCTCCCCTATCTGTGGTGTGACAGCCAGAAGAGCGCCACTGATCCAACTCAGACTTCGGAATAAGTTCACCATCTCGCGGCATTCTAAAAAAAAAAAACATGTTGAACCATGGCTAGACTAGAAGGAAAGAGCGTGCGTCGTTTGCCCCATGGTGTGTCCTCTGTAGCCAGGTCGCATTTTTTTTCGGGACTAGCGTAAGCCGGTTACAGGGCGTTACAGCCACGAAAGGCAGGCCCAAGTCACAGTGCTATTTTTGGTATGGACGGTTGCTATCAGTGACTCCAATGCTTGGGCTAAGGTGCCCACGTCGCGGTGCATCAAGACATTGACAAAATTTCGACGACTCGTTGGAAGACGTAATCACGGAGATCATAGTCATGATGCATTACTTTCCTTTGTCCCGTCCAGACGGTAACACCATCGCACCGATCAAGAGCACTGTGAGAGGAACGTGATATATATAAAAGGTGCGCTTGCAAAGCCACCAGAGTGGAACCATAGCACCGTGGATTGAGTGCACAGAATCCACCTTGTTGTGAAACGAGTGGTCGTTGGTCTGACTCCCGTTAACAGAACTTTCTTTTTTGCCACCGGATCTCTTATACTTGTTCAACGTCATGTCCGTGACGGAAATTCATCTGAAGTCTAGGTGGGCCCGGGCATAAGATACTTAACAACGCCAATGTAGCGCGAAAAAACACGGACAAGGAAGGGCCACCACAAGAAAGGGTACACCACAAGCGCTGGTGGTGTACCCTTACTTGTCCGTGTTTTTTCGCGCCACATTTACGTTGTTATGGATCAGTACCAACTCGATCGCCTCTTCGTTTTGCTGCACTATAAGATACTTTTTGGTTAAAAAGAAGTTCGTGGTACTATAGAAAGCAGAAGCAAGTGGGTGGTAATGTATCAGATAAATAAAAACTGTGCAGCCCATCACATTCTGTAATAACTTGAACCGACAAGCACTCGCACACGGGAGCAATATACCATAAAAACAGGTAATTAAATATTGATAGTCAAATCTGTGTTTTTTTTGCTCGCCGAAGGTTACATTTTGAGACTCTGAGTGTGACATGCTTAGTCGGGGCTAATTTCAAGCAGTTCTGATGGCCTGGATTTCTTTAACATGACTATAAAAACTCAGTACACTGGTGCTCTTGCATTCACATCTGCAGTACAAGTTTGATATCTGCAGCATCAATTCGGCGGCTGGTGAAGTTTTAATGAGTCTGCAGCATTATTGCTTTGCTTCGTTCGACTGTTTTAAATGCTACCATGCTTGGCACAATTCCACCGCGATTACAAGGCCCTTCTTGCATCCCAAAACGTCATCTGAGTGCACGCAATATGAGACCATGGAAGCGTTTGTGGAGCACCATACTCTTGAATGCGCAGAGGAAGACCTCCACAAAAAGGATTCTTTAAGGGCGTTTCTACGCTTTGTTGTCAGGCTTTCTTCACTTGTGCTGAAAATTCTCGGACACTGTTTTGGCCTCTGCGTGAAAGCATTGGCTGTGGAAAACCTCGGCAGGATTTTCTCGTGGACCAACCACTTGATGAGTTTGTGTGAACTGTAAAGTTCGTACTTGTTTTTTTTATTTGCTCACACTTGTTCCCTTACAATTCAAGCCACCTCTGTTTCTGAGTCTGATCTTCTTGACACATAAATATTATTTAAGGAAGCTTCGTATATTTCTTAACATTTGTGTTTTAAAAAACACTGTTTTATGTTTAGTTCAATGCTTTTTAAGACAGCCAACAGCTTTTGCCACCGAAGTTTTCAATGTATGACTAGCAAACAAAAGGCATCTTGCATTTTATACGAAAACAAAAGATCTTGGACCTTCGGATGCACTTCAAGAGGGAAATCCCACTTTATCCGCTCATGCCAATCCTTGTGTAGCTTACAGAATCACAGAAAAATTCAATTTCGCACCGATTGTTTCCTTAGTTACGAAGCCTAGCTGAACTTTTTGAGTTGGACAGATGCACACTCTGTAACTAAGCCACCTTTCGCTCTCTTGCAGCTGGACGCGTCTCTTGACAACGCAGAAGCCGAAGCCAATACCTCCATCCGGAACCACCGAAGGAAGCTCCGACAATCTGACGTAAAGGATACGCAGACATCACCGCACAATGTGCGTCTGGTCGCCTGCGCATTGTAGAGTAGAATGAAATAAAGGCATGATTTGTTCAAGCAGCGTCGTGGCATCTAGATATCCTCAATTCCTAGCTCGACTGCAATATTGACGTTATATACAAACAAGACACCACACATTCTCTAAATTGTTATCGTACCAACCAAGGAAAGCATAACAAAAGAAAACGTCATGGAATACTCTGCAGAAAAAAATATTTTGAAATGACTCGCACGCGCGCACACGCACACGAACACACACACCACACACACACACACACACACACACACACACACACACACACACACACACACACACACACACACACACACACACACACACACACACACACACACACACACACACACACACACACACACACGACGGGGCGACACTATAGATAGAAGCCAGGTTTTTCAGCCGAGACCTCCTTTCATAAAAGGTTGAAATCAATGTTTCCCTGGCGCTTCACACGTGTCGCGGTGTTCTTACGTCACGGTGTTCTCACGTGTCGCGGTGTTCTTACGTCACCAGAACAAGTCACACATAATTGCGCGGGTTAGTTTTTAAACGTGAAGAATTTCTTTGCATACTGCTATTATCTATCTATCTATCTATCTATCTATCTATCTATCTATCTATCTATCTATCTATCTATCTATCTATCTATCTATCTATCTATCTATCTATCTATCTATCTATCTATCTATCTATCTATCTATCTATCTATCTATCTATCTATCTATCTATCTATCTATCTATCTATCTATCTATGTGAAGATGCTCTCGTGATCATATCTTTAACCTGAGGTAAACCAGAATCAGTACGGGAGGGTATAAGATGGCTTGACGACTCGCTAGTCATAACATGGCACAATCCCGTCGCTTGCGTCGTCAAACACTTTCCGCCCAACACGCGTGGCACGTACCCGTATAACACGGTCGGGAATGTGCTACAGGAATGCGGGTATGTGCCAAAAGTGATTGACAGTTTATATATCAACCCAGAAACGGTGGTAACAGACATATGTAACCTTAGCGTAAAACATCAAGAAAAAAGACTGACATCGAAAGCCTTGACACGACGAATTCAGAAAATAAACATTAATAAAAGTCAGGGTGCCAGCTAGAATCGAACCCCAGCATTCTGCGTGGCAATCAGATATTCTACCACTGAGCCACGCCAGGTTTTCTTTTCTTTAATGCATGAAATCATTATATGTAAAGTACACGCAACGTACTTCATCAGAAGTCAGGCAAACACACATTAGCGTCAAGAACGGGAAGCCACTCCGGAACGGGGTCAAAAGTCTCAACAACACTGCGCACTCGAGCAGCTGCTTCTCGGGAGACAGATCTCGTCGACACTGAGCCATGCCATGTCTCGGAACTTAATTTCAGATAGACCCTATCCATGTTCGTTAAACTTCATTTGTGGTTGCAGTGCTGGCTATCTACTTTTTTAAAACATATGTTCTTTTATGATACAGCCGTCGTCCCGTTAGGTCAACTTCTATTGTAGTTAAGCACCATCCATTGAAGTTGATTTATGCAGCAGTGTCCAGGGCTTCACCCTCCTCGCGAGCACAAGCGTTATATATTGGCTGACTGCTTCTGGTGTTACTAACACCCATGTAACAGTTGGCATCGTTACGCAACTGTAAACAACTGGTTATATAAAACATATGCTGCTGTTTGAGATTTATTTGTGCGCAGAACATTTGTACAAGTCTTTAGCGTCTTTTCGTAACGTTTCGTGGAATAAAAACTTACAACACAGTCAGCCTGCATACATATACTTCGCATAACATCGATCCTCAAGGAACGTGAGATATAACTGAATATACGAACAGTGCAACTTAAAAGTAGTTACAATGTAACTACGGAAGCGAAGAAACGAGGCAAGAAAAGGGCGCGTGGCACATACCCGTATCTACTGATTTTTTTTTAGATAAGCTTGAAAGGGGCCAATGGTGTGGACTGTAGATATACTTAAGGTACTTTTAATGAACAAAATATAAATAGGAGGCGTAACAAAATTTTGATGGCCGATTACAAACCACCTGCTACGCGTTAAAGTAGAGCCAACTCTTCGTTATTGACTGACTTTTTTTTGTTGAAGTTCTTCTTTCTCTCTCTCTTCTCGAAAACGACGATTCGTTAACGACATGTCCCTCGATATTTAATGAATGATGTATTGGTTGCTTGCAACGTGTCTTCAAAATTTAACGTAAGTGTCGAATCTCCAAGTTCTGCCGCGGATTAGAAAACGCATTCTCCATTGAAAGGATATAGAATGGTGAGAATGGGGAACCATTTGGCTACCTATTTGACGTCTTGCAATATGAGCAACTTGGAACTTGGGTGGAATCAAGTTGTTTCTGTTTTCCTCTTACGTGAATGTAACGTGTAAGTGAGGTCCCGTGCAATTCAGCTTGTGCGCTTTGATTAGGGGGAAAAACTTCTTTTTATTTCAAGGTGAATGTTATCTGAACTCTAAAAAAAAGTTATTTTGCTCACACGAGTTCTCACTTGTGATGTAAATGATTTTGTTTAATTGAATAATTAAAAGCGCGCTAATAAACTTGTTTCGGAAAACACTTTACTCTCGTCAGACGCACTTCGGGCTCACTTGGGCTGAAACTCACCAAGCTATATTACTCTCCCGAAGTCACTGAGACTCGAACTCACGACTTGATCTGATCCCAAATTAGTCAATCAAGAGTGGTTTCACCAACAGATGCCTACACGTGGTAATCCGACACTCAACAATATGAGAAACACTTAATTTTTTTAAAGCTTGTAACCTCCTGGTCGTGTATGTACAAATTATTTCAAATGCCACGCTTTTACGAGCGCTGTGTCGAATAAATTTCAAACGTGCGAAAGTTGAAAAGGTCACCACGTGCCACTAGTCAGGGTGCCATGCCCCATTGATTTTTTAAGCAAAAAATCGTGACCCCTTTGTGTTGCTATGAAACAGCACGAACGCATCTCCAGTAGCAGAGAGGTACGTATGTGGGCTGGTTTTTCCGAGACTCGGGCAAGTACAGTGCTGAACAACAGGATGAAAGAAATGGCCGAGAGCACGGCGCTAACAAGCTGCACTATTGAGCAGTGTGTATATTAGGCTGCGTATATTCTCTAACAATTTGAAGGAAAAAGAAAACTAAAAAACCCACGAAATGCAGCAGCGAACGACGTAAGACCATGTGGTGCTGCATGATGAAAGGAAAAAAAGAAGCGTTGAAACGATGACGATAGCGAAGAAACGACACAGAACGCACTGAATAGCATAAATGTATTCAGCAAGGCAACATATAGTAAAGCAAAACATGCTAGCACATGCGCATGTTTTGCCAAGCTGACGTGAAATAAAGAAAGCGTAAAGAAAGTTCAAAATTAACCAAGAAAACTCTTCACAGTGGTGAGTCTCACCAGTAAGAAATAAAAGCGACCGTTACACATGACTTTAATTGTTGTTAAGCTTGTTAAACAGTTATTAGCGCATTTGATGTGAATTTTTTTGTCCTCATCTTTTAGGGACTGTTTTTTTTGTGTCATTACAAAAAAGTGGTGCGGAATATTGATTCGCAGTTACCACGCTGGGCTGATCATTCCTAGGAGGAAAACTTAAGGGGGGCTTCAATTGCACCTGCTGCATATTTCCCTTTCCGCCTGTTTCAGATTTCTCCTTGCCAAGCGGTACATTGTACGGTACTTGAAATAATGAAGATTTCGTTGTTAATTAGCGCCGCAGTTTGTGTCCTTTCTTTCGAGGTGTCATTTAGAGATCTTTTTCTTTGTTTAGGCACATACAGTCTCTGTTTAATCTAAAGATGACATCTTTTTAACAGCAACGCTGTCTAAATAGCCACAATTTATGAGGCCTGTGAGAAAACTATCATAATCGTAAACAGGAATGTGTCACAGAAATGGGGTAAAGCTCCCCACTCTTCCACTCCACTCCACTCCACTTCACTTCACTTCCCTCCACTCCATAAAGAGAGCAATGGTTAGCTTGGCAAATAGATGCAAAACGACGGTGGCGAGTCGAAAGATCCGGAATACACACGAGAGAATACTAGGAAACAGGATAGGAAACGACGGCTACGAAAAAACCCCGCAGTGATGGAAGGTCTACGTCGACGACGACAGGTCCATTTCTATTGGCCACCAGATCGAACAGAGTCGGCGCATAGCGGCGAGCGGGAGAAACCTAGCCGTTTGGGTGGGTACGTCATGCACGTCCTCATAAGATAGCTTATTCTGTTATGTTAGCGGAGTGTGAAATACTTGTACGTGTGTCTATATGATTCATGTAAGCAAGTATTTCGCCTTCCGAGGCTTGTGTGCACTCCTGTGCGTGGAGTGCGCGAACGAATTGGTGTGGTGCTGGATGTGATTATTTTGCCATTCCTACCCCAAAATCATTTCAATGTGGGTGCGGCTGTGTCGTTCAAGCACATCACAGAGCCTTCGTCATCATCCTAAGAAAGAGAAGTACTAAATTACGAGGCACGAATCAGATTTCTAGCGACGCCATTTCGTAAAGTTTTGGTTATTTCGAAATCATAGTGATACCGTAAAGCAAGAATAAGTGTCTGCAAAGGCAGTTTATTGACAACAAATACCGAAAGTAATGCTTTATTGTAGCGCTAAATGGATTCATGCAAACATAAAAGTATGGTGCACAATATTCTTCATCTAATTACGCCAAAATGCGGACTTCCTTATTTTTGTAGCCGCTAGGTCAATAAACCATTGATTGTCTCAGTATAGCTCGGGCCTACCTAAATGAGTGTCTATTCAGAATACAATTTAAACACGTACAAAAAGGTCAAGAAAAAAATCATTGAGCACCTTAGAAAACAGGCCTGTGACCATGGGCCAGCAGCCCATTGAGTAGCAGATTCGTAATAGAAATGTTAGCCCGGTTTTGTGCATCAAGTGAAACGCGACTGCATGCATTTGTATACGCGTCGTCGACCGCCTATCCACACTAACGTGGTGATGGTGCTGCCACCTGCAGTCTACTCTCACTGCGAATAAGAGGTGCGTGCACTCGGTTTCAGCACGAGGTTCTGTCCCTGGAGATTGGACCTCCGTGTCGTGTTGGTTACTGTCCACGGTTTAACTCGAAACTCTCTGCGCGGAGAATGAACGCATAACTACCTAGCATCACTTAGCTAAAGCCAAGCAACGACATAGAAGCATGCCAGAAGCAAAATGCATTATCTAGCTATAAGGCTTAGAAGCAACCAGATTGGTCCTAATAATGATGATAGTCTTGAATTAAGTTTGTTCTGTTATGTAGACAGACGTCACAAACGCACACGAGGGTAAATGGAGTGTTGATTACTGAACGCGTAGCTTCGGGCCACAGAAAATTGCTTAAGCCAATTTCAGAACACATGCGCTACGTACCACTCCTTCGCAAAGATTGTAAACCCAAGTAACATTTCCCACTATAGTGAATTCGATCTCTGCATTAGTTACAGCTCGACGTTGCGTCGTAATAAGACGTAACAAGCTAATAAGCCGTAAACATATTGATACGTTTGCTAGTTTCGGCAATGCTACTGAAGTGAGTACTGACATAGCAATGTAGTATTATACAGCTTTTCACAAATGCTTCACATACACATAATAAATGAAGAATGCATGAGAATTACGAAGGTTCGCAAAAATTTTACGCTCTTTTTAATCACACGTGTTTTACACGCGTTACTGAACAACTGAGGTGCTTAAGTAAGCTTCACTGCAGTACACAACTGTATTTTGACAGCAGAATTAAGCATGTGAATACTACTTATGTTCTTCAGACACAGGCCACAGCACACGATTTAAGATTATTATTACGAGGAGTACCCAATCGGCAGTGATTCACTGGGACTGGTCAAGCTAGAATGTAAGGAAAGCACACAGTTTTTTGCGGTTCACTCAATGACTTTTTCCTTGCATGGGGCCCTCAGATGAGCTTGAGTGCTGAGACCTACAGCCGCATCGTTGACGGACGCTGTTTTCACCACTCATGGTGGACCGGGAGCAGCCTGAAATGTCTGAGTAGCCATTTTTGAAGCCATTTTCGAAGCCACTTCGAAGCCAAACCTCTGGTCGGTATATGGCTTGACAGGGCCTTGGATAGCCCCCGACCCAACGACCAGCCAGCCTTCTAAAAGCATTGTTGCCTTCCTGCAAACTACAGAGCAACCCAGCTTATAGATTTGATGTTTCTGATGCCCGTTTGTTGTACTAGAGACGTTAATATGTTTTACTAAACAATGACACACCGTCTTCATCTGCACATATTCTCACTTCCTTTTCCTGCAATACTTTTTATAGACTTTGCTGCAGTGTAGTTATGTACTGCAGCGAAGCTAGATGAAGTTCATTTTTATTTTTAAAGGTTTGCAAGTTTATTGCCACTTCGATTTTATATTGCAGTTAACCCTGGAATGTCGATACGATTCGCCGACCATATGATGCAGCAACGATACAGTATTATTTGTGGCATCGTGCTCACAATAATGATGAACATCATAATATCTAAAGCTATAGTAAATTTAATAGGGTAATTACGTCTTGATGGTTTCGCTGCTTCACAAACACGTGAAAATATTGCCGTTACTTACGCAGCCATCATCGCAATTTTTTGAGAACCCTGTTCAGTTCAATAAAAAACTAACACATATGTCTGTCTCATTCCCCTGCCATTGTTTACACTCCGTGATTCCTACAAACCACATTTTGAATTTCGCGCGCTGTTTTACCCAAAGCGGAACACTCGCGAAGACTCTACCAGCTTGAGTGGGGCTTCGTTGAGTTCACATAACGGCTACGCTGCGAAGTTCGGCATTATTGCCGCAGCTGTTAAAACTGAATTGCGATTGACGTCTTTCTATGATACTGAAAGACGAGCAAGAAATGAACTTCAAGTAATAGAAGAAGAGGGGGGCGTTTGCGGAGATGAGCAGGAAACCTTTTTGTGACAGGACAGAGCTCGCCGCCCCACGACGAATGTGCAAACGATACTCATTGGGGTTTCATGCGACGTCCGCCTGAAGGCGCTACTAGACGCCAAACCGGGAAAATGCCGCGACGTGAGAGCGCGCCAGTTTCAGAATTGACACGGCATGGTTTTCTAGACTAGTGCTGTAAATCACTACGTGTAGCAATCTAGACAGTTCTTGCCCTGAAATAAATAACGAAATTATAACTTTCCATAGTCACCATAGCATCCGTGGTCTCCATAACATAGAATTTACGGAACGTAGTCTCCGTATCCGCAGTAATAGACAAATAAACATACTGAAGAATGTAGTTTTAAACTCAGTTTAAAGAAAAAAAAAATGAGTTACCTTAAGCTTATCTTCAAGTACTGTGCTCTAGCTAGGTTTTGAGTTAAAGGATGACAGTGTCTTCTCATAACTCTCAGAAAACGACAAATTACAATGTTACATTCTTGCATTATCCTGTGCTTTCATGGTTCTCATCCCAAATGGTCATACGACAGCTTCCTAATTGCAGTTAATAATTGCATGTTAATGCATGCTCCCTAATAGAGTGCTCAAAATAATTTTATTCCTTAGAACAAACAACAATTGTAACGATAAAAGCTGCCATATACGATGAACTGTTTGAATTGAAGTGTAAACCTTATTTTTACTTGGAGTGCCACTTGTTACAAATTTCGTCCTAATGTTGATCAATATAATGATTTTCTGAAATTCATCTTTCTTTCTAAGAAAATTGAAATCCTCAGTTCTCTAAAGTATTTCTGACAGATAATATACTTTTCGTACAGTAAGAATTCTGCACTTAAATATTATTACATAGCGAAATAGTACAAGGGAAAAAGAATTGAGTTATAGAGCATTACTGCAAAATTTCGGGAAGCGCATCTGAAACGTACGCTCATCTGACAGACATATCTATTATCTCGTGTAGACTGTTTTTATGCGTGCTTTTCAGAATAAACGACTCTTTGGAAAGACATGTATTCTTTTTGTCGTGTCTTTTTCCAGTCTCCTTTTTCTGCACTGTACGCAAGTTTAAAAGGGAACACCCATTAGCCCATACCGATACTCAGGCACGAAAGTTGCTGTAATATCAATGAGCTTTGAATACCGTACACAAACGCCTTCGCTTGATATACAAACCAAATTTGGTATTGATATGAGAAACAATACTTTCTTAATCATTTTTGTACAAACAACAGAATTTGGAAAGCTCTTACGTGCCCAAAACTGATTTTCTTCTAAAATTTCTAATAATTGATTGTTTTCAACACGATAAATGAGCACAACATTTTCGAGTGCCTTTGATATGGTCTTCGAAATGGCCGAGACAGTTCACATAAAATGAACCATTACGATGTGTTTGAACGTCACAACTAAAGAATCCTTTTGTCGATGTGGTCTGAGCTATTTTTGCACTTCTTTTTCTATTTTTCTCTAATTTTCTTCTTCTCGTGTGCTAATGTATTTTTGGACGCACCTCAGCACGACATAGTTTATTTATTATGGATATCTTAAGGCCCCGGAAGGCATTACATAGGGGGTAGGGGGGGGGAGGATTTAAAAGGAATAAAATACAATCACATTTCAGGCATACAGCAATCGAAAACAAAAACAAAACTAGAATGCAGAGACAAGAAAATTTCACAAAAACAACCAATAACAATTCACAAATAAACAATAACATTTCACGAATGAACACAATCAAAGATCGTATGAACTATAAGATACAATGGAGGGATCTATTGAAGAGAGTTATCACGCTCGAGAAACGAGTGGAGTGCTAACTGAAAAGACTGATGATTGTTGATAGTGACAATGCTAGACGGCAGTGAATTCAATTGATCTATTGCTGATGCAAGAGGTAAATTTCGGTATTTTTTCAGTGTGAGCAAAAAATGGGTCGACTTTATAGGCGTGGTTTTATATAGACCAAATGTGGTGCGCGAGTACAATGTGAGATCGCGAAAAAGGCGTGCTGCTATGATAGAGGATGTGAAAGTAGGATATTTGTGTGAGCGGTACGCAAGCCGAGTGAATGCATATTAAGAGTGCTTTTTAGTTCTGTGACATTTTCAAAATCGAGAATAAGATGATGGGATGAGCTGGGCTGCTTTGTTTTGGACCACTTCGAGGTGATTAAACTAACTGACATGATGCGGATGCTAAATAATAGATGCGTATTCTGATGAAGAACGAATGAGTGAGTTATAGGCTAATAACCAGATGTCCCGGTTCACGAGATGAAGGCACCGTTTCAAGAGGCCGAGGTTCTTTAGGGCTTTAGAAGTTCCGTACTCTATGTATTTATTCCAGGTGTTAATCTGCCTTCAGTCCATACAGTGTATGTAATTTCAATTAAAAAACAAAAACAAAAAAACAAATAAAGAATCAACAGTGCCGTCACCACTGTGATTCAGTGTTGCAGGGATTTTTAAACATGAACACAGAGAAGAACACTACATTAATCCAGGCTGCAAAGAGTTACCTGAATATAGCCTCTTATTCGCAGCATAGAGATACACTGATCACTACGTAAAAACGGAAGGCCATATTTTTAATTTCTGAAACTCGTACAATCATTACACCTTCGCTAGCAAGGTGCATTTGGTGGGTTCGGAGGTTCTTTACACTCATATCGCCCTCTCACCTTTTTGTACTTTCGACGCTATTAAGTTCTTCGTAAAACGCAAACACGTCTTAGGATGAAGATGTTGAAAGCGCACCGATTGAGATTGCTGTTAGTGTCGTTACTCACTCTCATTTATTCTTTCTTTATACTGACAAAAACAATACTACTAATACTATTACTACTAAAATCAATAATAATAATAATAATAATAATAATAATAATAATAATAATAATAATAATAATAATAATAATAATAATAATAATAATAATAATAATAATAATAATAATAATAATAATAATAATAATAATAATAATAATAATAATAATAATAATACCTCCTAAATTATACTAATAATGGCGTTTAACGTCCCAAAATTATAATTTGATTATGGGAGATGCCGTTGTGAAGTTTTTCCGAAATTCGTCCACCTGGACTTCTTTACCGTCCACCTAAATTTTAGTACGCGGGCTTCGAGCATGTTCGCTTCCACCAAAAACATGGCCGCCGCGGCCGGAATTCAATCCGACGACCTTCGGGCCAGCATATTTAGTACAAAAGTATGCCATTGTTTTGAAGGTACAGTGCATGAAATGAAACTTTTTTTGTACGATGAGGCATATATACGAAAGGACAGCAGACATCTGAATTGCCATTTGCGCTTTGGTGCTTCGGGTATTTATCACATGTTGTGGTTGGTCATTGGCTTTCATTTTGGAGGTAGGCCTGCATGAAATTTTCGAGAAATGTTATTCACGCCTACTCACGTAAACAAAATTTAATCTACCCTATAGTAACACGAATTGCAACACGAATCATGTCTTTAATAGACATGACATAGAGACGCGTTGGCGCTCAAACAAACAAATAAGGCACTTCGTTCTTTAGTGGGGCGAGCGTACAGCACACACGTCCAACAGAGACGTTCTCCCAGTAACACGCACTTAAAGCGGTGTTCTGTCAGTTGCACGAGAAAACGACAAATACGCGGCAAGTGCAATATACAACGTGAATAGCGCCATGACCCTCGAATATGACGTCTCGCACACGTCACAGAGGTCATAGAGGTTATGGTGTTCGAATGCTCACCTAGAGATCGCGGGCTCGAATCCCAACCGCGGCGGCCACACTTTCGATGGAGACGAGAGCGCGCTTGAGGACCGTGCACTTATAGATCTATGTGAACGTTAAAAAAACCCAGATCGTCCAAGTTTTCAGAGCCCTCTACTATACGGTGACCATCATAATCATATCGTGGTTTTAGGACATCAAGCCCCCACAATTACATCAATATGAGGCCTGAAATACGCAACGAATAAAATGCACGTATGTGAAGTTCGCATTAAAATGTACCTACGATCCATACGGCCATAGGTGGAAAGGTTGTATGCCCGTGTGCTCAAATTTGGGTGCGCGTTAAAGAACCCCAGGGGGTGGAAATTTTCGGAGCCCTCCACTACGGCGTCTCTCATAACCATGTGGTGGTTTTGGGACGTTAAACCCCTCATATTAATCAATCATACGGCCATAAAATGCGACGCAGTTTTTGTTACGTCAAGCGTGACAAAAGACAGTAACAGTGCCAAAAATGACGCGCGGCACAAGTTGAAGTGCGATGTGATCCGTTTCTTTGCTTTCCTTTATATTCTCTTACTTTCGGGAAGACACGCTGTGAACGCGTGCACGGAAAGTGATCAGGCGTGAATTATGTGCTATTTGTGAAATCTGTGCGAGCAGAGAGAGGAGCATTCTTGGCTGCCTCTTACGCGATAACAGAAATGCATAAAAAAAAGAGATAGAAGCAAGGTCCTTCAAATGGCGGCAACAGGATGCGACGACAATCAAGTTCCTTATAAAAGAAACCCTGTTTGAAGTTGCCTTTAGATCCAAATGGAGGGGCACATGTGAACAGACCGTGCAGATTTGCTGTGGACAGTGTGGTTCTTGAATTATTCAGCAGGATGCTTTGAGCTCGGGGCTATGGGTGCGTTGCTTGCGCCTGGAGGCTTTCTTGACGTAACAGAAAAACGGCACGTATAAGTATGCCTGCCGAGTTTAAATATTACAAAACTGCGTGGCTTTTTCTTTTTTCTTTCGCTGTTTCGCATAATTACAGAGCCTAATGAAATAAGGTAAAACCATGGAGATGATAGCGCGACCTTAGCAGCCACATTTAATTGAGCTTATGGTGTAGTGGAAAACACAATGCAACATAACTAATATAAAATGGTTTGAAATAAGTATATACCTGAAGAGATAACTAAATAACCAATTGTTTATTCAAAGAAGATAAACATACTTACAAGAATGCGCAGTCATTTATCTCAGCTTTTCTCTTTTGGAGCCACTGCTGGCAACCTTGAAAGAATATAGTAAAACAGGACTAACAGATGCAGCTGATCATTGCCTAAACCATTACAAAAATTTCACTGTTGTGACGGTCTCGTTTAATATACTGCAGAATGCTGACGTAAGCTGAGAGATGTGAACACGGAAGAAAGCCAGATGAATGTCATATTTTCTACAAGGTTATAACTGCTAAACGTTGAATCCCATTAACGACACAGGAAGTGCAATGAACTTTGTTTTGCCACTAAAATTTGTCTTGAAGTGGTTACTAAGCTTGATAATGTGCAAGTTGCTTGCTTTTTTTCTTTTTATTGATACGTTGTCGGAAAGCTGCAGGAGTAAGAATTGGGTTTTACAAAAACGCATTTTATGAAACAGCATTTCCAATACTTTCTCTTAAGCAAGAATATTGAAGGCCACTTGGAGCGCCTGTTCCTTAACCAGAGCACAGACAATAGACATACGACGTCGCCCACAATTTTTTATAGTGACACAATCAACCAAAATACTTCGTTATTTTTGCTTGAACAACAGGTGAATTGTATGCTTGTTGCACAACGAAGTCACAGTAAATAGAACTATTTGATAAACTCTCGCGTTTTAAACATCTTTTGAAGCCCAGCAGAACCTACTAAAAGTTTCACTGGCGAGATGCTTATTTATGAATCACAAGCATACACCAACAATAAAATCTTGACTTCAGTATCGTTGTGGGAAGAGTTGAGGATTCCCCACAGAATCATTTTAGGCCCAACTTTTTTGTTTTATGTTAGCTTATAAGATAGCTATATTTACTCAAGATGAAGTAGCTGCGAAGATATGGCTTCTTACGGTTGTCTGTATAATCTTTTCCCTAGGAACATGTAAATGCTATCAGCATAAATTACACAGATCTTGACATATGTTGACTTGATCAGCGCTTGTGACGAGCAGCCATGTGCAGCTGCATACGAAATGATGCCTACTGTACACATTTGTTTGACAGAAATGTGCGAGTGTGAATAGGTACAAAGTGAACTCGTAAAAGATAAGTGTTCAGTGTTATGTTAGTATTTTTATTTGTTTGAATTGCACGTTATATTTTACTTTTTTAGTTTTGAGGTTATCATTCATCCCCCCTCTTTTTTTTGTTCTGTAGAACGTAGAGAAGTGGAGTATTCGAAGTAATGCAAACCTTAAACTTTCCACAGCAAGCAAGTTTGAACAGAACGCAATGAGTAGTAAACTGAATAATGCATTGAAATAAGTCACAATAAAGCTTTATTCAGCTACAGTACGTATTTGCTACAAGGCTTTCGTGACTCATCTAGTCCTTCTAAATACAAGCCTATTACTTTGACTAGTATTCCATGTAAGCTTCTAGAACATATAATATATTCCAACCTAATTGTATTTCTCAAAAAAAGTTTCTTCACCACAGTCAGTATGGTTTCAGGAAATATTACTCATGTGATACCCAACTACTTCTCTGCAATAACGAATTATTTTCAGCACCTGACACGGGCTCTATTATCTACTGTATTTTCCTTTTTTTCCAAAACGATCTTGGCCCCGTTTTCAACGTTTACTCCTACTATAACCGAGCGTGCTAAATACTGACTCCATTACATATTACAATGAGTTGAATGCTTCTCGTCTGACAGAACTCAACACGTAACAGCTAATGGTCATAACTCACACAATTGTTCTGTAACATCTGGTGTGCCGCAAGATCCTGTCCTTAAATGCTTACACTTTCTAATCAATATTAATGATCTTTTATCCTGCATTACATCGACAATCAGGTTGATCGCCAATGATTGTGTCATCTACCGCATAATAAATAACCCGCACGATTCATAACAGCTTCCATACAATCTTGACAGAATTACCCCCTAATGCTCACTCTGGTCAATGAAACTGAACATTAACAAACCTAAAATGATGATTATCTCTCGAGAAAGTACTGGTGGCACTAGCTCTGTTTATTAAATTACTAATTTTCAGTTGTCATCTCTCAATACTTACAAATATCTAGGTGTTCACATTGATAACAAGTTAACATGGAATGGCCTTATAAACTTTTGAATAACGCCTGTTTCATTAAAACTTTTTCTTTATAACCCACTAGTCAGATCTAAACCCTAGTACACCTCATCAGTCTGGGATCCTCATTCTAGTACATATGTTAATGCACTAGAAGCCATTTAAAATCGCCCAGCTTGTTTCATTGTCACTAAATCCTCTCGCATGGCTAGGATATCATCAATAAAAACTTCTTTCGATCTGCCTACCCATTCTAACCAAGGCAAACTGGCCCGCCATGACTCTTCCTCGCATTTGTTTTCATGAATACAATATCAGTGACCATCGAAAATATTTTTTTCATGACAACAATATCAGTGACCGTCACACTAGTTGCGTTCGGCCAAACGAAAGTGCTTCGCCACAGAGTAGTTCAGCACGCATAGCGGTCAGTGAAAGTACGAGACGCCGACAACATGAAACCATTGTTATCAACGAACCATGTCATGCCAGGTGCTATGCAGCGAAAGAAGTGCAGCCGAGAAATCAACGTGACACTGGCCGCCCTACTTACATGTACTTAACGCACGATCTTACTCTGTTCTCCTCACAGTCGCAGTTAGGCAGCTGTCTTGTTTTCAAAGGGGACGGCATTGTTTACGAACCACTCGCTTCACAGGGGCTAAAACAACAGCCGCGCGAGAGGAAGGCGGATATGGTACGCTGTGTGCCGTGTGAAAAAAAAAAAAGGAAGCGTGCTGCAGATTTCGCTTTGGCTTGGCAGATGACACTTGGCAGTTCTGAAAGGCCAGGATAGCCACGTGAAGTATGCAACAACACCGGGGCCCGCGCCACGCTTAAGCGACACTGGCACTGGCGCGTCCAAACGAAGGGAGCGTAAAAAGGGCCCTTAAACCACTTCAAGTTCAAAGCAGATAGCATCGTTTTTTTTCTCGCCTATACACTATCGTTCGTACAGGCGCTGTCTCCTTCTCGCCACTTATCTTTTCATTGATTGATGATTGATATGTGGGGTATACCTCCCCAAAACCACCATCATATGATTATGAGAGACGCCGAAGTTGAAGGTTCCGAAAATTTCGACCACCTGGGGTTCTTTAACGTGAACCCAAATCTGAGCACATGGGTCTCAGCATTTTAGTCTCCATCGAAAATGCAGCAGCCACAGCCGGGATTCGATCTTGCGACCTGCGGGTCAGCAGCCGAGTACCTTAGCCACTAGACCACTGCGGCGGGGACTTATCTCTTCATAAAACACATGAACAATACCAGCGTTAAGCGTTGAGAAAATTATAAGGATTGCCCCCATTTCGGCTGTAGGCTGTTATCTCCGCTTGCGCGGTCGAAAAGGCGCCAAACCAAGCGAAGCCAGTTGAACGCGCACTATAACCACGCCAGACAAGGCAGAACTGGCGTGTGAGTGCACGACAAATGAGGGTCGGAAAATAAAACAATGGAGACAACTTGTATTCCTTGGATACGGACCAATCGAAAGCTTGTTTCTACGTGACGTCACGTAAGCAGACTGCTGCCGTCCCGCATTCATACGGAAAGATGGGTAACACCAGGAGAGAGAACTCTCTCTTTGTATTTTAAGAGTTGGTTTAGGCGCCCTTTAAAGAGCACACTGCTGCGAAGTTGTGTATTATTGAGAACATTGATACGCGTATGGTCTTCAATGCACACAACTTTCCTCTATTTTAATCTTTCTATTCAATGCCTTCTGTCGTTGGAAATCAAGCCTGACGCGATAATACACAAGGTCGCGAAAGAGGGCAGGCAATTGCCCTACGACACCGCAGATCAGAATCGGCGTCGTTGGTCAGCTGGTAAACTTAGCCTCCAAAATGGCTTCAATGCGGGGTCGTTCGTTTACTTTCAATAATCACAGCGCAATGAATTTTCAATCAATCAGCGCAGGGTAGCAAACTGGCTGCCTATAGGCTGGTGAACCTCCCTGCCGTTCTTTTTCCCCTATTTTCCTTCCTTCAATCATCGGGTGAACAGAATGACAGTGTATGCGTTAATGTAGAAAGGCATTGGATGCGTACGTTTTAAAAAGCCGATCCCGTGAATCCATTTTACTTTTCCGCAGTAAACGTATATCCTTCGTGCGTATTATTCACACGCTTATTTATTATGACTGCGCTTCTTGCCATAGTCAGATCTCTGTTGAATGAGAGGAGAGTTGGCAGCAGTGCTGCTTTGGCAGCCTGTATAAAACGCACCTTGACTTCAGGCTTGGGTTCGGTGACAAGTGACTCGTCAGCTTGCGTCGAGAGGGAACCGCGGATAGAAATGTGTGGACGGAATACCAATATCTGCAGTAACTGCATAGAGCGAGAATGAAGAAGAAATAGTATGTGCCTTCCTACGTGTCAAAAGGGCTGCGGCAGGTAAATTCTAGCATAAATGAATAGTAAAATATATTTAGAAGTCAAAGGGAAAACTCTAAAAGAAAAAAAAATCGAATGATCCCACGCACTCAGAATATCGGTTTCATGCGAAGCATGCAAATGGTAATTAGTTGTCATTGCGAAATTGTTCGGCTTTGAGCCAAGCAAAGCGAGGTTGATCTACGTGTTTTATAACTGTAGTAGTTGTGAGCCCGTGGTATACGCTTTAAGGAGACACACACACACACACACGCACACGCACGCGCACACGCACGCGCACACGCACACAAAAGCGCGCTCTGGACTGACTGTTCTTACACGAGAAACTATGGAGGATGATATAAGCGGTACGTCAAACGACGAGAGAAAAAAAGCACCATTGCACCTCAAAAATATTAATACATTGTAGTGCCAGTTTTAAGTCGTCTTTCCTCGTTCACTTGAATTGTAGGCACATACTTACTGAAATGTAGCCGGAGTACTTCGAGTGCACCGTAGTACAGCACCATCACTGCGCACTGTAGACTATATCCCCGCGGTAATAACCCCACCCTCCCTAAACCAGCTTGTAACTACCAAGGGCCGCTTGAAACATAAGTGGCCCATCTCGGGCGTGGCCCGCATTCCCAAGCACCCAGTGAAGCTTGCACCCAAACCGTGACGGCT
Organism: Rhipicephalus annulatus; assembly: GCA_013436015.1. NCBI lineage: Eukaryota > Metazoa > Arthropoda > Arachnida > Ixodida > Ixodidae > Rhipicephalus > Rhipicephalus annulatus. The sequence continues at coordinate 333,447 of WOVY01001952.1, read as the reverse complement.
CGAGGGAATGAAAATCGTACGGCGGTGAAACGCATTCTGCTTCCCGAGCGGTGCCCAAATTGGCATGTCTCGCAACAGGCCGCGTATTAAGACGGGCTGCTGTGAAGAATGCGGGAGAAGAGAGACAGCAAGATCTCAACAAATGCTACCTGCAGGCAGCCGAATGCTCACGCCCGCTCTAGAGGGTCTCGTGGTAAGAATTCGCGCTGAAGTATCAAGCGAATCACGTTTTTAAGTGTGCATACCTGCTGGGTTTCAAGATGCGTTTCGAAATGCACCTGCACGAAAATGAAAAAACTACGTGATTAAACAGGTGTTCCTGGCAACAAAATATCATTGTTCAATCACTTGCTTAATAAGCGCTTAATGGTTAGACTTTTCATGAATAATCTAGAGACAGGTCTAAAATGTGAATTGTGAGCCATATTGCAATAATCTCACGGCTATATACTTCGTGAGAATTTACGTAAATGTTACATGAAATGAAGTAGCACAATTATAAAATGCATAAAAATGTAAGCTCACTGCTGCAGAAAAAAGATAATTCAAGGACGCTTGAGCTCCGCCCTCAAGAGCTGAATGTCATAGCGTAATCAGGGTCCATACCTTAATAGGTAGCCTGGCTTCAGTTCTTGATGCATGCCTCAACCATTCCGTGAGAATACGAATGACTGGATGCGTAACGATGGTAGCTTCAAGCTATCCTGGAATCCCTATGGCAAGTACACTCGTTAAGAGCCCATTATGCCATGATTTTTCATTTTGCAAATCAGCGAAAATCCTACTACGTGTCCGTTAGGCAACAGGCCAAGAAACGCAGCCGCTTATTTTGGTGATGCCTTTGCAGTGGATTAAATAAGTCTAGGTGCTTTCTGATTGGTGGGCCTTTAGAAACACCCCCAGTCGCACAATTTACATGTTCTGACGTCTGACGTGATTCCATGTTACTGCCACGCAACCATTCATATACTCTAGTTTTGCATGCTTGCAAACAATATCGGCACTTTTCGGCAGACCTGCCAGCCGTGTTGACGGCCCGGGTTTGATTCACATTGGGACGTGATTTTATTTGCATGTTTTCTTTTAATTTTTTGATCTTGGAGAAGATAATTTTTGTCTCAGAAGCAACAATGCTGACGCCGACATCAGAATTTCGGTGAAACGAGCTGTTAAATGCTATCTCGCTAAAATGATACTTTTTTTCGCATTTTCTGCTTCATGCATGATATTTTAGACGATTGCGGAGAGTTCTTCCAGGCGTACCATCGTTTAATTTCTTTATCCCAGAAGCACTGAGTTGTATAAGGGCTTGGAATACGCACTCACGGGCATTACAGTCACCACACGTGCATAAAAGCTAGCACGTTTCCCTGAAAGGGCAAGACAGGCTCTCTCAAACCACAGGAGCGATAAGCATACGAAAGCTAAAAAGAACTAAAAAGAAAAAAAATGAACTTCACTTTCGTCCAGTGAAACTTATGCAATCTCAACACAAATCGTTTTTTTTTTTATTCTGAAAGCTTATAGCGCTTACGTATTCTGGTCTCTGCCTTGAGAGCCCATACTTTTGCAACTGCGGTGGCATGCATTTCACATGTAGTCTGATTAGACTCCGCGCGGCGAAAACCTACCTCCTCCTCCTCTTGGACTTGATTCGACACACACACACACACACACACACACACACACACACACACACACACACACACACACACACACACACACACACACATACACACACACACACACACATATACACACACACACACACACATCTAATCTATATATATATATATATATATATATATATATATATATATATATATATATATATATATATATATATATATATATATATATATATAGATTAATTGTCACGGGTCCCGTTACTTAGGGAGGCGATCGCCGGGATAATTCCAAGGGCCGAAGTATCGGCCCCCCGAACCGCACCACGAAAGCGTGAACAATTTAGAAGTGGTCCTTTTTGGCACGCCAGCGGACGCCGGCTGTGGCCCAAAGAACAAGTCAGAGCCGAGAGTTGATAAACCAACAAAATTATATTCTCAATAATGGCAGATCAACAAACAATACACAAGTATGCACACTCCACAATAGTTGAGTACAATATGTCACCAATCAAACAACGTACTACATAGTATAATCAGCCACACTCAAAACAGCGGAGCACAAACAACAATACACACTACAATGCAGTCGCATGCATTGAACAACCAAGACACTTAGAGACTAAAGAGATAGAAAACCTACAATTACACCTATAAAACCTATAATTACACACATTCTTGTGGCCTGGCACTGGTCTAAGGGATCTTCCATCGGCGGGAGAATTTCTTCAACATAGAAGTTTTTTCATTCATTATTTCGCACCTTTAGTTAATGACGTCTTATTAGATTATTACATAGCCTGTTTATTTGAACAAAGTAAGCAAAGTCATGTTGTATACGTAAATGATAACACGAGAACACGATACTAATTTTTTTGCTACTGTGGTGTTCTTTACCTGCAACTCGTCTAACCGCACATCCAGGAGCCAAAGGCTGCAGGTTTGCCATTTCAACAACATTGTCTGTTTTCTAGCCAGTTGAAGTGCAATCAGAGTACTACACCATACACGAGCGAGTTCAACTACTGTAATATGCTGAAAGATGCGCACACTGCGGAAACTAAAACAAAACAAAATAAATAGTGTTATTTCTTCCTTTACGCCTGCGAACTCTAACATCGCAAGTGTGAACGTGTGTAGTGTATGCATAGGCGTCTGAAATTCATCAAGAAGATAAAGATGATGGAAAATTGTTCGAGGGTGAAGAGATAAAACAGGCGATCGAAGCCGATAGTGCAGAGGTGACATCGTGACTTCGGCCCGTACGGTCAAGCATACAGGCTCTGCACGCGTCCAGCCTGAGAACTCCCGCCCCGCCAGCACGACTAGCATCATCACATCAAAGCCGGTTCGCGGCGCCCCTCTCTCCCGCCTCGCCCATTCCTCTCGAGTGTGGCTTCGTGCGGGACACGCGGTGCCATTGCTGCTGCGCCGGTGGAGCCGGCCGAAAGCCCTGTCCCCGTTTGGCCTCGCAAGGACGGAGCTGTTTCGGATACGCACGCCCGCCACCGGTGAGTGGCGCTCCCCGCTGCGGAGGACCGCACATGGCATGGGACTCTGCCGCTGCTGCTACCGCGAAGCTGTTCCTGTGTCGTGTGCTTGTGCGGGTGTCCAGAATATGAGATGCACGGGAAAGTTCGCACGCGTTCCTTGTGTGTCAGTCTGCCTGGCAGGTCGCTGATTCAGTGAGCCCTGAAAAGTAGAGGCGTACAGTGAGTGACCCTCGTAATTTCCTGGTGGACACAAGCTAAGGAGTCGTTTACCGCTGACTCTGTCTCTAATATATTAATAATTTTTTTAACGAACAAATGTCATGGTCTGCTCGTCTCTTGATTCATTGAAAAACGTTTGTTAAACAGGATCCGCGGTGTTGCGAGTGGAAGCTCTATTGGTTTTCTTCGTGAATTTCAATCTGCGCGCATTTCACAGTGCTCCTAATGATTTGTTTTGCACTTTGTTCTGCTTATTCTATCATTAGGCATCAATCTGACCATCTTCGGAATTCGCAGCACTAGAGCAGCCTATCTTCCCATGTTTTCACGTATTACAAGGACTTGTCGCGTTCTGTTCGGAGTTAGGTCCGGGCAGACAAGAGTAGCGAGAAAACGTGCCCGTTGCCAAGCTGTCTGCATTCGCGGAAGCGAAAGCTGCAGCATGTAATTTACCCGTGGAAACTTTATAGTTGCTATACCACGTGCGAAAGTCGGATCTTGAGGTGCACCTTCCAAGTGTCTTTGACCTCGACTGCGGCGTTATACTCCGTGTAGATGGTTACGCCGGTTATCAAAAAGGAACCGACGCGCTGGCGTTTCCGGTTAGGTTATCGCGGCGCAGTTAATCAGGCGAGTAAACGAAGCCACGTGCTCTACCGTCACTCAGTCGCTTTAGGAGGCGTTTTGACGGGGATGTTATTTGAGCCACTTGCCATGCGATGGTTACGCTTGTTTGTACGCGTTGAGTCTGGCGGGCGCTGTCGGAGCCTCATGTAAATTTCATGTCTTGACGCATGTCCTGTTTCGGAGTGTCGGATGTTGCGAATGCGGGACAGCTGCGAACTGACGATGGCACCCACTTTCGAGTCAAGCGCAGTTTCGCCTTGAAAAACACGTGCGCATACTCAACTAACGCGTTTCCTGCCATATTATGCAAAAAGAAGGGTCGCTAGTGATTCGTCGTTGTCTTATTTGTATAAGTGGTCTAGAAAAAGCTGTTTCTCGCCAGTTTTGCCACTCTGCCTCTCTGTCTTTTTTAACCTCTGTGACGACAGAGTTATCAATCATGCGTTGATAACAATAACCTTATCATGTTTGCCCTCCCGTTAAGAATAATGTTTACCAATGACTACAACAATTTTGGCATTATGCGTAGTGCCTTGCTTTTATTATATCACCAAAAAACGCATTCCCGATACTCTTGAAGAGCTGAGACGAATTGTTAAATCAAAGGGTGCAGTCATGATTATTGTGCTGTACCTTGTGCTGCGTGAAATTCAAGGTTGATAAAGATTTGTATACAAGTAGTTCCTATTGACGTGAAACCACAAATCCAATGATATAACACGTTGACAAAAGTAGTCGTTAAAATTAAAGTTTGACGCTTGTGCGGTGTTATCTTTTGTTATTTTTCCTGTTTTCGTTCACTCATATTGAGTTTGGGCTAACTTTGAGAAAATGTCACGTAATGTCCCTACTGCTGGACGTGCATGCTTCACATTTTTTTTTGCCTCTATAGCTGCCATGCCTCGGAGCTTCGCATTGGCGCTAAGACGTTTTAACTTAAAGAACCCGAATGTTTACCGTCACATAATATCTATCTCCTTAATTCTATCAAAACAGTGTTCATCTATCTTCCCGCACTGTAGCCTTAAGGCCATCTTAGGTTAAACGTTGCGAAGTTGCCTCGACTATGCTGTGAGGCACTTGCTTTGCTTTTAAAGCGAAAGTGTTTAATGCCGGGGTTCACCACGGATTCGCTGATGTACTTCCGGTATGGAAGTGACGTTGAAAATTATACTAAAGGATTGCAAAAAAAAAAAAACCGTAGGCAAGCATTTGTCGCGTGGAATCGAACCAGCCGCATCTCGATTCTCAGCGCGCGGCGCTTAACACCACGCCATGGAGCGTACGTCGTCGGTAGGGCTAACGGCAAGCCATTTATATACACCACACACCGTTTGGCAGCCCTCAGAGCCTCGAAACTTTAGCGCTTTTTTGTTATCAGTGGCGAGATGGCACGACGGGATAACGTTGGGCGCGCTCTAAAGGTCGTCGCCTCCACGAAACGCCGCCTCCACGGAGCGTGGTTTCTTTAACGCGTGCGCTTGTCAGACCCGCAATTCAGCAGAGGACGAAGGTCACTTCGCACGCTGCAGCGACCGCGTTTACGAAAGGAGCGCGCTGCTTACACACGACGCAGAGAGAACTGTGAGAGTTGTTTGCACGTGTCCTGTGTTTACTTGTGCGCTCGTTTAGTGTGTCTTTCTTTCTGTTTGAACAGTGCGCTTCAAGTGTCGAGCTGTGACAGTCGTTAGTCCGCGCTCGTCCTGAGTATTACAGTTTCGTGCGTGCTTTCTGGTTGAGGTGTGCGCTGCAAGTTTCGAGCAACTTGCTGTTCTTAACGTGTCTCTGCAATATGTTGCTGTACTTGAAACAATGCACAATGAACGCTCAACTACCTCTGTAAAGACGCGTTTCACTTTGGTGTTATACCTATTCCTATACACCGCAGGGGCATCAGCCACGCGTTTTTTACCCCCTCTACACTCAGGGTGAAATAAACGTATCAAGAAAACGTTTTCAAGGGCATTTAGTGCATCTCCCTCAGAAATATAACTGCAAAACGTAAAGTCCGGAGGCCTTGCAAGAGTCATACATACCTTAGAGATTGCGGTACACGTCCACTTCATTATGATTCTAGCTGCCGCAACTAGAAGTTATTTGGCACCTATCCAAGGCATTAGCGCGGCGCGCAGCGCGAAACAAAGACTAAAAGTTGGGATAATACCAGCATATCTATTATCGAACGGACAGAGCCTTTCGTTTACCAATCAAGAAACACGTACACTAATTTGAGATGGCAGGGAACGCATTCTCGGAAAATGGAAAGCTGTTTCACAACACGAGACGATAACCGGCATTTTCTCATGTTGCGACACTTGCTTTTAAAAGGTGCAGTTGCATTAGCATAAGCGTATCGATGGCGCCAGAAGTGATTGGCAATTTCGCGCGAATCGACAACGCGAGCATTACGACAAGTAAAATACTGCCATGGCTACTAGAACGAAGTTCTGGCTCGAGATAGTTATCGGGCTGAAACGCGAAAGTTAATTTTTGCAACGCAAAAAAAAAGAAAGAAAACGTGCCGTGTTGCAGAATTTATTGTCGATGAAACATTTTGAAACCGGTTGCCTTGTCAAAGCAGACCACTCCCTTTTCGCTGCGACAAACGCGGTATGTTAATAAAAGCAATACGTTTATGTAAAAAGATGGAATAAAGAAAGGCTGATTCTAAGTGAAAGTACTTTGTCAGCTGCAGCATTGGAATGGGACTACTAGATCTGTTGGTACGACGTTGTTGCCAGCCCCGGCGACCGGTTAATGTAATGATGAGAATATAATGAGGACTCCTGTGGTTTATCATCTCAAGTCCACGCCAAGATTACGAGAGACGCTGTTGTGGAGGGCTAAGTTCCGAATCTAAGTACACGAGCCTCAAGGATTTTCGCCTTTATTGAAAATGCGGTCGGTATTCGATTCCGTTACCTATAAAGCCATGACGAGTAAAAGTGTTTACCGCCGGACGTAGTTCACATGCAGCAAACTGAATAGCCTATTAGGGGTGATAGGGGTAATTGGTACATATTCAAGATAAAACCAAAGTTCGAATACAAGGAATGCGAAAAGAGGGTGTCAATTGGTTGGACTCACAACAAAGATAAGTTAGAAAACTAAAGAGTAAAAAAGTCCCAAGCTGTACTCAAATCAAGCATGAAGCAAAATTAAACGATTGATTTGATTTGGGTGATAGAGGTACTTTTCCAAGTTAAACGAAAAGTTTCATATGAGTTTGCCTTAGCCAACCCAGTTTTTAATTGAGAATGCAGACTCCAAACGGTGAATATCACAACCATCGGACAAATATTTTTTTTTGAAGTACTCTGCCTACGTGCATAAGTAAAACAACAAGATGGAGAGTTTTATACGTAATAAGGGCATCTAAATACCTGTTCTCCGCTATGTTTACACTCGCTGTCGTTATCGTCTAAAGCCGCACAGACAGGGACATTAAAAGAATGACTGGCAGGCCAGAGGAAAGAAAAAAACAGACAACTCTAGAACCCAGGGAGAAAAGAAAAAACAGACAACTCTAGAACCCAGGAAGGTCAAATGGCATCAAATAGCAGATGATTAGACATTTCCGAAAAATAAGTGCGCTTCGAATGGAACTGTAAGCATCAGCGACGACCATAAAAAGTGTATACTGTAGTAAGCCTAATAATAATCTAAGCAAAATCATTCACAAAAAATGATTTGCAAGGAAATGCAAAGAGTCACTTTGAATAATCATGGTCTTCCGCACAGTCCTTCATTAACCACGACAGGGTTGAGCAAAGCAGTGTCGAGCAGCGCATCATTTCAGAAACCATAGGGTTATTTCACAATGAATGCTGGTCAGCAGCCCCGTTTATTCAATACTAATTCAGCATACAAGGTCAATTTATTCAATACTAATCCAGCATACAAGGTCAAGTTTTCCGCATGAAGAACTTGGATTTGACATTGCCTGGTGTGCCTTTGACTTTTGTAGCCTAAAACCAAATGATCAGAGTTACGTTCATAGTTTCGATAATGATTTCGATATAGTATTCGTGTATAACATTCATAGCTGCTAACTACTGATACTTATACAGCTATTATAATTCTTATTTAAATGGTCCATGCAACAACCACCGATGTTAGCTGTATCAATCTTCAAAGACATCCCAAACATCTCCTTCAGTTTGAGTACAACGTATCTTGAGTAAATAGTTCAGTAATACTCCGAACACATATTATGCTGGTCTCGCAGCTCGCATTTGACGGGTCAAAGCGTCCGCTATCCAGCCAGTTAACGGTCGAACACTCGTGAACATTTAAACAAAAGTAACTTTAATTAACAGGAATTGGGGTCACATTTGAACAAACATTCACAAGCATTCCCCCCGTAAAAAAGCGGTGCTGTTGCTCGGGCAGGTAGGGTGAGTCTGCCCGCCGCTTGGAATTTCTTCTTCCGTCGACGACCGGTGTTTGCACTCTCTCCGTGAGCTGACAGAGAAGATGACAAATGACGCTCTGAAGGTCGTTTGCGGCGCCCGTTTAAAGTGGCCATAACAAAGGAAAATGGGGTTTCAAGACGTGGAAGTAGCCCCTATTAAGGGATTAAGCGTCTCTCCCGACTTCCTTTGGCGGCACTTGAAAGGCAAACACGGCTCCTGGCCGCTCTCTTCGAGAGGGGACGGCACACTCCCCGTCTGGTGTCTGCTTGTTAGACGCCACAGTTTGTTGATGGCGAAAACAAGGGCACCACTTCTGACATCGGTCGGCAGAGTTTCCTTATTGCACCATTCCTTGCAATCTTCACCTCCACCTTGCGCACCATTCCGTCCGCACTGGGCAGGCTTTGGGTGACAACGCCGATGGGCCAATCGTTGCGATTTGCTTCTTTGTCCCTGATGAGCACGACGTCGCCTTCTTTTATATACTTTCATGATGTGCACGAAGCGCTCTTTTGTCTCAGGGTTTTTTCGCAACGTGCGTCGCAGCGAGTACAGGCGAGAGAGAGCCTGTTCTCGGTTATTCGGAAGCCGTCTTCTTGTTGAGCGGAAAGGTAGAGGGGCAACCCAGTTGATTGACCTGTCTTTGTATAATTCCCTATCCATGATATTGAGGAAGGCTCTATCTTCTATAGACAGGGAACGCTCGTTTTCTTCTCGCGTTGTCTCGAACAGGTTGGGTGCCAAGGTGTCATCTGATGCTGTTATTGATGAGAAATCATTCTTGACCTGATGCCTGTCCGCAGTGTAGAGAACCGGCGCTTCCATGACCATGAAATGTTTTGTAGATGGGGTGAAAAGGGATGGTCTTCCGTTGCCCAGAATGTGTGTTTTTAACACATTTATGGAGCCTGTTTTTCGCGTACGACCCAGGCAGACGTTTCCGACAATGACCCATCCGAGATCGAGCCTCTGTGCATAAGGAGCGTCAAGCGGCCCGTTAATGGTCTGGCGAACTTTGTGGACTCTGAGAATGTCTCGACCGAGGAGGAGCAATATTCTTGCCTCTTCGAGAGGTGGAATGTGAGCGGCAATGGCCCTCAAGTGCGAGTAGTTCCGTGCTGCGTCTGCCGTTGGAATTTCTTCCCTGTTGTCCGGAATCTCATCGCACTCAAGAAGAGGCGGAAGGAAGAGCTTGACATTGCCCGATACGCTCCGCACAAGGAAGCCGTTTGCGACCCTGCCGACAACCTCAGTACTGCCGGAACAAGTGCGTAATGTGTACTGGGTAGGTGTGCCCTCCACACTGAACTCTTCGAGAAGTTCTGGCCGAACCAACGAACGATTACTCTGTTCATCGAGTATCGCGTATGCTCTTAATATCTTGTCAGGCTGAGATTGGTGAGTCACATCCACGAGACAGATTTTAGCGCACGATCTGTAGTTGTCGTTCACGTTTGCCACCTCGGTACGCGTAGATGTGACTCTTTCATCCAAATTCTGAGCAGAGTTGTTATCGCGTTCAATAGGCTTCGGCGATTCTGAGCACGTAGTTGATGGGTGAAGCGCTGTTGCATGATTACCGCTGCTGCATATGTAGCATTTTACGACCGCTTTGCATTGCCACTGCGTGTGATTTGAGGATAAACAACATCGTAGACATATTCCTTGCGCTTTAAGAAAGGTCATCCGTTCTTCCAGTGTTCTTTCACGGAAAACGCGACACCTTGCAAGAGGATGAGGCTTCTCGTGATGCGGGCACCATTTTTCGAAGCTCTTCGATTCAAGTAGCTGCTTTGGTGTGGTTTCCTGAACCTGCTCGAAGGCGTGATCTACGTTTGTTTTCCTTGCTGACACAGATGACTTGTGCAGCGGCGTCTTGGTGGTCGTTCCTTCTTTTCGCTGTGTGATCGTAGGCGAGACATATTGTGGTTGCAGGATGAAGCTGGGATCGTTCCTCATGTTTGCCTGGTCTTGAACGAACTTTGAAAAAACCGCAAAGGGTGGGAACGCAGTGTTGTTCTGTTTTTTGTATTTAGTCCCCACTGACATCCAATTTTCTTGAAGTCCAGATGGTAACTTGGAAACAATTTTGTTTATTCCTCTTGCGCTATCCAAATAGTTAAGACCGGCGAGGTAGGGATCAGATTTGGCAGCTTCGAGTTCCAGCAGGAGGTCTCCGAGCTCTTGCAATTTGGCATTATCCCGGTACGATATTCTTGGGAACTCCTCCAACTTCCTCAGCAGCGCATCCTCAATTGCCTCAGGACGTCCGAAGGTGTCGTCGAGCCGTTTCCACACGATGTTCAAGCCCTTCGAGAAGTCATCCACATGAACAGATTTCAACCTTCGCACTTGATTCGATGACTCAGGACCAAGCCATTTGATTAGAAGGTCGAGCTCTTCCTGCGCAGAAAGGTCTACATCTCTGATGACGCCTTTGAAAGATGACTTCCAAGCTCGAAAGTTCTCAGGTCGATCATCAAACCTCGTAAGTCCTGTAGAGACAAGGTCCTTGCGGCACAAGAATTTAAGGACGCCGGCAAGCTCTGAGCTTGAACTGTTAGGTGCTGGCGTGTACGCAGGCGGCTGATGATAGTCACGCAAGTCCGTGAGGTGGTTGGCTACTTCAGCATGCTCCAAGCTCTGGCTTCTCGGATGAACAACAGGCGCCCGAAGAGACGCAAGCTCGGCATCACGTATGGCGGCTTGCTCAGTGATGTAGCTCGAAACCCGTAGTGTCCGGTCTAAAGGTGGGTGTGGGCGCACACACTCCCCGCCATCCTGTTCCACAGCTGCCTCGAGTGCACTTGCCTGCGCGTCTGCAGCAGCTGCCTCTTTTTCATGTTCTAATACCTCAAGCTCGGCCTCAATTCTTGCCTTTTCTAAGCGCATTGCGGCCTCTTTACGCCCAAACTGAGCTCTTGCTTTGACGGCCTCTGCTTTCGCGCGGGCCTGCGCAGCAGCCAGGCTAATCGTGGAGGAGCCCGATCGTCGTGATCGCGAGGAAGCTCTCGAGTGAGCCGATAGAGAGAACTGCGATGCTGTTTCATGCGCCTTGTCGCGTTCTTGTGGCGTAGCCTCTTGTAACTTTTCGCTCACGATCGCCTCACGGTCTTCATCGATTGCCTGTTGGAGCTGTAATTCGTGCCTGGCCTCAGGCGTCTTCGCCTTCTCGATAAAGGCTGAGTATCTTGCGGTAGCATGTTCGTAGCACTCGTAACTTGCACGAAGCTGCGTTTTGGCGCCGGTAAACTGTTCTCCTTTAGCGCGTGACAGTGCCTGAAGAGCGCTCTCCACGTTTTTCCAAACAGAATCTAGTTTGCGGCAGTGCTCCTCGTGGCTCGTTTGGTACATTTCTTTAGCCCTCGTCGATAGGGTTGTTTTTCTTTGCGGCCGAACGTTTGATGCGGAAGCTTCATCTTGTGGTATGACATTTGGACACTCATGCGTCAGCTCGTCCTGGTCCATTCTTGCTTGCACGTTTTGTCTCGGAGCGGACGTATGTGAAACAATGGTGCTAAGCTGCGCGTTGAGCGTTGAAAGATGAAATGAGCCCACCTTGTTGCTGCCCTTCTGCTGTCAGCTGCTCAACTCCTTGGCGATGATATCCTTGCAATGGGCGTGTGTCTGGGTTCAACCGGGGGTCTTGCCGTGGCGACGTATCCCATTGCCGGCGGACGTTGAGTTGGCGGCCGATGGCAGTTGAAGCGCTTTTTTACTGTGCTGAGCTGCGCGTTGAGCGTCGAAAGATGAAATGAGCCCACCTTGTTGCTGCCCTTCTGCTGTCAGCTGCTCAACTCCTTGGCGATGAAATCCTTGCAATGGGCGTGTGTCTGGGTTCAACCGGAGGTCTTGCCGTGGCGACGTATCCCATTGCCGGCGGACGTTGAGTTGGCGGCCGATGGCAGTTGAAGCGCTTTTTTACTATGCTGGTCTCACAGCTCGCATTTGACGGGTCAAAGCGTCCGCTATCCAGCCAGTTAACGGTCGAACACTCGTGAACATTTAAACAAAAGTAACTTTAATTTACAGGAATTGGGGTCACATTTCAACAAACATTCACAAGCACTCAGTAAGTCCCCCCGTAAAAAAGCGGTGCTGTTGCTCGGGCAGGTAGGGTGAGTCTGCCCGCCGCTTGGCATTTCTTCTTCCGTCGACAACCGGTGTTTTCACTCTCTCCGTGAGCTGACAGAGAAGATGACAAATGACGCTCTGAAGGTCGTTTGCGGCGCCCGTTTAAAGTGGCCATAACAAAGGGAAAAGGGGTTTCAAGACGTGGAAGTCGCCCCTATTAAGGGATTAAGCGTCTCTCCCGACTTCCTTTGGCGGCACTTGAAAGGCAAACACGGCTCCTGGCCGCTCTCTTCGAGAGGGAACGGCACACTCCCCGAGTCTGCCCGCCGCTTGGAATTTCTTCTTCCGTCGACGACCGGTGTTTGCACTCTCTCCGTGAGCTGACAGAGAAGATGACAAATGACGCTCTGAAGGTCGTTTGCGGCGCCCGTTTAAAGTGGCCATAACAAAGGAAAATGGGGTTTCAAGACGTGGAAGTAGCCCCTATTAAGGGATTAAGCGTCTCTCCCGACTTCCTTTGGCGGCACTTGAAAGGCAAACACGGCTCCTGGCCGCTCCTTTCGAGAGGGGACGGCACACATATAATGTGATCATGAAAAACCTGGTCGACGTGCTGGTTTCGCAGACAGACGCTTTAAACGAATGCAAACAGATGTGAGCTTCAGGGGCTGGTCACTCTTTCACACATGATAAGAGGTGGAATGCTCTAGGAAGAAAGAATTACAACAGCACTCAGCAGTTTAAGTGAGTGGTTACCTAGCTTTGTGGATTTGTTAACGTTAAATCGGTTGCCGATAGCTCAATAAGTCTCTGTCGTTATAGCAGCCCACGCAAAGAATTATTTCTTGTTTACTCGCTTAAATACTCCGAAGGCGTAGTCGTCTCGGTGTCAAAAAAAAAATGATCGGCACAATATAACGTTAACAGGGCTCTTTCATCAGCCAACGCAGCCCGCTTTGTCTCGTTGATCTTTCCTCGCATCGAGGCATCGTGCTTTTTACGTACAAGCCAATGAGATACGTCTTCGAGCTGGATAACCACCTGTGATGTTGACGGCAAAATTGTTCCGAGATCGTGTACGTGGAAACGGTTGCCAGCAAGCCGTCAAGAACTTCTCGTAAACAAAACGTGGCGACAAAGTACGAGTGAGGAAGACGGCACGAGGGCACGGAAAATACGGTCTCGAGCTACAGGGAAGTAGACACTTCATATTACCACAGCAACAAAACAGAGAAAATAGTGAAGCAGCGAGAAAGACAGAAAGGAAAAGGCATACATAACATGCCGCTGTTATGTCTAACTTTCAACATTCCCCGGCGAAGTTTTTACCTGTTGCAATGTGACTCGCTGGAACAACGAAATTTCCAGCGCTAGAAAAAAAAAATAGGCAGCTCCCACATACCAAGAGAATCGACGTTATGCGAAGCATGCGTAGAGAAGGTGACAGTGTTGTAATTTTTAGATTCGAAGCAGTTCTTTGATTAGCCTGTGTAACGCTGTCCCTCCGTGCGAACGTCTCGTGCGCTGCAGGTGTTGGTGCGGTACCAAGTAGGTCACGCCACTACTGCACGTTGGCGTCACGCTTCCTCGCAGTGCGCGCGCTCACCGCGGCGCCTGCAGCTATGGCCTCGCCTACTGGCCCGGTACACCTGCTGCTACCGCCGCTCGCTACACCGCCGACTCGGCGGTTCACGCGCCTAATATACGCGTTGAAACATCTCTGTACGTGTCACCTACAAGACCTATACGCCAGCCATCGCTTGAAACGAATCTTCCAGCGCTCACCACAGCACCCGCGTTAGCGCCGTTCAACGCGTGACGCCACTCGCGCGCAACGCTGCAGCTTCGCATCCCATCAGGGTTCCCTTTGGGGACAAGGTCCAAGTTTTTTTTATTGAGCGACACGTTATGCAATGACGCTAAGTATATGTACAAATGTGGCACGCAAAGATATATGTTGAACAGTTGCAGACGTTTATATAACCTGTCGTTTGCACTTGCGCAACGATGCCAACAGGAACGTGAGTATTAGAAACACCAGAAACGAAAAGCTGATATAAAGTGCGGGTGCTCGCGAGAATGGTGGCCCTGGACACTGATACACAAATCAACTTCGGCGGATAGTACCTAAGTATACAATTGACGTTAAGCTGACATGACGGCTGTATTATGGGAGTACGTATGTATTGTTTATAAAATTGGATAGCCGGCACTGCAACCACAATTGATATTTCAGAAACATCAGGGTCTGTTTGAAACGTAGTTCCGTGAACTGACGTGGTTTCGTGGTAGAATAATTGCTTTCCATGCAGAATATTGGAGTTCGATTCTTGCTGGGTTCCTAACATTTATTCTTTGCATTCGTCAGGTTGACGCTGCCGATGTCAGCTTCTTCTTAAAGCTCGTGCTTTGAAATTACCCTTGTAGGTTCTCGCTGTTCCTGGATAGATGTTACGTGTGCCGCAATCACTTGTGCTGCATACCCGCATACAAGTGGCACCTACCTGCGCGCGGATATGTGCTACTGCCTGCGGAAAGTGTTTGACGACGTACGCGACATGATTGTCACATTATACATGTCTTGACGAGCGCGTCCTACTCGTTAAATAATCTTACCCACTCATACTAGTTTTGGCTCAGGCCAAGTTAAGAGGCTGATCACGAGAGCACCCTGACATAAGCGGATAGATAGATGGATAGATACACAGATAAATACCAGAAGCGCCTACAGTGTACCGAGAAATGCTTCGCATTTAAATATTGTTGCGTATGTGCTGCACAACTGACCTCTACTGGAGGTTGTTACCAGACACTATGCAAGTTGCCACCGTATATAGTGCAAACCGGATATAGGATGATATGAGGCAGTCTGTGAAGGCATGAAGCCCAACCCTGCGAAATTGTCTCCAAACTCTGTCGCCGTACTTGGCCATTGTACTTAACCAGTTTTAAGACGACGTGGTAGCAACATGCTGGTTATTTAGCTTCTGAATTTTAACGTTCCAAAGCGACTGTAGTTGTGATAAACGCTGGAGTGGTGAGCTCCGGATGATTTCGGCCTCCTCGGGTTTTTTAACGTGCTTCAAGATCGCACTGCACACGTGACGCAAGTAATCAACCTTCATAGAATTCCGACCGCCATGAACGGAATCCCCCCACGTGTTTCGGGCGTCGTAACCACTAGAACACCGCTGCGGCTCAGCAATGTGCCCTTGACGATGAAGTAGTGCCGGTCGCACGAGCAAGTAGCTGTCAAAGTTTCTCCGCAAATGAAATAGTATTGCATCATAAAGTTCATTCACATAAGCCATTTTAGAAGTACAAGAAAAGATCTTTGTTCTTGGACGAGATCTTTCAGGAAAGCGTCATCGGCTGCGGAGCAATGTTTATGGCACGGAGCCACATAAGTTTTAACAAGCTGTGGCGACACGCTGTGTTTTTCTTACCAACTAAATTTAGGTGCCAGGGGCACCGTGCAGGATCAACCGCGCTTGGCGAAACCCAGGATCCGCTCGGGATTTTTCCGAGCTCTTGCGGCACCGTTTTTGAAGGAGCCAACAGTACGAACAAGTCAAATCCACCCCTCAGCGCACTTTGTTTCATTGGTTGCGATGTAGCCCGGCATCGCGTTAAGGATGGTCGACAAATTTGGGCGGTGTTTTCAAACTGCAGGCGAGTTTTTTCATTTGCTTTCAGTTCCACTAATGCAGAAAGGCATCCATACAATAATTATGTCAGAAACCCTCCGTGATGATATTTTTAGGGGCAAAACTCCTTATGGCGTGACTTGTGCGTCCCGTTGTCGTAGTACGTAACTTGTGGCACATACCCGCATACTAATGGCAAATACCCGCCCTCGGGCACATATCACATGTCCACATGTAACGAAAAACGTAGCACGGCGTCGTTATCATGCTCTAGGTGTTAACAAAGTGCTGACAGCAGAAATGTGGTACATACTCTCGTATATAGTCCTTAGATTGTCCGCTAGGTGGTGCTTGTATATAGTAAATATATGTTAAAAAAGAAGCGAGATGGCGGTACTTAAAGTGTTCACAAGATGAATGGATGGACGCATGGACGGATAGACAGACACACGGATGGACGGACGAATAGACACACGAATGAGCGCACGTACACACAGACGGATCGATGGACGCTTCACTCCATTCATCATCATTCATTCCGTGGATATGCTGCAATTTTTTAGAGACATGGGGTGTTTAAAACTGTTCTCAAGCTTTTAAGCCTAAGTCTTTTTTAGAACGTCTCTGCCCGAGAAGCTCGGCCAATGACTCCTAGTATTCTTTAGGAGGCATTGGCTTGGCTTATCTTGCATATCACCCTAGTTCTAAGACTGATACCGGAACTGTCCTGGCAACTTTGTTTTTAATCGTTTAAGCACACGAATTGTTCTACATGAGCTTCAATCACAATGGAAATTAGAGTATAAAATTGACAATGCTCACTGTGGAGCCAAGTATAGAAGAATGAGCAGCGAATGATCACACAGAACGTTGTCTGTAGAAGCGCTGAAATCTATCCCCTTATTCATGAAGCTTCACCTGAAAGATGCATGTCGACCTCTCGTTTCGGGGATATAGTAGACGAACCGAAAATTGCTCGACGTGGACGTTTACTACAACAAAGTGAACAAATAGGCGCACCTATCGGAACAGCAAACAGAATGAAGGCGTAACTTGGGCAGCAGATAGATAGACTTGGCGAGACCTTGATGGATTGGGAAATATGCCAGGCCTGCTTTCAAATCACGCGAGGTTTCTTATGGCTAGAGGGCTGTACCCGGATATTTAGCTGCCATGCTTCTCGAGGAAGCTGCTGGAACTGTGGGAGTCTAATCGCAAACGACGAAGAAACATACGTGTCAGTGGAGGTGTGTTAGTGCTATGTCATTTGAATAATGAGAAATAATTTATCAAATTGTTTGCACGAATTCTTGCGAAGTGGAGAAAAGTACGTGAAAGAAAAATCACCATTCACCCGTCAGGTTTCTCAGATCTACACAGTGAATCCGTACTGATTTCTAGAGCATTATTGAATAATTTGTCTCGAATTTATGCGTCAAAATCTAGAAAACGACCTGCATCAGATCCGTAGCCAAGAGGAAAGGAACCTAGTCCCCCCACCTCCATTGAAAACAATTCTACAGACCTGAGCTGACCTCGCCATTCCATTCAGCTCTTTTGAAGTAAGGTATAGGTCATAAGTGTTTGGAAGATGATAGATGATGAACGTGTGGGTAGACGTGATCGGGAGGGCGGGGGGGGGGGGGCAAAGGAGTACAAATGAGGAGATATGCTCCAGCTACTGAGCACGCAAAATAACTCTCTCTCTCTCGATCAAATTCCGCAGTGTTTGTTTTATTGAAATATATGAGCGTCCGATTTATTTTTCGTCGTCGGAATGGCTGCTGGTCACCACGCATGGCGTCACACGAAATTGCAATGGCCGTTGATCTAAGTTCACGAACTACGTAGCCCATATGTGTGCGTTCGGAAAGTTGACCCTGCAATAAAAATGTCGCATTCTACCTCACCGCCAAAAGGAATGCCGCAGTTCGCCCAAAGACCACTTCTATTGAGTCTGCGCGTAGACTGAGTACCACTAAGCTGTGGTCTATACAGAGTTCGGCATCATCAATTGATAATATGAGGCCGGATAGCATTAAGTGGTACACTATACTATATATACCACACGGCAGCGCTCAAGCTATAGTTTCCCCATGCGAGTGCATTCTGAACCCTCTTCGTAAAAGGTGGTCGAAGTGTCTAGCTGGATAAAAGCTTCGGCATGAGTCAGTCGATACATAAAGAATAATTTCTGTAGCTTACTCTCGCTCAGTCAAAACAAAGCAGCCGGCTTTTTTTTTCCTCACGTACACGGAGGTCTTCTTAAATTTCCGATTCCACAAGGCGGCTGAGCGGAAGTCTCCCCATCACATCCTCACTGCTTGCATCATTGCCTTCCAGGCAACTATCGCGGTTGCGCAGCCAACAGCAGCTTAAGGTAGGATGATGCCTCCGGCAAGATGAAATTAGGCGGCCTTTCTCTCACGTGGCACGACTCGCCAGCACACACGAGCCGCCTTAAGGCACGACGGCGCAAATCTGCGGGGCTCGTGCGGCGGCGCACTGCTTTCTCCCAGCGTCCAGCGCGGCAAAAGAGGTCAGTGCGAACGGACAAAGGCACGACCGGAAGCCACCGACCAACCAGGAAGAGAGGCCATCGATTCTGGGAGACCGGAACACGCGCCGCTTTCTGGGTCTACAAATGGACGACGCTGGTCTGGAATCGCATTCAGCCTCGATTGTCGACCCTGCACCTGCTGCTATCTGAATCGGTATCGATGCTTGTTGCACGTTCATGTTACGCCGTTTATGACCTGTATGCGCTCACTTGTAAGCTGATACGCTCGGTGGCACGGCTCAGTCCCTCCATGCGGATGACACTGTACAAATAAAAATTAATTAATTTTTATATATAATTATTACTATTTTTTTCAATGTAACAAACAGGCTTGGATTATCATATATGTTTGAGTGCCTTGATCTTCGCTCCATCATTCATTTTAATCCAGTTCAAACTCGTCACAGTGAAGTAGCAAACGGGAGCGAAAGTGCGAGGACATTTAATAATATATAAAAAAGCGAGGAGATGTACGGAGAAAAGTGGTTAAATCAGGAAGAAAGGGACAGAATTTTCTGCAATCCTTGTGAAAGCATGACTCTGCAGCGCCTGAAACTGGAGAGACTTGAGTCTCGTGAAATTCTTTACCCTGTCTTCACCCTCCACCTTGGCTCCGAGATGGAGAAATAAGATAGGCACACAGGTAATGCATTCAACTACTATCACCACTTAAATACAGCAAAACAAAGGGGGAATGACGTCAATGAGGGCATTTGTTTTTCCATATTTCAAGAGTATGCTAGCCTACGTTGTTTTTCAACTCGGAGTAATTAAGAATATATCTGTCATGGCAACTTCACCTCCGGGCCTTGCGCCTTGTTATACTCAGCCTTTACCATCACCTATGCGTCGGCCATAAATAGAAGTATTGCCTATTGCCCGGAGTAGGCATGGGGCCAACGCATTCCTGATGTAGTAGCTGCAAGAGTATACCGTTATACCATCTTGGTGTCGCATTCATCAAATCTTACTCGTATGAACTGAATGAACCGACAATGGTACTCGTGACACGACGTTGTGATGAAAAAAAAAAAACCGTGCATCTTCTACGTGCCTCAAAGCATTTTAAATGCCTATAAAAATACACCGAGTGACCTGTTTGTGCATTGAAAAACAAACAAACGTAGAACAGTTGTTAGAATGAATGCATGAATTAAGAAAACTCAGAGCATTGCTTACCCTTGAGGAATGTGAAGTTAGGCATGCTGTTTTGACAAGAAGGATATACCGCCTCAGAATTTTATTCCTCGATTTTCGGTTAACATTCTCACGCTTCTTTCTTTTTGAATACCTCAAAACAAAGAGAGGAAGGAATAAAGAACTCCTTAAATTTCGTTTTCGGTCCTTGCATACAGGTTAGTGAACCGGACTTTCTTCTTTTAGTCTTCTTCCTTTCCTACATTCATTCCCCACTCCTCTCTCTAGATTTCATGTTACCCGCGTACACTACTCATGAACAGCGGTTATGCGAGAAAAGCTCCTTGTTCATGACTGAACTTTTTTTTCAGTGCTACGTTAGTAAACAAAGCTCTAAGACTAACGGCTACGTCGAACTTCCTCATATATCTTTCGCAATAGAGAAGGGAGCAAAGGGACGCATAAGCACAGGCATGTCTAAAAACAGTGAGAGAGTGAGCCAGTCTCCATCGCAGGTCTCTACGTCTCTTTTTTTAAAAACTTGTTTCTCTTCAAACGAAACAGCGTAGCCGGTGCGCTGACAGCAAGCACCGTAACACGCGGCGCACGGCCAGCTGCGCCTACGTTTCCTCGAGCGCACAGCGAGTGAAATCTATTGCTTTGCTCCTTTGTCTCTCGCTATTTTTCTTGATCTTTTCCGTCATACTCCTGCGCAACGCTAGCCAGGCGTTGCGCGTGCTCTCCTATAAAACAAGAAACACTCAAAGAGCAAGTAGTGTTTGCCTCGGGCTGCTACCGGAAGCCAGTGCACCAACAACTATGGACTTGCTGCGCCTGTTTCTTGTGTTTTGATTTCTCTTGCTTCTGCATTACACACCCATGCAGTGAAGAAGGAAGCCTATTTACTCTGGCGGGCCTCTATTGGTTTAGATTGGTTCGATAGAATGAACTGAAAATTTGTTTAGGGGATCGCGTGCAGCCGAAGTTTTATATTTAGGCTTTCTTTTATCGAGGGCGGAGAAAGTAATATGCGTGCGACCTGTAGTTTCACTACTCTTGGCACGCGTCGCTTATAAAAATCGAAGATTCAGAAACAGGGTAAACCTGCCGTGCAAGTTGCGAGGATAATCGGGAGGGAGAGCATTGCCCCTGCCTTGCATTTTAATGGATATCGTGCACGCGAGCGAAGAGATTTAAATGGTCCACCCTGGCAAGAGTTGCGATACTCTCCTTTTGTTATTCAACATCTATAGCATCGGAAAACGTGCCGGCTGGCAGAAGAGCGCTGAAGGCATCCACTCTCGCCCGTGCCTTGACAGGAGCCGGATGTTTGCAGTCTTGTAGCTCGCGAAAATATTACGTGATTCTCTCGATGAGATTATGGAATCTTAAAATGTGGTGGCATGTTCCCGGGGCCTGTTTGCTGGTTGGATATAACGCGATTGAACGACGAAGTTCGAAAGTAAACGACGGCAGATTTGTTCAGCGACACGCAATGGATACACAAGGCGGCCATAAGTATGTCACGCACGTACTGAAGTTATTAAGATATGTGTGGTAAAACATGAGCAGCTACAAAATGGCTGCAACGTGGCAGCGGCACTCGCAATGGCTTGTAGCTCGAGTGAGCTCTAAATATAGGGGTGCCTCCTTTCGGGCACCTTTTTGTTGCGCAGCAATAGTTGTGATATACATTACGTGTCTTTCTTTGGTTCACCGCCGTAATTCAAAGTCATCTCTGATTCTCCCGGTACGTCCAGGTCACGGACGACCTGCGTGACAGAGCTTCCTAGATATAAATATCGCGAACGTGCGGTTTTCAATAAAGGAAACGCGCAAGTAGGTTTTATAATAATTATTTTTGCGTGGCCAAAAGACTTTACAGACGTTGCAACAATTGCTAGGGTGTATGGAGATGATGCACGTTGCGTGGAAGTGGGAAGAACTTTGGTTCACTTTGACGAGCCATTGTACGCATCCCGTTTTTGCGAGGTGAAAGTCCTAGGTGCCCAACCAAAAGCTTAAAGCCACCGTCTGCGTCAGCGGCGTCAACACATGTCATGCGCGAAATCATCATCGACCGATGGCGTCACAGGTTACAAATTTCATATGGTCATCATGTGAAATGGCATGATTACATCATCACACGACATCATTTGTACCTAGGTGGGCCGATCACGTTGGCCCTGCAAACCAACGCGAGGTGGAGAAAGCTTCTGATTCCTCCGATCACGGAGGTCGTACGAAAGCACATTGACGGGCGAAAATTCCAGGGCGAGACGAATGCAATAGAGCGAGATGAAAAGAAAGATGACTGTCTTCTTCCAGTCGTCTTAGAAATAGAGCTTTCTAAAATTAACTACAGAATATTCTGGCCCTGCAATCGTTCAGTCGCCATGAGAAAGATGGGTAGTACATGAATTTCGCAGAGTCTTCATACTTGCGGGCGTCAAATCGCACTTCTCGTTTCGTTAATTGCTGTGTTTCGATTTTGTTTCGAAGGAAAAAAAAACGAACCCTTTTGAACTTCGTTACATCGTTTGAAATGGTAAGCCCAAGAGGTTAAGCTCACGAAACGCAACTGCTGAACATTTCCCGAGTTTTGTTTCGTGACAAAACACGAACCCAAACAGAGCCAGTAGTACGAAGACTACACAAATCTGTGTAGTACCCACGATTCCCATGCTCGCTGAAGCGCCGTGCATTGCAGCTCCCATTGACACTAGCGCCAGAGTTCCCTCTAGTGTATACATAGAAAATTCCATGGCCTTAGGTATATCCATAGGAACAATGTGATCACTTATGAACAGCGACAGCGTCACTGAGCCACACAATAATTTTCTGTGCACCATATGGTGATGTTGTCACGAAACATGTTTGAAATATCACTCAAGTTTATGTTGGCCAAAAGTAAAAGCTAATTTAGCCACGCGTGGCGCCTAGTGGAAATAATCATTCAAAGCTTGCCTTGCAAAATTTATCAAGTATGTTTAGCGGCTCTAATCAAAGGTTATGGCCCCCCGCAATATGTGTTCCGATATAGGCTGTCTGCGTTTAGGGTTTAGTGACCTGCGTTCGGTTCCAACGACGCGAAGCGCTGAGCGTCTCTCGTTTTCCGCGTAAACCGTCAGAAGTCGTTTTGCGAGTCAGAAGCCGCGACTACTGGATGCATAGAATGAAGCGAAGGTGAAGGAAAGGTTCGCGCAGAGAACTGCCGAAGCGTGCACGTATGCAAATGAGCGCGCACGAGTGGCATCGAAAAAAAACACCGAACAAAACACGATAATCACAGTGAAAAGGTTAACACGTCCGCTTCAATCTTCCATTGCAAGCCACAAATGTGAAAAAAAAGAAAGAAACGAGAAGGTAGAGGAAGAAGCGTCGTCTTCATCATCATCAGCCTGTCTACGTCCACTGCAGGACAAAGGCCTCTCCCATGTTCCGCCAGTTAACCCGGTCCTGTGCTTGCTGTTGCCAATTTATACCCGCAAACTTTTTAATCTCATCTGCCCACCTAACCTTCTGTCTCCCCCTACCCCGCTTCCCTTCTCTGGGAATCCAGTTGGTGACCCTTAATGACCAGCGGTTATCCTGTCTACGTGCTACATGCCCGGCCCATGTCCATTTCCTCTTCTTTATTGCAGCTATGATATCCTTAACTCCCGTTTGTCCCCTAATCCACTCTGCTCTCTTCTTATCTCTTAAGGTTACACCTACCATTTTTCTTTCCATTGCTCGCTGCGTCGTCCTCAATTTAAGTTGAACCCTCTTTGTGAGTCTCCAGGTTTCTGCTCCGTAGCTAAGTACCAGCAAGATACAGCTGTTATATATCTTCCTCTTGAGGGGCAGTGGCAATCTACTTGTCATAATTTGAGAGTGCCTGCCGAATGTGCTCCACCCCATTCTTATTCTTCTAGTTACTTCAATCTCGTGGTTAGGCTCTGCGGTTATTACCTGCCCTAAATAGACATAGTCTTTTACAACTTCAAGTGCACTATTACCTATCGCAAAGCGCTGCTCCTTTCCGAGGTTGTTGTACATTACTTTCGTTTTCTGCAGATTAATTTTAAGACCCACCTTTCTGCTCTCCTTGTCTAACTTCGTAATCATGATTTGCAATTCGTCCCCTGAGTTACTCAGCAATGCAATGTCATCGGCGAAGCGCAGGTTACTGAGGTACTCTTCATTAACTCTTATCCCTAACTGTTCCCATTCTAGGCTTCTGAAAACGTCCTGTAAGCACGCAGTGAATAGCATTGGGGAGATTGTGTCCCCCTGCCTTACACCCTTCTTTATTGGTATTCTGTTGCTTTTTTTATGAAGCACTATGGTAGCAGTTGATCCCCTGTAGATTTCTTCCAGAATGTTTATATATATTTCATCTACGCCCTGATTCCGCAGTGTCTGCATGACGGCTGATATTTCTACTGAATCAAACGCCTTCTCGTAATCTATGAAGGCTATGTATAGTGGTTGGTTATACTCTGAGCATTTCTCTATTACCTGATTGATAGTATGAATGTGGTCAATTGTTGAGTAGCCTGTTCTAAATCCTGCTTGTTCCTTTGGTTGATTGAATTCTAATGTTTTCTTTACTCTGCTAGCAATTACCTTTGTAAATAGCTTGTATACTACAGAGAGCAAGCTGATCGGCCTGTAATTCTTCAAGTCCTTGTCATCTCCTTTCTTATGTATTAAGATGATGTTAGCGTTCTTCCAAGACTCTGGTACTTTTCCCGTCAGGAGACACCTCGTAAATAGAGTGGCTAGTTTTTCTAACACAATCTGTCCTCCATATTTCAGCAGATCTGATGTTACTTGATCCTCACCAGCAGCTTTGCCTCTGTGCATGCTCTCCAAAGCTTTTCTGACTTCTTCTATCATTACCGGTGGGGTGTCGTCTGGGTTACTGCTAGTTCTTGTAGTATTAAGGTCGTGGTTGTCTCGGCTACTGTACAGATCTCTGTAAAACTCCTCCGCTATTTTAACTATCCTATCCATATTGGTAGTTAATTTGCCTTCTTTGTCCCTTAGTGCATACATCCGCCTTTTGCCTATCCCAAGTTTCCTCTTCACTGCTTTGACGCTTCCTCCGTTTTTCAGAGCGTGCTCAATTCTCTCCATGTTATACCTTCTTACATCGCATACTTTACGTCTATTAATCAGCTTCGAAAGATCTTCCAGTTCTATTTTGTCTGTTGTACTTGACACTTTCATGATTTGACGCTTCTTAATTAGGTTTTTCGTTTCCTGGGAAAGCTTGCCGGTGTCCTGTCTAGCTACCCTGCCTCCAACTTCCACTGCACACTCCGTGATGATACTCGTCAGATTATCATTCATTGTATCTACGCTAAGGTTGGTTTCCTCGCTAAGAGCAGAGTACCTGTTCTGCAGTGACACTCTGAATTCCTGTACTTTCCCTCTCAGTGCTAGCTCATTGATTTGCTTCTTGCGTATCAGTTTCTGTCATTCCTTCTTCAAGTCTAGGCGGATTCGAGCCCGTACCATTCTATGGTCACTGCATCTTACCTTGCCAACCACTTCCACATCCTGCACGACTCCTGGGTGTGCAGTCATTATAAAGTCTATTTCGTTCTTATTTACGCCATTAGGGCTCCTCCATGTCCACTTGCGGTTTTCTCGTTTTCGGTAGAAGGTATTCAAAATACGCAGATTATTGCGTTCTGCGAATTCTACTAGTAGCTCTCCTCTGGCGTTTCTAGTGCCGATGCCATAATCTCCTACTGCCTGGTCTCCAGCCTGCTTCTTCCCTACCTTTGCATTAAAGTCGCCCATTACTATAGTATACTGTGTTTTCACCTTACTCATTGCCGATTCCACGTCTTCATAGAAGCTTTCAACTGAAGCGTCGTCATGGCTGGATGTAGGCGCGTAAGCCTGTACTACCTTCATTTTGTATCTTTTATTCAGTTTAATTACATTGCCTACCACCCTTTCATTAATGCTATAGTAATCCTCTATGTTGCGAGCTATGTTTCTGTGAATTACGAACCCTACTCCCAGTTCTCTTCTGTCTGCCAAGCCCCGATAGCAAATGACGTGCCCATTCTGTAGCACAGTATAGGCCTCATCTGTCCTCCTAACCTCACTCAGCCCTATTATATCACATTTAATGCCTTCTAGCTCCTCGAATAATACAGCTAAACTTCCCTCACTAGATAACGTTCTAACGTTAAACGTTGCTAAGTTCAAGTTCCAATGGTGGCCTGTCCGTATCCAGAGATTCCTAGCACCCTCTGCTGCTTTGCAGATCTGACCGCCGCCGTGGTCAGTTGCTCCGCAGCTAGTGGGGACTGAGGGCCGTGAGTTAATTGACGAATGCCTACGGGAGGGGGTGGCCAGATACTGCACCAGGGTGGCCAATCCTTCTCTGGTGAGATCATCGGTGCGTACCGGCTTACATCGTCTTTCTAAGCGTCGTATTAGAAAGCACTAAATATTATCCCAAAACCAGGCCAATAATGTGAGAGACGCCGTAGTGATTGGCTGCAGAAATTTAGGCCACCTGAGATTCATACGAGTGTCGAGAATTCTCGCCTCCATTGAAAATGCGGCCATCACGACCGAAATTCTATCCCGCGACTTGATGGTCCACAGTCAAGCGCAATTGCAACTAGACCACCGCGGTGGGTTAGTGAACGTACTACAAGAAATGATTGCTAAAACGCTATTCTGTCAATAGGACACGGAAAAAAAATACAAGCTCAAACTTTATCTACTCGTAATGATCAGTCGGCTTTCGTGAAAACGAGCCTAACTAATTTAGAAGCGTGCATATTTCAGTTATGAATAACTAGTTTAGATGCCGCCGAGGTCATTCTCAGGTATTTTCTATAATAAAACTTAAGCACATGGAAGGGAGACTGGAAAGTGGACAAGGCAGGACGGCCTTTTTTTGTCAATTTTTCCGTGTAACTTTCGAGTGCCGAAGTTTCATTATAGATTCGTACCAACACACCTTCGCATACCCTAACAGGGCTCTTCTTTCACCAATATGTGGTGTTTAACGTCCCAAAACCACCATATCATTATGAGAGGCGCCATAGTGGAGGGTTCCGGAAATTTCGACCACCCGAGATTCCTTAACGTGCACCCAAATATGAGCACACTGGACTACAGCACTTGCGCCTTCATCGAAAATGCAGCCGGCGCAGCCGGGAATCAATTCCGTGACCTGCGGGTCAGCAGCCGTGTACCTTAGCCAATAGACCACCGCGGCGGGGCTAACAAGGCTTTTTTTTTTCCTGCCTTCTCACAAAGTTGTGGTAAGTCGGGCGTGTGACGTGTGTACTGAAAACTGTATATTTACCTTCCAACTTCCTCCCTCTCTTCCTCTTGTCATTTATCCCGCATCTCTCTATCTAATTTCATGTATTATTCTATTTTTGTGCTGTATTTCGTGACTGAAGCTGCTCTTACCTGAGGTCAACCGAAAGGGTGCGCGTTCTGCGAGGCTAACGGTGTACCTGTGTTAGAAAAAAACAAAAGGAAAACAAAACCAAGAAAGATTAGTTTTATATACATTCATGCCTTCTAAAAGTCAAGTTACCATATTTATATTATA
Source organism: Rhipicephalus annulatus (assembly GCA_013436015.1). Classification (NCBI taxonomy): domain Eukaryota; kingdom Metazoa; phylum Arthropoda; class Arachnida; order Ixodida; family Ixodidae; genus Rhipicephalus; species Rhipicephalus annulatus. The sequence continues at coordinate 306,065 of WOVY01001952.1, read as the reverse complement.
TTCCATACTTTCTTCTAGGTACTAGCGTATCTGGCATGGTTACAGAGTGTCTCGTGAGATAGTGCTGCGTGAACAGCATACAAGCAACTGCCCCATGCAGAGTCGGGCCGATAATCGTAAATAGCAAGCAGGCGGCGACTTCTAGAATCTTCCAGCTGTTGCAGTGACCTAACAAGAACCCCAGAGATTCCGTCTTAGCATCACCGCGTCGTCATCGTTGTTGCGAACGCATGCCTCTTTTCTTTTCTTGACCTGTACAGCTGCGTACTACATGTGATTTCCAGCCAGCAACCTTATCAGCTGAAGCGGTGACCGATATCTGCTTCTGTACACGCCCTGCCTCATCGACCTCTGCGCCCTACATCTCTGATCCCTTTCTCCGCTTCCGGTCTCCAGTGATCTCAGGTCACTGAACGCAGAGCGGCGGGGTGCCACAGCGGGAGGTCCACGTCAGCGTTGGATACCAAGCTTCTTCAGCCGGCACAAGCAACGCCTTAATTGCCTTGTTACGGGCGAGCAGCGCTTCGGAATAATTTGCAGCGGACTACTTGCGAACGTGGATTGTACGAAACAGCGGACACGTGCGAAACTGTTTGCGTTTAAGGAGACTCGATAAATGACGATTTTGGCCTCAAGCTGGCGCTCTAACCTCCCTGGCAGCAGGTACCCTGCGTTTCATGCTTGCGCGGCGAAGCCCTTTCTTGGGTATATATGGGGAGAAGAGGTACATGATAAGTTGCGGCCCTGCGATTATCGACAAACTCTGATAAAAGGCACGGAAGATATGGAGTTTTTGGATGGAAAGAAAAGAGGACTGTGTAGAGTGAAGCTATATATAAAAGAAAAGTAATAGCGGTATGAGGAAGAAGACTGCGAATCAAGACGCATTCATAATACCAGATATAGCACAGATATATGATTATACAAGGTTGACTGGGGATAGTGCATTGAAAAAAGTAAGGCAGACGAACGTTTTCACAAATACTGTTGTAACGGTCCTATATATAGACAGGCGACAACATCGACTTATTTAAAGAGCCTCAGAGGAGACGTCTGCTGAACCAACGAGTCAACTATTAAAAATCAAGGATAAGATCATGGGCCACGCGGCAGCTCAGCACACGTAAATTTTTTTAACTACGCGGCGTTTCTTGACGGGCACCTAAGTATACACATATGTTTTGGTATTAGTTAAAATTTACTAATGGAAAGGAAACAAGAAACAACAGGCGCCGTTACTTATAATCAAGGAAGCAGGAAAGGTGTGATCAGAACTGAAGACACATAGTAGAGTCCTGCGGTGAAGCGGACTTAGACAGAACTATTAATCGCGCGTACACATGACGCTCCTTTATATATAGCAAGCAATCTGTGGTAGAATTACATAATGACTGTGGCTGATAGCGTCAACGTTGTTGCGTACTTCCTCCTGTGCGCATCGGAAACCGCGGGATCGTCGTAATTGAGCGGGAAATCGATGACCGCATAATCTGCACTTGCGCTCGCAGGTAAACTCTGGCCACTAGCCGGAAGTACTCTTCGGTCGGAAGGAATGTGAAGCCCAAATAAGCTCATGCCATCCCTACTGGACGTACAGAGGTTCTATTTTAAGCCATAGAGCTGGCTGAACACCGCAAAGAAACGTGCGGCATGCCGAAAGCGATGTACATTTGGTGATGATATCGCTGCAGATATTGCTGCGAAATTCCGTAAACACTTGGCCCTATCGAGCGATGTCCGTTAGACGCTTCAAGCTGTGAAGTATGCATGCGTGACGGCAAGCTCCTGGCAGCTATACATCCGGTTTATCTCGCCAAGGGACGCAATTACCATCGCTAATTCACGCAGAGCAACGAGTTGCTTTGCCACAACTACATAGTAAGGCGTCAAATGAAAACAATGCTCACATTATGCTGCTACGCACTCTATGTGAGAAACGTATTATAAAAAGTAGCGTCGCTAAAAATGTTTTATGTCGGGAGTGGGGCGGGCAGGGATGTTCAACTATATGCTTTATGTATGTTCACGCTTGACTTTGTATGCGAGCGTGCATATATGCACATGCAAAAAAGAAAAAAAATTGGCTGAGAGTTTGAACTCTCCCAACCATCCACCACTTTGGCTAAGCCAGTGGTAAAAATGTAAAAATATAAAACACATGGAAATCAAGATGGCACAGGAAGATGGTGCAAATACATTAAAATGCTACACGTAACGGCGCCTCACAGTTGTCGTACACTCGAACAACAGCAATAACAACAACAGCAACGACGACGACAACAACCACAACAACAACAACAACAAAGAACAATGACAACAACACACCACACAACATAATCAACAACATCAACACACACAACATCAACAACAACATCAACATCATCAACAACAACACCAACATCATCAAAAACATCAACACACACAATATCAACAACAAAAACATTAACAAGATCAACAACAAGAACACAAAAACAACGCTATAGAAAGTAAAACTAGCATGAAACTTTTATTTCGACCACGCAGCAAAAAGCCAACAAAACGTCCATAACACTGATGTCTTTCGCATTATGTTTGCCCGCTTGGTTTACGCGCAGTCTTACATTACGTGCTAATGGCCCCACCCAGACCATTGTATTGCTGGGTTTCCATCATTACTGACACAACGTTGCTGTAAAATACTCGTATTTCAGCCCTACATAGACGTGTTGGGTGATGACGCGAGAAGTGCTTGTTAACTTAGGTTACAATGATGTAGCGAAAGAAGACACGACCTCTTGCTTGCGAAGCCCTTCTGTCCGCGCGGGATGAGAAATTGCGCGAAGCGAAATGATGCTGCCAGGAATGCGCGGAGCCCACCGGACGTTGACGGAAAACTATGGCGTCAGTTGAGAGAATTGCATGTCTGCACGGGTGTTATTTATTGCCGCAGTACATCACCACCCGTGATGCACTGGAGGACTCTTCGCCGAGCTTTGCACATTCTTCCGATGTAGTGTATACCCTCAGCTTTTCCTCGTTGACAATGTGAAATACACTAATGGAAAGCTAAAGATTATTACGAGGAATACTCCGAGCATTTGAATGTCGTGCAATTAATAAACTAAGTGAACCTAGAGTACACATCTATTATACGCATGATGAGAGTCGTGACGATTCGCAAGGGAGCACAAGCGGGACACATTTGAGCTGATGTTTTTCGGCCGTGTGTGAATAGGCAGTGTGAAAATGTGGGCAATCGGCAACTTCGATAAAAATTAAAAAAGAAAGGTTATTTCTCGCACGGTCGGGCTTGACAATAAAGTAGCTATATGCAAGATGCAGGAAAATAAACACGTTGATATAACACTTTACTCAGCGAGTGCTTGGTATAATGAGAAACGACACGGTCTCTTAGCACAACTGTTCGAGTAAATAGAAGCAGCTAGTGATGTAATCACACGTAAAGGAATAAGAATGCGCGTTTTTTGTTTTTTTAGGGAAGCTGCACCGAACTAAAATACAAATGCATCCGAAAGCTTCCTGTCGGTATCGATGGGGTGCACGTTAAATAACCCCAGGTGGTCAAAATTTCCGGAGCCCTCCACTACGGCGTCTCTCATAATCATATGGTGGTTTTGGGACGTTAAAACCCCACAAATCAATCAATCAAATCGGTATCGATGACTCTGACGACGAGGTTATACTTCATTGCTGACGTTAACGTGGAATACGCTTTCGCACGCTTGGGTGCATTCAACCTTGCGGAAAGGAAATGACGTACGCACGAAAACAAGAATTAAGGTAAAAATCACGTGAACTTGCTGCTCCCACCTCTGTGTCGTCTTCTCTGTTGTTACTGCTCCGGTGCATACTCCGTTTTCCTTCCGCAACGATGCACCAAACAGACAAATCTGCACTTTTTTTCTAGATTAAACCTAGTGTCTTCCTTTTCCGCTCTTCTCTATAGTTTCCGCTGCTGAGACATGGTTTATAAGTACGGTACAAATATCCTTCTACGCGATATTATAACCAGGCTGAATCACCCTTTTCATATTTTGGTGTGAGCGACGTACGATTTACTAAAAAAAAGGAATATTGATTTGAAGGTGATAATCTAATATCTCGTATAACCTCGTATGGAACAGAACGAAAACCAGGTATACCTACAATCGAGCCCATGAAGAATTGAGGGTTTTTAACCACTCATTTTTAATTGCCAAGCAAGTTTGCGCATCACAAATGAAACGACAAGAAAGAGACGAAAATCCATTGTGTGTCCTCATACTGGGGTCGGGAGACTAATCCCACCGGAGCCCCTCTTCTTCACACGGCGGTCAGGCCTTGAGTCTTGGTGGTGTAATCAGCTATCCGGACTGCCGAGAACGATAACCGCTTTAGACTAGCTCATAAGTGGTTTCCTTTCTAGTTCGTGCGAGTGTCCTGCGACCCGCGATAAGCGCTGCATTTCGGGCAAGAACGCTTTACGACACTGCCGGTGCTCTTATTAAAAAAAAAAAAAAAACATGGGGCCGCTTATCTGCCTACACTGTGTGCTTGTTTACACTATCGGACTAATACAGAAAAAAAAGGGAATAAGGTCACTGCTTTGCGAAGGCAATGTTCGAAGAAGCATATGTTAATGGTCGGGGCCAGATTTTAGCATTTCGAAGCCTTCGTACGTGTAGGACACAGAGTAAAGCCCGAATGAGCCGCAAACTGACAACAGTGATCTTGCTTATCTTCCTTCTTGGAAGTACAAAGAGGTGAGTCGAAATGAGGGACTGGTATCTGCATGTTATCACGTATAGAGACCCCGGGCATGGTCTTCAGCTTCACTCATATGATACGTGTTTGTATTTAAATACGTTACACTCGAAGTCACTCGCAAGAGCCAACGCAACACTTCTTGATGTTTTAAGACATCCAGGACCATAGATCGTTTAACTCAGCCATGCGTCGGCTTACTCACATTTTCTCAGACTGAGATCAAGGCTTTAGTCTGAGCCTAAGTGAATGCAAATGTGTGATCGTTTCGGTGAGCTTGAGTCAGAGCGAGTACAGTTGACTAAAATTCTAGTAAATTAGGGCTCGAGTGAGTCCAGTTGAGGTAAATTTCAGTCAGTCCGAGTCCACATAAGTACATTTGAGTAAACTTGTGAGTGTGAGTCTAAATAAGCCCTATGCGCGAAAAAAAAATAATTTTTGAGTCAGTCTATAAGGCAGCTCCACTTTTTTCGCCGTCCTGTGTCCACGAGCGCTTGGGCAAAAATATCACCTTCCCGTCATTTGAAGCCCTACCAAAACAAATGGGCCATGAGGATAGCGACACTCCATTGTTTCATACGTGAAGCGATGGCGCAAGCTCACACTTCTATGGACGCCGAGACACCGCGTCAATTCTCATTCGCGCCGTAATTTCTCCGGTTGCGAAAGTGGAACGCGCGGCCGTTGTCGGGCGAGAGATCTGCAGCCACGCGGCCGCTTCGGCCGCGCGCGCATATTGTGGGCCGCGCCGTCGCCGCTGCCAGGGACTACGCGGTCGGCAACGGCGGCGGCCGAGCGAATCGCCAGTGCTCGCCCATCGGTTGCGGCATGGGCCGCCGCGGCCCCGCGCTGAAGTAGCTTTCACGCGCGAGTAAGATGGCCGTTCACACGCAAGATTGCCTACTCCGATAACTCGAAGTCAGTGGCGCCCAGGAATAAAAGGCCGCAAGAAAATATTTCGGCCTAGCGTTATCGTGTCCTCACTACGATGTCCAGTGCTCGTGTTGTATGGAACTTGATTCGCATTTATATAGTGAGACAAATTGCAGCAGCGGCACTCCCGTGAATGTGACAAATGGTGTTCGTGCTTGCTATGTGTTAGAACAGCGCATCGCCGTAATAAGGTGTATGTTTATTTATAGTCCGGCGAGCGAAATTTTTTTTCAAGTTGTGCATATATAAACGTTCAAGTATTTCATTCACGAAAAGATAGAAACAAAGACGGCTGCCCTTATACGTTTACCTCTGCTAACCGGCGAAATGCATTTGCTGCAAACAGGTTCCGTCTTTCACTCTCTTTTTCGCAAGAAATGTGAGTTGCCACAAGTAAACATTACGGCATAGAAGATTATCCAAGGCGTTGCATTATCGGTATGACGAAAGACGAGACAAGACGTTCGCATTCACGCAAGCGCGGCAGCTGATTCTGTGCACTTGAAGTAAAAATGGCAACATTGAATTCATGCTCCATATTCACAATTGTTCTCAAAGCAAGCCAATAGAAAGTAATAGATTAACATGCACTGGTCTGTTTCTTCACTCAGTATCAGTATGTACAAAGTAGCCCAATCCAAGACGCTAATAGCCCGGCTACAAGAATTCACTTCAGCGCTCTTATTAGTAAAACAATGGGTGGATCAGACTTACTTTGTGTTTACTTGAATATATGTTTTAAATATTTTACAGCGAAAGCTGTTATAAGATCACTTTTTGGGTCACGCGCAGTTGTCCACCGCCGCCGCCGCCGGTGTCCGTAATAACATCGCGCGAAATTAGAAAAAGAAAACTTGCACCAACGACACAGTGGGGCTCGAACCTGGGTACGCTGCATGCCAGGTCAATATTCTACCACTGAGTTACGCCGGTGCTTGTAACTTGTTGTCAAACTTGCCTTAGGCAGGCACGACCTAGCACCAATGGCACAGTGGGGCTCGTACCCGGGTCCGCTGGTGCCAGCCCAGTATTCTACCACTGAGCTACCTTTGCTTGTGACTTGTTGTCAAACTTGCCTTAGGCTGGCTTGATATCGGGAAAACAATCACGTTAATATGACTTATAAAGCGTTTATAAAGAACAACCAGTCGCCACACAATGAGAATAGCGCAACGAGTGGGCCGTCCAATGCTACAAACCGCCACAAAAGCTTTTTCTTGTTTCCCTATTAACTAAGACGCGTACTCACTTCAGCCATAATTCATAATTCATCATTATCGTCAGCCACTGCATGAAAAATTGGCATAAATTTTCTTGAAGTGTTTGTTTAGCGGATACCACGCTTCTCAGAATTATGACGAAAAAAAGCACAGCGAATGCTGGCCTACTATCCAAACGTTTATTATCAATGCCCTAGTGGGTACCAAGAAAGAGTGCTTGACGTAGTTACCCAATGAGTGTTTTGAAAAGGGCTCTGAAAGGCCGCTCTTCTAGCTTTCGCTGTGACTGTTCTGCGCCTAGCGTGCAGGCCTAGCATTTTTTTGTTATTTAGATCTTACTGCCTGATTCTTGGATAAGCAGTAAGAAGTGGTTTGTGTTTGAAATTTTCATGAAAGACACAAACGACAATATTTGTGTTCCACCTGTGTGGAACAGCCGTATTTGCATGTACCATATGTAACCGTAACCTTTACCTAAACTAATACCCCTTTTGTAGAAGGCAGGATATCTATTTTGTAACGTGTTCACTTGCAATTATTCATATGTACGCCATAGACATTTCAAGCATTTAAAGGAGTTAGAGTCTCCTACAGAAACCAAGATGCTTGGCAAATATCGCATGCGTTTTTATTTAAATTAATAAACTTTATTTAAAGCCCGGCATTTTTCACCGGGCGTGGTGCCTGTCAATCACTTTCAAAACTGTGAAATACAGCGGAAGAGAGTGTCGCTGAAATAAACGGTGTGTTTGAATAAGCAATCAAAATTTATAAATTGAAGGCTGAAGTTTGCGTGTTCAACGTACATTACACATTGCCTCGCTAAGAATATATTTTTAATTGTGAATGACACATTAGTCGTTCTAAAAGAAATAAAAATTAGTGTCTTAAGAGAGAGAATAAGCTGACGCTTCTGCGATTAATGACGAAACCTTCGTCTGCTCTATATCGGCCCTGTGTTTGGACAAAGTCTGTAACGAACTCACTGGACAAACAATGAAAACAGACAGGAAGAGTTGTTTTCGCAATGTGAAGGCCAACACGTGAGCGCCGGAAAAGAAATAAAGAAGCGGCGCATCTGTGCGTGTCGAGGGAGACCTGAAAGCGATGCGTGGAGTCGGCAACAGGAAATTTTAATTGCCCGGTGTCGTCGGTGGAACAATAATAGCGACGTCTGTTACTTGGAAGCCTCTATGGTATATTATCGGCATCTTTTGTTAGGGATGCCGTGAAGATATCTGTGTAAGCTGAGTGGCGTCTGGTCACGCTCTCCTGGACATCTTTAAAAAGCACGTCAATGGAGAGAAACGCAATCTATAGGTATAGGCTCTTCGTAGGGCAGGGCGATGAAAACAAGAAATTCGCAGAAACAAAACACAATGGTCGTGCGCAAGAAAGGACCACTGGACGAAGCCTGCGCCCTGCATTAGACGTATAACGTGCTGATGATGGTGATTATCATGATAACAATAAACCATGCCGCCAAGCGCAGTGATTAATAGGGACTGCGCGTCTGCAGCCTTTGCGGTAAGGTTCCCAACATGGGAACCTTTTATCATATTTCAAGTTTTATTCAAGCTGTTCCTGAATTTAACTATAAGGGGTGCAATACTACGCACGGTATCCAAGAAAAAAAAATTGGCACAAGTGACCGGTTGCCGGAGCGGCAAGATTGCGACGTGCGGCACTTTTCTTTCCGGGTACGCCGAGAGTGCCATCAATATTCTATTTTCCAAAACAGGGCTCGTCAGTGGAAAACACTGAGATAAAAATATGGTTGCTGGCAACTTCAGCAAAAAAAATTGGTGAGCATATCCACATCTGCTGATATATGCAGAGACAAGCGTTCTTGTAATTGATTTGGAGAACAGAAAGCGCTTGGCAATCATGCTATGGGCGTCCTCGTGAACAACAGCGCCGCATGCCGAGATTTCGCAGCTCCGGCAACCGGTCACTTGTGCTATTGGAGATCATAAAATGTGCTAAAGCGAATACGATAAACGCTTCTGAAGGCTTGTGGGGACCTTAACGGAAAGAGAGAGAAGGAAAATATCAGAAAGGTAGGGAGGTTAACTAGACTAAGTCCAGTTTGCTACCCTACACGGGGAGAGGGGAATGATGGAGAAAAAGAGAGAGGGAGAGGATGAGATACACATTGTACACAGCACACACACACACACCACACACACAGTTCAGGTTTCACAAGGTTGTCGCACAGTGACGTTGCCCTCAAGAATTGTAGAAGGGCTCGTGTGGATTTCTGGACTGAAGTACGTCAAGGACACGCTACTAAGATCTTCTCCAGCGTAAAGGGTCGATCATTCAGCTGCCTTAAGGCACACTGGAGAGTCTGGTGATCTTCTTCAAAGTCTGAACGATGGCACAGGGCATGTACGAGAGTTTCGACACAATGGCAGTTATCACAGTTGGGGTAGTCAGCCAGGTAACCTTGTGGTATCCTTAAGGTAACCTTAAGAGCAACATCAATACGTAGGCTGATATTTCAATTCATAACATGTATTGGTATCAATTACTTGTTTATGGTTGACCGTAAATATACTGTAGCGTATAAACACCGCTCTGTCTTTGCAAAGACTAATTAACGCATCTGCTGTATTCCCTAAATGGAACACACCTCCAAAGATGCCTTTCAAAACTGCGTTCCCGTGTTCGATGTGTCGATGACAGGTTATTTTTCGGTGCAGTGTGATGAGAAAACGGTCACAAAGCCTTTCAGCGAACGTTGACAGGAGAAATTCCGGTTGCCTAAGCGAGGCCAAACAGCGTCGGAGCTGCATGGTTCCTTGTTTTGACGAAGACCCTATACCGCCGCTGTCACGGCGGGCAGGAACTTCTCCCCACCGCGCGTCGTCGCGTGACGCAACAGCCGTCGCACATCAGGAGCAAGGAGGGGGCGCTGTCGCAACGGTGTCACTCTCCCAGCCCGCTTGAAACACGGTCGAACATTCCCCGAGAATATCTCAAAACTAACGCTGACATCGGCGCATGAGTAAACGCACCCATTTTCGAGCCCAAATGGCGCCACCTAATACTACTGCACTGTTATTCGTTGTGGAATTTCTGAAGTTTGGTCATGGATGTGCCCGTTATGCGGAACGACTTGGTGAGTTAACGAAGCTGACGTTTTGTTTGTGTGTTATCATGTCACGCGAACCCAGCGCCGCAGTGATGATTAATTTCGAGATTGATGAGATGTCTCTAAAGCGCTGTGCGCTTTGGGAATTAATAGGCTAACCCAATAGCTTGACGTGCTTTTGCGGAGCTAAATGCATATCTTGGAAATCGTGAACATAGCAGCTGACCTGCTAACTATGACAACGCGTATTTGTGATGCACTTAAAAACTTCCCGTATTAAGTAGCCGGTACACGGTTCACCGATATGGGGGAGAATACGGTCAACGTTCCGTGCACATGACTACACCAGCCAGATGAGAGGCTGCCATAGATTACACCGGACCGTTTTCGGCAGCCTATGTGAAGGTCTTGTCTCCTTGTCAATATGCGCGACGTCAAACATACACAGCTGCGTGTTTTTCAGTTTGGGCGGGAAGTAGGTTGATAGGTGGGGGTGATGGATAGGCATGCTTCGTGTAATACAGCTGCAGGTAACAGTTGCACCAGCAAGGCTGTATTCAGTTACCGTTGCAATAGTAATCGAAATACTTCGCTGACACGACAAGCGAGCATTCTATGTTAACAAGTAGTGCTTTCCTGCTTATGACCCTTGCTTCATCGACGATATATTGGTAGCTATTGCGGTTTCTTCCTTCGGTGCCCAAGGGGCGCCCCAGATCATCCTTTAACGAATGACCGGATCAGCACCTTAGACGTGAATAAACAAACTAGAAATCACTTTACCCTGCTTTCCATGGCGAGGCGTCGTGCTTATTTAGTCAATTCAGCAAGATATACATTACAAGACCACGTTTGCTTGCCTCTTCTGTTTGAATGGCACACGTTCACCTGTGGCAGCCTTGCTCGACGCAAACGTAACGCTGCTCGGGAAAGTGGACATCAATCACAAATGGTTATCGCTCATTGCTAGGAATATTTCGCTTGCTTTATTTTTGCATTTTAGCTTACAGAAAAAGAAAACGTCGTGCTGTTCACCTTAAACGGACTGTCTTTTTATATTCTACTCTAGAAATCCGGTAACATATATATATAAATAACCTTTCCTCCGCGCCCTATGACGTGAGCAGCCTTTGACGCCAGTGTGCAACCTCGCTGTATGTTCGAGATGTGCGAGCGTCACGGAGCGTGTTGCTGCAACTCGAATTTGAATGGCACGTCGTCTCAGAGGCCGAAAAGTGGTTGCAAAGCGCGCCGTTGAGTGGGCTATTTCGGCGTTCCGTCAAGCGCGCGCATTTCTCTATACCCGCACAGGCCGCTTGGCTGGCTGGCTCGCTGTCGCTACGCATGTTGCAAGCAGAAGGGCGCTGCGGCTCATCCGGCTTGCATCACGGCACCTGGGCGCGATGGTGCTTCACCCACCGAGAACCGACGATTCGTTTCTTTCTCCTTTTTAACTGTATGTTTGTAGGCTTCCCGTGCAGGTCAAAACACGCAAAGAAGACGTTTCGCGCTGGGTGCTAGCTACAGGTATTATCTAAATTATCCCCGGGAAGACCCGCGGGTAAGAAGTGGATGTTGGCGAAGCGAGACGCTCGGGAAGGTGCGCGTCTTTCAAGCGCAGTCGTTGAACCTTCCTACCGAAGATTTTTCACGCGCGACTGGGCTTCGCCAACGGTGCTGCGCGTACCTAATTTGCCGTGTCGCAATAACAGGGCAGACAGTGTGAGCCGGACGAGAAAGAAATTGTCCTTGAGAAGATGCATGGGTGCCATGAGTGTGATGACGGCTTCGTGTGAAGCTTATACTGGAAGTTTTAAGGTATCCGCCCGGATGTCGTCATGACCTGACGACACCATGCATCTCCTGGATGCACGGTATTGCATATACGGTAGAAAGGCGACTGCGAAGTGACGATTTGGGTTAGTGGCATAAAAACATCGCGCAACAACAGCTGCGCTGCTACGCGTGACTGACTTCTAATGTGGGTAACTTACGTAACTGTATTTCGGTGTTTAATGAGCAGCAATAAAGAGACCGTGGCACATATCAGGCGAGGTTCCTGCAGTTATAAATCTTGCATCACACGAAACGTGGCATAAAGCCTCAAGTTAGCTGACATTTATCCCCATTCAGCGGCACGGCTAACAATGCCGCTTATTAATAATCAACCGGGCTAGACTTGTATCTGCTTTATTAAAAAGCAAGGTTTCGCAGTGATTTGCATTCATTAACTCATGCAGTGCAAATAAACCGAAACGACTGTGGCTCATATACTTTACTCGGGCAGTCAATTAGGCAGGTACCCTGTTTTTGCATCAGTAACACATGCAAGACCGCGTTGCTTGGCCAATAATTTGTGACAATCTACACAATTTTTTTGGTTTATCTATCTACACGATGAATTCATGATTAAGTCGCCTCTTGGTATAAGTGGTGCTCGCATTTGTTATACAATTTGTTGTAATTAATGAGCTGGCTTCAGCGTTCCAGTGAGTATCAGTTCGATATCTACAGACATGAACATAAAAACTATCATTATACGTGAGGAAGTACGAACACGTTGGAACAAAAGAACAATCCTTAAGATTGGCACGCCTCTGAGCAATCAAAGAGCTAACGGTCGTTTATCGCAGTGGCCTTCCCAAACATGGTGGACCGCTCCTGATGGCTTGCTCTTTTTTTTTCTTGGCACTGCATACTTCCCATCTACGTGGCATAAGATGGCAAAAAGTCTTGTTTTATTCTATTTCCACCTTGAGGCCTTTGGAGCGCCGAGTCACGTTTAGGAGAGATTTTCTTGTTTCCTTTCTGTCGGCAGCTCAGTTATTCGGTGCAGCCGAAGAATGCAGCCCAACTATTGGCATGTGTTGCACTGTCTGGCTCGGTGTGAACGCACGCAAGATGATTCCCGGTTGCAGACGTGACCACCAAGTCCTCATTTACGCCGAACAAAGGGAAACACGGCACGTAAATGGGTCCAGAGCCTTTGTCGTGCAGTTGTATGTATACGGTGCGCTCGTAAGATGCCTGTTCGGCTCGCATTTTCGCTTCCCCAACGGTTTCGCGCGTGCTTGCCTGACTGGGTCGAAATGCTCTACAGCCATAGAAGCGTTCAAACAGAGCGCTTCGCAGGGCACTCAAAAGCGAACTCCCCAACTTTATGGCCACGTTGGCCGTATTTCGATAAAGGCGGAATGCTAGAAGCTCGTGTATTGTTGGATGTCAGTGCACATTGAAGAACCTCAAGTGGTCATAATTTCCGGAGGTCTCCACTATGGATGCCTCTCTATGTTATTTTTCTTTCACCCACGACAAAAGAAACCCCCCAAAATGCAAACGTAGGCAATGCTCAATTCGGCTATCCCATCAGCATGATATTAGCAATAAAGAATGGCACAAACTATGGGAAAAGAAGTGGATGACAGAGTGCCCTTCGTCGTAGCTCAAGTGGTAGAGCATCGCATGCTTAATTCGAATGTAGTGGGTTCGCATCCCACCGACAAAAAGGGTGATTATGCGTCGACTTTAGTTCATTTACATTTATTTGAGAACCATTGCACTACAGTAAAGAAACAACAAAATATTGTCTCCTTTTCTTTTTTTTGGATTGATTGCCTCTCAGTTTCAGTAGGTATTATATCTTGAAATTCGATCTAACCTTGAGGTTGACAAATGCTGGAATTGAACAACATGGCGGAGTTGCATTGTCAGAGCTGCGAAAGAAACGTGAGAGTATTTAGAACTACGTGTTTATGCATTTTCTAGTAAAAAAGCACACACAACCTAATACTTACGTATTGATGTTGCGCATCATATATGCGTAATATTTGCTTTTTGATCGACAATGTTCACAAGTACGAACGCAGCCACCAGATCAAAATAAATGGGCTTCTTAAGCTTCCGCCAAGTGGCTGAATCGTGAGACAGACAAACAGAAAGACCGACCGACAGTATGACCAAAATTTTTTCGTTGAAGTATCGTAAGAAAGACCCTTGTCTTTAAGCTAGAACAAATAAGGAATGACAAGAGAGAACTGTAATCAGAAGCACCGTTTACTGTCGGCAGAAAAAAGTTTGCGAGGTCTGCAGCGCTTGGCTGAAATACGGAAAACCCAATTGCCGCGCTACTTGCTGTATAATAGCGGGGTGTTGAGCCTATTGGCAGTGTAATCCGTGATTAGCTACTGCAGCTGCCATTTGCCAACGCTAATCACCGAGGCCACGGCCGCTGGCTTCGACATCACGCTGTACGGCGGCAGGTGGCATAGCAGTGCACATTTGCCGCTGTCATTACATATGCTACGAAGTGGCATATAAAAAATGAGCGTAGCATAGAGGAATATTCTGGTTTTGGGACATGAGACATGAAAAATTAATTTTATATCTAATGGTTTACCCCCAACATTGGTAACTACATCTATGAATATTCCACGAGAAATCGTTATTACACGCTGCTTACTTTCGCCCTATGAGCACACCTTTACATATGGTGCGCACGTTCCACTCGCGCGTGGAGAAAAACCCACGCATTTGTAGGGACATCTAGCATCGAGGAATGTGAGACAAGTCGAAAAAGCACTGCAGTCTTTTTTTCAACGATATATTATTATGATCAGCTGTATCAGTTTAGACTAGCAAAGCACACATGTTCTCGTTAGTGATGTGTGCTGTACGCATGATGCTATGCGACTCTATTTATTTACTAATATACGTATAGTGCACCACGACAATGACAAAAAAAGAGAACACACACACACACACACACACACACTCACACTCACACTCACACTCACACTCACACACACACTCACACACACTCACACACACTCACACACACTCACACACACTCACACACACTCACACACACTCACACACACACACACACACACACACACACACACACACACACACACACAGGGCTAACTCGCAACTAATCTGTGCGTGTGTGTGTCTCTTGTGTGTCCTTGTCGTGGTCCGCTATACCCATATGAATGATTAATTCCAACCAACTAGCCGGGCAACGTACCTTAGCTATTTCTTTACGTTCTATATATAATTTGTTCATAGTTGTTATTAAGTTGTGATGTTTTTATCAATACAGCAAACTTATTACCGCAGATATCAAGCATCCTAACAAATTTTACACTGGTAGTACTACAATGGTAGCCTAGTACGATTTTGCAAAGACTACGCTAATATAATTAGCTTAAAGATTAAATTCAATACAGTTAAATTTTTTAAATGAGCACAGATAAAAAATAATTGGTGCGGGAATCAATGATTCGCAGCTGATAATCATTAAGGACAAAGAAAAAAAGAGCTGGAGATATTTCAAAGACTAGATCAAAAATACCATAAAGATCCATCGCATACCATAGAATCTGATTTCTTAAAATGAAAAAAAAGAAGTGCACAGTATGATTTTTTATGAAGGAACGTACCAGCCGGCCATTATTGATCTGCTTCGGACTTTTGCATTCGCTGCTTCGACGTTTCTCTATAGTTGTGCTTGCAGCAATGTTTTATCTATTATTCTGTTAAAAGCAATGCACACTCTCGTCAAAAAATTGGGACTCTTAAGCTTCGCCTCTAAGAGTTGAACGCGATAGCGAAATCTGGCCCCTAGAGCGCCCTTCAACCGCTAAGTGCATACTTATTAATATGTTCTGTTACATACACACACGCACGCACACAGTAGATCGTACCAGCGCTCGTGCGCGAATGGTACATACAGATTTTTGATGTAAAGGAAGAGTCGCATAGCCTCCAAGATACACTCCGCGCGCTAGCCATCTCGAGGCCATAAAGAAACCCACACTGCCTCACAGATAGCAGCACATTATCTAGCCTTTGTTGTTTGCTTAATCAACGCCTCTAGAAAGGCATGATATGTTTTCCGCTAGATAGACAGAGTTGTCAATATTTAGAGCTGTTTGAAAGTTCCTGTTTGTTTCTAGCGGCGATGGCTGCACAATCCCGGCCTTTTCCGATGTAGTTTGAGGCTTCCCAAATGTGCCTACAAATCACCGAATGTGCTTGTTTTCGTCGTGACACTTGTCAAACAAAACTCGTTAATGGGGCCCAGAAACACTTTTTCAAGTAACGATGGAATGAATTCGCTGGGAGAGCTAATTGCTTCACAAATTTAACGTCGCAAAATTTGAAAAATCCGTCCAGTGCGAGTGGAGTTACAAAGGTTTGTCGCATGCTGCAATTGCACTATCTCTTCCTTTGTCCCGACGAAAGCGCTGGAAGCTAAGCAGAGAGGGGTGGCAGGGGCAAAGGAACTACCGCGCCTCCTGACCCTGATCACAATTTTTTTTCGAATGCGCGGTTTTCTTAGTGTGATCGCGTGCTCACGTATGGACAAGTAGCGGCCTCCCACGGCAATCTCTGTAACTTGCTTTTTCGCTCACAGACGCACAGACGAATTTTAACTCACAACCAACGGGGCCGACGCCGATGGCAGGATTTCTGCGACACGAGGTCTCTAACGCTGTCGCGGTAAAACGATTGCATACAATGTACTGGCGTTGCATCACAGATGCAATGCGCAGGAGAGTCAAAGGAGAACGGCGATATCGTCGAAGCGATCTTTGTCGTTTTCCTATGCCGTTCGCATACATCGAGAGCTTCGATGCGCGAACTACTCCTTGAACTTGTTATGGTTCACTTGGCCGCGTTACTGACCTGTCTCGGCACGTAGAGCGGCTTTCCGTTGCGTCTCCAGCGTGTGCTGCCAAGCGTGGATGCGGCTCGCCTTGAGACGGCATTGAAGGGCTCACTGGGCGTGTGCCTACGCTGTAAGGGCGGAGGACAGACTCACGATTACGGTGGCCTTCGCTGGAACGTATATTGGCCAGAAAGACGCTTGAGCTACAGCTTTTGTCGAGAACACCGATACGAGGACAGGACCATGACAGTCGGGGGACAAAAAAAAGAAGAAAAAAAAAAACGGGACAGAACAGCGAACGAGATTGACCTGAAGAATGTAATTGCGATGTTCCCTTCCAAGACCCTTTGATTGAGTTTCGGGTATGTGACCGCGGCCTACGAGTGCCGATGAATGAGCGCAGCTGCCCCAAAGTAGAGGTAGCGTGTTCGATTTCCGGACCCGCTTGGTCATCTTCATGTAAACCTTCAGTCCAATCAGGCAGTTCGCAATAGCTTGTAGATTAGGAGTCGTAGCAGGGAATTCCTGTATTTCTGTGAACAAAAAATATGTATGTATGTATGTATGTATGTATGTATGCATGTATGCATGTATGCATGTATGTATGTATGTATGCATGTATGCATGCATGCATGTATGTATGTATGTATGTATGTATGTATGTATGTATGTATGTATGTATGTATGTATGTATGTATGTATGTATGTATGTATGTATGTATGTGTCACACAAGTCCCGTTAATTAGGGAGGCAATCGCCGGGCTAATTCCAAGAGCCGAAGTATCGGCCCCCCGAACCGCACCACGAAAGCGTGGACAATTTAGAAGTGGTCCTTTTTGGTGCGCCAGCGGACGCCAGCTGTGGCCCAAAGAACAAGTCAGAGCCGAGAGTTGATAAACAAACAAATTATATTCTCAATAATGACAGATCGAAAATAATACACAAAAATGCACACTCCACAATAGTTGCATACAATATGTCACCAATCAAACCAATCAATCAACGTACTACACAATACAATCAGCCACACTTGAAACAACGGACACGTACAACAATACGCGCTACAATGCAGTCGCATGCATTGAACAACCAAGACACTTAAAGACTAAAGAGATAGAAAACCTATTCAGTCCAAAGTTCTTGGAACCAAAGTCTAGATGATACTCTTCCGAGAATCACTCACTCAAAGTCCAGCGTTGTTGTCGTTCCGCAGCCCTCGAAGTTTCTCTTCCAGGGAACCTCCCGTCTTCATATGGCCACTCTCCAAGCTTCAAACTTCTTCGTCGGAACACGTCGGCTCCACACACGCAGCTGTCGCAACGCGTCTTCGCTCGATAGCGGTAAACACACACTCTTGCCTGTAGCTCGAGTCGTCACCCCTCAGGTGGAAATCCTCTTCATCTCCGGCTTCGTCCCTACGGACCAAAACCTTCGCCGACTACACGGCGGAATCCCTACGCACTCTGGCGCTCACTTCCGTCTCCTCCTGATCTTTCATCTCGGCTGCTCGGTTAAATACCTTGCGCGCGACATTCCAGACGGTTCTCGTCATTTCGTCGGCGCGATACGCAGCGAAAGCTGGGGAGAGGTGCGAGACGGTTCGACTGCCCTCCCCGGAGGATGATTCAACTCGGTATGACCACGCCCAGTTCGTTCTAGAAAAATCGCGGGCTTGCTGGGCCGCCGATGCGGGGTGAGGAGGTTCGTCTGCGACGCCACGCTTCCGCGGGGAGAGCGCGCGCCCGGGGAGCCTTGGATGTTTGTTTTCTTTTTTTTTCTTTTTTGACCTCGCGGCGTTTCTCCCGCCCGTTGTCGCAAGAATTTGGCGGCGCGCTCTTTTTTTAGCGCTCGTTCTGTGACAGTATGTATGTATGTATGTATGTATGTATGTATGTATGTATGTATGTATGTATGTATGTATGTATGTATGTATGTATGTATGTATGTATGTATGTATCATTCTCGCACGTACAAGTCACATGCTTTCAAATAGAGGCATCCGCCGTGGTGGTTTAAGGGTTGCAGTGCTCTGATACTGACCCGAAGATGACTGGTTCCATCGTCGCCGCGCCGCCCGCATTTCCGACTGAGGCGAAAATCTTCGGAGCCTGTTCACTTCGCTTTAGGTGCACGTAAAGTAACCCCAGGTGATCGAAATTTCTAGAGTCCTCCACTGCGGCTTCTGTAATAATCTTATATATCATGGTTTTGAGACGTTAAACTGCTGATATTAATCAGAGGCATGGACACTTTAGAAATGTCTATTTGGCGACATCACACATAAAATTTTAAAGTTGTGGTACGTTGCATGTTACTACAAGTCCCATGCTTGCCATTACTAGAAAACGGGTGTGTCGGTAAAACCAGGCCCGATTAGTCAAAGAAAAAGATGATGAATGAATACAAGCTTGTGAATGGCACGAACTTTCCTGCTTGAATGCCTACTATACACAGAGGTTATCTCGTGGTTTTTATTACGGCATGCGTGGCGCCTTTAGCCGGAGGGTCCATAGAAGGAGGAGTTCATCCAGGAAGGGCGTATGCGGAGTCTTCTAGCGTATCTGCATTAATATATTCTGACGGCACGCGCATTTTTCTGTGCGCGCGACACTGGCAGTGGTAAACACCACAGCGTGCCACACGACCACACCCGTCAATACTGCGGTGCTATAGCCGTAATTCTTTTCTTCCGCATTAGCAGTCACCTCGCCGGAGGCATGGTATATGTATATCACTTCCGGTTGTTTTCTTATGATTTCCTCGTATGCCCACGCCCGTGTCATTGAGAAGCGAGCTTCGATTGCCCAACAAGAAGAAGTGTGCGCAAGCTTCGCCTGGTTTTTATAAAATGAGCTTATGGGATTCAGCTCAATGGGCCAATGAAAGGAAAGAAAACGCATTCAAATCCAAGTAGAGCATTATCCGGGTGAAGTAAACTAGCATTGCGAAACATATCTACCAACTCTTCTGATAAACAAAAAAAAAACCCTTCATCAAAAGAACGGGATATTTGAAATGTCAAATTCGAGGCGTGCGGGTCGAATGAATTTGAAAGAAAAGGGAATGGTAATGCGAATCTGTTAATTAGTCGAAGTTAATTACTTAATGAATCTGTTGGAGTCTGGAAGAATCAACGCAAATCAACTTCATTTGACTTTATGAATAAAGCTGGTTCCTCCATTTGTTGGACAACGATGACTGAGCACACTTTCGTAACAGCCCAATGGTTCACCACACCTAAAATCCCTGTCACTTCTGGTGGAAAGGTGGAGAGGCCCCACGAGTGTGTAATAGGAACTCGAAATGTGTGCTGTCGTTTAAATGTCTGCTGAGGTATTTAGCCAAACGGGCGCTCTCATTATGATAGGCGAGAACAATTATAATAAATGGTTGATGAAGGTAGATTGCTTAACGACAACGACGACAGCGAAGTATTCATGCTTCGGGATAGCAGCAAGTTCTGACGCCTTTTACCTAAGAATGTCTTAAACCTGTATAAACATAGATTCTTCATACTTATATTTATGCAGCGAAGTGCGATGAAAATCGCACATTCATTGCGAGAACTGTTTGGTCCTCCACTTCTGTCATGTGGCCATTTTTTTTTTCGTGAGTAGCACAGGCCTGCACCATTCCCCCCCCCCCCTTTTTTTTTTCTGTCCTTTGAATGTATATCACTCAACGTGACCCCACCGATATCAATATCAAAACGGCCACTTGAGGTGCATCTTAAGGAAAGTAGAATCTGACAAAAAGATGTCTTTGAATTAAAAGGAACGCATAATAACGTCCTTATGTTAGTAAAGTGTGAGCTTATTGAGTCGCTCCTTTTATGCCCCCTGTCCGTTTCATAGTGAAGACAACTGTGCATATATAATTTCTTACGTAAAGGAAGCAAGTAAGCTGGAAAGACAGAAAGAAAACAAAAAACGCACTTTTGTTTACAAGGAATACTGAGCAAATACCCGCTTACGTAACTTGACTTAAATGGCTCTTCTTTCTCGTTCTACAATTTGCAGCCTTGTAGCACCGCGACATTTGGAGCACTACAGATTGCAGAGACACTGCCAACCGTACTTATATGTTTATCGTATTCTGCTTATTCATACGGAACCTATCAATGCCACCAAATTTCAAGGAATACAGGAAGGAAAGAAAAACGAGAGAAACATAAAAGCAGCGGAAATGCGCACCTTTGGGGAAGAAACTCTCCATCTTTCTAGTATACGTATAAAAAGAGGCACCCAATTCATATTCCGGTCGTTATGCATAGCACTTGCAATTCATTAGGAATGTAGCCAGAGAGTAATTAGGCAAAAGAACGAACAAGCAAGTGTAGATGAATCAGCAAGATCTGTGCCGTCTAGTCATGCGTCCAGAGCATTTTTACTCAATAAGATTTTTACGGCGTGAACCAGCCTTCATAGCCGTGAAGCGGGACATTGTTGCTCAACAAAAATGCAGCCAAGGACACGCCTGCTTGGCCCCCGCTAAGTGAATTTTTTGCGGACACAGCGCACGCTGGTGGGAGACAAAACACCGCTCGCTATTACCACTTCTGCAAACTGTCCGCGCAAATACCGGCTGCGAAAGTAATCAAACAACTTTAGGTGGAAACAAACCGACCGAGTCACCCGCAAATGTGAGTCCCATCGAAGTACTTTTCTTCTTTTATTCTCAAAAGTACAGGGAAGGTGGCACGGCGGTCGGTTGCCCGAGCAGCCGATTGCAAGCAACGCTGCAAATGTAGGACAGGGCCGCCACGCGCGGATTGAGAGCTAAACAAACTGCTCTCTTCGATAGCGAGTGTCCAAAGGAATGACGTAGGCGTGCCGGGTTTGTTTTTGATTGTTCCCTCGATCGATTAGGCCTATAGGAAATTTCCTTGAGCATTTGTTGAACTTCATGCGTAACTGCCGTAACAGCGATCATAACAACGCCATATTGCAAACTACCTGGGAAAATGCTTTCAAGGGAATGAAAACAACCTAATTAAAGAGAGCGCTCTAAGTTGTAACTTCACATTGATGAACTTCTTTATTCAATTTTGGGCCGCTAATATATATATATATATATATATATATATATATATATATATATATATATATATATATATATATATATATATATATATATATATATATATCATTGTGCGACTACAGTGAAGTGAGCACATGTGGGCTATGACGCGCAATATGATGATCAATATATACACACGGGATATTAAAAAAAACTCTGGGTGACTAGGAAAGTCTGGATGCCTTCCCCGGCAGTAAAAAAAAGAGAGAGAGAGAGAACGAAATTGACTTAGAACGCGCAAAACATCTTTGCCCAAAGATGACAACCTCGTCAATCCAGGAACACATGTGCCTTAGCCCTCTCCCGTGTCTGGATGATCAGACTACGCTGGTCATTCAGGCTTGCGTTTGAAAACTAGGTGTCCCTCCGTTTCTTCTGTTAGGTCATTGGTGTCGATGGCACAAAGGACAATATGAACAAATAGGAGCCAAGAGTGAGGAAATCAAGCTTAACGATAGAACGACGATAGTTATAGCGTGAGAGCAAAACGGCGACACAGAGACAAGAAGGACGTCGTTTTGTCGTCGTTTTGTTCTCGCGCTATAACTGTCGTCATGCCATACCAACTAGCCCAAGCTGCCACACTTAACGATAGAAGTTATATTGAAGTAAAAGATGCACTACTCCATGGCTGATTTTACTCCTTTGCGATTTTACTCCATGGAGAATTTGCGAACATTTTACTCTTTTGCGAGTGAATATTATAGCGCATGGTAACACTTATTACCCATTGCTTACATTCACCACGTGGTACCTTTAGGAAATCTGAAGAAAATTTTATTTGGCGTACTACAGTTTGAATAGCTCATTTACAGAACAACATAAAACTGCGTAAACAAGAAGGAAGAAGAGAGAGAGAAAGAGGAAAGGTGAGGAGTTAAGCCAGATGCAAGAAAGCTGAAAGGCTTTGAATTTAGTCACGTAGTATCTCAGACTAATTATTGGTGATTGTTATTTTATGCATTGCACGTTTCTGTCCATCAAAAGCAATAAAAGGAATGCTTGCAGCGAAGGGACTATGGTTGTTAAGATGCGATATACCTATTCGCTGTATAGTCTATAAATTCTTTGACACATGAGAAAGTCGTGAAGTCGCTTTCTGTGCTAACGTTTTAAGGCGTGCACACAAGGCAATTCGAACTAAACTTTTAAAGAAATTTTGACGTGCTTGGGACAGGCTGGCCTATTTTTGACTAATTGATTTACATTATCTAATGGCAGAGACAGTGGGGCCTTTCAAAGATCGCCAAAAATATAGGCTAGTACTTGTTTCTTTGCTTGTCCTTAGAACTTGACACTGCATATCAGCTAACCAGCTTCGAGCATTCATTTCTGCGGAACCTTATTTCTGCTTGTACCACTGTTATTGCTGAGTACGTTTCCATTTGGTGTCTGCCATGTTTACGTCGGGAGACGATCGCAGAAAGATACCGGGGCCCATATGTCTCGAGTGAATCACCAAGACGGTGTATCGCCTGGTGGCGATGGCGACACTCTTACTTCTGCACCGTTGCACGATAGACGCTATCGGCTGATCTCTTCGTTCGCCGAACCTTGACACTGTGCGACGGTGCGCGGGCGTCACGCGCCTGTATCAAATACGTGGGTGGCAGGATCGCTCGGCTCAATGGTCACGAAATCTAGGCTCCCTATGTGGCTAGGAGTACGGGCGAAGCGAATCGCAACGCATGGAGGCCTCGCACGAAGTAAAAGAATGAGCTCCGTGACATCGTTGACTCGCAGAGAACAAAGCGATTTGACAAACAAGGCAGCTGCATGACATCTTTCGGAGGAATGCGTTCCCGCTCATTGCACGTATGACCGACTTTTGCAAATGTTATCAGCTCTAAAAGGCAACCTCGGATCGCGCGTTTGTCCCCTGTGTGACCAGTGCTATTCAGCGCACATCCAGTTCGTTTCGATCTCCGCAATTTTTTGTCATGCGAAGCTTGTTGCTTGTGGGGGAGTCGCAGATTTTTGACGGAGTTGTCATACGCAGGAAAATAAAGTAAATAAAAACCACCGGTGACTTGATAAAAACTCGGCCTCCAAAGATGTACTGGCGACAAGCGTAAATGTATGCATGGTTTTCCAACGACCGATGTTCTATATCAACCCTGAACTTGACAGTGATCAGCAGCCCCTCCGCGGTGGTCTAGTGGCTAAGGTACTCAGTTGCTGACCCGCAGGTCGCGGGATCAAATCCCGGCTGCGGCGGCTGCATTTAAGAGGGAGGCGGGAATGTTGTAGGTCCATGTGCTCAGATTTTGGTGCACGTTAAAGAAACCCAGGTGGTCGAAATTTCCGGAGCCCTCCCCTACGGCGTCTCTCATAATCACATGTGGCTTTGGGACGTTAAACCCCACAAATCAATCAATCATTAGAGGAGTGGCAAGCGCGCACTCTTTTGATTAAGGAGGAAACCCGCCCGCGTTAATCATAAAAAAAAATTGCCCGCAGCTTCCCTCGGGGGAACACTGAGGAGGATGCGGAGCATATAATTGGTTAACGGGGTGTTAAAGTGCGACTTACTTGGGTCGATGGCTAAATTGGTTAACGTGGTTGTGATGGGGTGTTAAATTGCGACTTACTTGGGTCGATGGCTAAATTGGTTAACGTGGTTGTAGGAGGGGGTGTTAAATGAGTGAACACGTACACACGTATGCGAAAGGGCGGCGCTGGTCGAAGGGACGTCGATCATTGTGTTTGTGGATTCGTTGGAATTCATTTCACCGCGACCTTGGACGTCGACGCGCCGTACAAACCAACCGACGAGCGGCAACTGAGCGAGCGAGCGCCGACCTTGAGTATATATACAGCGCGACGGCGCATGCACTGTCAGCTGTTGAATGTTCTCGAAGCGCGACGGCACATGCGCGTCCCCTGGAGAATCAGGAGAATTGTAGAATGTTCTCGAAGGGGAGAAGCGCGCGCGGCACAGATGGTGGGTGACGGTGCATGCGCGCGTCAGCTGTCGAATGTTCGAGAAGGGGGAGAAGCGCAACGGCGCATGCGCGCGCGTCAGCTGCCGATGTTCTCGAAGCGCGACGGCGCATGCGCGCGCGTCAGCTGCCGATGTTCTCGAAGCGTGACGGCGCATGCGCGCTACATTATACAGCTAGCGAATGTTCGTGAAGAGGAGAAGCGCACGCGGTGTGTAGAGGAGGAAGGGTGCACAGATGGTGGAGGAGTGAAGCGCGCGCGGTGTGTAGAGGAGGAAGGGATGCACAGATGGTGGAAGAAGGAGGAGGAAGCTTGCGGACGGCGCCGCACTACAAGCCTCGAGTATTAGATGCTCCGCATCTAAAAGTAGTTGTTTCTGATGAAGTCACCTACAGAGACGAGTATCGGTGACTTGATCTTCAATAGAATTTGCCTTGAATTTGATGCTTATTACAAAAAACTAGTAACAGAAGGACGCACTTTGAGCACTATCTGACCAGGAGAGGTTGCCACGTTACATTCGCTGGGCGTTAACTCTTTGGGTTTAGCAAGATCAAGCGAGAGTTGGGCCGCAGTGCCATGAACTAGCGGTGGTGAAAGGTGGGAACTATACACGAAGCGCAGGCCGTGAGAGAGTGCGCACGTGCCGTTCCTCGAGTGAGTCCGTGCCACCTCTCGTTTAGTCCTTGGAATGTTCACTGGATGGCGGCACTTCTATGTGAAGAATATATGATGAAAAGATGCGAGATGGCATTAGTTGGAGTGTTCACTAGATGGACGGACGAACAAAGAGGCAGATACACGGACAGATGGATGGATAGATCGACGCACAGATAGATGGACTTACGGACGGACGAACGGATGGACGCAGAGACGGATGAACGCATGGACGGACGGAAGCGCAGGCGGACAGATGGACGCTTCGCCTCACTCATCATCATGCACTCCGTGGATATGCTGTGATTTTTCTGTACACCGCCACAAATTTTCCACATCCACATCAAGTTATCCCCTGCCTGCCTCCTATATGTAATAGTTGCAGCAGCTTCAAGGGCGCATGCACTCTCAAGCAGCAAAGGCAGATCAGACAAATAAGCGGCCATTTAATGTGTCGGTCGTTTGCCAAAAGATACCAGCCTAGTTGAATGCTGTGGCTTTA
Source organism: Rhipicephalus annulatus (assembly GCA_013436015.1). Classification (NCBI taxonomy): domain Eukaryota; kingdom Metazoa; phylum Arthropoda; class Arachnida; order Ixodida; family Ixodidae; genus Rhipicephalus; species Rhipicephalus annulatus. The sequence goes on along the minus strand of WOVY01001952.1, from coordinate 280,217 downwards.
ACTGCGTACAAATTAGCGCCAGAGCACACGTTTTCCTTAATCGTCAAAAAACTTGAATGTTTGCTTTTATTTACTTACATCTTGAGTTGACCTTGAAGAGAATGATTCTAAAACCACATACCAAGAGTTCTTTTTTGTTTGAAGAATCTGTTGCGTAGCAAGAGTGCACAATGCAGTTTTCTGTACGTGTCAGTTAACTGAATTCGAAAAAAAAATATTAGTGCTAGCAGACAATGCTTCAAGAAGGACACCACAATGTGTAAACTTCAAGAACTTGTTTCCGGGAAACATGAACTGTTTATCTATGCACTGTGCCACAGTAGGCGAACCAAATAGAAAGGCCCTATTTTTATCCAGCAGGTCAATCGATGGGCCACTATATCACACGTGTCAACATTGTGACAGATAGCTTAAGCTTCAGTGATATCTCGACCACCCTTGTGTTCGTGCTTCAACAGAACAATGCATGAGTCAAACACTTGTGCACAAGCACAATTTTTGCAATGGGTCGACAAATGAGGGTAAGGTACTTATTGTTATTTGTTACGTCTAACTTGTGTTCTCATCGACCATAAGACATTTTTCTTTCTGACCAACAATCGCACAGGATATTGGAGGTTCCTAAACCGTTCCTTCTACGCCATAGCAGGGTCACGATGCTATTAGAGCATACTGCAGATGGCTTACTGTGCCAATCTGTTAAGCGACATATTCTGCCCAGTTCAACACCTCAACAGCGTAACGGATGCGTATCATAAGACAATTGTTGAATGAGGTTAACCTTTCCGTGGATTGTGCAATAAGTGAGGTTTATGAGCTCCCGCTATCCCGCGGAAATATATAGACCAGACAGGAAGACGTACCAATTGTCGACTACTCGCACTCAGATTGAACGTTTTTTTGTGTGCATTGAAAAGAATGTGCGCCAATGTTTGATTCGTGCATTGTTCCGGCAAAGCACAAAGATAAAGACGTTCAAGAGTTTATTGAAGCTGCACACGTCTGTCGCAATAGTGTCCCGCGTGTTAGAGCCCATCAATTGACCTGTCAGATAAGAAGACCTCCTTCCGGGTCGGCAAAAGATTGGACTGATATGGCACCACTGTGCATGCATATATAGATAAAATAGTTTATGTGGCGTCTTCTTGCTTGCGACCTCTACTAGCGCTGCATATGTTTGCGAAGAGCACATAGGAAGATATACCTTGAATGAATTTGGGCAGTAAATGGGCGAGATACGTCAGTGATAAACGCAGTAATGACAGTGAGATGCTAAAACCGGGAAGATAAAGGCAAAAAAAAATAACGCGCACATTGTAACGGGAAGCATTTCAAGGACATGAGCGTTACGTGAAGTACAGGACCACAAGCGAACAAAGCAACCTGATGGCAGCAGACTGCTTCAGCGCTTAATTTAATGAACGCAAAATAAGGTCATTTTCGTCAAGCATGTAATCTGCCGGAACTACTTAGAGAGCGAAACAATGTTTGAATTATCAATGATTGAATAACCTTTTTTTAACATGTTCTTCTTGTTGTGGAATAAAAAATTCACTTTCAATAAAAATTTCAGTAAAAAAGGAACCAATTTTAATAAAAAAGGGAACCAAGCGTTTCAGAGAATACAATGCTGTAAGCGTGATAAGCTGCTTGTTCGTTTCAGTCTAAGCGTGTTTAGACTGAAACGTTTTGTCCCTACCCAGTCCCGGGCTTTGCGCTAGCAAACTTCAAATCTGTATAACTGATGTTCGATTTGAGCCCATACGATCGAGTGACTGCTGTGAAAGCAGGCAGAAAGATTTGTGAAAGCAGGGTGTTACTGACGCCGGCGTTTGACAAGCTAACTTGTCTTCTACTACTAGGCTGTAATTCCAAGGTTGCATCCTTCAAGACGACAGATACACTTGTAGAAACGACGGCTCTATAGCACACACTTCGTGTTCACTATTTCTGCCTCACGTCTTCAAGCTTCTATCTTTCCGTAAACTATTTAATTCTGTTGCCATAGAAAGTTCTAGAAATAAGTTATACGACCGGCTTTTGTTCCGGCATCGACCACAAAAGCAGGCAACTCGAAGAAGAGGCGGGCCGGCGCGTTTTCTTTCAAGGCTGCCCCGCGACGTGCATCTTATATCCACCGCAGGCTATATTTAGTAGCCGCCAAATTTCTCAGCTTCATCAACACCGTCGAATGAGTATAGTGAGTGAATCCTGTTTACGCTCAAAGAAACCGGCCTCCGCCGCCTTCAGGAACCAAACGCTTTCCGGCTTAAGAGAAGGTTGAGGGGGTCATGCCAGATCGGCCTGACCTCTTTCGTCTTTGCTTCGTGCGTGAGCAGAGAAAGTGAGCAAAGGGCCCCGATGCTGCTGCTGCCTCTGGCGGAGATGAAACGCGTGCAGAAAGGGAAAGGTCGTTTCTTCTCTCAATATAGCATTCGTTGCCAAACGGATGTATCCTCGCTCTGATAGGAGGTTGATACCAGGCCCATTGCAAGGGCACGGCGATTGCGACATAATGTGGCGCGGCTTCGGCTATTGACAGCGGGAGCAAATATAGGGTTTTGCCGTCGCTTTATCTTTCTTTCTTTTCACACCATTATGGCTTCTATTTGTTTAGTTCTTTTGGCGACTACCGCTGTTTGGCGACACTCTACATAGATGAGATATACCTCTGTGAGAGACAAAGACGCTGGTGCTTTACCGCTCTATCGAACACCGCTTTTTGCTCATTGCAGGTGTGATTCAGGGGAAGGGTCTACTTGGTTTGCGTTTGGCCAATAAGATCATCTTTTTGACCGGAAGGGGTGCTATGGAGAAAATCGTACTTCGTTTCTGACGTCAGCACCGCAACAATTCAAGTACAGTGGCTGTCATCGCGGAACTAAGCAGTTGGCACCTGCTACTGTCGACGACACCGGCTTGGAAGTACCGCTGATCGGCCGTTGTCACCTGAAGGTTTGTGCACTTGTGCTACGTTATTTTCCTAGCATACTTGCGTGTTTTGATTATGAAAGTAGCACGCTAAGGTGCTCCGATAGGCATCAACTGCTAAAATCAGTTTCCCATGCTTTCTGCGACGTCGGTGTTTTTAGCGCTCTTTTTTTTTCTCGGGTTTTTAAGGTATGCTAACGTGAATTGACTTCCATAACAATGCATGCCTATGAGGAAGTAAGTTTGTGGCTGTTTATATTTTAATATCAGAAATAACAAGTGCATTTTAATAGTCTGCTGGGAGACAATTTAAGAACTTTGTATTCTTTTCAGCATGAGAACAGGCCTCACTAGAATTCGCTTAAATCAGGGGTGTCAAACACTTGGCCCACGGCGCACACATGACAATCGTCATCCCAAATTCTTATATGACGTTGTGACGTCGTCACATTAGTAAATCGTTGTCGCATTCTTTTCTCGCCTATCATGAATAATAACTTCTTTGCGCGGGGAAGATACACGAATGTGGCTGATCTTAAGTTCTTCTTTTGCTTTTTTGTGAGATACCCCATGTTGCTTGTGTCACCTCATGTTGAAACATCACCGCGCAACGAGTGCTCTATACACTACAGTATCGGCATCTATCTTTTAGGCATTGCGTAGATCGGTATCGATTATACTTCATGAAACCTGAAACGAAATGTTATTTAAAAACGACTCATATATGAGATATGCGAAACCATTTTTTTGAACTAGCAACGTTTGCTGAAATTTTGTTCGGACCCCCCTCCCCCTACCATTTTTCACCTGTGTTCCCTGTCCCGGCCTGTTACGAGCCTTAATGCGGTGACTGCGGCCCGGTAGCTGAAGGAAGTTTGAGACGGTTGGATGAGAGTTTCCTGATTTTTCAGCTCTGCTAATGTAACTCCCATATGCACATTGGAAGATAATGTTTATTGCTTGTGCCTAAAATATTTTTACCTAGGTAGCCCTGCTGGCATCAAGGTCTCCCGATGCTCAGGTATTGCACCTAAAAAAATAAAAAAAAAACCACAGTGATGTACTTATAAGGCGAAGCTAACTGCCGCAAAAGCGTGAAAACACGTGACGTGACAAAAATGAGTGAATTCGATAGGCTGGCTCATATATAGAAATTTACCTTGAGTTCGACAGTGGCACTTACACCATTGAGAGTGACCATAGGTGCCCTGTTCAAGAATACTTACTTTCGAAAAATTTGAGCGAGACAACAAGAGTGTCGTCACTTGCATACATTTCGTAATTTCTTATTTATGCACTGAAAGAATGATGCGCATTAGTCATGCAGCGCTTCCAACGTAACAAAAAAGACTCTTTTGGACAATATTTTAAACGAACTCGATAACACCTAAGAAATTGAATAAAGTACAGCCGTTGCCTTTGGTAATTTAGTGGAGTACCATTGCGGAAGGTGCGCATTTGGCATCTATCAAGAGCAAATACCTATATACACTTCTCCAGTTTCAGGCACACAAATATACTTGCAATACAAGGAGAAAACATAAGCGTCATATATGCAAGATCGAAGTCTCAAAAGTCGCGTTAAATATCACAAGCAAAAAAATCAAACAACATCATTTCTGCCTAAATAAAAGAATTGTTGATAACGTGCTCTGATTTCTGTACTATAAATGTATTGGTTAAGCCATGCCTCACGTCTCGTGCTTTTCACTAGAGTTGCTGAACAGGTGTCAACAATAAATTCAGTTGAGAAACTTTTAGGTAGCTCACGCACCGCAACTACCCTTCATGTATGTACATGGCATACTATACATGAATGGAAAATAGCTTCTACGCATTGATAAGGAGAACGTTGGAATACGCACGCTGGACACCATAAAATGTGCACGGGAAAAAAAAAAGACGAAACGGTGTCATGTGCAGTACTTTTCCGGCTTGATACACACAAGGTGGTGTGTTGTGCGCTTGCAGGTGACGGCAAATGTGCGCTTACGAACGTACGCTGACGAATGAATGTGGAGCCCCACCGCGGTGGTCTAGTGGCTAAGATACTCGGCTGCGGATCCGTAAGTCGTGGGATCGAATCCCGGCTGCGGTGGCTGCATTTCCGATGGAGGCGCAAATGTTGTACACCCGTGTGCTCAGATTTGGGTGCACGTTAAAGAACCTCATGGGGTAGAAATTTCCGTAGCCCTCAACTGCGGCGTCTCTGATAATCATATAGTGGTTTGGGGACGTTGAACACCCACATATCAATCAATGTACGTGGATGTAGGTATACTACGAAACAATCACTGACCATTCAGTGATAAAAGCTCAAGGAGCCTACGAAGGTGCAGATGGATGATAAAAATCTAACAATAAGTGGACTTAGCCACAAGAGGGTACGAGGTTCATACTCAAGCACTTACTCTAGTGGCACTCGTGACAGATCATCGTCATCTGATAGCCTGATAGCATTCTGCGTCACGTGAACTTTGAATGAAAGAATCACCGGTATAGGTGATGCAGAGCTTTTGTATATTCTGAGCAGCTCTCCCAATCGATTTGTAGCTGGACCCCGAGGACACACTTTCACAAGCAGCTGGCGCCATCTCTTTAGTGGGTCTCATCTCTCTAAAAAAAAAAAAAACCACTGAAACAAAGAACACAGATTCTAGCTCTTCGCTGTGAAAACTCCTTTTATATTTGTTCTTTTTTATTGTCTGTTCAATTTATCCTCATCAGTATAGCCCTTTCGAAGCTTATAGTAGCCAGTGGGTTATGTGTTTGGTTAACCATTGAATTTTGTATGAGCAAAGTACTCACAAAGCTGCGTTATGCACAGTGACCCCCTTACCATTGTCATTTAGTAAAGAAGTCATGCCTTCGTCAGTTTCTACGTTGGAACAGGACATGCCAAGGTGCTGCATTTAATCTTCTGAGGCCGTCAAAATAAATGTTTTTTGTCGACGTGGATAGGATGCAGCAAGTGCAGCTTAAATTGGCACTATTTTCTTTTTCATATCGTCTCCGCTTCTTTCTGTCTGTGTAGCTTTTCAAGCAATCATTCCCTTCGCGCAGCGGAAAATAGAAAAGAGGACTTGTGTCTGGTTGATGTTCTTATATTTTCTTTTCTCCTCCTTCCTCCATGTACATGTCAGTTTAGCTCGTTGAATTCAATCTGCTTTTATGGATTCCTAAAATCAGATTAGTTTGATGAATTTCGATACAATCTGCCAGTTTTTTTAAACGGAAAGTAGAAGGTATGATATGCTTCGAAAAAATGTTTGGTGTAACGAATTGGTTATTGTACTGGCGTGATGTGACGGATGGCAAGAAGCATGTAGAAGCAAATAAGTGTATCTTCGCCGTAGCGAAGCAGCAGCAGCAAAGGGTTGTACGTACGCCGAGCTCCAGGAAGTGGAGACCTACGAGAAGACTTGAATAAAAAATTCTGGACAAAGCGACTTATCACTCAAGCATGCACTTCATGGGCCATGAACGAAAAAATTAGAAAGGCCTGTGAAGTGTTTTGTGGGACGCTCTTGTGGGATACAAAAGTGCAGGGCGAAAAAGATAAAACATTGGCGACTTCTTTTTCGTTACCACAGGCCAGTAGCTCTCGAAGGCGGCGGAATGCGTGAAGGAGTACAAGACTTGCGTATTATCTAAAACATTCAGTTGTAGTCTATAAAAAAGAAACACGGCAGCATCATGCGAAGACGCGCCATAGAAAGAGAGCCAGACAGAGGAACGGCTCACTTTACGCCATCCGTCAGCTTGCGCAACACGAAGTGAGGCAACTTACGGTGGCTTGCACAATTCCCACTACTTGTCTTCGTAATGAGAACCGCGAGAGGGTTCTGCTTTCTTGTCTTCATGGACGACGTTCGGGTGCTCTTATACCTTCCGTTCCGATACGTATTGCATGAGCCTACGCACGTAGTACATGTCTCGCCGCTCTTTCGCTTCTCTTGCAACCTATCGGCGTCGACAACGGGCCATTCCGCTATTTCCGCCAGCCTTCGTCGTGCGTCTTCTTGCTACGTCAACCAGCGCAGGTGCAGATGCAACTATCGTTTATTGCGGCGGGCACGAGCAAGGTCGGTGGCGTCGCCACGCCTCTTCACGTCGGGGTTTTTCCTCACCTCTCCGCGCGTCTACCATAAAGAACCGTAGCGTCATAGGTCAACCAAACAAAGCACTCAAGCAGAACCAGCGTTTCTATAGCCAGTCACAAACGTACAAACAAGTGGACAGACCTAAATCTTATCCCTAGTTCGTGACGATAGTTATAGAGCGAAAACAGAACGGCGACAAAGAGACAAGAAGGATACGACGTCGTTCTGTTCTCGCGCTATAACTATCGTCATGTCATACCGACTAGCCCAAACTGCCGTACCCCTAGTTCGTATTCTGACAACGTTGATTAAACTTAAGCTTTCGCGAACGTTTTGCAGAAGACAAAAAATGATGTACGTGATTTTGCTGCCGAATGTAGATTGCGGACGACCATTATACTGTTTCACGTCTTGACAAGAGCGTCGATTGCCTGAGCAAAATAATGCCTATAGTTGCGCTTTATTTCGCGCATAGTGTATTCTACGTTGTCTTCTTCGTTAGTTGGCACGCACGAAATGTTAAAACAGGGATAATAGAAAAATATAGTGCTGGAGAGCCGAAGCCGCCTGTGTACGCACTCTCTTGTGTTTCTTTGCATTCGAAGCGGCGCCTATTGAGAATACGAAAAAACGCAACTGCCTACGTGCGCAAGCCTCTTTGGAGCACCGACACTGAAACTGTCTAATACGCGTTTACCCGCGCCTTGTAAATACGATATGACTTCACGTAACAATTGTGTTTTTTTTTCGGTTGAGTTCTTTGCTCTTGAAATCATATTAGCTACCAACGAAAAATGCAAAACTTGTGAAAATCGAAGCGCACCATTACATCAAGATGCTGGCTCAAGCAGAATTACATTGTACTTGTTTTATTGTAGGAAAAGCAAGTGAGGGCCCTAGGATCTTTCTGCAGGGATATAGGACACCCATATGAACCATAATCGGGTGCATACTGGTATGGAGTTATTGAAATAACTCCTTATTTTTGCGAGCGAGTCAAAAACAGCAACAGAAAAAAATTAACTATTAAAATTCAAGGTTCCCAGCGTAAAAATTGCAATCTGATGGTGAGGATGTAATGCTAGCTGAGTGGGCAATACATGACAAATAAAGAAACCATATAGACTTAAACGAAGTTCAGAGATGCAAAACCAGAAAGCTAGCTATAACAGGCAATATTGCATCTAATAATATTACACACATTTCACGAATTCTGATTGCGCCTGCGCCGCCGCGGTGGTCTAGTGGCTAAGGTACTCGGCTACTGACGAGCAGGTCGCGGTACCAAATCCCGGCTATGGCGGCTGCATTTTCGATGGTGGCGAAAATGCTGTAGGCCCGTGTGCTCAAATTTGGGTCCACGTTAAAGAACCCCAGGCGGTCCGAATTTCCTGAGCCCTCCACTACGGCGTCTCTCAATCATAGGGTGGTTTTGCGACGTTACAGCCTACATATCCATCATGAGTTCTGTATCATAAACAGATAGTGCCCAGCAATGTGCGGCATGGGGTGTACCGCAACGCAGTTAGTTGTCGGTCGAGCAGGATACAACCTGACAGCCGTGACTTTCACAACGGTGTGAAATTCGACGCCTTCCTTGCTTTGGTCGCCAGTAGCATAGGGCGCGTTGATGTAACGAGCGCAAAATTTCAACCACGGGCGCACAAGATTCGATGCGCACGCACGTGGTGGAGAAGGCGGCCTGTTTCCTTCCCATTTGCGGCTATTGTGGGCAAGCAAGTTTCCTCGACGGGAGTGTGACGCGCGCTCTCAGAAGCAGTGCCATGCGTGAGTTCTTTTTTCCTCGAGCGAAGTAGCTCTCGTGAGCGGCTATAACTAAACGTGCGCTAAGAAAACTGCGAGGCTTGCTTTGATTATTGGCCATGTTTCCATGTTTCGCAAACGTCCGGCAACCGTGCAGCGGCAAGCAGTCCGAGCGATTGGACGAACAGGTTTACGTCGTCGTCGCTGTCTGTGTTCTAGGGTGCATGCACGTTTAGCACGTGCTCTATCTTTAGCTTCCGTTAGCTGCTCTCTCGCTTCCCTTTACCGGTGCCGAATTTCGCGCGCGCTGCACATCTGCGGGCAGGCACCTCGTGCCGTTTCACAGTCTCCTCGCTTCGCTCGGCAGCGCACGCCACCAGGTCTCGCCTCACCCCGCATGTAAGTGGAGCTTGACGGCTGAAAAATGGTGGTAAAGGGTGTGATGAAATAGTAAGAATACCTGCTTGAGAGTTCTGAGTGATTACGAAGAATCCTCCAAGCCGTTGTTCAATCGCTCTACATTTTTTTTTGCTGAGCTCCTTGAACGCATCAAAATTCCTTGTTTAGAACACTAATGTTTGTTGCGTAGCCTTTTCCATCTGAACTGAAGAAATGTGTGCCTTCTTGGAGAGTATGAGCGTACTTATCAATTATGTTCCTTTCTATGCTTTGTGCTTAGTTGCTTGTACGCATCGTGATTCGCAGTATAGAACACTCACGCCTGCTGTGTAGCACTCTCTATGTGGAATGAAGAAATGTGTGGCTTATTGGTGAGCATGTGTCCACCCATGACGTAAGTTTCCTATATAGATCTAGACGTATGATTCGATGTAAACCTCAACGTCGCGTTCATGAAACGAAAAGGCCGCGAATTTAGACTGCGAGAAAAAAACAGAATACGTTGTTGTTCTGGCCCCAAATGTTGCTTTTCATCCATCTGAAAACAAAGAAAAGAGCCATTTGCCACCTTTTTTGAAACCCCGACTAGCAACGTGTGTTACACTCTTGAAAGAGGCGTGGTGGCTCTCACATGGGGTCATTACACTCTCTCGCGAGAGTCGTGCGAACAACGAGAGAGTCAACGTGCCTCTTTGAAAAGAATCATATGCGCAGCAATCAGGACTCACCGAAAGTATAGTAACGCGTACACTTTTTTTTTTTATTCCTTAGAGCGCGCAAAGCCTAAAATGCCATCCCAGGTGTGTCGTTCTTCGTAGCTATGTTCTCTTCACTTTTGTGAGACTGTCTGAATCTTCATTTCTGGAAGAAGCGGCTCTTCGTAGCACCACAACACGCAAAACCAGCACTGCCCGAATACCCCGTCACCAACGTCCTGGTGCGCGACAGAAGTATTGTCAGCAGTATTGTCAGCGTTTTTCCTAAATGGGGAGAGCCTCTGTGAACTAATGTGGTGGCAAATAAATCGGAGAAACACAATGTATCCATAGGATTATTTGCTATAGCTGCAGCAAGTAGACGCTTGGATTTTGGAACATATACGGGTCGGTGCTTTCATAACTGCATCAGTGTGCGACGCATTCTGACGGCCCTCAAAACACCAGGTCTTTTTCTATTATGCTGTTCTACGTATAAATGCCGGGGTGGTCGTTCCACATATATGTGCCTGCGGTGGCGGATGCGCATACTCACTCTTGTGATCTGTCATATTTCCCGACCCATCTGGTCAAAGTGCTCCATCCTTCCTGCTGCCGGGATATTGTTCGTGTATTTTTGATGAATGCTGTCGCGCTGTTTATATAGCTGCATTGTCAGAGGCAAAGCAAACATGGCTTGCATTGAACGCCAAAAGCAGCGTTGGTGCGCTGTGTTGCGTGCGACCGGAGGTAGTGCTCCTAGAAGCTCTACAGTGTTTGTTTGCAAAAGGAAAAAATAAATAAACAGAGTGCTAGGGATACCCATTGAGCTCTGGCAGCCTTGTCAAAATCCGGAAGTGCGGAAACGAGAACGGTAGACTATTTCCGCGTGCGTGACCGCATTCAAAGTATAAGTTGCGTATGTGACGAAGTGGCATCGCTAACTTTTGGTGGAGGGCGAATTTGTCTTCCGGCCTCAAAGAGTATAGGTGAAACCTTTGAGTAGCCTTTGGCGTTCATGCCCGTTTTGGCATCTTTGCACAGATGTCTACCACACTTTGGTCTCCTGCTTATCTATGATTTCACTAGCGTGTTGTTCTGTTAGGGTGAATGTTTATAAAATAGGGCAGCTCCCATAGACACCCAGAGTTCCCTGTAGTGTATTATTAAGAAACTCTGTGAGATAGATAGATGGATAGATAGATAGATAGATAGATAGATAGATAGAAAGAAAACAAAGTTGTGAATAACATAGCATGATTTGTTATTTTGCATGACGTGCCCCACACTTGACTTTGCTCCCTTTGCTTTCCACGCCTCGCTGTCACCAACAGCACTCGCGGAGCCTTGTCCGTGTTTCACACGCGTGATGTTTTGTCTTTGTAGGTTGAACGCTTTGTTATATGCGTGGCGCGCCGGACAATAATTCCCAGAAACGCCAACACTCGACGCAGCTGCGTCCGGAAATGCTTGCTGCTGATATTCGACTGGTCGAGGTAAGTAAAAATGAGCAAATGTTACTTACTATACGCAGCATTTTAATAGCATAAGGTAATACTGTGTGGTACTTTCGGTTTAACCAAATGACAATCACCGACAATTAGCAAACATACACGCCGTAAAAGCATCTATGTATAAATACGGAGAATGGCAACGTACCCACTTTTAATAATAAACGTTGACGAGAACGTCTGATTCGTTTTCGTGGTATTCGACATGTTGGCAGGTGGTGCGGCTGCCTTGCAACTACGCTAACATGGACTTCTTTCTACAATAGAAATATTCCCTGCATATATATATTCCGCAGTGGCGAAGTAATCACAATTATCAACGTCTTCTTTGATTCATAACTTTTCATTGAGGAGCCGGGAGTTCCCTTTTCTTTGCGTGCCGACCTTCACTCGAAGCCGTGAACGCGCCACGCTTGCGGTAGGGGAGAACGCGCAGTCTAGAGTAAGAGCCAAGTCAACTTTCCAGGCCAAACACGGCCTTTTTTCATTGGCCTTTGTCGTCGCGACCTTGTGCTCTACAGCCCTCGAGGTCGCCGTTAAGGCGGCCGCGGTCCCGTTGAATAGAGATGGATAAGGGTGCAGGAGTGACTCCGGCGTGCAGCCAGAGCAGGGAGCTTATGTTTATAATCATGCCTATTATAACAGTTAGAAGCTTACGATGATGATGATAATCATGGAAGATAGCAGAAGGTCGGCGTTCTGAGGAACCACAGTACATCCCGATTCTTTAATAAATGTAAATAAGGAACAACTTTGAAAGCGTGACCAATGTCAACCGGGCATGCTGTATTCAATTTAAATTAAATACAATGTAGCGAGCGGGACTCCAGCATACCAGATCACCACACTTGCAGCAATGGATTTATGGCCCGATTCATGGGTCCCTCCTCGATTTCATAGAGCAAACGCCACTGCACCATTTTGTGTAGCATGTATTGATGCCATAAAGAATTTGCGCAAAAAGGTATTATGGTACAATAAATGAGAGACAAGCTTTTGATCTAGAACAATCAAACAAGCATGCCCAGGTAGCGAAAAGTAATATCGAGCATTGAGAGATAAGGGAATGAATACTAGGCTTGTAGACGCCCATATTCCAGACTGAAAACTCTCACTGCGGCACGAGTGCTCGTGTGGTGTTCCGCAAGGGAAGCCATGGAAACAAAGTAAAAGAAGCGAAAAGTTTGCAATGAGATAATACCCAATAGGAAGTGCACAGAATTGCGAGAGCCAGGTCAATGTTGTATTGGTGGCTCCAGTACGCGACACGTGACACTGACAAACTTGTTCTAATCTCACAGGATGGAACGCTTGTTGCGTTTGTTTAAACACAACGTTATGCTGTGAATGCCACGGAAAAACACCGAACAACGTTCCTTTCGTCATTTTTTTGCTTCCTGCAGGTGTCAAGGTAGCGCTGATTGAAGCCCACAATGTGGCAAGAAAGATCTGCGTGGATCGCCTTGCCGCTGCTGCTGGCAGTGGTGGCCGCCGAGGAGCTCCGAGATCGGCCACTGGGCAGCGTGGAGAGGCTGGCCCGAGGGCTGCAGAAGAAAGTCCACTGCGCGGGTCTCTCAGCCTTCGAGTGCGTGCAGGTAAGCAGTGGGGCCACCATAGCTCCACCTATTAAGCATTGCTTACTTTTCATTCATCACTATATTTTCCAACACACACACACACACACACGCACACACACACACGCACACACACACACGCACGCACGCACGCACGCACACACGCACACACGGAACACAAAGACACCATGGACTATTCCTGGTCCATGTGTGTGTCCCGCGAAAATAGGGATGACTCAGTACAAACTCGCCCAATTGTCAGTACAGCATTGTTGTTTCTTTTAATAATTCACTAGCCTTCATAGGCGAGTCTCTGTACTGCGAAGTGGGAACATCCAACACATCGATTTCGCGTTGAAATAATGACTAAACTTTTATTGTTGTGTTTGTCACTTTTTTGAAAGTTTATTTATTCATCCCACATTTTCGGGAATTATGCATGCCGCGTCATCTTTCAGCGGTGGGCTGGAGACCCACCCTAACTGAATGGGAAGTACATGCACACACGAAAATATGCTACTGAAAACGACTCTCGTTTTTAGATACTGAGGAACTACTAGAACAATTCATGCGTAATTCGGCTGAAGCGCCACAAAGCGCCTACTTTACCAGGCGATTTGAAGATTTCCCCATACAGCCCATGAGAGCTGCCTCAATTCAGAAAAGTTTTGACCTGTTTCAACTTCGATTGCAAAGCTCAGAGGGGATATTTCAAGAACGACTCCCGGTTTTACATTAGCGGAGAAGCACTGTTTCACTTGATACGCTACTTCATTGTGTAGCCGAATTCATGACACTTCCTCGGTCCTTTTTGCGAGCCTGGTTCTTCCTGTTTCCAAAGCCCTCACTGGCTCTGACATGGTGTCGAGGTCTATCGGAAGAGCTCGTGGCGCTGTCAAAGTCTTTATTGCAATTATCGCGAGTGTGTGCGGGAGAGGGAGGCGTGAGTGCGCTTCAAAGCCTCAATGAGTTCGTCTCGCCACTGGTGCGGGCAGCGCTTCAACGTTTCCAATTCTTGGTCATGAAGGTGGCCGCTGCGGTCAGAGCTATACGCCGCGATTTTCAGGCCAGCACTCGAGTACCAAAACCGCGCTGCTCTCATGTTTATGCCGGACCACAATGGTGGTTTAATCCCCAATTTCGAACACCACACCCTGAAGTGTGCTGTTATGTAAATCGTGTTTTCGGGGGCCTACAAACACTGACGCATTGATTCGGCTCTACGCAGTGCCTGTCACCTGATAGCATGGCTTCTCTACTGCACGGGAACGACACGAACGAAACCGTGGACGACCGGCAGCGTGAGAGGCTGAGCGTTCTCCTGCTGGAGCGACTGACGGACATGCGGCAGCCGTGCCACGTCGGACGCTGCGCCACGTACGAGCTATGCCGAGGCGCCCTGCAGCTGGCTTCACCTGGACGGCTGGCGCGCCTAGAGGACATTCTGCGACGCGTCAAGGCCGTCTACGTGCCCACCAACAGACGCAAGGTGTGCTACTTCGCGCCTCGGCCAGTGCGGAGCTGCGCGTGCCATTTTTGTCTCGATGCTGGAAGCAAGGGCGCGTTTTGTTGATTGTGAAAACACTTGGCGCACGGATAGTGGTCGCGTCGATGGCATCCCGGAGAGGATACCAATCAGGTTGTATGGCGTTGTTTGTTATCCCGACGAGGACAGTTGGTGGCGTTCTTATTGCCGTCATTGTGGTGAGCACGAAGCTTTATGCGACAATACTAGAGATTTTTGGCGGAACACGTTTTGGTTCTTAAAAGGCTGATTTCTACGGTTGTGCGGCAGTTTTATTTAGCCAGAATACTTGAGCCACAATATTTGCGCGACAAATACTGTAGCAACAATATTTTCGCGCCCAGTCAATGAGCTTACAATGGTTCCTCACGTTAGCCAGTGCGTTTCAAATGATGATTAGCCATGGTTAGTGTTCACTAGTATGTTGCAGACGTTGGTTATCAATTTATACAACGGCATCGTTGATTGCACACATAAAAAAACGGAAAAATGCCTCCTGCGCTAAGAGTCCGAGTCCATTAGCTGTCGCATATACGTATGGGATAAATATAAAACATGGTAAACATCGTAAAATTGTTTCGAAGTCCTCCGACTGCAAATAATTCATGATTGCAGTGTTTTTGAATTCGTTTTTTAAGTTGATACATTTGATTACATCGCTATTTTCATTCGCGCAGTGCTTCACCGCAGAGGAAGTACTGAACAGCGTAGCGCCATACGAGAAGAATGAAGATGCTTACGTCGAAAAAGTAGCTACGTCAGTCATTTCTCATCTTTCACAGGGTTAGTGTATGCTTAAATTTTTTTCTCACAGATTTCTTTCATGTTTACTTTTTAAAGAGTCGTGCTATTGGCTTCGTAATACGATCCCTGTTATGACTGCTCAAGAGTGACTAGCGGTACTCTGTTAATAAATAAATAAATAAATAAATAAATAAATAAATAAATAAATAAATAAATAAATAAATAAATAAATAAATAAATAAATGAATGAATCAATGAATGAATGAATGAATGAAGGAATGAATAAATAAATAAATAAATAAATAAATAAATAAATAAATAAATAAATAAAAAATGAATGAATGAATGAATGAATAAAAAATAAATAAATGAATAAATAAATGAATAAATAAATGAATAAATAAATGAATAAACGAATAAACGAATAAATGAATAAATGAATAAATGAATAAATGAATAAATGAATAAATAAATGAATAAATGAATAAATAAATGAGTAAATGAATAAATGAATAAATGAATAAATGAATAAATGAATAAATAAATGAATAAATAAATGAATAAATAAATAAGTAAACGTTAGACACAACCTCAAGAAAAATGTTTTTCTACGCAGCGTGCTCGCACAAAAACAGCAAACCTTTGCGGTGTTATTTGTATTACCACAGCGGAAAAAAAAATATGCCATTGAACATGTTATATACGAATTACCCACATATAATTACAAATGAATGCTTTCAGATATATACGAAGCAAATAACTAGAGTTGAGCATTTGAAAAAAAATTTATAAAAAAAAATAAAGACAACTTTTAGGCATGCTTTGGTATCACTGGTTTGACCTCTTAAAACAATGCCTTAAAATTCACTTACTTGCAAGTGACGATAACAATGCTTTAGAGACCTCAATTTACTGAAATTGATTTTACTTTTAGGTCACTGCATCGAGGTTGGAGACGCCGTGACAGATTTTCTTGAAGATCTCTTCCGGCGGTATGGTGACAACACATCCGAACTAATGACGCAACAAGGTAAGTTTTTATTTTAAGATATGTGTTCTCGTGGAAAGGCGTTGTACGTCAAAAATGAAAGGAGGAAATGTTGTTTTAGCTATTGTGCCTTGGAGGTTTTAATGCGGAGGGCCGTGTTTTCATTAAAGCAGAAATAGCATACTTGCCGTCTTTACTTTTGAGAAAAAATTTGTGTTTTGTTTGTCATTAATGAACATATTTAGCACAGCTTGCCGACATTTATTTAGTTAAGCTTTTGAACCAGTCGGAACTTGGGCCAGTGGTATACGATTTCTCAAATCATCACTCTAAATCGTGCAGGTCTAGAGAGGCTGCTGAAGAAATTACGCCTAGCATCGGAAGATATTGCCTATGGTCACAAACACAAGCATGACCACGGCGAGGGCCATGACCACAGTGACCATAATCATTACTACGATCATGACCATGAAAGCCACTATCACGATCACGAGTATGAGGACGAGGATGGGCACGACCACAACCACGACCATGGTCACGGCAGTAAAAGCGACCATGATCATAAGCATGATCATGACCACGAACATAATCATGACCATGACCATCATCATGATCATGACCATGAACATGATCATGACGGTGGTCATGGACACAACGAAGATAATCATCATGGACACACCACTCCCCACAGCCATCAGGAGAAGAATCACAGCGTTATTACCACGGCGGAACAGACTTCAACGCCACCAGCATCCAGCACTTCTACGGATACACACAGTACCACTGAACATAGCGAGGTGGCCAAGACATCCGATCACCATCATCAGGATGGTAATGATGAGCATGATGACCATCAACACGGCGATGAAGCCAGTACTCGCCATCGTCGTGCCACTGTGCCATCAATTCGAAGCCAGTCCGCTGTGCGGCTTGGTTCAAACGTCGCAGGAAGGGGGCGGCGTGGTGTCCCGTCGGTTCCGGACCACGACATCCACAACCACAACAGTTCCGCTTCCAAAGTAAGACTGCCTGCTGTATAAGCAGTGATTACAACTCGCGGTTGCCTCTTAATGCTTAAGGTGTATCATGCTATGTCCCGCTCATCAACTCGGTAGCTTGGTGGCTATTTTTAGAAATTATTTAGACGGGTATATTTTTTATATTGTTACTCTATGGCTATTTTTAACGTGTTAGGTGATTGTGCGCAGAACTACAGACTGTGTTGATGTATAGCGTGAGTCAGCCAACCGCTCTAAGTAGGCGGTCAAGCTATCTGCAAAACAATAAAGAAGTGTCACAAAGAGTGCTCTAAAAACCAGGTTCAAATTCAAAAAATTATCTTTGAAGGCATCTGTGATAGCGAATGACGCAACTAGGAGATGATCTCAGCTGCTATGAAGGTTAATCTCAGAATGAAATGAAGATAGATGGCTTTTCGAAATTAAACCACTGACACTTCTGAGAATCTTCGTAATCGTATTCCAGCAAGGTTCCTTCACATGGCTTTCTTCTGAGGATGAATAAAGATTCGTAATGACCACGTGATTCTCGGATAGGAAGGGTATCAGCACTATCTAACCATACACGGCTATTTCTGAGTGAAAGCTCTCAAACCAAGTTCTCTTGGTGTTTCCTAGAACACAATGATCTCAGCACATTGCTTTAAGGAACTGTTCTTTCAAGCAATCACTCTTGAGCGCTTTAAGCGCATCAATGAATTGCGATGCCAAATGTTGTTGCTCCTTCCCGTGCATAGTGCTTGAAGAGGTTAATGTCGAGGGTTGTTTTGGATTACAGAGACTGATGTATCTATAACAGTGCATGCTTGGACAAGTTTATTCGAATGCTGTAATATAGCTTCATATGCGTTGCAAATTATATATCTCAAAGGCTCTGCATGGTGACGCCACTGACTCCGCAATATGAGCTAGCTTCATTAGAAACTGGGCAAAGGTAATGGCACGCATATATAGATTTGGGACATAGCGATTATAGCTGACGACAGCTGAAAAGGCTTTGCCTTCTGTTTAGCAGTTTCTTGGTTGTCAAGGTTGTCAGATTATAGCACAGAGATACGTGTATATTGAAGACAGCTGTCACAGTGATGCCGTAATAAATGTTGTGGTAACAAGAGTCCAGCACTTAGCAGTACACTTGCACGTTCTTCTCGCAGTGTTGGACTCCGCGGGAGCTGATTCGGCAGTTCGGGTTTTCCGAAAACGGCTCCATTACCAGACGCGAGTTCTTCCACTTGTGCCCGGCGCTGATACAGCAAGCTGTCAGTGACGTATGCCTCCAAACAACCCACGAGGAGCGGAAACCCACCACCGCCGAGTGTGAGTGACCCCGCGGACTTTCTCATCACCAGTCCAAATAGACCTATCGTGCACCACCCCACATAGAAAATGCAATTGGCAAAAACTATGGCAGCATTATCATCTGAATGACAACCTATTACTTTTAGATGTTGAATTTGCCAGAATACTCGCTTTGTTATGAAGGAAATGAACTACTGCAAATAAAGCCATGAAAAGCATGCAGTCAGGCGTTTTATGTAGTGCTTTTCAATATCGATAACAGCTACTAGTAAATATAAGACATAACTGTCATTACACATGGTGATTTCCAGCTAAAGATACATCAGTGCATAAACCCCTGTATGTGGCTTGCTACTTTACTATTACATTGGTAAGGCCAACCAGCACAGCGTTCGACACCGAAAGCTCGATATCACAATGAATAGCACATGACTATTCTCAGTTTCAGTTTATAATTAATTGAAATGACAATGATTGGTGTGAAAAAAAATATGCAGATAAGGGTACCAAAGTCAGTGACTGCAAACAGGACCTTGCTGTCAGAAAACCTGTCAAGAGAGTCGCACTATTGACAGGTTTGGCTCTCTCACAGTTGCTCGACCTTAAAACTTCCGGACGAGGCGCGTTTTTGAAAGCACTCGCGTTTTTTTTTTTGTCGCAGTGTATGGCTACGGAACCCTGTCGGTGTTCATCATCAGCCTGTGCTCCTTGATGGGAGTGCTGCTTCTACCGTGCCTGGCTCGCCACGCCTACTACTACATCATGATGGGCTTCATTGGCCTCTCATTCGGCACCATGACTGGGGACGCGTTTCTGCACCTAATACCACAGGTGGGCACTACCATAGGCCCTACCACTACTACAGGAGTCTACTAAAATTGATGTTTGCAAGGGTAGTGTACCCCTAAGGCATCTGATGATGGGCAGTATACCTTTGCCAATCGTACCGATACTCAGTCGGACCTTTCTCCACATTTCTTAATGAGCAGGGTTATGGATACGAGTGCTCGATAGAGCTAAAGGCGACCAAGGACTTCTGACGCTGAGTTGAAAAAAACTGATTGATTCACGCCTTTACAGCCCGGAAAGCCGGAAAACAGTGACAGGGTGTCTTAAGAAACATGCCACTGTTTCACTCTCATTTTTGCCACAATGGCGGTGCTTGTTTTCTTTTCTGCTCGACCTCGAGGGAGGTGCTTCAGTGAAGTTACCCCTTCCCCATTCGTGTACCATGCACCCGCGTTTGTCTACTATTCCGTGATCTATGGCAGCCAATGGGTAAGAACGCATGAATACGTCGGACATTTTCAAAAGTTATACAAGCAGTGCAAAGAGCTCCAGTGGTAACACTCCAGTAGTAACGCTGACATTGAAGCTGCCCCCACGCCTTACATTCTAAGCACAGTCCGTAGTATGCCACTCACAATGAGTCTTAATGGTACACGTGAGAATTGGAGTTTCATTGTATAAAATTGGCCCTGCCGATTCGGGAAAGCTTCTAACAGAATAGCGCATAAACATTTCTTTCTTGATTTTATGTAAAAAATCTGAAAAGATGTAATGTTTTGTTTATACTTTGAGATGTTTGTTATGTAATTGCGCTGGCGTCTGCAGCAACGTTTTGGTCAATATTTTGTGCAGCCGCTTTCAGACTAATATAGTATCACCTAATTGTTTAGAATACGAGTGGGAAACAGCCATTTCGACTCTGTGAACTTATATATAGCTTAAATGCCACGTTTCTGAATATGTATCAGCACATATGATATGTGTTCACTCCCGATAGAAAACTATTTACCTCCGATCTACGCATTCAGCCCATACCGATTGACCAAGTTTACGATTGCCCAAGTTGTTTTAGGGCATTTGCCACTATTACATGTTTTACTTAATTGTAATTATACCAATTCAATAAATCACAGCAGGGCATCTCCTTATATCTTTCTTGGCCCATTAGCTGAATGTGCTGTGTTTCACGGAAAACCCGGTAAACTTGTTTTCGTGAGTTATGATGTACACTTCCATTTTGACTGCTATTGCGCATCGCGCCTCCGTTCTCGAAAGCTGTGGAATTGATCATAAGTACTGGCTTACTGCACAACTGGCCCTTATTCATTTCATCATAGGTGTTTATATTATGGTATTCTCTTGCAGTCAATGTAATGAACCCAGATGTCACGATTGATTGATATGAGGGGTTTAACGTCCCAAAACCACCATATGATTATGAGAGACGCCGTAGTGGAGGGCTCCAGAAATTTTGACCACCTGGGGTTCTTTAACGTGCACCCAAATCTGAGCACACAGGCCTACAACATTTCCGCTTCCATCGGAAATGCAGCCGCCGCAGCCGGGATTCGATCCCGCCACCTGCGGGTCAGCAGCCAGATGTCGCGACCGACAGAGCGGATAACAGTAGCGAAGTAGATGCCCCCGCATTTAAATCATTAAGATAACTAATTTTTTTCAGTGCCTTAATTGTTTGAGTTGAGAGGCTGGAATGGCACACGTCAAATGTTATAAATATCCATTACTTCATTATAACTTCAAGGGCTTATCTGTGTTCACAATTGGAAAATAGTTTCCGAATTATTTGTACAACATTGAAAAATTACAACAGGAAAGGGTTGTATGCCATTGTACACTCATAAGACTGAAGTCACTTATATGTTCGTGCGCAGGTACTTGGCCTGCACAGCCACGACGCAGAACATGGATCGGAAGGTCATTCACACAGCCACGACCACGACAGTCTGGTGCCAGAATACATGTGGAAACAGCTGGGGCTGATAGGCGCCTTATACGGCCTGTTCATCTTTGAGGCCCTGAGCAACATATTTAGTGGCGAGAAGGTATGTCTATCTTGCTAGTACCATATGTATTACTCTATATATATGCCTAAATGACGTGATTAAAACACATTCTTACGTATGCTTAAGTGCTGTGAATCTCATAGTTTTGTCTACTGCCATAACGATGACCAGTAACCGTTATATTTTATTATGTTTGTATTGTTCCGCGTATAACCGAATGCATGGGACGACATTTTTTCCATTCTTCTGCAGAGTGATGGTCACGGGCACAGTCACCTCCCTAAGAATATCCCTGAGGATCTCCATATGACAAAAGTTTCATCAAAGACAGAGTCCAACATTGAGCTGGTAATCATATGTTCTACCATAGTTTGTGTGAATATCCCAGGTATTTAGCCATTGCTGCGTGGCGTGAAGCTAATTTTTGACGCGACAGCGTTGAAGATCTCGTTTCGTCGAAATTTCGGTGTCATAGTGGGTGACGCGTGATTGGTGGTCAGGGAAAAATCAGCGTTGTTCTTCATAAAAAGATCCAAAAAGACGCAAATAGAATTAAAAAAGATTACTAAAAATATTCAGTTAGACTGAGAATTAAATACGGGCCTTCTGTATGGCAAGCAGATGTTATACCACAGAGCCACGTCGACTAATTAAAACTTCTTCCGAAAAAAAAAGAATAAATAAATGTCATACTGCGGGCGGAGTTTCCTTTACTTGTGTAATATTGCGCAGCAGAAGCGTAGCAACGCGCCAGGTGTGAAAAAAATGTGAATTGTGCAATGATGGGATGTTTGAAAGCCGAGTCATTGCAAAAGCACTCAGACGCATTTATCATCAGAAGCGAAAGTATAAAAAAAAGTGAGTGGTTTCGTTGGTTCACGTGTTGCGTTATGGGCGTGTAGTGCAAAACGAGTAATTTTGGTGTAGCGGGAATTTCGGAACTATTACTTGCAGTTGGCATTCTAGGAGAGATTGAAACAGTTAATAATACGCGCACAGGCACTCGTTTCTATGCTGTACGATTGAGAATTTACCTGGAACTTAAGGCAGGCTAGCAATAGAGAAGGCAATGTCTATTGAAGGGCCGATCAAGCTATCGCGTCTTACTTCTAAAGGCAAAGCTCAAGAGTCTTGTAAGTTTTTTGAGGCTGACAAAAAACTGAAGTATAGAATATGTGACCATCAATTTCGAGGAGAACTGCTCGCTCCGACAGCTTTGCCATGTTTCCAGTAGCGGACTTTCCAAATTAAGCAGCCGTATAGAGAAACGCTTCACTTGTCTCAAGAGTTGGCACGTTCTCTTCATTAATGGCAGAGAGTCATCTAAATCTGTACAGCGGGGGACAAATATGATAGGCTAATGGTTGGCATAAATAAGTCGTCGCATCTTTGAGTGAGAGATACGAAAGAGAACATTTAGGTTATAAGAATTTTTATTATATTACAGAACCATTTCGAGCTTCCGGATTACGTTCTATTGTATCTATATTTGATATCGAAAATGTCATTTGTACGTGTGTACTCACCATGACAACCATTTCAGAGCTAACGCTAGCGTTTCACTGCTAAATCTAGACGGCAGTCGACAATGCAGTTTCTATACAGTACCTATTTTTGTCTACTTTATCACTGCAGGCGCAATGCTCAAGCATGCCATCGTTAGCGGCTGAAGACAATCCACAAGTTCCGGTGCTGAAGTCCCGAGCGCTTTGCTGTGGTGAGCACTAGCAAGCTACACTCATTCACTGAGGCACTCACTATCTCTCGCCGTTTTCTGCTGGCCGTATATAAGTAACGACTGCCGCACTCCGCCCAAAAGATTAAGAAAGTGCGCAATATGATGCATGACAAAAATAAGAAAAATCTTGACTACAAATTTTATAATAACCTTACAAGTTATACTTCCGGCCTATTCACATTATTATTAAGCGTTTGCTATGAATACAATTAAGTTATAGACGGCACACTCAGGTAGAAAAGACACATTGTAAATAAAACACGAGCGGCTTGCATTTTGTTAGCTGTTTACTCAAGTGGTAAGCTAAAAACATTGATAGCGTATATCTTTTGAATATTGAACTGAAAGTTTTGTTTTGTTCGCAAGACAGCAGAAGGTTGAGGAATTAACTGAGACATGGTGTTATAGTGCGAAGTATTAGCCTGCTGCAGGAAAAGATGCACCTACAAATTCCCATCGCTGGACTAGACATGAATTGCTTTAAACTGCGCTTTAAACCATCATGTGGAACCACTGCCGTTTCCATGGTGTGCCTCCGAACTGGCTAGCCCCTGCGTGTGCGTAGGACCTACAGCGCCGCTGTAGCAGAAGCTCCCAACCTGACCAAACTTTACGGAATATTCGGACGCTGATCAATAGGTCACACAGCGGTTGATTTCATCGCTCAGTACACCAACGGGATCTTATTACCATATTGTAGTACGGGAGTATGGTATTAACGTTTTCGATTTTCGATTTCTAATCAGCCTTTTTCACTATGAATGCGGAAGTTGTGGCCGCCTCTCGCATCATGCACGCAGTCATAAAATTATATCACTGCTATTCATCATAGAACGCTCATAAACATATCGACTGGCCACGATGCTAAACATCCTTTGTAATAGTTCCTGTTATTTCAGTACTGACATTAGGTATATGGATCGCAGGAATGTCCACGCTAGCCACCATGGTGATCATCGGCGGAGCCATCCACAACGTTGCCGATGGATTGGCCATCGGCGCTGCTTTTTCATCGGGCTTAAAGAGTGGCATGTCGACATCTCTCGCCGTATTCTGCCACGAACTTCCACATGAGTTTGGTGAGGAAGTACCTCGTTGCTATTTTGTGCATCTCTTAAGTCTTCAAAATCAATTTGGATGGTGAAAAACTAAGAAACGTTTAGAAGGATATATCTACGTTAGGAGAAGCATCGTGGGCGTATAACTGTTGGATGTTTTTTTTTCTCTCATAGCTCTTCATGTATATCTCTTGCGATGAATTTTGTCAGCTCCTGAATCTGTGCAGGCCCTGCGCCAAATTTACCAATAAAAAAGAGAAGCGCATCGTTTTCGCAGTCTCCAGATAAACTGCTTCAATTAAGATCATCATTAGGGACATTATGAATTGCATATAAGACAGACTCTTTTACGTTATCACACTGTTACATAAAATGCCCATTGTA
Organism: Rhipicephalus annulatus; assembly: GCA_013436015.1. NCBI lineage: Eukaryota > Metazoa > Arthropoda > Arachnida > Ixodida > Ixodidae > Rhipicephalus > Rhipicephalus annulatus. The sequence continues at coordinate 255,672 of WOVY01001952.1, read as the reverse complement.
TGTGAAACGCATAGTTTTTGTTATGATGCTGCTTTGAGAACATTGTTTGACATGTATGTGTGTAACAGATTTTTTCTCCATGCCTTGGCTTTACTGTGAAGAGGTTGCTCGATAGTTTTTAATCATATCGTTCGATTGCTCTTTGTGCCACTGCGAGAAACTTGTGAGTAAAGAAGTTCAGGGAACGCTGGAAACTTGAAGCAACAGAAAATTTTTTAAACCCGAGGTGCCACAGGAGGAAGCGACACTCCGTGTTCCAATAATTTTTCGTCGCTGTGAGAAATTCGTGTATTGTACGCTCGACCTTTTTGAAAGCTAAGATGCAGCCAGTGTCTTATTTATGCGCGAATCTCTCGCATCATATTAATAAAAAAAATGTGTGGCAAGTACTGGCTATGTAGACATAAACGAAAGTTTCATAGCCTCTGATGGTCCCACGCAAGAACTTACTCTAGCAACTTTGAATTTTGCCAGGTGACTTCGTGGTGCTCATCTCGACCGGACTGGGCTACCGGCGTGCGCTGCTGCTCAACTTCCTGTCCGCAATGGCGGCATTCGCTGGCCTGTACGCGGGATTCTTGCTGGGAGAAGAGGCAGCGGCGCGAGACTGGATCCTCACTGTCACCGCGGGCATCTTCCTCTACGTAGCCCTCGTAGACATGGTAAGGGCATACACTGCTCGGAGTGCATTGTCCTATATGAACTTGACTGCAGCGGTGAGTTTTTCTACGAGGCGAAAGTCTTGGATACCTTAGATTATAAATGAACGTTGGTCTTAGATCTTAGATTAAACGTTGGTCTCAACACGAGTAATGCAAAAAAAAGCATCCCGGGAGGACCCCGTATGACGCCTCTACGACATCAGTGATAGCCGATAATTCAGGTGTCATGACAGCGCCACGATACGTTTAAACTATTTGGCGTGCTGAATATTTTTGGAAAATGCTTGCAAACCTTGCTTTAATGGGACTGACTTGTGTTGCCATACTGAAACATATGCAGGAAGGAAATACATGCCTTGCCAATCGTAGTAATATTGCAACGGACTGGTAGTAATTTAAATGCCAACTCGTGACTTTTATGCTTCTTGCTTCTTTTTTCGTTTCGTTTTGAAAAGTAATCTACTCAGATCATTTATCAAGAACAGCGCCCGAATTAAGGCGAGTTATTGAAAGTTTTATAACCTTCTCGCACTATTCCGAATATGAATAATTCCACTTCTTTAGTGCTACTGGAACAGCAAATCAATGAACAGTTTAGCTAATAGCGTCAGTCTAATGCTGCTCACGCTCATTAAGGATAATGGTAGCTTTTTCGAGCCTTCAATGCCCTGATCTGCAAAAAAACTAAGCCAGAATGAACTGGTGAAACTCGCGCTTTAATATGTTAACAATTGTTGTCAGGATTTTCGTTTCTATACATTATATACGTTAGAAGTTAGTATTGAGTAGATTGAAGACTTATGTAGCTGACATGCAGACATTGCAGGGTAAACAGAAAAAGAGAATTGAATGGCTAGGGCATCATGAACTGCCGTTTGATTAGTCCACGTTTGTGCAACTTTGTTCAAGCAACCAGCGATTTTTATCAATGTGCTCAAACTCATGTTATCCTAAAGTCATCAATTCATTCTGTGTTTTGTTGGTCACTATGTTTCACCTAAACAAAAATTATTGCTTTGTCCATATGATCTATGTTGCACCCTACCACCTCAATGGTTCGTCGTTTTCCTCTTTTCCAGCTGCCCGAGCTGAAGCAGTACAAAGGAAAGAGTCCTTTCAAAATGTTCATTGTCAAGAACATTGGCGTGTTGGCCGGCATCGGAATCATGTGTGTGATTGCCATATACGAAGACCAGCTCAACATTTAACAGTGCGAAGTGTGATTCGTCGTTTACAAGTGATTCGTGGACGTCCATTCTTCGAGAAGCTTGTGTTTGTGGCGGAACAAATGTGAACTGTTAAGCTCGGTGTTGTAAGTGTTCGCAGCGAACGCTTTGGTGAAGTGCTTCATAGCTGCCAACGTTACACCGTGTTTCGCTGACTGCCCCAACACAAGTTTCATATCATGAGTCACTCGCCGAACATTCGTGGTGGTTTTACACGTACAATCAGCCGTTTTAGCAAGCGTTGTTAATCTTGTCGCTCAGCATATCTGACAGTGTGACTCCCTTTTAGAGACATATTTTACTGGGTAATTATTCAATATTCATGGCTTTGGTCTAATTAGTGAACTTACAAAAGTGCAATACTGTGACGCTATCGTACCCCGTCTACACAACTAAGTAACTCAGTCATTTTTGTGGTGGTTTATCCCTCGCAAAAAAAAAAAAGACCAACTATGTGAGAAATGAAATGAATGTATAAGCGCTGATACAGAATCTGATACAGCTGATTCTAGTTAACAGGGTTGTAACTATACTCACTAACACATATGGTAGGCACCAAAAGGAAACGTTATAAAAAAATCAGACATTTCCAAGTGAAAGCCTACAATGACAACGAAACCTGAGTATAATTTCAAATTGTAAACAAACGTTTGCTTAACCACATATATTACTACAAGCACAAGGACTGACGGGGCAGTTCACAGATTTATGAGCAATTAACTACTGCAGAGCCAAGCATAACACAACAAAAACTATTTGCTCCTTTATTGCAGTACAAAACAGATACCCTCGTTTTTGTAAGTTTACGACGCACAAGGAATGAGAGCTAACAATATTTTGCGCATAATGCTTTTGATTGAAGTTGCTGTAATGCGGCAAAGCTCTCTAAGCGCGTAGAGGTGATCTACAGTGTGCTGTTGGAGTCCTAGAAAGAACAGCATTGACAAGTGCTCAGACGTTACATTTTGTATCTCTGCTCTGAAGATTGCGCCTCGAAACCAAGGTTGTGTATTATTTTGCTGTGACTGTGCGTGAATAGTACTAGACACAATTCACGTTTGGAGTGTTTCCCCGAATACGCTACAGCATTGCTCAGGGACGCAGACTTGTTAAATTATAGGCGCAAAGTTAAAATAAACTAAATTCGTCGTCTTTGCCCTCGTTACTATTTGGAAAAATACCGAAACTAAAAACACTGCAGTTGACACCGTTACAGTATAATATTGTTGCGGGTTCGCGGCTATGCAGCTATGCGGGCGGTGCGAAGAAGAAGACGACGACGTTGGTGGGCTGTTCGAAAATACACAACGGCTGCCATCTTGACTGCTGGAGTACTTTTCTACTCTAAAGTAGTAAATACATTCGCAACATTTTTGGTGGTGGTGCTGGGTACGACGCAAGACGGAACTTCGAAGCGGACGTGTTCTCGACTGCCCGACCATGGCAACAGAAACCAATTCTGCCGCTCCTGTTTCAGCCGCGACTCCGGCGCAGCCTGTACAGCCGGTCGTATTGACGCAACCGCGCGACCCTGGCAACTTCTGCGGCACCGACCATGTTGACGTTGACGACTGGATTCCGAAGTTCGAGCGGTTTGCAGCAGTGTACCGGTGGGACCCTACGATGATGCTCGCCAACGTTGGCTTCTATCTCTGCGGAACAGCTGGCGCGTGGTTCGAGGCTCATGAAGCGGACATAACCAGCTGGGATACTTGCAAACAGAAGCTTCGTGACCTGTTTGGTAAGGCCGTTGGACGCCAGCGGGCCGCTTCTAAAGAACTCTCTGGTCGGGCACAAACTACGACCGAATCATATGTCACCTACATCCTTGACGTTCTCGCCCTTTGCCATCGTGCCGACCCCAACATGTCCGAGGAAGACAAAGTAAGCCATTTACTTAAAGGCATTGCAGATGATGCTTTCAACATACTGGTTTCCAAAGACTGTTCCACCATTGATGACATCATCAAAGAGTGCCGCCGATTCGAAGAGCTGAAGAGTCGCCGGGTCGCCAAGAATTTCTTGCGACTTCCGAACACGGCCGCTACGTCATCTTGCGAGGACCTTCAGCCGCCATGCAGTCAACCACATAACAACGAGAGTGTAGTTCGCATCGTTCGTAGAGAAATCGAGGCCGCGTCTCCGTCTTTTCTGACCCGCCCATCTGATGATCGACCAACGATCTCGTTGATCCAACAGGTCGTGAGAGAGGAGCTGGCAAACGTTGGGCTGCAGCCTGTATGTTCGTTGACGGAACCTCGGGTCAGTACCATAGCGCCTTCTCCTGCACCAGAAAGATTCCGCCGCTATCGTGATCCTGCTCAGTGGAGGACACAGGACGACAAGCCTATATGTTTTCATTGTCATGGTGTAGGACACATCTCCCGCTACTGTCGTTTCCGCACGTATCCACCTCGGTCGTTTCCTGGCTATCGACGTGACGACAACCACCGGCCCCTGCAGTATGGCGCTCGTGACGATGGACCGTACAATGGCACTCCTGCGACACCAGTCCGCCGGTCCAGCCGTTCGCCGTCCCCGCATGACCGTCGCTCCAGGTCACCTCAGCACCGCCGCTATTCGTCGCCCCACCCTAGTGGACGCCCTTCTTCGGAAAACTGAGCAATGCAGCTCCCGGAGGTGACGCTGCATTGGACTCCCGACCTGAAAACCCTCTGCTGACCTTGACTACGGACAAGAACCTGCTTGATGTAGAAGTGGATGGCCTTCCTGTTACTGCCCTTATTGACACCGGCGCACATATTTCAATTCTGAGCTCTGACCTCCGTGCACGATTAAACAAGGTCCTTACGCCGCCAGAGTCCCTATTTGTACGTGTCGCTAGTGGAGCGACCCCGGCTGTGCTCGGAATGTGCACCGCGCGTGTGAGATTCGCCGACCGCCAGACGTCCGTTCTATTCCATGTTCTCGCTCACTGTCCACATGACGTCATCCTTGGACTCGATTTTTTGTCCGACCACTCCGCTGTAATTGACTGCTCAGCCGGCGTCGTGCAACTTGACTTGCCTGCGGCCACCGAAGAGTCGAAGATGGTACAGAACAAGCTTTCGTGCGCTGAGTTTGTTCGCCTCCCACCCCAAGCCCTAACTTGTGTCACAGTTGAACCATATCCCAGTGTTCCGGATGGGGATTACGTGGTCTTTCCCTCTCCCGGTGTTTTACTGGCCCGCAACGTTTCCTCCCCGTACACCATACTAACTGTCACAGCGAACAAGACGTGCCTTCCTCTTCTGAACTTCGGACTCAGCCCTCAAATCCTACCACAAGGCATTGTTCTCGCCACTCTTTCGCCGTCACACGAGTGCCAGATCTCATCAGTGTCACGTGAACTGGCCACAGTCGCCTCCCCGAACCCGCATAGCACCGACGCAGCCAAATCTACACGGCTCAACAATGTAACTAAGATGATTGCCTCAGACCTGTTGCCGTCTCAGGTCAAAGACCTCACTGATCTTCTCACGAGCTATTCGGACATATTTGACTTTGACGGTAGGCCCATAGGTCAAACATCGCAAGTCAAACATCGCATTGATACCGGTGATGCAGCTCCAATTCACAGGCGTCCCTATCGAGTGTCACCATCAGAGCGCCAAGTTATCCAACAGGAGGTGAATAAGATGCTCACAAAAGGCATCATAGAGCCCTCATCGAGTCCGTGGGCGTCCCCTGTAGTCTTAGTTAAAAAGAAGGACAATACCTGGCGTTTCTGCGTGGACTATCGGCATTTAAACAAGGTCACCAAAAAGGATGTCTACCCGCTTCCTCGTATTGATGATGCCCTGGACTGCCTTCATGGCGCAACCTATTTTTCTTCGATAGACTTACGCTCCGGTTACTGGCAGATCGCCGTGGACGACCTCGACCGGGAGAAGACCGCCTTTGTAACGCCTGACGGTCTCTACCAATTCAAGGTAATGCCGTTTGGCTTGTGCAATGCGCCGGCGACGTTCGAGCGGATGATGGACACGCTTTTGCGCAGCTTTAAATGGTCTATCTGCCTGTGTTATCTGGACGACGTGATTGTGTTTGCCCCAACCTTTAAGTCTCACCTCGAGCGCCTTTCCTCAATTCTTTCAGTATTTCGAGAGGCTGGGCTCCAACTTAATTCTTCGAAATGCCATTTTGGGCATCGCCAAGTTACTATTCTAGGGCATCTCGTTGACTCCTCCGGCATCCGCCCCGATCCCGACAAAGTCCGAGCTGTCCTGGATTTTCCTGTACCGACTTGTGTCAAGGACGTTCGAAGTTTTGTGGGCCTATGCTCATATTTCCGACGATTTGTCAGAAACTTCGCAGAGGTCGCACGCCCCCTCACTGATCTTTTGAAGAAAGATGTACCATTTGAGTGGGGTCCTGATCAAGGCACGGCCTTTTCCCAGCTCATAACACTTCTGACCACGCCACCGATTCTCGCCCACTTCGACCCGTCTGCTCCAACCGAGGTCCGCACTGATGCTAGTGGCTACGGTATTGGCGCGGTTTTAGCCCAGCGTCAATCCGGTCACGATCGAGTTCTTGCGTATGCCAGCCGGCTCCTTTCTCCTGCCGAACGCAATTACTCTATTACGGAACGCGAGTGCCTGGCCCTTGTATGGGCAGTTGGTAAATTCCGCCCCTATTTATATGGCCGGCCTTTCACAGTTACCACTGACCATCACGCTCTATGCTGGCTTTCAGCCCTCAAAGACCCAACGGGGCGCCTTGCTCGTTGGGCTCTGCGCCTCCAGGAATTCACATACACAGTGGTTTACAAGTCTGGCCGTTTACACCAAGACGCCGACTGCCTCTCTCGGTACCCCGTTGACGCTCCAGATCTAGTAACCGACGACGCGTCCATCTGTATTTCCTCGCTCTCTGCTTTCGGCAACATGGGATGTGAGCAACGGCGTGACGCGTCCCTACGAGAGCTAATCGACCGCCTGAACACAGGCTGTACAGACAGTTCGCTTCGCATGTTCGTTGTCATAGACGGCATTTTATACCGCCGCAACATGCACCATGTGGGAAACGAACTACTACTCGTAATACCCACTCATTTGCACTCGACCGTACTTCAGCAACTACATGATGTACCAACGGCTGGCCACCTTGGTGTTGCCAGAACGTACGACCGTGTCCGCCGACGCTTTTTCTGGCCCGGCCTCTACCGTTCTGTACAACGTTATGTTAGGTCTTGTGAGTCGTGCCAGCGCCGCAAAAGGCCAGCGGTACACCCCGCCGGGCTCCTTCAACCGATCGACGTACCTGCCGAGCCTTTCTATCGTGTCGGCCTCGACCTGCTGGGCCCTTTCCCTCTTTCTACCGACGGTAACAGGTGGGTCGCCGTCGCCATAGATTACTCGACCCGTTTCGCAATTACGAGACCTCTTCCAAGCAGCTGCGCTACAGATGTCGCCGACTTTTTGATTCAAGACGTCATCTTACATCATGGCGCTCCTCGTCAACTGGTCACCGATCGCGGTCGCTACTTTTTATCTAAGGTAATCGACGATCTACTTCGTTCTTGTGCAACCAAGCACAAGCTTACGACGGCCTACCATCCTCAAACGAACGGCCTCACAGAACGTCTGAATCGCACGCTCACTGACATGCTCGCCATGTACGTGTCGACGGATCATCGTGACTGGGACATTGCGCTACCCTTTGTCACTTTCGCTTACAATAGCTCACGCCACGACACTGCTGGATATTCTCCCTTTTACCTTTTGTATGGAAGAGACCCGACATTGCCGTTCGACACGCTTGTACCCAACCCTGCCAACCTGTCCACAGCATATGCTCGCCGCGCTATTAGCACCGCAGAGAAAGCCCGTCAGATTGCCCATCAGCGCCTTTCGGACTCGCAGCTCCGTCAGAAACGTAGCTATGACAGCCACCATCGGGACGTCCACTTTAGTCCAGGTGACCTCGTTCTTCTGTGGACTCCGTCGCGGCATGTTGGTCTGGCTGAAAAGCTTCTACCCAAGTATTCCGGACCTTATCGTGTGCTACGGCAGGTAACTGATGTTACCTATGAAATAGCACCTCTAAACCCTTCGATACCTTCCACATCTTCCGACATCGTCCACGTCGCTCGCCTCAAGCCGTACATCTCGTCCAACACCTGCTAACAAGCGCCGGGTCGGCGCTTTTCGCCGCCGGAGGTCGATGTTGCGGGTTCGCGGCTATGCAGCTATGCGGGCGGTGCGAAGAAGAAGACGACGACGTTGGTGGGCTGTTCGAAAATACACAACGGCTGCCATCTTGACTGCTGGAGTACTTTTCTACTCTAAAGTAGTAAATACATTCGCAACAATATCTTCACCTTCCTTTTCTATTTTGTCTCGCGTGTATAGAATTTCTTTCATAGTATTACGTTTTGTACACCCATCGCCATATATGTGGCTATCCGTTGAAAAAAAAAAATTAGATTGTGAGGAGAGAAGTATAGTATACTAGTCAGCTCTTGATTGAAAGAGCGCCCTGCAGGTACCCACATGTGCGTAGTGCAGGTTTTTATTTGACGGTGGCCAAAAACACAGCCCTACACTAAAGCAGCACGTGGTCTTGATAAAGCTCTTCTTTGGATGTATTTAACGCTGATGTTTTAACCAATCGTCGCTTTTTTAAGACATTTCATCAACTTAGTTCTTTGCCGACTATTTTAGTTGCTGCCTTTGGTTTAACCGAGCTGCTCCAGAACCTTTCTGGCTAACACTATAACTGCAAATTTTGGAAAGTTTCGTTTTGTGGATAAACTCCATACTGTGGTGCACTACGCAGCTTTCTGTATAATTATAAGTGCGCGTAGTAGCTTCAGAATTGATTCCGACATCTCCCATTGGCAATACGTATTAACTTTCACTTATTAAGTAAATTTCAACGAAATTTAGTCACCTAACCTAGTAAACAACGTGTCCTTAACTTTACATAAATTTAAATGAGTTTCTGGCGTTAACACCCTAACCATTTTATACCTTTTTATGCTGTGAGAATGCATATTTTTTGTGTTGGCCAATGTGACGCGCAGGTAAATGCATTTAGACTTGATTTCTGATAGTTTGAACAACTGTGATTATGAACAACTACTAAAAAAACACGTGGAGAGGTACTGTGGCCACAATAATGTATTTTCGGCAGGCTTCTCACACAAAGAGTATCATAGTTGATGTATGTTTTAGGTCAGCGAAATGAGAATTATGGAGTGAGAATATTTGCTTTGTAAATACCGCGAAGATTTGTTTTTAGGCTTTTTTATTCAACTTGTTTATTTTGTTTACGAATGAATCAAGTGTACGTTGTACTTAAAACACGTTGTGAATGTCGTATACTTGTTTTACAAACGCAATTTACGGTTATGAGATATGTGATAAATATGATCGAAATAGTATTCGAATTACCGTTTGTATGGGACCACAAAGATCGAAAATGTCAATAAATTTTGTTTGATAAAAGCTTTTTTTGGGAATGTTTATATACTACCTGATAAAAATCATTATTCCACGTGTACTTTTATGTCTCCTTCAAGTGCGGGAGTTTACCTGCTTAATTGTTCAACACGCCCGAAAATAGCACCCATTGCATGTTAAATTGTATATCGTAATCAACTTGATAAGCCTCAGAGTGATAATAACCACTCTCACTCTCTACAAAAAAAGGCAAAGATATCAAGAATCGGCAAACGAAAAGCGCGAATATTAACCAGGTACAAAGAAATAATAAAGAAAGAAGTAAGAAAATTGTGAACAAGTTAACAATGCTACATAATGTAGTTCATCGCGCAATCACGCATGATTACATTTCTCAGTTGGCTTGAGAAAACCGATCAGAACTCATGTGGCAGATGACGTTAAAGACCGCAGTTCACAGTCAAATGACTGTTACTTCCTTAAGGGTCACGTAAAGTGCACCGAGGTCCAACATAATTTCAGCTAACGTTGCCAATTGAAATAAAGGTTTTCCAATGTTTCACATATGGGTCCTTTCAAAAGAAATTCAGCCGTTAGGCGAAAAGCATGTTGATACCGGTCATCGCAATGACTAGAAGCTGGAGTATTTGTTCCACGCTTGTATTTCGACACAAGGTGACGCAAGCAACACCGGGTGTCTCATGAAATAAAGAATATTTAAGATTAGAGACGGTATGTGTCATTTACCCACGACGCTGTTATTATTCATGGTATGTGAGGAGATAATGGGACAACTATTTACCAATGTCACGAACAGTCACAATGTCCTAAAATTATGGAAGGAAGACTGTCATGTGTTGAACGCGGGCCAAAAGTGAGAGGTTGATGGGGTGTATGTGGCCCGCGGCTACTGCTTTCAAGCCTCGAAACACCTGCTATCCAGCATGATTTTTTAGAGGGGGTTCCGCGGAACCTGTGGGTTACGCAGGCCGCGAGGTACTAATAAATTCTACGTGGTTCCACAGCCGCCAAGTCAAGATGGCAAACCCGAGGTGCGATTCCTATAAGGAACTTCTATCACTCACAAAGGCGAGTATACGCTATGTTTTGAAGGGATACCGACGTGTGGTCTACGATTCGTATCCAGGAACTGGAGGGATTGGGCGCCGGTGTGGCCGAAACCACCATTGGACAAACGCAGTGGCGGTACCCAAAGGCGAGTATACGCTATGTTTTGAAGGGATACCGACGTGTGGTCTACGATTCGTATCCAGGAACTGGAGGAACTGGGCGCCGGTGTGGCCGAAACCACCATTGGACAAACGCAGTGGAGGTACCCAAAGGCGAGTATACGCTATGTTTTGAAGGGATACCGACGTGTGGTCTACGATTCGTATCCAGGAACTGGAGGGATTGGGCGCCGGTGTGGCCGAAACCACCATTGGACAAACGCAGTGGAGGTACCCAAAGGCGAGTATACGCTATGTTTTGAAGGGATACCGACGTGTGGTCTACGATTCGTATCCAGGAACTGGAGGGATTGGGCGCTGGTGTGGCCGAAACCACCATTGGACAAACGCAGTGGAGGTACCCAAAGGCGAGTATACACTATGTTTTGCTACCACAGGCTTAATCGGACTTCATGTAACAGAGAAACCTGTGCCCCACCATCTGGTGTTGGTGGACACCTACACCTGCACCAACCCGCTCTTCTTCTTGGCCGTGCAATATGCCCAGAGAAGCTCATGTTACAAGTGACGCACCACGGTGAGGTGGGGAGAGCTATGCCCAAAGACCGCGGATCCAATTAAGGCGGATTACGTGAACACTCAACTGCCCACGCCGTTCCGGCGCCCTTGAACACGAACGGATAAAACAGACCCTTATAAAGCTTACGAGGACCGATCTCCGAGTAGCGGGTTCCACTCATCTGGATCAAAGCGGCTCACATTCTCCCCCAGCAGCACAATCCAATTGTTCAGCCCTCTCACAAAAAAGGCAATCTCATGCTGAGGCCTGCCAGAAGTGGGATTACAGGCGCTTACCAAATTATCTAGCCATGTAAGCACAGTTGTGTTCGCTATGCGCCAACATAGGTGGTAATATTCTTTGAAGGCAAACCGTAAAGAGAGTAGCCGGTTCACTCAAGCCATGAAGCTTAGCAGGGTTCCTTGGGACCAAACGCTTTAAAACCTCTGCTAAAATGCAATGGCAGGTGCATGAGCAGGCCTTTACTACACAAACCTTGGCAAATAAACTCGGTGATTCTGCGCCTTGAGTGCTCCGTGGTAGCCCCACTCATTCTGGTAAAGCAATACGAGCGCGCACTAACTGGCACTGAGATGGGGGGGGGAGGGGAAGATATGAAGCGTGGTTCTTTTGAGAGGCTGGTGTGCTTTAGAGATGATTGTGAACAGAACGTAGAGATTTAGTTTTTGTAGAGGAATATATTTCATCGTACCGACGCTCTACGACTAATGAACGAAGTTTGTCAGTAAGCATAAAATAAGTATGCAACGTTTTCTAGCTGACATGCTCCGTTACGTCAAGAATGATGCTGGATATTTCTGTGGAGCAAAAAAAAAATGCAGGTTCTGGATATTTCGGTGGAGCAAAAAAATGCAGGTTCTGGCAGTTGACTAGAGAACCTAACAATTTTAATTACTTTGATTTTCTATTCCATGACAGAGCCAAGCATGCAAAGCTCATCCTCACAACCTACACGTTCTCTTTTCTCTATTTGTATCAAATTTACCTGCTTGGTGCTGAGTTACAAGCCAAAACGTTAATTCGGGTCAGTCTCTCAGCTTAGGCATTGCAATAAAGATATAACCCTGTCACTGCAACACTCTTATTTCCATATATGGAGACAGTGCACAGCCTCATCATCATCAGCCTGACTGCGCCCCCTGCAGGGCAAAGGCCTCTCCCACGATCCGCCAATCAACCCGGTTTTGTAATTTCCGCTGCCACGTTATACCCACAAACTTTTTAATATAATCGGCCCACCTAACTTTCTGTTTCCCCTTCGTGTGTTTGCCTTTGGGACTCCAGTCAGTTACACTTAATGACCACCGGTTATCCTGCCGACGTGCTACGTGTCCAGCCCATGTCCATTTTTTTATTGATTTCCACAATTATATATTTAACCCCAGTTTATTCCCTCGCCCAATCCGCTCTCTTTTGTCTTTTAATGTTACACCTATTATTTTTCTTTCTATCGCTCGCGGCGTTGTCCTCGATTGAAGCTGAACCCTTTCTGTAAGCCTCCAGGTTTCTGCTCCATAGATAAGTGTTGGCAAAATGCAGCTGTTAAATACCTTCCTCTTGGGGGTAAGTCGCAGAGTACCATACTTAATTTGAGAATGCTTACCGAATGTGATCCACTCCGTCCTTATTCTCCTAGTTATTTTACTCTTATGGTCCGTGGTTACTGCCTGTCCTAAGTAGACGCATTCCTTCACAGCTTCCAGCGTCTCTCCACCAACGCGAAGTGCTGTTTTCTGCCAAGGCTGTTGCAGATTACTTTAGTTTTGTGTATATTAATTTCCAGTTCAGTAATCATGCACTGTAATCCGTACCTTGAGTTACTCATCAAGGCAATGTCATGAACGAATCGCATATTACTGAAATACTCTCCATAAACTCTTATTTCTAACTCTTCCCAGTCTAGGGTCCTGAATACCACCTGTACACACGCTGGGAATAGCATTGGAGAGATCGTGTCTCCTTGCTTTACAACCTTCTTTAGTGGAATTTTGTTGCTTTCTTTATGAAAACTATAGTGGCTGTAGATCCTCTGTAAATTTCTTCCAGTATGTTTATGTAGCATTTTACGGCACACAGCCTACCATTTGCTAAGCTCAGGAATTTTCTTTTTATGCTCCAGCCATTGGCTCTCCTGCGGAGAGCGCGACATCTGCGCCAGAAATCTCGGTGGTTATAAGCAAAGCCCTAGCTTCACTCGGAGACCACACGATGGCGACACAAGTCCGCCGCAAAGCCAAATGTCATTCGAGTTTTAAAACTCGTACGCGCCGCGTGCGAAAAGGTTGAGGACACAAAAGCAGATTCGTATTTTCCTTGCCCTACAACAAACTATGTGTGTAGCATTGAACACAAATACGAAGTTTTCATCAAAGTTCGCCGTTGCGAACGACTCCTAATGTTTGTGACAAACTTTCTCTTTGTGCAACATAAAACGAGGCCTATTTTAAAATATACATTTGGATTTTTTTTCATAACAGGCAGTTAATGTTGACTAATAAAGTGCGGTAATTAAATCACTGAGTAGTGCCTCATCTATGAGCATCACATGAGAAAAATAGTTCCACCTTAAACAAATATATTGAATTAATATGGCCAATGAACTGCTTTAACGAAACTTTGTGAACAAAACATTTTACCCCTGATTAGCATTTAATTAAGCCATATACCGCGAATAGTTTTTCGCCAGAGCAATAAATGCGTCCTGTTTATTTTGTAGAGATGGAAATCGCATTTTACATAGTTATATCTTGTTCGTCAGTTTTGCTCAGACGCTTCTAGTTATAGGTACCAGCATTCTTGGCGCAAAATAAACAGAAAAACAAGCAAATGCAACTAAAGAAAGGAAGAAATAGATAGATAAAAAAAATTCAAAACAAGGAAAGAAGGAAGGAAAGAAGAAAGGAAGGAAGGTAATAAAGAAAACAAAAAAGAAACCAAAACACGTCCACTTGCGGCTCTGGTAAACACGCCCTCGTGGGAGTTGTCAATACAGAGAAAAGGGAGCAACCATCAAAACACCATTACTTTGCTCAGTGTTACCGCATTGCACAAGTTTTGCGTTTCCGTGCGAGAGCTGCTTTAATATTTTCAAACAAGCGTGGCTTTTATACTATGCTACCCACGCTAGAAGCTAAGCGTTCACGGTGTTGATAGCATTTTAGCTTATCGCTGTTTAGGATAACACTTTGAAGTAGCGGTGGCCTCACCACAGACACCGCAGTTCAAAATTAGCTAAACATAACAGTTTTTGTCCTTACGGTCCCTGGTATAATTCAGCGTTGTCTGATGTTAGAACTGCTAGGCAAGTCGAGGAATCAAAATCCTCTTACATCATAGTAAGATTTTACACGCGGCTAATGAACATTATTAGGAAAAGAGCGTAACTTCCACGAAGTCGCGCAAAGCTTGAAGCTGAACAATTATGAAGTCTGATCGGATTGCTTGCAGGTTGTTGCTAGGCTTTAGCTAGGGGATGCTTGGTTGTTTCGAAGTTTCCTGTAAGTTGTTTCTGAGTTCTAGATATACAGGTGATGCGAGACACTTGTTAGCCGGCTTCCAAGCGTAGACAGGTTTAGGTTAAAACACAGTCACATAGACTGCCCGGACGTCCAAACTCAAAAGACAAACTCGCACCGAAACAGAGCGTTTGCCCTCCTGATAGGCTTACGGATACGTCGTTGATCGCGTAAGGCTTCCAACGCATTGGTGTCTTCTCGCAACCACCCCCGACTTTCCCATGCCCTAGTATTATCTTCGTGTACGTAGACTAGAACGTACGGCCATGATGCTTGTAACTGGGTTAATCCCGACAGTTGATTAAAGCTTTTCTCAATTGCTGGTTGCGTCGGTCTAAAAATGTCAACCGACGTTGACCGCCCATCTATCGTCTTCTTTATATTTTAGCTGACCAGCGGTTAGTAGTGGAATTCGTCCATACCCGTTCATCACGATAGCAGCTTTTTCTACACATTTGTACACGTCAAAGCCTTTGCGTTCCGTTTAAACAATTTCCCCGTTAAAACAATTCACTGGAAAACAGTACTAATCTTGTGGCTAAGAAAGCATCTCCACTGGGATAACTTTCGGCGAATTACCACCGTGCCTCTCTCTTAAGCACGAATTAAAAATCGACAAAACCCACGCACCTTAAGAGGAGGAGAAGGAGGAGGAGCAAAGTTTAAGCGGAAGGACAGGGAAGTTAGCCAGTTCTTAGACTGGCTGGCTGCCTTGTGTTGAGGAAAGGGGTGAGGGGAATAAAAGAATATAAAAGAAATGTTGCGAAGAAAGAGAGAGAAATTACAAAAAATAGCGACAGAGAAAAAACAACATCAAAGAGCATACTACACTAAAGCCTGTCTCTGGGTCCAGTTGTCCGCAAGAAGCGCAGCAAAGCTTTCAAAGCCTTCTTGGCTGAAGATGGGCTCGGCTAATGACCCAGAATTCTTTGTTCCGACAAAGGCTGATCATCCAGTCTATCCAGAGCTGCAGTCAGTTCTTGTCTTGGCGCGTTGAAATATCATTGATATGTGAAGCATGTGTATGGAAGGTGACTGTGTTGTAATCTTTTTACTGAGTGAAACTTACGAAGTGGCGCTATAGATATGTACTAATATCATACTTTAAACAGCCGCTGGTGTTTTATGTAACCAGTTTCTTACAGTTGCGCAACGATGCCAACAGCAACATGGATATTAGCAACAACAGAAGTGGTCAGCTCATACGAAACATCGGTGTTCGCGACGATGGTAAACCCTGGACACACTTCTACATAGATAAAATTCAGCCAATGGTGCCTAACTACCATTGAAATTATTCTAATGTGATGGCTGTATCATAGAAGTGCATGTGAAATGTTTATAAAATATGATAGTCAGCACGGGAAGCGTAATGGACGTTTCAAGATTAGGGACTACTTAAATGTTACCTGGGGCACCCACATTATATAAATATATATATATATATATATATATATATATATATATATAAGTCAAGTTGTTATTTGACGTATGCATGTGGGAGCTTACATTGACGACGACGCAGTGAGCAATGGAAAGAAAAATGGTAGGTGTAACCTTAAGAGACAAGAAGAGAGCAGAGTGGATTAGGGAACAAACGGGCGTTAAGGATATCATAGTTGAAATAAAGAAGAGGAAATGGACATGGGCTGGGCATGTAGCGCGTAGACAGGATAACCGCTGGTCATTAAGGGTAACTAACTGGATTCCCAGAGAAGGGGAGCGGGTTAAGGGGAGACAGAAGGTTAGGTGGGCAGATGAGATTAAGAAGTTTGCGGGTATAAATTGGCACCAGCAAGCACAGGACCAGGTTAACTGGCGGAACATGGGAGAGGCCTTTGTCCTTCAGTGGACGTAGTCAGGCTGATGATAATGATGATGATGATATAGTCAAGTAGATCCTCCGTGAGTGGTCACAACGTGGTTTATTTCGACGTTTCGGCCTAGAGTCTGGCCTATAAACCGAAATAAACCACGTTGTGACCACTCACGGAGGATCTACTCGACTATATGCAACGCTACGGCCACTCAACCACCATGCCTGCATCTATCTATCTATCTATCTATCTATCTATCTATCTATCTATCTATCTATCTATCTATCTATCTATCTATCTATCTATCTATCTATCTATCTATCTATCTATCTATCTATCTATCTATCTATCTATCTATCTATCTATCTATCTATCTATCTATCTATCTATCTATCTATCTATCTATCTATCTATCTATCTATCTATCTATCTATCTATCTATCTATCTATCTATCTATCTATCTCTCTCTCTCTCTCTCTCTCTCTCTCTCTCTCTATATATATATATATATATATATATATATAGATATATATATATATATAGAGAGAGAGAGAGAGAGAGAGAGAGAAATAAACAAAAGGTCGAGACAGAAATGTTAACATGGTAAAAATTCCGGTTTGATAACCTGTATACAGAAGTGGGGAAATAAGGGTCAAAAAGTGAATATATAGAGAGAAAGACATAAAACAAACAAAGACAAAAGAATACACGTGTCCATAAACACGCCTGGCGTTCCGATCAGAGTGGTTTGGAGAGAAAGGAGAGAGCGCAGGAGCATCTGCACAGACTGCTGCGACATCAAGTGCAGTCGGTCTCGTAGGATTCTTTTTTCCGTAAAAGTCTGGTTGTCCAGTTCATCGATCGCATTGCAGAGTGGCTGTTTCTGCGAGCACTGCTGTGGGCATTCACACAGAATTTTCCTAGTTGTTTTGTCACTGCCGCGACTGTCACAGGCTGCAGTGTCCGCCATTTTTATGTGGAACGCGTACACATTGGTGAATGCGACACTCAACCAAAGCCACGATTGTCACAGGCTGCAGTGTCCGCCATTTTTATGTGGAACGCGTACACATTGGTAAATGCGACACTCAACCAAAACTTGTACAGTAGGGTGGCGCCAGTTCGATGATGATCTGAAGTAATTTGAAAACTAAGAGTGGTGCCTATGGGGTATATAATCGCGCGTTCTTGAAATGTGGCTCGTTCCGTTGCGACGTGGTGAGTTCGCAAGCAAGCATGCTGAGCTTCCGTGCAGCGTCAGAGCCAAATTCATATTTGATATAGTTTTCAGTATGGGTAGAACGGGCAGGTCGATAAGCCCGTTCATCACCAATCATCCCACAAAGACTTGAAAGCCACTGAAAGGCTATTTCATGTACTTTCTCAGTTCTGCTTTTAAGAAGCTTGGTCCACTCCAGTTATATTAGATGTACCAAGGCCGTATACACGTGTACACCGACGGCTCTGTATTACACAACAGCTTAACTGCCTCAGGTGCGATACCAATAAAAGCCACAACAATAAAGTTCCAAGACCTCCTACCTTATCACATAGATGGCAGCGGAGCTCACAGCTCTTCGTGCCGCATTGCAATTCATCAGTGATGAACGAGCACAAGAATGAAATGTTTTCAGCGAATCCAGGGCGGCACTGCCATCCTTTCTGCCACCTTTACGCATTGGCCTGTACGAACAACTAGTGTTCGAGATTACAGAAGAGACACACCAATCAACTGGGTAGATATACACTCTCAATCAGATGTGGCACGTATACCCGCATACTTGTGGCACATATACGCCCATGAGTATTCGCCCCACGTTTGACAGAAAGGGTTTGATGATGTGCACGACCGGACTGGGACAATGTAAGTACGTGTCATGACCAGTGATTGATTGATTGATATATGAGGTTTAACTTCCCAAAGCCACCATTTGATTATGAGAGACGTCGTAGTGGAGGGCTCCGAAAATTTCGACCACCTGGGGTTCTTTAACGTGTGCCCAAATCTGAGTACATGGGCCTACAACATTTCCGCCTCCATCAGAAATGCAGCCGTCGCAGCCGGGATTCAATCCCGCGACCTGCGGGTTAGCCGTCGAGTCCATTAGCCCCTAGACCACCACGGTGGGGCTGTCATGATCAGTGCACCATATTCGTCAAACCATCTTAGTCTCCCATACTAATTTTGATTCGCCCCAAGCGGGTGATCACTAGCGCACCCAGACGTAGGGGGGTTGAATAGATAGATAGATAGATAGATAGATAGATAGATAGATAGATAGATAGATAGATAGATAGATAGATAGATAGATAGATAGATACTCAAAGTACATGCAGTACGCAAAAAATGCTTCACGTTTAATAAACGTAACTGTCTTTCTTTGAGCGTAATCTCAAAACTGACGATGCACTGCCAAAATATCAGGGTGGTATTAAATAAGGAACGATCAAGCAATGCAGTAAAAGAAAAAAAGAGGAGAAGGTTAAAGATGGTGAATCATATAAGAAGGAGCGCAATGGCCGAAAAATAAAACTAGCATGGCACTCTGCCAAGCACGGGTATTCCTGGAAGAGTTTATTTTGTCCCTTTGA
Organism: Rhipicephalus annulatus; assembly: GCA_013436015.1. Classification (NCBI taxonomy): domain Eukaryota; kingdom Metazoa; phylum Arthropoda; class Arachnida; order Ixodida; family Ixodidae; genus Rhipicephalus; species Rhipicephalus annulatus. The sequence goes on along the minus strand of WOVY01001952.1, from coordinate 236,680 downwards.
TCTGCGCTTAAGTGAATTTCGCTGTACCTCTTAGAACATTCAGGCTTTAAGTTTCCGCCAAGTAAGACCGCATAACACGAATAGATGGGACATTAAAAATGATTTAGGTAATGCCTAAGATAGAAAATAAATATGAAATACATTATATACCAGAAATTATATATTTATGGAGATCCCTTATAACGATATTTACTTTGCGAAACCAGCACGACGTCCGAAGCACTTCTTCCAAAGAAAAGTGAATAGAAGTGCAATATATTTAAATAAATTTGGTAACGAAGCACTAAAATATAAACTTGCCACAAAGTGCTGTTAACTACTACGGGCTTACCTAAGGTTGGGGCTTACTTGTTCTTTATGGTGCATTGTATGAACGAGCATCCATCGAGTCAATAGAAGCGCGAAGTCCTTTGTTAAAGCTTGTTCAATAGGAAGCCTGAAAGGACTGGTGATCATTGCGCCAGGGAACTGCTGCAAGCAGAGAGAGGAAATTGAAGGAAAAAAAAAAAACCTACAAAGAATAGTCTTGTATTTTATTTTTAAGTTTCAGTAAACGTGATGAAGGATGACTTCCGTCTCACAAACTCAACAACGGCTAAATTTTGCTGTCTTCCATCACTGTTATATACGTGCGAAAAAAATAAATAAAATGAAAAGGTTCTTTTTTTTTCCTTTTTTTCATCCTTGTGCAAAAAAAAAAACAACTTAGGTTTTTATTTCTTGTCAGTGTTTTCTGCGCTCATCGCCAAGCGCCTTGTCATGCTTTGTAAATTAATTTATTAATAAAATCAGTGTACATGAACATTTTCTTTCATATGTGCGCGTTTTTCAAACATAAGATTGTTAATTGTATGTTTTGTTTAAATTGGCGCATATGCATGTCGTGCACGAATCGCTGGCTCACATCAGGAAGTTTTTGAACAGGGGCCCCGAAAGTTTGGGGCCAAAAAAATAGCGTTAAGGCCACTGCGAATGTGCAAAACCCGAACCGGGGTGGAGTTTTGGGTTGGGGATGTTTTTCCTCGAATTACCGGGAGCCCCAAAGCCTGTCCCAAAAGTTTTGGGTCGGACAAACGTGATGGCACCCACTGAAGCGACAGCAATCAGCTAAGATTAGTGTGACATAGAATAAGAGGAGTGTCAAAGCGCCGTAGACCATATTGGAAAACTCTTCATTTGTGCCTTACCAAAAGCGTCCACACGCAAAGGGCTTTGAGGCCCCAAACATTTTGGGGGCCCTATTCAAAAACTCCCTATCATGCAACGGGAAGCATGTCTTGGCGAACAAGGTAACGCCATTTCAACAATTGATCTTTATCTTCACACCAGAGCGCACGCACACACACACGCGCGCGCGCGCACACACACACGTGCCCGAGCAGTTTACCATTAGCCGCAGTAACGAATCTTATTCGGGTGTCCATGTAGAAGTGGAAAGAGGTACACACCGGTGGAGATTTTATGCGCGTGCATCGACGCCCGGTGGTGGTCAGGGACTAAGCTAAACTGTCCCCACGGTGGTGGTCAGGGACTAAGCTAAACTCGGCTGTTGACCCGTCGGTTGCGAGATCGAATCATGGCTGCGGCGGCTGCATTTTCGATGGAGGCGAAAATGATGTAGGCCCGTGTGCTCAGATTTGGGCGTGCGTTAAAGGGGCCCTCAGACGCTTAAAAACAGCATCGGTGCTGACTGGATAACTCGTAGTGGCGCCCGCCAGAACTATTGCGAGCGGAAATGACAACGGAAGGCGCACACCTCGAATTGGATAAATGTAACGGTAAATGTTATCGCGATATTGCATATAGGGATTACTATTGTATTTCTTTTTTGCTTTAGCATGTTTTCTCAATGAATGTGGAAGACAATAAAGCCCTTGCATTTTCATCTTGAAAACTGCAAAGATGGTCAAAGAATGCACCGAAAGCCACGATGCTGCTATAGAAACGCGCTGGGGACGCTCCAGCCGCCGTTGTTTTAAGAAACTTAAAGAAAAAGAAATGTAAGAGCATTTATGCATAGATGCCATTGTAAAAAAAAAGATCAGTCATTTCGCAGGTGTCGTTCCCTCTTCATGTGCCACTTTATTTGTTACCATTGCAATGGCGTCATCAGTATTTTGAAAATAACGGGCAATATGACACGCAAGCTTCTTGTACGGTGAGGTTTTCAGTTCATTTCATTTGGCAGCCTACCAATGTCTCAGGGTGAGGTAAACATGGTCAGTCATGGATAGCACGCGAAAAACGAGTTCAGGGTAAGCATGCATTTCTTTTTATTTTAGATGCGGAAGCATCTTATACTCGCGCCTTGTAGTGCGCCGTCCGCGCCATCCGCACCGCTTCTCGAACATTCGACAGCTGACGCGCGCGCATGCGCCATCGCGCCGTCGCCCACCATCTGTGCCGCGCGCACTTCTCCTTCGAGACCATTCGACAGCTGACAGCGCATGCGCCGTCGCGCCGTCGCCATCTGTGCCGCGCGCGCGCTTCTCCTTCGAGAACATTCGACAGCTGACAGCGCATGCGCCGTCGCGCTGTATATATACTCAAGGTCGGCGTTCGCTCGCTCAGTTGCCGCTCGTCAGTTGGTTTGTACGGCGCGTCGACGTCCAAGGTCGCGGTGAAATGAATTCCAACGAATCCACAAACACAATGATCGACGTCCCTTCGACCAGCGCCGCCCTTTCGCATACGTGTGTACGTGTTCACTCATTTAACACCCCCTCCTACAACCACGTTAACCAATTTAGCCATCGACCCAAGTAAGTCGCAATTTAACACCCCATTTCACAACCACGTTAACCAATGTAGCCATCGACCCAAGTAAGTCGCACTTTAACACCCCGTTAACCAATTATATGCTCCGCATCCTCCTCAGTGTTCCCCCGAGGGAAGCTGCGGGCAATTTTTTTATATCTCTACGCTGAATAACTTTGCACTCTTTGCCGATATTGCTGCCGTTCTTGCGTAACTATACGTCTTAAGCCGCCAGCGTACGCAACCCGCTAGAAAAATATATTAAACAATGATGTCTTGAAAAGTGTTAGACCTTTAAAGGACCCCTTTAAAACCCCTTTAAAGGCCCTTTAAGGAACCCGAGGTGATCGAAATTTCCGGAGCCCTCCACTACGGCGTCTCTCATAATCATATGGTGGTTTGGGGACATTAAACGCCCCGTATACCAATCAATCAATTCGCTTTTATTTTCCCTAGAGCTTATCTATTTCATACTTCTGAGTGAAGGCTTTGAGTAAAAGTTGAACGGAAAAAGAATTCGAAAAAATTTCTCTGCACTTTCTTTGTCTTGATCGTCTCTATTTCTTCGTATGATTGTGAGTAAAAAAGATGGGGTCTCTCGGTATTCTTCCTCATGTGTCCTTGAAAGGTCAAAAAGAAAAGAGGGGAAAAGTAAAATAAATGGCTAAAATTTTGTCGCGTACCGTTATTGCAATCGCACCGAAATTCGGGGTGCCGCGGTCTCACTCGAGATTAATGTGGTCTGACTTAGCCATAAGGTTTAAACGCGTACACCCTTGCAGAGGGAGATGCTTTAGACGAAGTGAAGCGCGTTTTCCACGCATGGACATTGAGATATTGCGCAGGGCGAGTTCACGGTATTGTGTCCGCATGAAATAATACAGCCGGGTGCTCTCCCGGGGGGGATGTATGCTCATTTCTTTCGGTTAGAAGGATGGTTAAAGTTGGCTATATTTGGAGCAGCTCATCTTGATGCTCTACAAAAGAGGGGCCCCTCACCGGAATCGATTAGTGCCGACTTCTTGCGCAAAGCATCAGTACACATGCGGAAGCACTCCAGCACTCGACATCTGCGCAAAAACCACTGACCCGCTGTTTTATCAACGGCCATTTATGCATTCGTTGAAGCTATAAGGTAGACCCCCAGCGCTGTATCTCACTAAAGGGCTTGGAAACGAACTTGGTTAGAAGCGTTGTCAAGGTTTATCGCCGTGTCAAAGGTGACCGCCTAAAGAATGCACATATGAAGTAGTACCAATGAACAGTTTTATAGGTGTAATGTCTTACATTAGGCAAATTAGCTTTTTGCAACTTGCGATCACAGTTAGAGCGCTAACTGCAATTGATTAAGTTTTGCGTTTGTGCGGTTCTCCTTTTCAAGCGAAACGGCCCTTCGGACGGACGCCTTGCCCCACTCATCATCAGTCACTCCTTGTATATGCTGTAATTTCTTCTATATAATCGTCTGAATAACCCCATTGCTTTCAGCAAAGTGTGTGTTAAAACGACCGCACGCGTTATGCGAATTGAGACACACTCGGCCCTACGGCACCACTGCATGAAACAAGAACTCTCTCTCTCTCTCTATATATATATATATATATATATATATATATATATATAAAAGCTGTAAGGTGTAATTCACACATTGGCCAAAACTTTTAGAGGGACAATCTTGAAGGATTCACACAACTACGGACGAAACACAGGCCACGGTGCTTGCGACAATCTGAGAGAAAACTAGAATAAAACAGCAAAGTTCTGATTGATTGATTGATTTGTGGGGTTTAACGTCCCAAAACCACTATTTGATTATGAGAGACGCCGTAGTGGAGGGCTCCGGAAATTTTGACCACCTGGGGTTCTTTAACGTGCACCCAAATCTGAGCACACGGGCCTACAACATTTCCGCCTCCATCGGAAATGCAGCCGCCACAGCCGGGAATCGAACCCGCGACCTGCGGGTCAGCAGCCGAGTACCTTAGCCACTAGACCACCGTGGCGGGGCAACAGCAAAGTTCTGTAGAACTTACATTTTTTTATTTACGCTTACGAGAAGAGATTGATACGAGCTACTCGAACAAACTCTGTGCTTATATCATAATGTTATAGGGTAATTTAGATAATGTATGGTGGCCATATTTCAATGGCAGTGCAATGGAGAAGCAAGCGCGTACGTAAATGTAAGTACACATTACTCGTTACATGTTAAATAACCCTAAATGGTTAAAGTTAATCCGCTGTCACACATTATGGTGTACCTCCTAATCACATCATGGTTCTCGTATTAGTTTTTCAGATAAAAAGAACGTGCCTAATGTTGAAGTAAATCTCTTCAAACTTTTATGTAGCTTGAAAGAAGGGTTATTTCAATATATTTTGCCGAAAAAGGGAAGGAAAGTGTGAAAAATCAGCGAGCTATTTTATAACGCTGCTTTTACCCACTGATGCTACTAAGGCACAGCGGCGGACAAAAGCAGATGTCATCAAAGTCCTGTGTTTGTGAACAGTGAAAGGATCTATCATATGTCTATATATTTGCGTCTAGAATACCTTTAAGGCACACTTCAGACACAAAGACAAAAATACATGAACTGAAACATTAAAACAATACTTATGGCCTTGTCCACGGAAAGTGGTATACCACCGACACAGACAATCACACTTACAGTGTTGAAAAAAAAAAACAGAAATCAAAACCTCACTGCACGCCCAGCCGTGTTTATTCATGAACCCTTCTGGCACCAGGCCTGAAGCTGGCGTTTTCTCGAGACGGGCGTACTTCAGGCACTAGATTCACCTCGAAACTCGAGTGAGTGGCACACGTGTGAAAAATAAAGAAAGGCAGGCCCGGAGTTTCACAGCTCTTAAATTCCTACGCGTGTGTTTACCTGTTGCTAGCTGCCTAAAAATTCACAATTTCGCAGCTGGGTCTGGGTTTTTCGTGCTCTCTGGGCTTTTGCAGCATTGCGGGATACCGCAACGATGCGTGCGCAACTTCACGAATGACGGACTTCGAATCGAGTAAGGCGAACTATGCAACATTCGAAGAAATAAAACTCAACAAAACAGAGTTGCAGCGCCAAGGTGAGAAGCAACCGCATATTTTATGATCTTCCCACACGGGTTGTAATTGCGCCACCCCTGAGAAAGTGCAGTTGAAGGCAGTGCACTGAAATTTTATGCATTGGATGCACCAGGTTTAGAGTGAGCCTTTGCATTCGAAATAAGATGCAAGCGCTGTGGCTTAGGCGAATTCATAGAAAGGCTTATAAAAACTCTCAGAATCTGGACTATACCAACTCAATATTTACTGGTAAGCCACAAGTTATGTTTGTGTCGCAAAAGTTAACACTTACCATAGGCAGGTGATTAATACATAAAATATAGGCACAAGTTGGACTCGTATTGTCGATAGCTGTCTCAAAAATCTTTGTAGTGTGCATTGCTTAATACGTTCACTTAGTGGAAGGAATAAAAATGGTATATTCGGCCATTATATTGCACGCTGCAGTTTCAGCGTGCGAATGAGCCTTGTGGTGTTCTATGCAGTCACGTCATACGGAATACTGTTTTGAAATGAAGTACCATAAAGCGCCCTACACAAAATTAAGAACTGTAGCTTGGTAGCTGAGAATGAAATCTAACGATAACGATTCTCTCTTTTTGTGCAGCCAAAATCCTAATGAATTAGTTTTGCAGCAAATGAAATTATCAAAGAAACTGTTTTGTACGTGGTGTATGTTTACCCTTACATCAGGCAACATATTTTGTGACACTACTCCGCACACAAAACGTGGTCATTTCTGGCTTCCTGGAGAAGCATCAAGCTCAGGCTCGATTTGCTTCAAACTTTCCGGTGCTCCTTCTGAAGTGATACAACATCGAGATTACATCAAACGAAAGGAAGGAATCTATTAGGGCATACGCACCGAGTAAGTTCCTGCAGTGAGATGAAAGCTTCATGAATTTCACGAAGGCACCGTATACTACTCCCTGTTGTGCACCCTGTTGTAAAAAAAAATGGAGGCTGTTGCAAAAACAGATTCAGAACACACCAAGAGAAATGATAAAAGAGTGAAGCGCTTCTTTTGAAGAGACACCAACTATGTGCTTGGAGGCATTCGCATAAGCCCTTACGTTTAGTAGAGACAGACTAAACTTCCACCATGCGCACCTTTATGCACGTGTGTAGCGATAACTTATTTTATTTTCGTAATGCGAAAGCTTGGTTTGATACGCCGTATTAAAAAGCTGCCAGGGTGACAGAGCAAGACAGTGTGTCTACACGAGTAAAAACTTCTTTGCTTTGCCGCATAATGTACGCTGACAAGAAATTTGTACTGCAAGGCTCCAGAGGCGTGATTTGTCTTTATTAGTTCAAGGAATACCAAACTAGTCGAGTAATAACTAGTAGCTTACATCAGAGGAAATGCGGTTGATGTGTTTGTCCAAAATATAGTTTAAGCGTGAGGATGAAGGTATTAAATTGCAAAATAAAGTATTTTCCTATTAATTAATATTTTATCTTCGCAGTACAAGCAGACTACAATAGAGTGTTTCATTATGTGTTTGTGTGTCGTAACATGTGTTCCGGCGTGAAACCAATGCCATAGTGTCCTGAATCATCGTTAACAATAAAGTGAAGTGATAACGACTTGTAACGTGAATCTGCATGAGCGTAGGGTAAATAAATTTTGCGTAATACAGGGCTTCCTGATATCGCCCTTCCGAAGCGATCTGCTTTCGCCTACTTATTAAAGAAGCGCGGGGTGCGCCTAGCATCATTTCAGAATTGTGGAGCTTTATTGAATGCTCATACATACATACATACATACATACATACATACATACATACATACATACATACATACATGCATACATACATACATACATACATACATACATACATACATACATATATACATACATACATACATACATACATACATACGTTCGTACGTACATACATACATACATACATACATACATACATACATACATACATACATGTATGTATGTATGTATGTATGTATGTATGTATGTATGTATGTATGTATGTATGTATGTATGTATGTATGTATGTATGTATGTATGTATGTATGTATGTATGTATGTATGTATGTATGTATGTATGTATGTATGTATACATACAACATACATACACACATACATACATATTTATGTACTTATTTGAACATACATTACAAGCCATGTACGAAGCATTTCGTAAAGTGGTAGTTCAGCAAAAATATATAGTGCGAATAAACACTGTTATGTAGTATTAATAAATTTTATGACCATGAAATGGTGTAGTAAAGTAAAAGAAACCATATGCGGGGCTGGATTATGCTATGCTGCTGCTCATACTCTGACAAGGTTATCCATAACTCTTCACCATGTATTCCGCCATGACAGTACGTGATAAAACGTGACATGACCTTTTTTGTTGTTATGTAAATTCAAGGAATGCTACAAGTCACCCTCATGATAATTTTGTCAAGTATCTGAAAATATGCCCTATAATGGCAAATTGGCTGTTATGTAGGCATTCGTGTCAAAACTGGGCCAGTATGACACGAACTATAAACAGTGTGAACAGAAATACAAGATTTAGTTAGAGATAAGTTTTCGCTTTTCAACCCGCGAGTACTGTATGCCTTGGTTCACAGCTATAGGATGCTCCACAAGGTCAAGAGACGTGAGGAAGCCGGCTGAGCATACAGATTCAATACATTCTCTTCTTTACAGTTGTATTTACTTTTCCCAGCTACCCAGCAAAGTGTATTTCTGCCTTCTACCTTTTCTCTATAAACGTCCAAACTGCCACGGTGCTCATGAAGCCTCATCCGAAGATTGCCCGCGGGTGCGAAACGAGCACGCGGTACTCAGGCGTATGGTGCGGGACAATTCAACGCACAGGGAAGCTGCCGCTACACTACGCCGACGACGGCGTCGTGGGCGAAGACCATCACGGAAAAACTGCTCTACCGATAGAGAGATGTCATCCTCTATCAAAGAGGCTGACCCACAAACACCGAGCTCACTGAAGACGGATACTGCCAAACAGAAGAAAGGGACAGCAGTCGCCCCTCCCGAACAGTGGCCCTCACTTCCGCGAAGTCAACCTACTTCGGAGCTGCATCAAATCCCACCGCCCTCGACGACCCCTCAAACCAGTGATGCGATGAATGAAGATCAAGTGATAAGCTTGCTGCAATCGCTGATGAGTACCATGCGAGTCCTACTGAGTAATATGAAGACTTCGGCTGCGCAGACCGCACTGCATGTGCTGGACACCCTGAGTCTGGTGCTTGCAGCTCTAAGGTAAAACCATGGCCAGCGAGGCACCGTCGTTCGGAGTGAAAGTCCAGAATGCATCTGTCTTTCAGTGGAATGCCAGAGGACTGAAGTCGTGCATGTCTGACTTTAGACAGTTTGTATTTGTAAACTGCTTCCCCATTATTGTGATTTTTGAGCCCAACCTGTCTGCTTCAATCAAGCTGTCAGGATATGAGTGCTTTATGTCCTCCCCTCACAGAGACTGCAACAAAGTTATTGTATTATGCGCCATGACCTCACTTACGTTCACCACAGATTCTCGCCTGATGAAGGGAATCAGTATGTGTGCCTTACTGTGAAGAAGGATAAGGTTGCTTTCACGATTATCGGAGCTTACTTATCTCCATCAAGCCGCCTTGACTGCGAGCACTTACGCGGTACTCTGACATCGACTCTAAGGCCATGGGTGATCACTGGCGACTTCAATGCCCACCATTTTCTATGGGGAAGCTCCATGGTCAACTCTAGAGAAAGAAAATTGGTGTCCTTAGCATCGGAGTACGAACTCTGCGTTTGTAACGATGGAAGCCCTACATATTTACGCGGATCAGCCTATAGCAGCTGCCTGGACCTTACATTGGTTTCTCGCTCACTTACCAGGAAAGTGCACTGGTTTTCGGATCTGAAAACGTGGGGCAGTGGCCATATACCAACTTACCTGTGTATAGAAGGTTTCACCAGCTCCAAGTTCTCAAGAGGCCTCAAATACACCGATTGGCCGAAATTCAAAATGTTAATGGAAGATTGCTGTACCGACGGCTCATCATATAACCTAGAGGACTCGACAAAGGATGTCCTGCAAAATACCACGCATTCACTGTTGACTAGTCACAAGCGCACTGATTTCGACATCGAGCTTGAGAAACTTGGCGCAATACGCCGTCGGGCAGAACGAAGGTACCGACGGACAAAGTGCATGGATGATGTGAGGCTGGCTAGACGCATTCAAAAGAAAATGCAGCGGCACATAGATAAAGTGGCTAGGCGACATTGGACATATTTTTGCGAGTCGTTGGATCCACGAAAGTCCCTATCACTGATATTGCGAACTGTCCGGGGTCTTAGCACAACCTTGGGTCAGCGACACCCGTTTACATCTCTGGCACTTCACCTTCGATGCAGAGAGATTGACGTCGCAGAATATTTCCGTAGAATAATTGCCGGTGATTCCAATTTCACAGTATGAAGAATGGGAACATTTGACAACCCACCGCCCTCACGTGATCCCCGTATGGAATGCCAGTTTTCTATGGATGAGCTAGAGGCGGCACTGGCACTGTGCAGACGTTCTTCAGCACCCGGACTTGATGGCATTACCTATCGTGCCCTTTGTAATTTTCGAGACGAAGCTCGGAAAGCACTCTTACGCCTATACAACGACTCCTGGCAGACTGATACGGTTCCCCAGGCATGGAAGTCAAGTCGCCTCATTCTACTTCTAAAGGCTGGTAAATATCCTTTGGATATTGCCTCATATCATCCTATCGCACTTGCCAGTTGTGTGGGAAAAACGATGGAACGAATGATTCTAACACGAATGGAGTGGTATTTAGAGCACTACGAAATCTATCCAGTATCCATGACCGGATTCAGGCGCGGCCATTCGTCAATCGACAACGTTGTTGACCTGGTGACATATGTTCAACACCAGAAAGCCTGTAAGAGACTGTGCGCCGCCCTGTTTCTAGATGTTAAGGGGGCTTACGACAATGTCACCCATGAAGCCATCCTTAGTGCTTTGGAAACAGTAGGTCTTGGTGGCAAGATATATATGTGGGTGTACAGCTACTTACAGCTGAGACCATTTTACGTGATGACAGCGAATGCCCAACATCTGATTATTACAGCAGCCGAGGAGTTCCTCAGGGAGGAGTGCTAAGCCCTACACTTTTCAACCTAACTCATTGGTCTAGTCGAGCAGCTACCTAGCACTGTAGAACTTTCTGTCTATGCTGATGACATCTGCATTTGGACATCAGGTGTGACAGGGCCTCAGCTTCGCGCCCGCCTTCAGAAGGCTGCTACAACGACGTCATGCTACCTTCGTAAACAAGGCCTCGAGGTGTCCTGCGGAAAATGGCAGTGGTAGCGTTAACGCGGAAACCAATGTCTGCTTACAGCATATCGATTAATGAAGAATACATATCGTTCAGCAGAAGCCACAGGTTCTTGGGAGTCATAATAGATAGAAACCTGTCGTGGACTCCACACGTGAACTATAGGAAGAAGCGGCTGATCGCAACATGCCACATGTTCAAATTCCTTGCAGGAAAGAATTGGGGAGTGCCCATACCATCCATGCTACAACTGTACAGAGTGCTGTTTATCGGATTCTTACGGTACAGCTTACCTGCAATATCTAACACCAGCAAGACCAACCTGCGCGCAATTAAGAGCATTCAAGCCCAAGCACTTAAGATATGCCTTGGATTACCCCGCAGTGCTTCAAGGGCTGAAACCATTGCCATCGCTCAGGATCACTCAATAAAGACGCATATTATTACCGAGACAATGCGCATGCACCTCAGGCATTATGCCAGGACCCATTCTCACCACCTGGCGAGCCTAGCTGCTGAAAGGCCCCGCACGACATACGGCACTATTGTCTACAAGCATCGTTCATCGTTTACTGAGACATACGCACCTGCATCAAAGCCACTGCTTCCTCCTTGGAGCTTGAGCTGGCCACCAGTTCACTTAATGATTCCAGAAATGAGGAAAAATCGGACTTACCGACACATGCCCTGAAACAACTGAGTCTATTCCTACTGGAACAAAACTACACTAACCACGTACATATTTACACGGATGGCTCTACTACGCCGTCTAGTTCAGGTGGAGCAGTGGTTATACCATCACAAGGGGTAACTCGGTGTTTTAGGACTTCATATGTGACAACATCAACGACGGCAGAACTCGAGGCTCTGCGCAATGCACTAAACCTCATCAATTCAGAAAAAAGACCAGGTAAATGGGCTGTGTTTTCTGACTCAAAACCAGCGTTACAGTGCCTGATATCATTTCTCCGACGCGGATGCCACGACCAGTTGACCTACCAAACGGTGAAACTTCACCACCTTTTAATACAAAAAGGCCATGATATCGTCTTTCAGTGGTTACCTGGGCATTGTGGTATAGGCGGGAATGATTCTGCAGATCATGCTGCTCGCACGTCACATAAAGAAGCGAACAGCGTTTCGATTCCGCTTTCAAGAACGGATGCGGTGAGGCAGATTCGTCAACTGGCCCGCAATCTCACACTGACTGAGTGGAATACACCAAGCGTACGACGTACAAGACTGCACGAGCTCGACCCTTCACTACAACTCCGGCCTCCACCCAGCCTACATCGACGTGCAGCTTCGCTTCTCTATTGGCTTTGGCTGGGAGTTGCTTTCACGAAAGCTTATACCACGTTAATCGGAAGTACTGACAATGCGGCGTGCGATGTTTGCGGCACCGACGAAAATATCGAACACCTGCTGTGCCATTGTTCTCGATTTGCCTCAGATAGACAAGTCCTTGCCAACGCAATGCAGCGCCTGGATGATCGGCCTCTTTCTGTGCAGGTGCTATTACAGCAACGTCCACATGCCTCGACAGCCCACAAGGCAGCGAAAGCCCTGCTGTGTTTCCTGAGAAAGACAGGCTTGTAGTGAACGCCTCTGACATGCGGTAGAGTTCTACACGCTGCAGTGAAATTACTGTCAGTCTCTCCCTCACCCTTTTTCTTTTCCCTCTCTTCCCTCTTTCTCATCTTTCTTGTCCCCTTCCCTAATCCCCCAGTGTAGGATAGCCAACCGGATGTCTTTCTGGTTAACCTCCCTGCCTTCTCCCTTTTGTTGCTTCCTCCTCCTTCTCTATAAATGAATAAAAACTCACAGGGACAACCGATGCACTCAAGTAGACGTGTCGGTGATGCTCGGTGGTTCATCGCGGCCATCTGTGCCGCCTGTAGTCAATAGCTTTTCGATTTTGGCGACGTGCCAAGCACACCACCATCTGCTATGGATGGGTCACTGCTTCCTATGTACGCGTTGACTGTCACCGAGACTGATGATAATGGCTGAGAACTCCAAATGTAAAACAAGAGAACCAAACCAAGACTAAAGAAAGCTGCAGATGATAAAGCTTCGAAGAGGCAATCGATCGCGACTGTTGTTTGCACAGGGTAAGAGAGAACGGACAGGTGTCCCTTCCTGCTATTCACCGCAGTTTCACTGTGCCCACTGGAAACAGTAACTACACAGAGATCAGATGGCTTGCAACACAGTAGCGATGACGGCAGTAGTAGTACATAGTACACTTTTCGACGCACAAGTGACAACTGGACAGATCGTGGTGACGACGACGATGACGACGACGACGACAACAACAACAACAACAACAACAACAACAACAACAACAACAACAACTACAACAACAACAAAAGACAAACTTACGGTTATATCTGGGGTATGAACGTCCTAAAACCACGATATGGTGATGAGAGACCCCGTAGTAAAGTTATCCCTAAATTATGACCCTCTGGTCTTCTGAAATGGTGCACTGATATCGCAAAGTAGACGAGTCGCTGTCATTATAGTCTCCATCAAAACGCGACCGCCGCAGGCGGGATCGAATCCGTGACTTTTAGGTCAGCAGCCGAGCCCCACAACCTCTGCTCCACCTCGGTGGACAGCTACAGAGTTTTATTTTGTTTTTGCGTGGTAGCTGCTTTTCTTGCATGAAAAGTATCTTGCAGAGAATACTCATGCTGCCTATAATTCAGAACTCTGAACAAGTACACGACTTGTGAAAATACAAATATTAGGGAGGCTTAAAACTATCTGTGATAGATTTGAAGCACGCAATCAGAATGTATTAAGCACGTAACCACAAGTGTATTTTTTGTATGAAGATAATATTAATGCCTGTGTACGTTTACCTTCGAATGCTAGAGCTCGGTTATATTGCTTTCAAAACTTGATATGTGTGATTTCTGTATTGTAGGAATCATAGAGCTTTTATATATGTCGAGGCGCTCGTAAAGCCGACATTATAAGGGCCCTAATAATGAATCAAACCATACTGAATAGTTGCTGTAACTCGTTGTTCTGCAGGTCTGGCTCCGAGTGCCGTCCTAACTTCCACGTACAGCTCTAAAACCCATCAAATGCGATAACATGGCAGCCACAATCAAGTGTACCTGAAATACACAAATCCTGAATAAATCAAAATACTTCCGCACAGCGTTATGGCTCATTGATCAAGAAACACATAAGAACGGAGTGTCGATCTACGTTGCGTTGCAATTTCGTCGTAGTTAAGAGGCCGCGGTGGTTTCGGCTAACTCGCATGTCGTTATGTGAAATAACAAGGTTCTGGAACGTCAAATGCAACAGCCTAACAGTTTTTATGAGTATTGCTTGCACTGTTCCTTTAGTTCTTAAAGATACAGAAAGGCAAGGTTAAGATTCCAACATGACAGCACCGATATCTATCTGTAACATAGTCTATGAGATGCAGGTTTTGCTCCTCAGGGATGTATGCACGTGATATAACCTGCGGGCAGCCTTCAGCTCTGTCAAAATGCTTCCTGGCTCGATGATCACAGTGAACAGTTTTTTTGCTTCGGAGGATGAGGCCGTAGCAGAAAGGTCGTAACTGTTAAACAGCATTTGACTTCAGACACCACTGCTTTCAGATCAATTCAGCAAACATTCATTCTTTTTTTTTTACTAAGGATTACATTAGTGACGCAGTAACTAAAAATACGTATAAGGGAGTGGAATGTCTTCTTCTGTTGTAGTTTGCATGCGATCCAGGCTGTTCGCGTGTGCTTAGCGATCACGCATGCCAGCCTGTTGTTCGACATCGTCGGGTCTCACATTCCGCGCATTCTTAATTCTAAAAACGAAGGCTAGCGTTGGCGCTTTGAAGCGCAGCGGCAAAATAAATAAGTGCCCGTAGCATTCCGCTTTGAACAAAAAAAGAAAAACAACAATAAAAAACAGAGTGAGAGGAGAGGAAGGGAAACGACAAAGGCAGCTTAGCATCTTTTCTTGAAGATGAGAGCACAAAGAAGAGGGGTGTGTGGAAGAGGGTGAATTTGAAATGGGCCACTGGCAACGTGTGCGACCAATCGAATGGGAAGATTGCCAGCAGGCGAGGGGTCACAGCGCACCACGTTCCTGTGGGCACCCGCATGTGCCCAGTCCAACATTACTCCCGGCGTGCCGAAACGAGTCGTTTGTGTTTCACTTCTTTCTGCAGCATCTCTCGCGAGGATCGGCTTTCGGTGCAGTTTGTTGGCAGGCTTCAAAATCCGACAAAGTATTAATAGGTTGTATCCGTCGCCAAGGTTGAGATTTATGCTTGGAAAGGGCAGCCGAGTGTTGAATCTGCTTTCGAAAAACGGTAGCGATGCTGAGGAGTACGAGGGGGCTCCGGAAGTTCATTAACTGCCCCCCCCCCCTCTTCCCCCACCCTGAAATACAGCTACTAGAAGAACGGCCTCGCCGGTCGGGACCTGGAAGTGATGTCGATGTTAACTAGTTATCGATTTCCACTAAAATGTCCCAAGGAAACTCGTGTCTCGAGGCATTTTCGAGTCGCTGTTCCCGAAATACACCGAATAAAATGAACAAAGAACTAAAAACAAACAATAATGACCAAAACGGTGGAGAAAGACGCGGATAGAGCGGCCCTTTTCTCGTTGTATTAGAAGGATCTGAAGAGAGGGCTACATTACAAAAAAAAGAAGAAAAATAAATGATAAAAAAAGACTCTTCGAAGTGGATCATGGCTGCGGTATAACATTAAGTCAAACTAAACTAACCAGAGCCTTTCACATTGTATCATTATTTGCGAACTTGATTGCCCTCGGACAACTGCACGTGTCAGAAGAAAATATTATTCTCTTGCGCACTTTATCTTGATGTTCACGTCATGTCGGGTGTCCTAGTGCCTCGATAGAGAGGTTACCGGCCTCAAAAAAAAAAACCCAAAAAGAAAAAAAAAACACTGCTTTAAAAGCCAAGATTGATGAGTTTTGTTGTGTCTTATCTGTGAAACTGTTCAGCTGACCTCGCATTTGTAGACGTTTTTCTATGTTGATATTTATTATTTGCCTTGTATTTGTTATTTGCTTATTTTCTTTTCCTCAATCTTCTAGCCTTCTTCCAATCTTCCATTCCACTGTCTTCTCCCTTGAACTTGAACTTGAACTTTATTTCGCATCTATACATTGTACAGATAACAGGGACACAGACAAAAAGCCACATTACGGCTTGACGAGGTCTGTGCCCCTTTTCTTTCGCAACAAACAGTTGGCGGGCAAGATCAAAAATGCAATGCAAGAACAGATTCATGTACACACACGCACAGTAAGAAATAGACATAATTTAAAACACTTGCATCCAAAAACAATGAACAAATTTATATACAAAGTTTGAAACGTGTCGCTATACACCTTCAACACAAAAATACAAAAAATACATAGTAAACATACGAGCATAAGAAGTATTCACTAATAAATATACAAAAGTTCAAAAACGCTTCGCCTTGTACTTTTAACATAAAATGCATGTTCATTGAAAACACAATAGCGAATAAGATGTATGATCGGCACATCCAGATCCTTCGGGAGGAGAAATATGGCAGTTAATGAAGAGAGTTTAGCAAAGATGGTAAGGCATGACGTAGCATTTGTTTTCCATAATTTGTTCTACAATGTGGAACATGCCAGGTTTCTTTGTGACGTGTACTGAACGTGCTTGAATTTAAAGTGAGCCTTGACAAATGCTCTAGAAAACCCATGCTATTCTTTCTTTCTATTAAAAACCGTTTTAGCAAAATTGTATTGTACACTGCCTTTAATGGTATGATATTTAACTGGTCAAAAATAGGGTCCGTGTGTGCATCGAATGGAGCATTTAAAATCGTTCGAACGGCTTTCTTTTGCAAAAGGAATAAAATGTTGATGTTTGAGCTGGTTGTGTTGCCCCATACGAGATGACAATAATTGATATGTGATAGAAAAAGAGAATTATAAAGTAAGAGCTTCACTTTCAATGGCAACAAGAGGCGTAATCTTACTAGTATACCTGTGACTCGAGCAAGCTTATTGGCAATAGTGTTGACATGTTCATTCCATAACATGTTTTCCTGAAAAATGACGCCTAAACTTTTGACTGAAGGTACTACTTCTATCCCGGAAGTTCCTATCTGGAGACATCCATGGACTACTTGTTTTTTATTCTTTGGTTGAAAAAGCACGCCTTTTGTTTTGGCAGCATTAATAGTTAGCGAGTTTGATAAACTCCATTCGTTTATTTGTTCTAGAGTATCATTGGCAGTGCTGATGAGTTCGGCAACGTTTCTAGAAGTGATAAATAAACTGGTGTCGTCCGCATAGATAACAAATCGCGCCGTAGTCCTAATATTCGTTAAATCATTTATATAAATGTTGAACAATAGTGGTCCAAGTATGCTCCCTTGCGGGACCCCAGCACGTATCGGTAAATTTTTTGAATAGTGATTGCCTATAACAACAGTTTGATACCTATACTGCAGATAACTTCTAATTAATTTCAGAAATGTTCCTCTAAAGCCGTAAATATCAAGTTTTGTTAGTAAAGTGTTGTGATTGATGGTATCGAAGGCCTTTGAGAAGTCAATGAATATGCCAAGGGTAACCAAATTTTCTTCAAAGCCTTGCAGAATTATTTCTTTTTGGGTCAATAATGCTAATTCAGTTGAGCGACCTTTTCTAAATCCAAATTGAATATCTGTAAGAAGATTGTGCTTGTTACAGAATGAGGTTATTCTTACATTTATCAGCTTCTCGAGACATTTAGAAAAAATAGGCAGAATTGATATTGGTCTATAGTTCGAAAACTTGTTTTTGTCGCCAGATTTGAAAAGTGCTGTTACCTTCGCGATTTGCATGCGTCTTGGAAATGTGCCGTTCGCCAGCGAAAGATTGTACACGTGCTCCAAGACAGGACCGATTAGATCTAGTACATGCTTTGCTGGGCGAATCTGCAGGTCATCGATATCGCAGCTTTTACTATTCCGAATACTGCGAAACATGCTTTGCATCTCTTGAGTGTCTGTCGGGTTTAGGAATGCACTGTGAACGATTTTGGGTTTTAAATATTTTATGCATTGGGGATCATAGGAACTATTTACAAGTGACACAAAATAGTTGTTAAAAGCGTCAGCTAAGGCCGTGCCTGAAATGAGCTCACTGTCTACTGTTAATTCCTCTAGATTATCTGCCTGTTGGTTTCGATGCAGTAAACTATTTAGCTTTCTCCATGTGACATCGGTTCGCATTATCGGTGAATTCACCCTTGGTGAATGAATAGACAGGTGCCTTGTCCCTATGGCGGGCAGTTCTTAGCCTTCTTCCCTCTCAACTTTTCGGCCCTTGTGTGGTTCTGTATCAGTATCAAAAGATAATAAATATTTATTTGTTGCAGCTGTGAGGAAGAAGACAGACACATGCGGAAGCGCATTGCCATCGCCTGGCTCGCTCGGCTGTTTGCTCTCTGGCTACGCGTTGCCTGCTTCTGCTGCTATCTTCCCGGTCGCTGTGTACCTTAATAGACACCCGTAACACAGCACACTTCCATAGTAGTTGAAAGGTCATCATATTTTTTTAAGACGGTGACCTTTTGTTATACGTACGCCCCGTTGAGCATAACGGCCAAGTGCAGAAAAGGATTGCTACAAGGAATCTATACGGTGATAACAAGCTGAAACTGCACGTGGTGCCTGAGGCGTCGTAAAACATTTCCTGGGGTGTTCGATCCACGTCACAACGTTTCACCGCTTTTATTTCCGCCGTGACGAAGTCGAATCCGGATGAGAGGGGATAAGAGCGAAAGCAGGCAGGGAGTAGGCGGCGCTTCGCGAAGCTAACCTCCCAAGCTATTTTTCCGTCACTTCATCAACCGATGCTGCAAAAATTTTTGTCGTACGCCATTTATCTCGCCCCTTTTGCGATATTATCGGGCGTCCGGTACAAAACAAGACCGATCGGTGACCTTTGGCGCTAGGAACACGTATCGGCCTCGGACAATAAGCTCAGTCTAAAGTAAAACCAAACAATGAGAAAAATAAGCAACGTTTCAACGAGCGAAATTTTGGCGCTTTGATGAGCCGTGTCCAAAAAAAAAGAAAGAAAGAAAACCATAATATAGGGGAACTGAACTGCTGAAACTAGGCATTGCTTTTTTTGAGGAAAGAGATGAGATCTTCGAGCCAATATAGCGAGTGAACCCTCTTGCTCAGTGCATGGGGCGCAGGAAAAAGAAAAAAATCGCATCGGCTTTTGTAAAGAGGGGCTAAATTGATTTCGATCGACTTCGAAGAAACGCAGCCACGGGACGCCCCTCAAAACAATTTTTTTGTTTGTGTGTTGGTACAGGAACCACTTAGCTTCGTTGGGCTTTACTTACGTTTGTTGCTAACGGTTAAGGAAGAGCTGCTTCACCTGATTTCCAGGAGAGCAAGTTGATAGGTCGCTCGGCGTTAACATTGTACGGGACAAGGATGAATCACCTCTATGCTTAGAACGGACAACTTTTGTATTGCAGGTACCTAGGGCCGTACGAATCCAGGATGAAGAAAAATCATGGCCTCCTGTGTAACAATAGCCGAGCGAAGGTACTCGGCACCGGGCTGTGCTGTCGTGAGAAATGAGAGAGAGAACACAAAATTCCCGTTCAATCAACAATTCCAGTTGATTTTATTGCAATTAATTGATATGAATGTGACATTTTTATTTGCAAGATGTATCTTAGCGTTTAACCAGTCACTTTTATAGACACTTTGGAGCTTACAAGCTTCGTTTCGCCAAAATAGCTTTTGAAAGTTAACACTATAGTTTTTCCTCTCATATTGCCTAAGGACTATACAACATCAACTATGATAATAGAAACTCCAACACACAAATTGTGTTTCAAAAATGAACATTTAATAAATTATATAGGACGTATTGGTGTGGTATAGCCTTGAAGAAAATTAAAATGGCAGAGAAGATATGAGGGGGAGAGTCATTGAAAAATTTGACGAGACAGTCAGAAGTCTGTCTGCAGTTAATAAAAAAATGTGCAGCATCTTTTCGCACTGTTATATTGCTAGGAAGAGGAATTATTAATCCACGAAAGGGAAGCTAAAGGGGCCGGCCTCTTGGCATGGACTTCTTATATCCTTGTGAGTGTAACGCTCCATTTTCCTATACTGCGAATTAGTTTATCATATAAAGCAACACGGCGAGCTATGATTTCTTGACACATGTCTGCAGAAGCCACATGGCAATGCTTCGGATCTTATTGTAGGTTGTATAGCGAACGACATTGACGGGACACAAAAAATAAACACAGACAACAAGCGCTTGCTGTGTGTGTATATTTCTTGTCCCTCGTCTATTTTGTGAGCTATTCAATCTACAGTCATGCTTTACCGACACGCGCGGTGTCCGACCTTAGCAAGCTTGAGATCGTACAAGAGACGTACTACACTGTTCGCGTGTTCTATATTACGATTAATAGGGCTAGTTAGAGCAATATTACAACAAGAAGAAAACAAAAATATTGTTGCACTTTACAAAAAAAATTACGAGTGAAAGGTGGCTTGATATGTTCACCGCGTCTGAAATTTGTTGTTATATTGCGGACATTTGTATCCTAACTTTCTGCATTTCTGTGCAACGAAAGTGGACGATAAAAAACAAAATATTGGCCAGACTTCTTTAGAAATGGTTTCTAAGACTGAAAACTACTTGGCTTAACGTGCTTCATTGGATCAGGCTGTTTGAGCAAATCAGTTATTTTTTTATTACCGTGCTGGCATCTCGATGCCAATACGGGGTAGGGAACTTTTTATAGCCTCAAATTCAGTGTTCCACCG
This sequence comes from Rhipicephalus annulatus, assembly GCA_013436015.1. Classification (NCBI taxonomy): domain Eukaryota; kingdom Metazoa; phylum Arthropoda; class Arachnida; order Ixodida; family Ixodidae; genus Rhipicephalus; species Rhipicephalus annulatus. Next base: position 215,680 of record WOVY01001952.1, on the reverse strand, counting down.
CATAAGTTTTAAATATGTCATCAGGAACTTGCTTTAAACTGCTTCGTTTTAAGTCTGGCGATGGCGCGACGCGTCGCGAATATGTTTTACAGAACTAAACAAGTGAGCTTAATTAGCCCTTAATACGTACTCGTGGACTTGCCACAGAGTTACGACGAGGTATACGAGCGCGATTCAAAGTAATGACGGGGCAGAAACAAATAGTTTGCGTCCGCATGTCCTTGGTTGTCTCCATTATTAGAATGTTCGTTTCAAAACCTCATCTTGCTTAATTATCAATAAATTATCGCATTTATTTTTTGGTGGGTTTGCTTTCAGGCAGAATTAAACATCAATTAAAATTCTATAAACAGTACCTGAAACGTTCCCGGCTAAGCGCAAGATTAAAACCAGGAATGTTTTATGCTTTCAGCGATGCTTTTAAAGACTTAAATATAAGTATGCCGGTGAGCACAGTAAAAAATCGCTCGTGGTAAGCTTTCAAACGAATTAAACTAGAACGGGAATTAATGATTCACGCAGAAGAAACATTGAAGTAACCCTTATTGGTTAACACCACGCCACTCCCAAATTGCAAAAGGTCAGGCTTTTCGGTACGGAAAAAAATAACGATGCCGCGTTTAGATTTTGGCCTAAAATATTTCTGGGCCTGTTCTAATATGTATCTGAAACATTTATTACGCATTAGGCAGTGTTGTTAACAAGTTTTAATTACTGCAAAGAGGAAAGCGATGGGAAAGTTTGGAAATTAGATGTAGAGAGAAAGTGAGAGCAAGCGAGGAAGCATGCGCTGCCTGAGGAAGCATGTCGCTGTCTGTAATGTGTGATATGCATACTAAATCATTATTGTATTACAGCGGGAAACACAAAGATTTAAATTTTTGATTGATATGTGGCGTTTAATTTCCCGAAACTACCATATGATTATGAGAGACGCCGTAGTGGAGGGCTCCGGAAATTTCGACCACCTGGGGTTCTTCAACGTGCATCCTAATCTGAGCACACAGGCCTACAACATTTCCGCCTCCATTGGAAATGCAGCCGCCGCAGCCGGGATTCAACCCCGCGACTTGCGGGTCAGTAGCCTAGTACCTTAGCCACTAGACCACCGTGGCGGGGCCACAAAGATTTAGTATCAAATACAATCTGCAAGCTACCTGCCGAATTTCATGAAAAAAAAAACAAGCTCTGAAAATTTACTACCTCCATTTATGAAATACAAGACGACATAGCCAAAAAAGGTACAAAAAGATAGACCGAATATTTTTGCAGTAATGTGGCTAGGTACAATGAATAAAATTAAAGCATACAACAAAATAATAACATTTAAGGTTCAGTCAATGGAAGTAATAACATAACCAAAAACAAAACACCCCAAAACTTTGTACAAATAGCATTTCACCGATTGGTTGATCACTAAATTTGACTACGCATAAAGACGAAATTCTACCACCTAAGTCTGTGGAAGCTACTGTGAGTGTGGTGTTTCAAACCCACAAACGCACACACAAAGCAGAGGTCGGTAGAGCATGACACTGTGAACGACGCGGAAGAAAAGGAGCCGCCGAAAAAAAGTTTGCAAACAAAAGCGCTTTGGCAAATCGCCGCTGTGTCATAGCGCTCAGGTCGACGAGTAAGTGTTCTGCGTCTGACAGGTATTGTTAGTGGGAGACGGCACGCCGGCAAAGGAAAGAAAAGTTTTGCTTTAAATCCATTGCTGTTCTGGATCGTTTTGTTTTAGGGACGTTTCCAAAGCTGTGCGCTTGGGATGGCTTCCTACGAAACACGAGCGAGAAAGGAATGGATGTGTCTTCATGGCGTGTTCTCGAGAGACTGCACTTGAAAGAACACATCAAGGTTAAAGTTTCCTGGCAGTTCTGTCAAGCACGAGGACATCCAGAAAAGTCAACACGATCTTTATTTCGACAAATGGACGTTTGATTTCGTGAACGTTTTGCAAATTGTTCTAAAACTAATAGTATAAAATTCGCGTCCCGATAAAAATATCGGAGTTTGATGCTGTGGCAACAGAAAATGTGTTAACCAAAGCAAGTTATTTTTGTAAGTTTTGGCGTATTTTTGTTTGTTGCTGATTTCCTGCTACACTATCATAAAAAATATGAGCAATTCTCTAATTAAAAATTTTTCGAAAAAGGTCACACTATATAGTGATGATTTATGGCAGCATCTGCTATCTTTCGTTGGAATATGTAAATATATCATTGTCTGGTTATTTCAAGTGATTTTGTTCTCGAAATACCGTGCCACGTGTCTCACGTGCCTTGTGCTACTCTTTTCCGCAGGCACGTAAAGCGTACAGTGAAGGTTGCTTTACGAATTAATGGGATCAGCATATGTTGAATTCCAATGACGGAGAAGGATGCAAGTTCTTCTGCTCCTTTTGGGGAAAGTGTGTGCCAATGGCAGAGTGTGGGTGGCAGTCAAGTGTTTCACTGAGAGAGTTGGAGTGTATTCAGAGCGGGATTGACTCCATGAAGCAGGAAAAGTTGCTACACCGAAATAAGTGGAGTGGACCGGAACTCAACGTGCCGCACTCCCGTGACAATGACAGGAAGGGGTGTTTGACCACTGTGTGAATGGCCCCCCTAATACGTTTACTCGGTTGAGAGTGCCGCCTCTGTCGCGTGTTTTGGCAGTAATGGTGGAGGACATAGCTGAGTGGGCAAGTCGATTCTTCGCAGAGGGACAGCCAACAACGGCGCACGAAGAATTCGGCAGCCAAATCAGCGGGGTGGAATACTACACGCAAGGTATTCTGGGTAACTCGAGGACTTCCACTCCAAACTTGCTCCACATACTTGCTCGGGCAGTGCGTATTGGGTTCCAATCACCGATTTGAAGGCGTTGCTCTACGCCAGAGTTGAGTGCTCGCTCGCAGAGTCTATCAGCTGCTTCTACTCTGCCAATGGAATTCAACAATGGCTTCCACGGAAGTGGGTAGCTACAAACTTGCAGGTGATACCTGAACAATTAATTTGATGTAATTGGACACAAAAGAAAAGCAGCAGCCGAGATCCCTTATTGGCTCCAACTTCTCTTTATATGTATATAATAAACAAATAAAGAAGTTTACGCTAGCTGGGGAAGCCGAAGAAACCGCGAAGCTGCTCGATTTTATAGGAGCTTAATGTGGCCTCCTTCTCTGATAATAGGTTTTCTTTTTTTTTTGCGCAGACAGAGTAGAGTCGAATCGAATCCTGTCACAGACATGGCAAGAATGTCGAAACTACAGTGCCAGAAGCTAGTGTGCAAACCTTGCTGAGGTAGAAGCGCCCCCTTTTGTCGTTCGTACTACGCTCGCGCCATGCGATGCAAACTCGGCGTGGTGGCTGTGCGGACTGGCTACGTCGATGGGCGTGGCTTGGCGGCGGCTGATCCTCGGCGCATGAGCGGCTAGGCGAACGGCATGGAGGGCTTTTTGCGGCTGGGGGACGTTGTACCTCTAGTTTTGGGAGATTTGCTCTAAAAATAATAGGAAGCATTGACGTTTTACCTGTAGTTTTGATACACTTGCTCTAAATATAACAGGGAGCATTAAACTAGTGTAGGAGTGTTTCCCAACCATGTCAGCTTATTTCAAATGGCGCGCTACGGTGTTGAGTCCATGCAAGATCAACATGCACAGTGAGTGAAAATTAGCAGGGGAAATGACCGGCGAACTCGCTCATTTGTATGGCATGACTCTAATGGGGCAGTTTGGGCACGTGTGCAATTAATCTTGAAGAAAACCACGAACGCGCAGAAAACGTGTGTGTGCCCATATAAGTGCGCGCGCGCACGTGTGTGCGTGTGTGTAGGCGTACATTTTTCATCCATGCTTTCCGTGCGCTTATAGCTTCAGCTAAAAAACGCAACTCTATCGTAGTGAACAAGAGCGACTCAACTTTGCTTAGTGACAATGATATGAAGTAATAATGCAAAAAATTACCAGAATTAAAAAGTGTTAACTTTACTACCAAGTTTAAATTTAATAAATGCAAATGTAGCCAAAACTGAAAAGTTTAGCAACTAAACTTTGCAAGTGGGAATTGTACACGTATTCTCCCCACTTCTCGGCGTCTCGTGAAGGAATTCTCGGCATTTTGTTTGCGGTGTCTGTCATGTGAAATAATAACGAGGGGTATTCCACACTTTTTTGTTTCTTTCGAATAGTGTGAATATGTGGAAGACCATCAATGCATGTTAAAAAATCGCTGCTTTCAACAGATGCTTACAGCAGACCAAGAACCTCTATACACCGTCGTACCGTACTGTGTTAGCTTGAGAACACGCAACTGCCCAATAAGCCATCCTGTACTTCGCCATGAATTCGAGACTGCCGACTTGGAAGACAACCGCTACGCAATGAAATAGAAGTGGGTTAGCTTACATAGTTCTCGAGTTCATGGAAGAGAAAAGGCGAACAGTTACAAGAGCATTAGTTGTGCACACACGCTGCTAGAAGAACATAGAAAAGTCGCTCGTTGCGATCTAACATGTGTCTTGCCGGACACAAAACAAGTGTTGCACCCACCCACCCTTTCGACTTTCACTTGTGCGGATAATTGCTGCGTCCCGCTTGCTACAACTTGAGATGTCCTTCACAAGAACCTTTGCTTGCTGTACCAAAATGGCCGACAGATATGTCTGTCATCGTATCGAACACCTCCACTGTCAATTAATGTCTCTAAAGATCACAAAGACACTATCTTCGAGAGGCTTTAGCACACGTCAAAATAAGTAACTGTCGGAGCAGGCGATGTTGGAGTACCGGAAGGTACCATACTAGAATAACAAAATGTCACCAGTGACGGGAACCCGGCCTCTTGGAACTATACCCCTACACTCCAGTGTTCTTTGCGCGTCGGTTTTCCTGAACTACATCTTTCTTTCTAATTTTTTTCTACTGTTATGTCTCCTGTTACAAACAGTTGAGTGTGGCAAGCTTGATGTTTACCTTCCGGTTAACTTACAGGCTTCTCGCACCTCATTTGCATGTGCGTCTCTTGATTCTTATTCATCGGGGTCGCATGAGAGATAAGACAACGAGCCAGAAGCGTGCCGCTCGCAAGGAAGCGCAGAAGTCGAACTATGTTTAGTGAGCCCAGGAAGCAGAAGCAGATGAGACTATGTGCGTCGAAACCTTCAGCTAATGCGCTGACCCACTGTAAGCAAACGCAGGATCATCGTCCTCATTACGCGGACGCTACTAACGTTTATTTTCTTTTTCTTTGCACCCCGATAGTCTTATTGAGCCTGATAACAAAGTTCTGGTTTATAACCAAAAGCCGGAAATATTATCCTCGATGCACCGACGCGAATGGGAAAAACAACGTGCATCATTTAAGCGACGACAGCTGCTCCCTGAAGGAGATAGCTGGCACTAATAACTTTCTGATCGATGAGACGAGTTTGGTAAACAAGCGTCGTCTCATTAAAACACGCAGGCTTGCTTCGGCAAAGACCCAACAAATGAAGGCTTGGCTAGTCAGGCATAACTAGGCCCGGCAGTGGTTAGGCTTCACTGAAGTCAGGCAAGGTGATGAGTCGTGACAGCTAGCGTTTGTCACTCTGTATAAGCAATGCAATATTTGTATAAGACTTGGCAGCTTCTGCTGCAGACCAACTAGCAGAAGTATTCCTTGAGCGTTGACTAAAAAATTTGTCTATAACCAGTTATAACATCCGGTGAAAGGCGGCGGTGAACAGCTTATAGATTACCTGTCTGGTTTGCTTGCTGCGTGCACTAGAAAACTGAACTCGATCTTTGAGTTGGAGGAGAATGAAAGTGAGACTCTGACGCAGGAAAATTTTGACGTTGCGTGAAAATGTGCTTACTGCGTTGCAAGCAAGCTCTTCAGCGTATAAGGAAAGTCGCGTTTCTCACGGAGCCTCAAAAAAGACTGCCGGATGGCTCTACTCTTCATTGTTCATGATTTTCTGTCAGTTTTCATTACTTATTTGCAGGCTTTTTTTATGTACTACTGAATTATAATGTACGCCTTCTGCAGTACGGTTTATATTCGAAACATCAAGATTAAAAATTCCGTTAGATTAGGATGAACACTTTCTGGGAGTCTCAACTTCCTGTTCACATTCGAAGATGACATAAACCTAATTGATAAAGTGTAACGTAAAGTACGTAACCACCCTTACATTAAGACGTGCACGTACCATGATCATATGTCTCCCCCACCCTCCTTTTTTCCCTGCCATCCTCCATCTAAGCCATTTCTGTCCTAAGTCCCCTTACCCTGTATAGAGTATACAACGTAGACGCCTTTATATACGGAGGCAGAATTCTCCCCTTTTCATTAGATAACTTTCTCTCTCTCTTTGTCTAGGAGCAGGTAACTTACATAGGATAGAATATCGGGCCTTAACAACTATACATTCACAATTGCTGACATCTTCCATGCTCGTTTTTTTTTATATGACCTTCCATGTTAGATTAAGGAAAAAACTGGGGAGGAGTTAAGCATGTGGGGAAAGGTGTTGGAGCTCCATTAAAAAACCTGGAGAGAGGGGAAGCAAGCAGTGTATGCCGCGAGATTTCTATCGTGAGGCACTGCTAATGGCAAGCCTGAAACCGGGCATGTAGTAAAGGCTGTTTCCACTTTACTAACGTCGTCGGAAAACTGCATTGGGATGCAGCTTACCCTACGGTAGTGCTTCCTCTTTTTCCCTACATGCCCGGTTTCAGTTCCCTACGACGATTTAAGGAAGACTAATTCAGTTTCATCAACGGCATCGGCTATTTGTTGGACTAACCGTTGCCTTCTTCATTTTTAGTGAGCTGGTGGTGAGGGGTGGAAAAATTACCCAGTTTTCGTGCACGCATATGCGTTTTTTATAACGAATCGTGACCAGAAGACACGCTGTGAGTACATGGCACGCCGTGAAGGCACGAACTGAACACGTCAAAGAGCTGCGTCGCATGAACTTGAGACGAAACTCACGCGACACGTGACGTCAGAAAGCCTTCACCTCGGGGGTCTTTGATGTTCCTCTTTCCCAATGCGACGCAGCCGATCTCTCACCACTCATTGAGGACCGTGACGACCCGACATACCATGACTACTTACACAACGACAAGCCTAGACCCGGAGGTGTTTCGCCTCTAAAATATCTCGTCTCAATTCGTGCTTCACATTCCTGATTATAGCAAGTATAAGTGAAAGCAGAACTGAGAATTTACATATCAGATATTCCGCTGACTACGATGGATAAAAACGGCCTTGTTCATTGGGAATATAATTTTTATAAAAAGATAACTAATATGATGGCTCTCATTTTGCGAGCACTACTGGGCATACGACAACCTTGAAGATCTTGGACGCCTTCTAAGACGCTCTCTTCCCAAATATTACTTTCAGCTGACCCCAAATTTTCTCGCTTGCGTGTTTTATTCATGTTCAAATTGCGATATATATTATTTACCTTTTAACGAGGTGACGAAAGGTTAGAATACTTATTACCAATAAACGAGGAATATCGAAAAATGAGTCACAGCCAACCACACTGGTATGTCACACACTGTCATGTGTTAGGTGTGTTGAGGACAAAGAAATTCAAGTACGATATAAGTAAAAGAGAACCCAGCACCATGTGCTGATACAAGAGCATATACAGAAGGAGAAAAATGAAGATGGGACTCCATGAGCGAACGAACACCGGAGTCCCCACGTCGAGCCTCGCACTTTGGGAATGATTCCGTAGTTTAAAAATCCTTCACCGTTTATGGGGCTGTGTCGTTTCAAGGCCACTAAGCTGCTCGCATAGCATGCTGAGATGCCTGTCCCTGCGAGCACAGGTTTCAGCACAAAATCCAGTGCTCATCACATCCCGTCACAACAGTGTTTACGAACGCGTCAGCATAATGCGGCGCAGGACACACGCTGCGCAAGACGTCGAGATATCGACGTAAAATTCAGCCAGTGAGCGTTCGCACATTATCTGAACACCACTGGTGGTGGGGGTCTCTGCGTGTGTGCGTTTTTTCCCACTGATTGCAGGGGCTACGCGCGAGCTTCAATTCTCAAAGGCGCGCACCGTGGAAGGGCTCGGAAGTGTTTTACGGGCTACAGGCTGGAAGATTGTAAGTGCAACCCATTTATCCTGTCAGCGCTTGCGCACATTGAAGGAGCAATGAGGGAGGTGAACCGGCGAGTATTTTTCAC